>OX421976.1:17803637-18448637 GCA_949128135.1 Parasteatoda lunata
CAGATAATTTTAAAAAAATTATTAAAGCACTACTGTAAGATTCACAAATTTTTTTGGTGTTCCAGTAGGACCAGAAGCACAATAAATTGGACCCTATTCTGGTTTTTCTTGGTACTTTTTCACGGTGTTTGAAGTAAGAAATAATAAATTTAAAAATTTAAGATCACGTTAAATTATTTAGCCTGCATTAGTTTATTAGTTTCTTAATGACAACATAAAGAAATAGTTTACTTTGTGTAACTCTTATGAACAATATTACTTAATTTATAACAAATTATTTTTGTAATACATACATATTTAGTGTTTTTAAAATTTTTCAGTTACTATTTAGTAATTTATACTTCTTACCTGCAGTTTTTCATGATTGCTTTAGCAGAGATTCAGCTCGTCTTTAAAACAAAATTACTTACATTTTATTTTGCGTCCTTAGTTAAATTTCTCTCGTGTCGCATTTTGTAAAAAAAACAACAAGTCGATTAACTATAAGAGCTTACAAATGTTTATTGATCTTTTTATTAGTTTACACAATTTCACATCAATCATTCTTATTCCTTTTTTTTTAATTTATCGTTTGTTGCAACCTCTTGACTTAAAAGATATCTGAATATTTTTTTTTCACCTAACACCATAGTCAAATATATATATATACTAAGCTTAACCATCTGAAAATTAAATTCTCTTTATTATATTTATTAAGGAATTTTCTGAAACGAAGTAGTTTAATTTGGGTAATTCTTATGAAAAATATTACTTAATTTATAATAAGTCATTTTTTCATGAATATATCCTGTGTTTATAAATATCTTCATTTACTATTTTATATTTTATATTCTTTATTTGCCCTCTTCTATGATTGTTTTATTACAGATATTCAAAAAATCCAGCTCAACTTTAAAACAAAATTGCTTTACATTTTATTTTGTGCCCGTTGCTAAATTTTTCCTTCGTCGCATTTTTTATGAAAAAAAAAATAATTCTAGTAACTATAAAAGCTTACAGAGATTAATTGACTTTTTTATTAGCTTACACAATCCCACATCAATCATTCTTATTTCCTTTTTCTAAATTTATCGTGTGTTGAAACCTCTTGACTTAAAAGCTATCTTTGAGTAATTTTTTCACTTAATACCTGAGTTAAAAAAAATATTTATCAACTTAGATTTTTAAATAAACTTTTTTTTTATTTAAATTCGCTAATTATAATGTAATTTTAAAATCTATTGTAGTGATTAAATTGCAAACTATAAAAAGTGCTAAAAGAGGAACACGTTTCAAGAATTAAATTTTGTCTCATGTTTTAAATGTAACTAAGTTTTTTATGCGCCAGAATTTATCCAGATAAAATGAAAATAAAAACCATATGTTTATCATTTATCTTTTAATAATTGAAATATATGGTAAAATATTATGCTGTGCGTCAATCCTGCATGTTATGAATAACATGTCACTCTTTTGTGTGTGTTCTACCACATTATATGTAAGTAAACAAAAAATAAATCAAAACTTATATATGAATGTTTAAAAATCGTTTGTTGTGCAGTATATATCATCAAACATTTTTTTAGGAATTTATTAAATCATAAATTATTTTCCATTAGTATGTATTGCTGAACAGTAAAAATGTGATAGATGTGTATATTCTGAAAATCATTTAACCATCTTTTGCGAGTTTAAAATAAATAAAGGTCTTGATACATGGGTTTTGCTGATAAAAGGTTACACATTAATAAAGGTCCTGCTGATTAAGATCTTAAAATATTTAAATCAAAAAATATTTTTTTAAATCTCAAGCAAACGTAACTTTTTTATGATTTTACACAGTGAGTCGATTTTATTACATAAAACGTAATTTTAAGTGCTCCATACCTTAGAATGTCACTCATTTAACCATGAAAACCAAAAGGTACATAAATAATTCCTGTGATTTCCTGAGCTTTATTTTACAAATTTTATATGGCATAAAATATCTTAACAGATACTAACACAAAATGTTAGTATCTGTTAAGACATGTGTAACATAGTGTTAGTATTGTTAGTCCCTATCCACGTTTGCATTATATTTGTCATGTACTTTGTATCACATTCTAATAATAGTTATTCAAAGTAAGGAGATGTTTCCTCTTTTCCATATTTATCCTTTTTAAGGTATTTAGGTTGCTGATTTTATAATTGCTTTTTTAAATTTCTAAACGCTATATGTGATAGGTTCCACAAAGAATATTTTTTCGATAGGATAGTGTTCTTTTTTTTTAACTTTGACAGCTTGTACTTCAAACAAGTATATATATATTTGCGAGTAAACGGAGAAGTTCTTAATTCAATATATTTAGTTGATTGAATAAAATTGGTACTATCTCCTGTTTAGTGGAGATATATGCTTCATTTAAAGAGCGTCTTATGATTTTTCATTTGCTAAATAATTTTTCACATATATTTTATTGAAAAGAAATCTCTTTTACTTACTTGAATACAAATTCGGGATTAAAAAGTACACAAATTTTATTCTGTACATGAAAAAACACCATTTTTTATAATATTTACCTTATTTGTTTGTACATACTAAGTACATACTTTCTGTATCTTAGATCTATTGAAGTGTTGTATGTTTGACCTGTTCAAGGCTGTTGAAACAAATGTTTCTGATCTCCACTTGTTGTTCCTTGTTTACTTAGACATATACAAACTCTATATTTTTGTTCTTATTTTATCTAGAACTTTTTGAGACATCACCTTTAAATAATTATTTAGTTTTCAAGTTTGTTAATTATTTTCAGCTAAACTTCATTAAAAATAACTTTTAGTTGATATGAACACCCAATTTCAAGGAACTAAGAAATCTAAAAATATAAAAACTCAAGACTACAAGGAATGCTCGAATACTCTATGGAGCGACATTTAGTGACTCGGTACACACCATGTTATAACTTTTACTTAATTTATTTATTTCGTACAACAATGTTTGTCAGCAGAAAAATTATCTTGTGCAAAATTACAAAGCATGTCTCAGCTCTTTTTGATATATTACATTCTGTATAAAATAAAAAATAAAAGTTACAATTGTTTCAATGTGCAACAATTATTTGGCAACGTTTTAAATGCCTATATATTTTTTTTTTATATTTGAAAATAATCTTGCATTCTTGCATACTGCTTTTGATCACTGTTACGATCATGTTGTTTATGCAGGAAAGAATATGTTTCGTGAATTGCATTGTCATCTAGATAATTTCCTTAAGTTTTAAACTATTTCTTAGCAGTTAAGAGAAGTTTCATTAAAATTTATTATTGGAAAATGTGTGGTTTATTATTTTACTACTCCAAGCAAATTGATTCAATCACTATATTTGGAGTAATGCATCATATTTATTACATATTTATATAACAAATCATATATAATATGTAACAAATTACATTTATTAGCTAAAAGCATTGTAAATACTTCTAGTTAAGTTCTTGTCATTCTTAGGATAAACTTTAAGGCATTTTTTTATTTTCCAATATTAAAAAAAAAAACATTTTTCTATGCATATGAACTATACTACTGCAAAATAATAAAAAAAAATATGAAGCACGAAACGTACAACATAATTAATTTTCCAGATGATATTGACAAGAAAAATTTTTTTTTTTCTCTCAACATACTCAGCTTCCAGGCATTTTGCAATTTTACAAATAACTGTATTTCATTACATAAAAACATTATTTCATCACGTATCCATCAAAACTAAAAAACTAGCTATTGTAAAAGTAATGATGAAATGATTCTTATACCCAAAATATTTTAAATATTGGGATACAGATTTTCCTTTTCTCTAAAAAAATTTTATATGATTTATAGAGAAAATATATTTAGGGTTTTTTCAACTTGAAAAACGTTCAGTTTGAACATGAATTGTTTGAACATGTTTCTTATTTTGTCATGCAAAATTTTAAGCAATTTTAAAAGTTTGAATAAATTGACTATATTTTTATGTTTTCTTTGTTTCTTAACCAATGATATCAATTGTCAAAATTATTAACATTAATTCATGAAATCTGAATTAATATATTTTTTAGTCGTTTATTTAAATTTGTTTTATTGAATTGAAAAAAAAAATTTAGATTTATATAAAAACATTTCTAAAAAAATAAATAATAAATTTATGTAATTAACTTGCTTTTTGAATTTTTTGCCTTAAAAATTACTATATAGCAAAAGATGCAAAAGACAAATTCATATACGGACATGTTTTACTCAAAATAAATGGAAAGTGATAATAAAATTTTTAATTTGTTATATGAGAGATTAAACTGATGAAAATAGTAGTTAATTTTTTGCTTTATAATAGTAATTGCTATGTAAATGGGATAAGTATTTTAATGATTTAAAAATGATGAAATGAAACGCTTGAAAAATTAAAAAATACTCAATTATTTAAAATTTAAGTTTACTTGCTTCCCAAAACTTAATCTTTATTAAGTATATTATTAAGATATTTAATAATAAGTTGGTTAATTAAGCTTTAATTAGAAAAAACTTATTCTAATTATTTTTCTTAATTTTATATTGAAATCTATAGCTTGTACGACGCTTTTTTTTATCTCTTTTACGATATAAACTTAACAAAATTTTCTTAATTAAAAATCGCGTTAACTTTGAGTAACAATAAAAGACATTATTTTCACGCATTTTTGATAAATAGGAATTCAAGGTATTCGACTGAGAAACTTGTTTAAAATATTTAACGTTTTCATTTTAGAAATAATTGGTATTTCAAAAAAAGCTTTCAGTTTCTTTATTTTTTTCAACTCAAATTTATCTTTATTACCATTTACTATCTAAATAATATTAAAAAAACATCAGAATAAATAAATCCAAATTTCAGGAAAATTTTTAATTATAAATATCTTTGTTTAGGTAATACAAGTATAATACAAAATGAGATTTACATTAATAAATAAAATATTAAATAACACTCTTTCATGCAAAAACAAATTGTAACAAAAATAATTATAAAAGTATAATTTTTTGTTTTCGTTTGAACTTGAGATCTCACAATAATAAACCATGAAATATTCTAAAGATACTAAAATAACAAAATATTTTTCTTAAACACTTAAATTACCTTTGTACTTTTTTTTACTTTATCATTATTTTAGTTTTTCCAGTATATTGTCATAAACACTAATGAATCTGTAAATATTCAATACAAAAGGAGTATATTATTTTGATATACATCTTTCTTTCTCAAAAAAAACTATTCGAGTATAATTGGTTTACTCATTGTAGTGAGTTTATATTGTTCAAATGTTTTTTAAAGTAAGTTTTATCCATCTGAGTTTAACTAAAATAAATATTTTCTTTAGAGTTCAGACTCCCCATTATCTGAAAATACATGCCAAACATATCAAATACAAACATGTCATACATGCCAAAATAAAAAATATCACAGAATTCTTAAACGTATTCTCAAAAATTTCATACCATTCCGTGTTTCTTTGAAAGAAATTTTTCACGATTACAGAAAAATATTCTAAGTAGAATCAGCACAAAAACTATTCGAATCAGTATGATTCTCAAGAAAATAAATAATTCATCAACAACTTTTGAAGAATCTGCGGCACCATCTCTTCCAACTGTTTTATAGCCTTTCTTCTTTTTATTGCATTGGCACTGACTTCTTCTGTAGCGAACACTAGCCACACAACCAAAGCACAGAACATAACGTAACAAAAACTTCTCCAAAACATGTTAAAATCCATCTTGAACACGAATATCGATAGAATTGAGAACAAATCTGTGATCACTTTCATTTATAACAGTTTTTTCGAACGGAAGTGAATTATCGAGTAAAGTCAATTTACTCAGACACAATACGTCGATTAATCCACAAGGATATCCTTGTAACATCATGATAACAATAGTTATAATCCTTCCTATCGTGAAGCCATTTAATATAAATTTGTAATAAAGCTCCAGTGGACAATATCGGGGAATTGATATTCATGACCTGGAGCATCTAAATTTAAAGAATAAAGAAATGAGAAGACAAAATGGCTCAAATGATGCTTATTAGGGACTTGATTAGGTTTCATGCCTGATTCATTCTACGCTTCATAGAACTTTCCTTTTTGTTTAGTTCCTCGAGAAAATGGGCAAGAAAATGAAAGCTGGTCGTTTGTTGTTTTTCATCGAATGGATGTACTTGCAAGTGGATTTGACACGGTCCATTAACTTTAATCGAGATTCGAAAATTAAATCGATGTATAATCCAGTCTTGATTTCAGTTCTTCGATCGAGATGGGAATAATTAATTGTGCTATTTTTCTCTTCTGACTCTGATGTAATCAGATTGGAATGTAATAGCTTTCTGAAAATAAAAATATAGAGAAAAAAATCATAGTTACTAGGAATGTTTATAAAGAATCATCTTTTTTTCTTAAAATTTTTTCACGTGTATAATTATTTAGCTGATATAACAAACTACCAAATTAGGTTAAATACGAATCTCTTGTAGATAAAAATAAAATAAAAGTTTCAGAACACAAAATTCATTTTTAGTTTTGTTTCATAAATCAAAATTTAAACCGTAATGGCTCAGTTTTGAAAGCGTTGGGAAGAAATGGTAAAAAAGTAATTAAGACATTCTTATTGGGAAGTATTAAGGTTCAACTCTCAGTGGAGACTTAAGATTACAAAACATCAATGGGAGCCGTGGTGTCTCAGGAAGTAGAGCGTTCGCTTTCTAATGAGGTGACTCGGTTAGAGTCTATTTGTCATCAGGTCAACCGAGGGAGGTTTTCGTGGTTTTTCTCACCATGTGACGCAAATGCAGTTTGTTCCATCAAAACGTTTTTCATGATGGACTTTAAATTGTTCCCCTGGTCTTTTGGATGCGACTTTACACATTGTCGACTCCCGGGCACTTCTTTGGCACCGTATTTTGAAATTCGCCAATGTTACATTCGCCAAGTCGGGTTTCAAATTTTCTCCCGAAAATCTTCGAATACTAATTCGCGCATGTTTCACTTGCAACATACGATTTAAAAAACGCATGAGTAAACATGAGGTGTGAATAAATTTAGCTGCTTTAAAAGTTTTTGTGTATTATCTGTCTCTTTTTATTCGGACTTCCTGGAACTCCTATTTATTTCTTAGTTTTTTGTTTCCTTTTTAGGATATAGCTTTTTAATTATTTCTAAAAATGTATTTCAAATATTTTATGGTGTCTTTACCAAGTATGTGGACGCAATATTCAGTAAGCATTTTCTTTTTATATGTGTGTAATGATGAGGAGATTGTTGCTGTCAGCTTTATATATGAATTTATTCTTTTTTACTTTTCTGACACTGATATCTATGATTAAATTTGATGTAAAGATTCCCATTTGCAGTATTTGCGCCAATAATATTTGCGTCCAAACAATTGTACTTAGATTTGACACTTTTTTGTAAATGTTATGTCCCAAACGATAAACTCCTTTATACGTATTAGCCAATTCCACAGCTTTGGTCGCCAAGACATAAAAATTTGTAGCAGTTAAAGTATATTTATGACGTGAGCACAATTTTGATTAAAGAAAACTTTTTATAATTTGTAAAATAAAAATATTCATGTAAACAGTAAGTATCAACTTAGACATTCTTATATCATAACTGTATAACAATTTAAAGACAATCTGTTTATTTATTTCTGATTGATTAAAGACAAGATATTGAGTCAAATAAGAGAATCTTAACAATTTTTAAATTTAACAATTTACTTTAAATGAAGAAAGTAGTTTTAAAGCAATTGGGTTGATAGACTGAGGACTTACACTTTTTTCTAAAACAATTTATCGATGTTATGATAATAAAACAAAACTCTTGCGGTCAGTTATCTCAGCAAAAGTAAGATTTTTATTACTAAAACAGAAACAATTATTACCATTCTGCAAAGGACAAATAAAATAAAATAGGTCATACAGTTTTCAGACACACAGAATGCATGACAATCTAAGAATGAATGTTTGAACTTTTAAAGCAAATTACAAACAATAAAAGCTATTGCGTAAAAAAAATTTAAAAACAAGTTGTTACAAATGAGACTATTATATGATTCGAGCAACTAAAAAATTCTTTTGAAATTATAAAGACTAATAAATACTATTAAATAATAACAGAAAAGTTTTCTGTGTCTCATTTGTCTCATTTTTGAAGCAGAATATAAATTAAAATACACATCTCACTTTTTTTGATCCTGCTTTTCTCTGAATCGTTCTTATTAAAATAGATGAATCGTGTTAAATGAAGTTACCTTAAGATAGTAAATATGTTTTCGTACTTAGGAGGAAAAAAAGGTCTAATTTTAAAGTGACAATGTAATACTTTTCATAGTATTTTTTCCATATCTTATTTAAAAGCCCAAAAATTGAATAAAAAGATTATAAAACATATAGACCAATAGTTGAGTTACAGAATCTAATAAGCTAAAGTTGTTATAAAATTAGGAATAAAAAGTTACAAAACGGATAAGTTATGAAATTAATGAAGCATAAAATGAAAGGATAAATATATATATGGCAAAATATATAATAAAATTAATTAGGAAACAGCTAAAAAGCAGGTGAGTAATTTCAGATATACACAAATAATAGTGATAGAAGCAAGAATAATGGAAAATATCGGAATTTTCCCTGACAAATTTAAGAAACATTAAAAATGTTAAGCAGCCACTATTTTAGTTTAATAAATATGATTTGATGTTATAAAAAATAAATTAACTATACGAAAATAGTAGTGAATATGTCATAGATTTATTTCCTTATGTCATGGCTCTACTAAAAAGATTTTTCCTTTTGTTTTCATAATAGCACGCATTTTACAGAAAATATTTGAACAAATTTAATGAAAATATTTTCAAATTTTTTTTAAGACTCTCTTATGAAGAAAATATTGTCAATCAAAAGTTGTTCAGTATAAAATATATGCAATTTTTTTTCAAGATATTGTAAGCATTTTGAAGAATACATATTTTTTATAAAATAGAAATAATTGAAAAAACCTGGTAAAAATGAAGGAAATGAAAAGAATTATTTTTCAAACTTTTTCCTTTAAAATATGAACACTTAATAATGTGATGATTTATATAGGGGATTATTTTTTTAAACTTAGTTTATTTATTAAGGTATTCAAAAGAAATTGATTATTCTGAAGATATCAATATTTTATTACTCCAAATTTTTATTTAATTTACAGGAATAGTTTCTATTTGAAAATTTATTTTAACCAAAATATTTATGTAATTAACTGAAATAATTGTGTGTATAATTTTTCTTCCTCTTTCTTTATAAAAGGACGAAGCATTTTTTCTCGTTACTTGAATTTTTCTAGTCTTAAACGAGGATAAAATCTTCACTTAATTCAACAAGCAACTTTTAAAAATATCCATGAGCGCGAAGATTCGTTTACGAATTTTGCGAGTGCAGTATTGAGGCGAGCTAAGGGTTGCCTCTCAGTGAGGGTAACTAGATAAGGCGATGAAACAGTTGTCAAATAAAACCGCGGCGAGTGGAGGTTCCCGGGAGTCGACAATGTGTAAAGTCGCCTTTTGGATTGGGTTCAAAATTCGAATTCTGCAGAGTTGAACATCAGTAGTCGAATACCCGAAATTGGGATAATTGCTCAACGACGGTTATATATATATATATTTATATATATATATATATATATATATATATATATATATATATATATATATATATATATAAAACGAAAGAGTTTTAATTCTTTTATTAATACAAAAGTATTATAATTTTTGTATTACATATATATATATATATATATATATATATATATAATATATATATATATATATATATATATATATATATATATATATATATATATATATATATATATATATATATATATATATATATATATATATATAATATATATATATATATATATATATATATATATATATATATATATATATATATATAATATATATATATATATGTAATACAAAAATTATAATACTTTTGTATTAATAAAAGAATTAAAACTCTTTCGTTTTCATAAAATGTCTTTGTTAAAGAATAAGCGTAGAGAGATTCTATTTTGGGAATTCAAGGCTGATAAACATACCATTGAGTTATTTTTAGAATCTCTCCCCCTTTCACTTCCATATAAGGAAGCATGAAATGATTTTCCTTAATGCGTAAGGATACAAGTATTTCAAAGACTGTGCCTTTTTACTCCAAAATGTGTTAGTATAAAAGCGAGAGCAATGCTTTTCGCATGTCCTTTTCATCATGTTGTGATCCTGATAAGTTGTTCCAGAATTGTCCGAAGTCTTGTCCACCCCCTCCCTTGTGGAGAGCGGATGTGGACTGTTTTCAATACCAACCTACTGTTAATAAACCATTTTAGAACGTATGATGACTTACGACTGCATTATTTAAGTGTAATACAAAAATTATAATACTTTTGTATTAATAAAAGAATTAAAATTTTTGTATTACATATATATATATATATAAAACATTGATGGCTTAGGGGATAGAGCGTTCGCCTTCTAATGAAGTGAATCAGGTTCAAATCTAAGCGATGGCTGGTCGATACGAATTCCGCATCCAGAATGCACCGACAACAGTGCAGATGCAAAATTTTCTCTGTGGTAGACGGATCATGAGTTAGAGTCTCCTTGCCGTCAGAATAACCGCGAGAGGTTTCTTTGGATTTCCTCTCAAAGAAGCGCAATTGCGGGTAAGATCCATCAAAAATTGCTCCACGATGGCACATTTCTCCCAACACTTGGTCCAGGAGATCCCTTATCTCCTGGATTGGTTTCGAAATTACAAGGCTACGGAGTTGAACATTAGTAGTTGTAAACCCTAAAATTGGTCTGCTTTTCTATGACAGTTACAAAATAATTGTGCTGACTAGTAAAAGTGGTCGCTAATCAAAGCTGGTTCCATTGCTTTCATCCTGGTCTCGATATTGTGGAGCAAATTTTCGAGCCTCAACTTGGTCGATAACTGGCGGTATAAAGAAGAATTTACTTTTAAATACAAAATTTAAAAAAAAGAACAAGTTTTGAAACTAAATAAAACAACCTAAGTTCCATAGATGTTTTATTTTTTTAACATCTTTTGAGTTCTGTATCTCTGATATTTCTTTTAAATTATAATAAATACAAATCATATTCTTCCCCGAAAATCCAAGCTGAGTTTCGGAATCTAGCAATCATTTTGGTAATTATATGTAATTTACACAGTTTTAACTTCTGTTTAAGTCTTTAAAATCTAGAAGTAAAATAAAAAGGATGATCTATATTTTTCTTTTATTTCAAAAATAAAATTACAACCGGATTTGTTTTAAATAAATTTTGAATAATAGAGTTAAACAATATTATTATTTTTTAAATACAAGAAATCTTGATCGGACTTAAAATTCAACTTTAAAATAAATCCTTCTGAATCCCGTTTAACCTATAGTTGCGAACATATATTTCAGATATATTTTATCTTGATTGACGAACTTGTTTTTAAAAAAAATATTATGTCGGAATTAATCACAAGTGATGTTGCTTTAAGAACTCATATTTCTTAGTTAAATAGAAAATACATAAACTAGTAGTTACTGTCATTACTTTCACAAGCTGCTTTCAAATAAAATTACGAAAACAAATTCGCTTACGTAACGAAAGAAAAATAAAATTATCTGAAGAAAATTAAATGGAATATCTACTAATTTTTTTACTAGTTTTAATGATTGTATACTGTTTATAGTTGTAATTTATATTAACATGTGATACTTTACATGTGATCTTTGAGTTCCTTTGAGTTACTGCATTCAGGTAATTCATAACTTAGGTACTTGAAATCTTGAGACTAGTTAATAGTGGCAGCTTATTTGGAGGAACAAAAAATTATTCACTAAAATTTATCTAGTTAAGAAGTCTGCAATTAAAACATTTCCTTTATATAGATAAAAAAAACTTAAATGGCAGTTTTATATATTACATAACTGCATCATGAAAAAAACATTCCTTTACATTCACGTTTATATTTCACAGTGTGCAATCTGCATATATAATGAGTATAATAACACGAAGAACAAATTTCTGGTAAAATTACAGTACTTCGGTAATATCATTTCCAGTAAAAAAATAAAAACTTGGGCACTGAAACTAAAATAAATAGTATCCATTATATCCCATATATGGTATCCATTCATTTCGTAATTTTTCCGTTCATCAGGTAACGGTTTAGCGGAAATTCTAGTTTTTAAAATAAAAGTTCTTAATACCAAACATATAATAAAAATAAAAAAGTTAAAAGCAAATTTAAGCGAATAAAGGGTTTTTAGAGCATACTCTAAGCAATCATAATAAAATTACCAAATTTTGCCACATTTGCCAAATTTCATCAAGTGTTATAACACAATATTTTATGGTTATTTTACAAAAACTCATTATCAAAGTGATTCGGTAAAAATAACAAGCTCTTTGGTTTTCTCCCAAATCAGAAACACAGTGAATTGAACCACATTATGGTTTAGACCATGTTTTTTTCTCACTGTAATAGGTAATGTCAGAGCAAATCACTAAATTTTATTTATCCTAAAAAATTCCTTCTTAAGTTTCAAATTTATTTTATTTTGTAGGGAAGTATTACAATTTTCTTTTTCCTTCTGATAATGGAAGAAGATGGTTTGAAAAAAATATATAAATTTAACTACTGATTTAGCCATTAGATTTAACAGTTTGACTTAACTGATTTGAACTGAAAAAAAGTTTGTTACTATGCAGACATTGCTTGAAGTTGTAATTTAATTCAAATAAAGTATAACATGACTTCTTCAGGCGCAATTCAGTTTATAATTGTATAAGTTATTTTATTTCTTACTTGTTTTTATTACTTACTTTACTCCTATTATATTGTCCGGTTAAATAAAAAACGATATTTTTGAGTAAATATAATGTTTAAGCTTACTAAAGCTAAACAAAAATTCTTACCTTCTTTAACAATTTTAAAAAATAAATTTTGATGAAAACATCCAAAAACCCATATCAGGTCATAAAACGAAAATTTTTTTGATTGATTTGTTTATAAGTAGTGTAAGTGCAAAATATAAAAAAAATATTAACTAATATAATGTGATCGTTCCCTATTTCGAACAGTAAAATTGTTTAACACTTTCAAGTTTTCAAAGCTTATATTGCGGATTTTGGGAAATTCTGTATAGAGTAAGTAAATGAATGTTGGATTTAGTTTTTTAATATCAAAATAAATGTGCTCAGAATGCAGATACTAGAAATGTTATCCATATCTTGATTTATCATACATAAACTCAACTCGCAAAAAAGAAAATAAAGGAATATTGAAAACAAGCAACAAAAAAAACATTAAAGACAAAAGCTTTCTTATAATTCAATGTTGACAAGGTTTTTCAGGCGATTTTAGCATGTAACATGACTGTTAAAGTTTTTATAGAATATTAGAAAAAAAAAATAAAGCTAATTTATTTAAAAGTTTTTTTTGAAAAATTTTTAAACTATAAAATTATATTGCATTCTTCGATTTAAATCATGAATATTTTATTAGTTTAATAAACTATCACTAATCACTGTATTCAAATTTAGATTATTATTAAATTTATAATATTGTAATTTTACTTTTTAAACTACTATTATGTAGGTTATATCTTTCTATAATAGTCAATTAAAAATAAATTTATAAATCAAATATTATCAGTATTAAAGTAATTTAAAGACTTATTGTTAAAAAATTCCCGTTCCTTGTTGTTAAATCTTGAAGATCAGAAATATTTATCCTTAAAAAAAGAAGCAAATCTATAGAAATGAAAATGATATTTTGAATTTTTTTTAAAATTGTATTTTTAAAAAGCATGAACTAAGATACAACATTTCTGAGAAATTGTATGGTAACGTTTATGGTAATACAATAAATGTTTCGTAAATTATATTACTAAAATAATTATTCCTGATAACTCATGTTTTTTCCTGTATGTCAGTCGTTCTGTTGTAAACCACATGCTTTATGATCAAATTTTATCAAGCTTTGGCTTCTACCAAAACTATATAAAAAATACTAAGCATAAATAGTTATATTTTTTGAAACCTTTTATAATGTGTTCATAAACATTAATAAGAATATTAATATATAAAACATTTTCCCTAATTTTAAATTTTTATCTAATGAACTTAAAATTTTTTTTCCAAAATTAAAATTAAAAATATAGTTCTAGGATTTTTTTCGTTTATTTTTTATAAACTTTTCTGATACTATTTCAAATGTTGACTAAAATTTAAATTTCTTATAATACAAAAAAGAAAACTGAAGCATGCAAAACAGTTGCATGCTTCAGTTTCTTAAATCTTATTTATTTATTTATATGTATATACATCTTAAAATTTACTTAGTATATTTTGTTGTTCTTAACATATTTCACCACTGTACTGAATTTGAAAATAATATTTTTATAATCTTTAATTTAAGAGAAACATTCAATTTATCTTTTCTTTTGATATTTAGTAACAACCTAATAATAAGTAGCTCCAATAAATCTTTTATTGAATGTCTATTTCTAATTCCTTTTCATGGATATTTTTCTGTTAACATAAAATTTAAAATAATTATTTTCTTTTCTAAGTATACTTGACTTGAAAGACTTTAAAAAAATATTTGTTTTCATCTCAGTATACTCATTAGATAAGAATAATAAATAATTGCTTGTTTTCGTGAATACGTTATTACTATTATTATTTTTCAAAAGCCACAAGGTTTATTATATTTTAAAATTCTATTAAAATTCGTTTTGCTTATTTACGTTTATATTCTATAAGGCTATGTTACATCATTAAAAAAACTATTTAAAAAAAGATAAAATAAATAAATTATAAAAACAAGATTTAAGAAATTATTAAGATAAAACTTCTAACTCATCAATTTGAAATTGCGCGTTTTTTGAACCTAAATCAAAACATGTAACTGTACTCTTAAAGGCTTTTTAATATATAAAATGGAATTTTTAGGAATATAAATTAAGAAAAGAATTACTTAAAATAATTGATTCATTTATTTGTATATTTTATTACAAAACAAATACACAAATATATACATGACTAATAGTTCAAAACAAGGGGAGTGTCAACATACATATAAATTATTATATCACTAATAACAGCACACATTTTCAGAAATTTTGTTTTGCACGTATACATTAAAAGTTTTCAAAGGAATATCAAAGACAAACATGCATTTTGCTATTTGATCAAAATTCTGGATAATTACAAAACTTTAATCTTAAAATATGAGAGAAATATATAATTTTTATATTAGGTGTATTATACACGAAATAATAACAGGTATTGCTATTAAACTTCAAACAATAAATTAATTTAAAAAAATTACGTGATAAATTTAAGCATAGGAATGATCAAAACATTGTACATATTTACTATCACATATAGTATTTACTAAACATTATACATTAACTAAAAAGTATTTTTTAAATATTTCACTTTAAAATAACAGTATAAACATAATATTTAGATGCTTAAGTTAAACATATTCAATGTAATATAATTTATGGATATTAATACTTTTTAGTGTAGATATTTTTCATGAGGAAAGATAAGAAAAAAGAGGAAATAAAACAATGCAATTTTTTAATTTATCCTAAAAAGATGGTATTCATTTTCATTCCAGTACTATTTAAATAACATGGTAACAGCATTGCAATATAATTTGTAACATATTTAGATCTCAATCAGTTAGAACTCAACACAATTTTGATATAAAACAACTTTAATCCAATAAAGCTTTGGTAAAAAATTTATAAACTTAATTTTCGTTCGTAATGCACCATCAGAAATTAATGATGTAAATACCAATAAAAATAATTTTCATAAAATAATGAACAAATTGAATATAACAAATACTTATAAAAAAAATCCATAATGATTAAAATAAATTTCGCAATAAATTAGTGTTTAAAAATACTGCCATTATATAAATTCTAAATTTTTACAAAAAATAGGGCATACATTTTTAATTATAATAATATCTCACTCAAACATGGTAACGGAGTTTCAAAATAATTTGTAAAACATTTGATCAACCTAATTTCAACTCATTAAACAATTTTATTACTAAAACAGCTTTAGCCCAATAGAACATTTGGAAAAATGTGTTAAGCATAATTTCCGTTCGCAAAATATCAAAAGTTTAAATTCAGATACAAATAAATTCCATAAGTAAATGACAAAAATATTGATGGAAGTAAATTTCATAAGTTAAAGATAAATTACTGATTAAAATAAATTTCATAAATTAAGGATAAAAATACTGATAAAAGTAATTTCATAAGTAAATGATAAAAATAAATCACAAGTAATAGATAAAATACCGATAAAAATAAATTTCATAAGTCATTGAAAAATATAAATTTCATAAGTCATTGAAAAATATAAATTTCGTAATGATTAAAATAAATTTCATAATGAGTTAATGAATAAAAATACTCTCAAATATTTTTTATGTGCATTTAGTTTCTGACAGCAGTTTCGAAATCGAATAATAACATTTGAAAAATACAAAATGAATTAATAATATACTTTATCTGGAGATCGCTATGAAAGGAAGGTTGATGGAAGAAAATATAACTGATCAATAAAATTTCCCTTTTTACAAATTCTCAGCCAGCATTCTCACTATCAGACCAGCAGCAAGCATTGTGACAACATCATTACCTCCACCACCATTCCTATGTGGCATTGCTACAGCACTTTCAACATTCATTGTTAAAAGCATCATCATGCAGGCACAGAGAAATCCAACGATAACCTTGATTGACATCATTGTTGCTTGATAGTGGCTCTGACTTCTACAGTTTGTTTAATAGACGAGAAAAGATTGTTGAATGTCACTTGAGACAGCTACGATTTATATATAAGTGAATAAACGGAAGTGTGCTTAATCGAATTATGCAAATCAGGATGTGATAAAATATTTATGTTTATGAATTCTGGTAGGAAATATTACGTAAAGATTAAATAATTAATCTGCATTGTTTTAAAGTTACCCTTGTAACTGTTATCGCATGTGTTTGTTTTAGTTACCCACCCATGACGATTTCAAAAATTTTATGATCTTGAAAACCAGAAGCGGAAGTACATTGGATAAATATTAGGAAGCGTAATGATACGTTGCATTTCAAATGCTTCCTCTTACTTGACATTTCTACGTTTGCTGACATTATTCAGTAAAAATTTTGTTACCAATGAAACCAAATGGTTTATTCATTATAATTAATATTTAAAGAAAAGTGTGTAAGTTAGTTACACTAATTTATTTTATTAAAAAAATAATAAGCTCATGATTTTAAGCAAGTTGAGTTTAATTATGGCTTTATTATTAAAAAGAATTAAAACTTTCACAAATTAGTGTTTGCAAGTAGTTAAATTCCATGTAAATTTATGTTACATTGCATGTTCTTTGAACCAAAAATACAGAAAAACCTCGATAAAAATGTAACTAGTAAGATGTGTGAACTGAGTAAAGCTCACACTTTTGATGATGCAGATTTAGTTTGATTTGATTCAGACTACTTTGAAACATTATCAGGTGGGTTTTTAGGAATACTAGTTTAAGTTGTTGCAATTATGAAAGTTGTTATATTATGTAAATTTCATTCAAGTATTGAAGCTGTTACTAAATCAGTAGAGTTCGAGTTGTATATTTTATCTAATTCGTTAAATTTCATTTAAGATTCGAAGTTACATTAGATCATCTACTTTTCTGCAAAAGTGCAGAAAAAGGGCCAGAAAAATTGACATAGGAATAGCGTATAAGTGAATTACTTATTTTAAAAATGAAGCAATAATCTATTGATTTTAAGAAATTTAATTAAAGCTTTAAAATAAAAAATAAAAATGATGATTATAAAAATACTAGCCAAACGTTAAAATTCATAAATGAGTGTTTTTAAGTTGTTACATTTCATGAAAACTTCGATAATGCGTTGTATATTCCTTAGTAGAAAAATACAAAAAATGACAATAAAATTAACAAATGAGCAGTGTGAATATTAAATAAAACTGAAATTTTTTGCTATTTCATTTTAAGTTTTACTTGATTCCTACTAACTTATCCAATTCAAATATTTAAGACGTTTTTACAGAATTCAAGTTTACGTTGTTGTACTTTATATTTAGCGGTGACGTAACATAAATGTGATTAAAATATTGAGGTTGTTAATAAAGCATTAAAGTTTGATTAATTGTAAATTTTATTTAAGTTTGAAATTTTATTTAAGCTTCGCTTTTATATTTATTATCGCTATTATAGTGCGAAAATTCAGACAGAATAACCTTCAAAAACACAACTAATGAGCTATGTGAATTAAGTTTAGGCTAGTTATTTTATTCACCCCGCTAATTTGTTGTGTTTTTAATTACCATTTGTTTTTGTATTTTTACACTAAAATAAATTTTTCCATTCAGCATCTATACTTAAATGCAATTTTAAAAGCGTAAACATATTGACTTGTTAATTTTAATACTGGGATTTTATTTTGTTTTGCTATAGCTCTGAAGCTGTAGCTGAAATGTAAATAGAGGAAAAGAAATTAAAATTATTAGGCTTTTAATAAGCTCAAGAAATACAATGCTGAGTAAAAAGAAAGTTTAAATTAGTTTCATTTTAAATTGGAAATAATGTATTCAGAAAAATATTTATCTTCTTTAAAGTAAGATGTGTTTTTATTATTCGGTGAGTCTTTTTTGATTATTTGATTAATCGGTTAAAATTTTAAAACTCTCGGAGAATAGACTACTTGACTCGGGTCACAAAATGAATGAAGTATTTCATTAATTTATTTACAATAACCTATTTATGAAAAATCTAACTATTTATTAATTTTAAATTTGTATTTCAACTATCCATTAATATAAGAAATAACCAACATCTTATTCACCTATGTTCTAAATAATACAATACCAAAATTATTGTTGTAGTTTAAGTGCTGAATTTTTCGTATTAAATTTTATTAGTTATTCTATTAAATTCTTTGTTCAAAATGAAAATGCATTTTTCATTATTCCCTCAAATAATTACACACATGTAAGCAGATTATTAAGATTTTTTTTGGAAAAAAAATTTTATTTTCTTATTTGCCCTCAATTTTAAAAGACGTAATTAAATAATCCAGCCATCGGAATTTCGCATTTTTTTCCTATGAAAATGAGCTAAAATTCATTTTGCAAAATTCCTAATATTTTAAATAGAGAACAAGCTTCAAACTTAGGTGACCCAATTTGAAATACCGTTAATGACTAATCCTTTTTATTTTATTTTATAACCGTAGTTGAATAGCCGACCAATTTTGGGTTTACGCCTCAAATTTTCAACTACATAGCCTTGTAATTTTGATTCTGATCCAGAAAACAGGGGAACTCCTGGGTCAAAAGAAGAAATTTGCTTTCGTGGAAGACTTTTATGAATGAACTAACCCGCAGTAGTGTTACATGGAGAGGAAAACCACAGAAACCACCAACAGTAGCCTGAGGACAAGGGGATTCTAACTCATGGTCCATCTACCACTGAGGATATTTTACGTCAATACTTCGGTCGGTGCGAGCCGGGTGTGGAATTTGTTTCGACCAGCCATTGCTGGGATTCAAACCCGGCTCACTTCATTGATTTGAATTGCCTGAGCCTAATAGATACGTGTATTACTTCTAGCGCGCTTCGATTATACAGCGGGCGTAGAATTTCCTCTAGACCACTCTTGGGTTACTATCGAATCACCAATGAGGTAACTTTGGGTTATTTCCAAAACATTTTTCCCAAAGTAATGCAGATATGGATTCAGTTAATCAGAATATTCTGCAAGATTACTCGTTTTCTTAATTATCTGGGAGTTCTTTTGACCTTGCATTAGGTTAAAAGTTACGAGACTCTGAAATTAAGCATTTATAGCCATAGATTTTCAAGGGATCAGCTTTTTCAACGTGATTTACGAAATAAAAGGAAACAGTTATATCTGGAGTTCAAATATTTTAACATTTTATTTGCAAAAATATTTATGAGCATTGCATTTCAAATCTCTCGAGCATAATCAATCATTAGACATTGGGAAATTCTTCCCTTTGACATCATTTTCTAAAGTGGAAATAATACTACTCCCGCATAAAATTTGCACTTTCCTTCTGAAAACTAAAATGGACTTGAGATTAATAAGGCTATTGTTCGACGAAGTACCTTCACATTTCCGCGGATTAATTTGGAACTACCTCTGATATTTCGTTCAGTGCTCACTTCAACCCTTAGGCTCTTTCCACTCAAAAGTTAAGCCCATGGCGCAATTTTACTTTCAAGAATTACTGTCTCAAACGAAATGAGTGGATACTTTGATACACCGAGATTAGAAACTAGAATCTTGTACTCTTTGTAACAGAATCTAGAACAATAATGGAAATTATTTTATTCCTACAAATGTAATTTTAAGAGACTTTTAACATATTTTGAGACTATATTTAGTAAAAAAATCTTAATGAGGTGTTGTAAGAAATACATTAAAGAAAAATATTAATACAATTTTATATTTTATGATATTAAAAGACATAATAATTAGGATTGCGTTTTTTTTTTTTTTTTTTTTTTTTTTTTTTTTTTTTTTGAGAAAAATTTTATGATTGCATATGATTGCCAAGTAAGCAATTTAGATATCCAGTGTTATCCAGTGAAATTTTTAGAGAATTTTTAGATATTGTCTATTTAAAAACAATACTAAGAAACTGTTTCATGCAAACATGGCACCTTCTAAAAAAATTCAGTTGTTTACTACATTGGGCCAATACCTTTAATAGTAATTGATGAAGGTTTAAAATTATGTATAGATCTGTTTGGATATACTTAGTGCACTAATTTTTTCATATAGATAAATATTTTAAATTTAAAGATTCAGCTTTCTTATTATAGTTTAGTTTTAACGTATGATATTTTCAAATATGCATAAGTATTATCAAATTATCAAAGTCAAAAAACATTTTTTTAAGTAAATTATTTTAAATTGTAATGAATATCAAAAAGAACTATTCTAAATAAAAATCAACAAATATTTTTAGGATTTGTTTTCTGATCTTAGTATTGAAAAGTGCATGATTTTAAATAAATACGTTATGCATTGCCAAGGGAAAAGACACTGATTTATATCGATTATGATGATTTATATATTACTCCAGAGCTACATCATCATACATAGTACAGGCTATATAAACCTTTGAAATACGGCAAAATTTACATTTATGCATAATAATAGCATACATTCTTAATACTAGTAAATATTCTATACTTTTGTAATTGAAATTATTTTATTCAGTCAATTATTTTATTTTTATATATAACCATGATTTTTGAGGATATTTAGTGTTTTTTTTTCCTTATGCAATAATGTAGTTTAACTCTGAGTTAGTTTCAATAAAGTCTTATAAAATAATGTCTTGTTTGCTTATAAGATGGTGATCTTTAAAATTTAAAACTCTTATGCGTGAATAACCCTTTTGAATGAACATTATTAAACTGTTTATTTTATGATAGTTTATACCTGAAAAAAAAAAATTTTGTTTCCTCCAAATTTATGCTTTATTTGTCATTTTTATTTGAAAAAAGGAAATGCATAATATATTGAAAATAGAAAAAAAATTAAATTCTCTGAAATTTTCTATAATGAATAATGAGCTTATATTTTGTCTTCAATTTTTTTCGTATATCAGCAATAACTTAAGTTCTTTCTATTACACCTTTGACTTGTTGTGAAGCAATGAGAAGCTGCATTTTCGAAAATTTTGAATTCATTTGAAATTATAAAAGCTCTTCGTAAAAGGATTTTGATGAAAATTAAATGTGAATTATTTAGGAAATTTCTGAATTGAAAAATATTTTTATTGGAAAGTATCAAAAAGTTAGCAAAAAGAGTAATAATTATAATTATTAAAAACTAAGCACTATTCTTTAAATTATGATTTTATAATTAAAGTTTGGATTTTGCCGAAATCGTTGTAAATATAACAGCAGAAAAGAAAAAACTATTTTTTTTCCATTAATTTATTTTAGTATTTATCGTGAATATATTCATGAACATCAACAAATTATATTTAATCTGAATTGTTTGACGCTCGTCACCTACTTTGGTTTTATGATTAGCGGTTCTCTTTCATATACTTCCCTCCCCCAGTGACAAAAAGAGTCAAAAGTTCTTTTTTTCCAATGACACAGAGCTAAGAAATCATTAAAATAATGGTTTATATATCATAAAGAGCTATAATTATAACTTTCAGCAAAATTTTATTTAATAAAACTGCATTTAAATATGTTTTCTAAATAACTACATTCATTTTTTAGTAAAATAACATTCAGTCATTAATTGAAAAACAAAAACAATTTTATTTAAAAACATTCAGTTAGCAGTTAATAAAAAAAAAATATTTATTAAGACTACTAAGACTGCACAAAAATAAGAATTGTGTGTTAAGTTTACTTTCTTCTGTACAATTCTAAAATTTTACTCGAAAAATATTTATTGGGAATATTTTTTTTACTATTTTTAAATATAAATTTAATTTAACCTATAATGGTCCTAACCAATGCATCCATAACGTTTCGGTTATGAGCCTAATTTTGCATGTTTCGAGCCCAGTGCTGCGTATTAGATGACGAAAATCATTTTTTTTTTTACTTATATTTCTTTACAATGTTGTCATAGAAACAATTATATTAATTAATATCTCTCCTGCACGATCTAATATAAATTTTTTAACGTTTTTTTTTTAGAAATAGATGCTGAAATTGCCCCTCTTACCGACTGTGTACTGTATTCACCTAATGAATTTCAACATCATACCTCAAATGAAAATTACATTTCGGAAGTTGTAAGAGGGATACATGCAGACAAAATAAACCCTTCATTTTGTTATTATAGATGAATTTAGTTAAATAATTTTTTTTCTTCTTTTTTTATATGTATAACCCTCCCAGAATACGATATATTTACCCAAATTAAATGTGACTAGATAAATCATAGAAACATTTTAAAACATGAAAAAATAAGATATTGAGATAGCTAACCAGTTTTTTATAGGTTTTAACGTGTCATCAAATGTTCTTGGTATAATGGTTTAGATTATTCAAAAGAAGATGTTTTGTTCGACTTGGATCGATATTTTTTTTTTTTTTTGGTACAACTTAATACGTTAATATTCATATCATGAAGCTAGACTGGCAAATTTAGAAAAATGACCACTTTAAACACCTTCTTCTATATATTTTAATCAAGGTTTTAATGCTACTCATGAAATTTGTGCTGGGTCTGTGGGGGACACCAAACCTAAACGAACTGCTAGTGATTGGTGTTGCCATATAAAAAAATAGAAATTCTAACCTTAACGACATGACAATTCTAACCTTATGGCAGTCTAAATGAGTTTGATTGAGACAGTCTAAAGAGCAAACAAACCAACTTTTGCATAAAATGGAATGCGAACAAGCAGAGAAAATATATGGTAATCCCATACTTTAAGCCATGGTGGCTGAGGGGGTAGGGCGTTCGCCTCAAAATGAGGTGAATCGGTTTCGAATCCCAGCGATACCAATAAGTCGATAAGAATTCCGCACCTGGCTTGTCCCGGCTTACGCAATGCTGACGTAAAATGTACTCAGTGCTAGATAGACTAATCATGGGCTAGATTCTCTTGGCCAACAGGCTAAACATGACAGGTTCTCCTCTTTATGTAACGTAAATACGGGTTAGTTCCATCAAAAAGTTCTCCACGAAGGCAAATTTCTCCAAATAATTGATCCAGACTTACCTTGTCTTATTGATTCTACCTCTTATTAATTGTTGAAAATAATAAGGCTACGGAAATGAACATTAGTTTTCATGAACCCAAAAATCGGGTTATCTGTTCAATGACAGTTATAAAATAAAATACTTAAAGCAGTATAAAATTCTAAAAAAAAAAAAAAAAGATTTTGACTTAGCTTCTTATCAAATATTAAAATTTTTAAATTGAATCACTAAATACCAACTAAAAGGAAATAAGCAAATAGTCCAAAAAACTTTGTTTTGAACTCATTAGTTTTAAGTTGAACTAATTAGTTATTTCATCAAAACATTATTTTATATTTATTTCCGTCATTTTTATGCTCCTCTTAAAAAACATAATACACTGCTTCAAATGAAATATAACTAAGTAAATAACAGGTAAAAATATAAATAAATTAGACTAAAATGTTAAACAATTTAGATTTAATCATTAAAAACACATCAAAAGTTTTTTAATCACATTATGATATAATACGAATGAAAATCCATTTAGCAATCTAATTCTATTTAGGAAGAAAAATGTTTCTTAGTGTTGGGTAAAACCAAATGGGCTATTCTATGGGAAAATAAAATATCAAATTTGTTACATTTCCTTAACGCGGCTGACATTATAGAAACTTATGTAATTCGAACAATAAAAGAGATACTACTTCCGTTCGGAAGTTCGTAAATTTCGCCAAGGAAGCAATGTGTACGTGACATCCATACTACGGACTTTCTTTTCTCACGTCTTTTTCTTTTCCTTTAAAGCTTTGCTTCGATCTTTCTTACAAAGCTTAAGATTTTCTTCCGTATTTCCTTATTTTGAAAGTAATGAATGAATAATTATTTATTTTATAACAAAAGAATGGAGAACTGCAATTAAGTAAATTGCTTTTATGAGAAAAATCAAATTAATTTCTCTAATTAGTGAAAAAAGTATTGCTTTTCCTGCAATATTTTTTGTAAAAAAATTTAATTAAAATCAAATGTATTTAGCAAACAAACAATAACCTGAAAACGTATCGTCATTAATTGAATTGAAAAAGAAAAGTTATTTTAAGTGTTTATCAAAAAGCATAGTGACCATAAAAATAATTTTGTTTATTTCATTTTAAAATGAATGTAAATTAAGGATTCAATCGCGTTAGGCAAAAAAAATAGTTTTCAAAGCTTTAATAAAGAAAATAAAAGCTATCTTAAATTGAGAGGAATGTATGTTTTTAATTAAAGTTATACATCAAGTTGAATAACGAACAATTTATGAAATGCATTCGAGTATTTATGGAAACTTAGTTAGCAAAGATTTTTTCATTATTTTCACCAGTTATTCAAAAACAATTAAAAGGAAATTCATATATTAAGAAAAAATATTCTAAGTTTATATTTTTGAATTTAAAGTAATTATATTATTTCTTTTGAGTATCGTAAGAACGCTTAATTCTGTGAGTCTTCAACTTTTTCTGCAAAAGGGTCACACATCTGCAACATACTTAATGTATAGTAAAAACACCATAAGCAGGTGGAGGAGAATAATTACTTTTACCAAGTTTCAGTTATTTCTAATACTTAAGTGTTTTTTAAAACATTCAAATAAACTCAGCATAGAACAAATTTGTTTAATAAATTTTTGCTATTGTTCAAATTAGGAAAAATATGAAACTAAAGTAATCTTTAAGAAAACAGTTTTGACGAAATAAATAACACACCAAAGTTACAATTTATAAGCAAGTGGTATGAGTGATATTTTTGGAAATTCAAAAAACCATATTTTTGCGATAATAAATGGAATAATTTTTTTTTTGACCTGACACATTTTAATACAATTTAAAATTGAAAATTCAGAATGGTTGTTTTGAAATATAAAGTAATTTTCATTGAGTTTTTGAACACACATAGAAAGAAAATTTTTACTTTTCATGATTCAGCAATCCTTGAGCTGTACTTCGTCAATTTTTAAAATCATATCTTCACGAAATTACGTGATTTGCGACATAAATTCCTTTGCGAATAATTAATTGATAAATACTAAGGAAAAGTATTATAAACTAACATAAATACACCGTCTAAATTCTACGTTTTAAAAAACGAAATGAAGCGCACATGTTATTTTATAGAATACCTAGTTAAATTGTAGAATTCAATAACTTTATATACTTTAGCCAACTTGTCTAGCTATTTCATGAAACACCTAGTTATTCTATTAAATAACGCATATCATACTTTAACAGTGACATATATATATTGTTTGATTTCAAGATTCTTTTAAACATTTGACTCTTATGTTATGTTTTTAACTTCCGGTTCTTCTTAATATGTTCTACAATATTAATATATTATTATATTCTACAATATAATTGAATTTAAAAAAGTTATAGAACTATTTTTATTTAATTTATAAAATTTTATATTTAAAGAAATTGAAAAGTTTAGAAAACATATTTAATTTCTCTAGATCGGAAATATTTTAAATTCGACCAAAAATAAACTTTACATTTATTCCAGAAATACCATTTTTTTTCCTCAAACTCTGTTCTTTTACAATAATGCAATCGTTACAATCTTAGAAAAATCATTTATTTTACGTCGTGTTTTTAAATGTAAAAAACGGCAGAAGCTTGATGCCATTCACGAGAACTTTATACTGAAAATCTATTTCATTTTGCAGTAGTCATAAAAACATACTATTCTCTTAGTAATGTTTAATAGAAAAAGAACTAAAAAATATCTTTTGATATCATGCCAAAACTCAGTTGGATATTTTTGAATGTGGACTGAAATTCTTTCACACGAAAGCAATAAAAGACTTTAATATTATTCGACACGAATATTTCACAACTACATTTTTTTTTTTTTTTTGAGGAAGAATTTGTGTGGACATCGTGGATAGAAATTGGACAACGGCCAGATTTGATAGAAATCTATACACTATATTTGAGTGCATTACAATTGAGAATGAAAACGTTGGGGCTTCCGGAAAATAGGATTCTTATCCTATGAAAAATGTGGGTGTAATGTAAACTGGGATAGGTTTAACCATTAAATTTAGGGAAAGTCTGCTTTAGTTTTTGATACATACTTTTATTTTAAACCAGAGGATTATACTTTTCGATTTACTTTTGATATACGATTTAAGCTTATCCCTATTTGATTTAAATTTTTAATAAAAGAGAAAAAAGATGGTGAATGGCGAAAGTTTATAAAAAGTTGAAAAGAGTTTACCAGTTTAATAAGATTTTAATATTTGCTTGGTAGTAGGTATTGAACTTAAAACTTACTTATGTTTATTATTGAATTATTATAATTTTTGACTCGTCAAATTATTGGCTTATTACAATTATGCTTATTTAGTTATTGAGTCATTGAATTATTATAATTATTGAACTCTTGTGACTATAGATTATGCCTTAGAACTATTAAACTTATTAAATTACAATAATTTTTGAATTAAGTAAATTTGAGTAATTGTTGTTATTGAATTATTATTTAATTGCATTAATAATCAATTATTTCTATTAAATTAATAAAGATATTTTTTAATTGTTGATTAAAAACTGAGAATGAAAACTTTGGGGCTTTCAGAAAATGGGAATCTTTTCCTGTAAAAAATGTTTTAGTAATGTAAAATGAAAAATGTTCAACCATTAAATTAAGAGAAAGTCTGCTTCAGTTTTTGATACATACTTTTATTTTACACCAGAGGATTATACTTTTCGATTTACTTTTGAAATACGATTTTAGATTATCCTATTTGATTTCAATTTTTAATAAAAGAAAAAAGGAAGATGAATGGCGAAAGTTTATAAAAAGTTGAAAAGAGTTTACCAGTTTAATAAAATTTTAATATTTGTTTGGTATTGTGCACAGAGAATGAAAACTGTAATTGAAAATATTGAGGCTTTCGGAAAATGTGATTCTTATCCTATGAAAAATGCGTAAAATAACATAAAAGGGCAGTATTTATATAATCTCCCTTTCTATAAAACTAGAGTAACGTATTTATCAACGTTACGTAACTTATTGATAAAATTAGAGTAACGTATTTATAATATCACAAATAATTATATATTATAATAATTATTCATGCTTCCAGTATTATGCAGTAGATATTTGTAAGCTTCAAAGAAAGATTTTACATGCAAATCTAATTAGTGTTTCTTATAAATAAGAAAATATGTGTTAATTTTTAACAAATGCAACTAATCTAGCATTAAAAAAACTCTACAGTGAAACATTCAGCACGGCAAACTAAATCATCAAGTGAAATAATTATTTAATATACAATTAATGAATTATTTTAAAATAAAGAAATAAAGCTATTAATATTTTACAAATACAATCCTAAAAAAAAGATAGATAATAAAAAAATACCTTTGATGTAATTAATTAGATTCAATTTAATCAGTTGCAGCTTTATTTAATACTTTTAAAATCTTTTGAAATATGCAATGTTCTTATATCTTAAATAAGAAGATAACATTGATTAAAGGCATATTTGATTAACCTGAAAAATATGCAGATTAAAAATGATAATTAAATATTAAAAGCATTGCATTTTATATGGATATTTTATTTAAATTGAAGAATTGTTTGAAATATTTCATCATTAACGTTTATGTAAAATTAATAATAAAACTTCCCCCAAATATAAAAAAAAACTTGATTAATGGTAATAAGACTCATTTTTCAATTTATAAAAATAACCATTTCATCTCTCCGCAAGGAACATAAATAACTAAAAAAAAACTCATATTTGAAAAACACGCCATTATGAATAAATGCATCTTACTTAATTTAGTTAGTAGGAAACATACGATCTAAAGAACAAATTTCAAGGATAAATGTTAATAAATGCTAAGTAACAAAAAACTAGGGGAATATTTAAAATAGATTTTAAAAAAAAGGAATATAAATCAACATTATATATGGGATGCATTCTCGAGTCTAAATCATGGTTAAGATTGTTCTCTTATACAAATATCATACTCTACTAGCGTGTCTACCAATTATTTAATTATAATTCGCCAGTTATAAGGCATGTTAACTCGATACTAGGTAAGGGTACCTTTTCTTTGATGAAGGTTGACATTGTCGATAACGCTCGCCGCCCCACATGGCTGAACTGCGGACGTGACCTGAACACGCCTACCTCGACAGACACGCACCAACTCCGATTTGAATATACTCACTTCTAGTAATGGTCCACATTGAGCAGTTGACTTGCTACTTGTGACTGCTCATCACATCGTTACTACTCAGTCTCGATCACACACAACGTCGCCTGTATACACTCGACTGCTAATGGCCACACATGTGCGACCGCTACCGTGAACTTAATGCAGATCACACGAGCAGCACTCAGGGTCAGGTGATCTTAATACAGCTGCCCTGACTTCTAAAATATGAATTAATTAGTGGTATCCGACCATCGAATTCTATCACAGATGAAATTCTGGTGGGGAATACTGTAGCGTGTCTTCCACAATCATTTAATTCCAATTCACTAGTATATAAGACTTGTAAACTCGGTACTTTTTCATAAATGAAAGTTTACACTATTGATAAGATTCGTCACGCTCTCCTAACATGGATCTACAACGATGGAAACGAGTCTTAATGATATTAAGATTAATTTTTTCATTTATTAAAGTGACCATTTGAACTCTCCACAAAGAAAATAACGGAAAAAACTCATATTTGGAAAACACGCCATTTTGAATAAATGCATATTACTTAATTTTGTCAATAGCAAAACAGAGTCTAAAGAACCAGATCTCGAGAAGAAATATTAAAAAGTCTAAGTAATTAATAAATAGGAATATTTTAAAAAATTTAATAAGAAATTTTAAAAGGAATATTTTAAAAAAAATCGAAAAAAAAAGGAATATCAACCCACATTATATATGAGATATATTCCGGTATTTTAATCTTGGTTAAGATCTTTCTTGTGCAAATGTTATATTCTCATTAATATAGAACTGCAATAATGAAAATGAGATGATATTAAGACTCGTTTCTTCTTTTTTTAAAAAATAACTGTTCCATGTCCCCGCAAAGAACATAAATAACTAAAAAACTCATATTTAAAAAGCACGCCAATTTGAGTAAATGCATCTTACTTAATTTAGTCAAAAGGAAAACATGGTCTAAAGAACCAGATCTCGAAAATAAATATTAATAAATGCTAAGTACTAAATAAACTGAAAGAATATTTTAAACAAATACAAAAAAACGGAATATCAACCCACATTATATATGAGCTATATTCCCCGATTCTCTGATTCATGGTTAAGATCTTTCTCTTGTATAAATGTCATACTCTCGTTAATATAGAACTGCAAAGATGGAAACTGATAGAGAAACACCCATGCAGTGCGAGGGGTATGGAAAAATCAACCTATTCCATTGCTTTAAGTGCGTTTACGCATCGTTCATCTATCAGCATTATGGTAGATGAACAAGACAGCGGGAAATCACGTGATGATCGTAGAAAGCGGATGTAATTGGTATCAAGTGACAAATACCAGGCATGTTTGGTAGAGATATTCTAACAAGCCACTTTCTATGAGGTACGGTTATTGCTGAGAAAGTAATTTGACAATGGAAGAAAACTTATGCATTCGTTGTTATCATGGATTTCATTAGTTTTTAGCGTAATTATTTCCTCTGTTTAAATGAATAAAAAAAAAATTCACAGGCATACATTTGTGAATATAAAATATTGAAAAAATATTGTGTAATTTTAATATTTAGGAAACAGGAACAAATCTTATAACACTTATGATTCTTGAAATATTGTGTCGCATATGAAGTTTTTAATGTTGATGTTCTGTGGTATTATTTTTGTTATTTTATTGGTTTAAACCAGGGTGAAATAGCATTAATAATTCACCATTATTATAATACTATTATCATATAATTATATTATTATTTTAATGGACAAATACCTGGCATATTTGGGAGAAATATTGTAACAAACCTATTTTTATAAGTATTGTAATACATCTCTATTTCTAAAAAAAAATTAAAAAAAAAAAAAATATTAACAATGAAACTTATACATTCGTTGTAATCATAAATTGTATTTTAATTAATTATTTTAATAACTATTTCTTCAGTATAGGATAATTATTTGTGGAGCAAGGGAGGAAAAAAGACAATAATTAATTTAAGAATTAAACTTACCAAAATTAATAAGGAAGGAAAATAAGTATAACATCGATAGCGGAAAGCTGCTTACATGTAGCGTTGCAGGACAAAGACTGACGGCTATAATTAGATATTTCTAAGGAAAAAAACTAAGTTCATTATAATTGCGGGGCTTTTCCCGTTCAGACACTCTGGCAGCATGGATTCCGGGACTTTTCCCTTGTAGACAGTCTGGCATCTTTCGACACAGAAGTAGGTGGTTTCGAGGATGATGCATTTCGCACAACATACATACACACAAGCACACACACACACACAAGCACACACACACACACATATATACATAGATATAGATATTAATTGTTTAAAATAAAATATTATTAAAATAATAATTTATTAATAATATTATTTAATAATATTATACTTCAAAATTTAGGAAACAGGAAAAATCAACTTATAAATTCTAGCTTCTGAGATATGGTGTGACAAATGAAGTTTTTATTTCAAAACTTATTATCTAGTTTAATTTTCGAACATCTTAATTGAGAGTTTATTTAAGAAACACAAAATTCGCAGCTGTAAATTGCATTATTCAAACATAAATGAATAAGTCAATGAGCGAATCAGATCAATCTGATAATTATTATCACAACAACTTTTTGAGATAAAAAATGACTCGGCAAAACAATAAATTAGGCAATGAAATGGTGACCTTATGATTAAATCAATATCGATTCAAGAAGTCCTTAAACATATAATAAATCCCTAAATTAGTGATTCATAATTAACATACAGGCGTATCAGTGAACGATCATGCGAAAAAAATAATTATTGAATGAAAAAATCGTAAAACAATCAATAAGGTAAGAAAAATAATCAAATCTATGAGTAAATAAAAAAAAATGAATGAATAAGACAATCAAAGAAAAGGCATATCTCTGAATCAGTGAAGTAAGTCAGTCAACAAACAATCAACGAATTAACAGATCAAAGAATCGATAAAAATATTCAACACACTGATTTATTTTTCGCTGTTTCAGTGACTCACTCCTACATTAAATTACGAGGTAATGAGGGAGTTTTTTTTCCTTCAAACTCCTTCACTGATTCATTCATTCATTATTTACAATTCATCATTAATATGAGGTTTCATTAGTTTTGCTGATTGCGAGATATAGCTTGTTGTCTTCTCAAATGGTTGATTACTTTATTGCTTATAGCGTTTTAATGTTCTCACTTAGGGATTGACTGATTGATATATTCGCTTATTCATTGATAGCTCACTTACTGATTCAAAGATTTTCACTCATTTTTCAATTTCACTTTTTAGTTGTTTAGGTTGTATGTTAAAAAGATCTTGAAATATTTAAACAATGCTATACAAAACTTTTGATTTACAGTGCGCCAAAAGAGGACTACTCTGAATAAATTTTGATCTAATGGTCGGATCTTTACGTTCTAGAACTCATTATTAATGTTTTAAAGGAGTGACTTCAAATATGCTAATTAATTAGTGCGGATGATATTTTCAGTAAGAGTATTATACCTGTATTAGCACGAATGCGAAAATAATATTCTTCAGTAACTTATGGTCTTATAAAATTGATTTACACATTTTTCAAATAAAAATTTACGCGTATTCTATGTTTATAAAATGCATTTTAAATCAAACTCTGTGGTAATGTTAAATAAAAATTATATTAATGTATCATAAACAAAAACAAAAAAAAACAATGCATAATTAGGTTTTTTAATATCAGAATAATAAAATCCATAATATTATGCGACTCATTCATTATGTTGTTTAGAATTTAAAAAGTTAAACTTAAATATACGGAAACATTTTGTTTCAATTTATACTTCGATTTAGTAGTTTTAATTATTATTTTTTTTGCACACACTGAGTACGTCAAGAAAATATTTTATTTAACTTTCAAAAGTTTTATGCAAATGGACACTGTGTAAATAGATTTTCAACTGATAAATAAATTATTAAAATAATCATATTATTTATTTGATTTCCATTCAAGAGTATTGAATATTTTGTATTTCATAAATAAAAATAATTTAAAATTTATATTTTCTATAACGAAACATTGCATGCTATAATTTTGCAGCTTATAAACGAAAAATGTTTTGCGAAGTCAAGTTATTTTTGTCTGAGACTTCGATGAGATATGTAATTTATAGTAAAAAAATATGTTGAATTTAGGAGTTTTAAAAATATTTATACTTTAGTATTATTTCTTTATTTAATATAATTTCTTTGTTTAATAGAATAAGATTAAAAAGCATGTTATAATTTTATATTAAGTATTACATTTCGACAATTGAAATAATGAAATTTGATAATTTTAATTTTAGGCATCTCATAAAAAAACGAATTATAAAAGCATTAATTTTAAAGAATTGTGATAAAATTAAATTTTTTTTTTAATATAACGCGATTAAAATATGGTTAAAAACATTTTCTTACACACTCTAAGAAATAAAACAATCACCTACATCATTTTAACAATTATTTCTTCATTAAATCACAAAATGTTTGATAAAACATGCACTTCAAAAGATTGAAGGAAACAGCTTTCTTACCCGTATGTAAGTTCAGTGTTTTCTAAGAGTTCTTTCAGAATTTTTTTTTTTTAATTTCAAAACCCTTTGAACTCTATAACTGGATGGTACGAAAGTTAATGTTATATTTTGTGAACTAGAATCGTTAATCTCAGAGTCAGTACTCAGAGCAGCCTCCTGGCAGCAATAATAGCAGTTATTCTCCTGGGAATCGAGTCAAACAGAGATTGGATAGCATGGACGGGTACAGTATTCTATGCTGCTTCAAAATTAGGTCACAATTCTTCTACCGTAATGACTGACGAGTGGCGGCGTGCCAGTCTTTCGGCAACCATTGACCGGGCACTTTCAATTGGTGAGATATCAGGAGAACGTGCTGGCCAGGGCAACAGGCGAACATGTTCTGTGTCGAGGAAGATCATGAGAGTGTGGTCAACATGCGGTCGTACATTTTCCGGCTTAAACGTAGCGTTATGGATGCCTCGAAAATAAAGCAGAGCAACGGGCTCTATCACATCAGAAATGCATCGGCTGCTGTTCAAAGTGAAGAGGTGATTGAGACGTGTATCCAATGACACTCCATACCATTACTGTAGGTGATGGACCAGTATGACGATGTCGAATGCAAGCTGCCAATGGGCGTTCTCCCAGAGTCAATTACGGATACGGCGATCATGATGTTGTATACAGAACCTGAATTCATCCGAGAAGACGACGCCATGCCATTCCCGCTTCCAGGTTTGTCGTTGATCACACCATTGGAGGCGCTCCTGCCTGTGATGCAGCATCAATGATAGTCGAAGCCATGGTCGCCGTACTGACAGTCCATGCTACTGCAAACGTCGTCTAACTGTTCATGCAGACACTTGTTGTCTGGCAAATGACCCCATTTATTGACTCAGGGTTGGTGACGTAGTTGTAAAATCCCTTAAAACCTTGCGCATAGCATGTCTGTCTTATAGGCTTTTAGTGATGGGTTTTTGCTGAGATCCTGCACGGAGTTCTATATGACTGTCATGAACCCATTGATTCCATATTCTGCTGAAAGTCTCGACCAATGCGAGCAGCAATACTACAGTATGATAAACCATAATCCCAGTAGGCCACAATTCGACCTCGATCTAACTAAAACACGTCCTGGTAGGCATTTTTTCTTCTTACACTAGGCACAGCAAAAACTTTTTTACACAAGAACAACGCTCATGCTCAAATTCTGTGTGAGATACTTACTGTCAAATCTCTTCTTTTACACACATTTTAGGTAACGCTACTGCCGTCTGCTTTGCTTGAATGTGCTGATAAGCTAATCATTTGCATACCTCAACATGCCTTATTTGTCCTGCAAATTTCACGTTCTTGGTGTGTCGTCTTCCTGGTGTAGCATTTTTAATGGCCAGTAGTGAAGAAACGTCGTTGAATAGCGACCCAGTTTTTGGGTTTACGATTACTAATGTTCAACTCCGTCTCCTTGTAAATTTGAACCTTATCCAGAAGAGAAGGAAACTCCTGGATCAAATATTAGGAAAAATTTGCTTTCTTGAAGTAATTTTTTATTGAACTAACTCTCTATATGGGTCACATAATAAAAATCTTTTAATTTTAGGCTAATCTTTTTTTTTTAAATAATAGTCAACAACAGGCTAATTCGCTGCATTGACTTTAAAACATACTTATTTAGAAAATATTTATACTTATTTATACTTATTTATACTTATAAAAAAAAAGCATATACACTGGTTATCATTAATTAAGGAAAATTCACAAAAATCGCGATAACTCAAGAAATTACACATGGAATTTTATGAAACTTACCCACAATATACAACACATAGTAAGGTATTAAACAACATAAAAAGAAATTATCAGACATTAATAGTAGTATAGAAATTAGCACATGTATAAAATAAACAAATTGGAAGTATCGGTTTGCAATAGAAAAAGTACCTTTAATATGGAATATGATTGCCTCTAGAAGCAATACAGCACAAACAGCGATGTGTGATGCTTTCAATTATGCGGTCTATCAGTTCAATAGGAAGTGAGAGCCATTGCTCTTGTAAAGCAGTTGCAAGCGTGGCAAGGGTCTGAGGGGGCGGATTGATGGCAGATACACGCCTCCCTAGAGCATCCCAAACGTGCTCGATAGGATTCAAGTCCGGGGATCGAGCTGGCCACTCCATGCGAGTAATTGTTTCCTGTTGAAGATAATCATCAACAATGCGAGCTCTGTGTGGTCTTGCATTATCGTCCTGTAACAGGAAGCAATCACCAATTGCCCCGGCATATGGGCGCACATAAGCATCAAGGATGTTGTCTCGATAAACCTGAGCATTCACGGTTCCCCTTGGAAAGACATGGAGGTATGTGCGCCCTCCTAAGGATATGCCTCCCCAAACACAGACACTGCCTCTTCCGTATGCATCTCTTTCACGGATGTTTGATGGATGATAACGGGTCCCAGGTTCTCTCCATATCAAATAACGTCTACTGTCACTTTCTAGACTAAACCTGGACTCATCCGTAAAGAGAACAGGCCTCCATTGATCTGACTTTTGAAAGAGTTATCGCTATTTTTGTGATTTTTCCTTAATTTATGATAACCAGTGTATATTTATCTTGGCTGGAATTGGGGTCGTAATTCATAACATCATCACAAACTTTCAAATATTTTAGGGTTTCATTTAAAATAATTTATTAATTAGAGCTATAAAACGTAATATACACGAAATAAAGTGCGAAAAAGCATCTTATTTCTTAATATTGATTTTATTGTTAATGCCAAAAACGCCCCACGTTTAATTTATAAATTAAATAATTCCTTAATAAAAACTATCAATTGGAATGTACGCTAAATGAAATAAAATAAAAATATTATCATATTTTCGTAATTTTCTGTACTTTAATTTTATCATGAATACGAAAGAATGCACGTTTCTTATTTCCTTGTATTACCACAAATTATTTCAGTCTCACTATTGCTGCACTCATTTACTTCTTTTGCTTAAATTTTTGTAACAATCATTTTGATTATTCATTTTCCAAATTTTTAAGAGTAATCACTTTTAATATTTCTTAATTTAAATTAAGAATTTGAAATATAAAATATCCATTCTAGTCCTTAATTTAATCCATTGGCTTTTATCGTTTTACGCTAAAATAATTCTTGAGATATTAGCTTTTTTGCAACTAATGTAATGAAGGAAGAAAAAAAATGTTCAAATGAAAAAGCATCTTTTCCATTAGATGGAACGAGTAATTGTAAAACGATGAATTAGCCAGTGAAGCAAAACTTTTAAGAATGAAATAAAATTACGAATCGAACGAAAGTTGATAATGCATGAAATTAAAATAGGGATAGAATTGCACTTTTTTTTCAAATGGTTCAGTAAGTTTGAAAAAATATCTCTAATTTCTAAGGAGTTTAAAAAGTAAATGAAGATGTTCACTATTTTGAACGTACTTATTTACTGTTAACGAGAGATAAGTTTTTTATTCATTAAAAAATATTCACCTTTATATATTTAATTGAGTTATAAAAATTAGATATAAGAATAGTTTAAAGTTAATTAAAACTTATCTGTTTAATTTACTGCTGTTACTAAGAGAAGTCAGTTCCTAAAAGTGCTTTTAGAACGTGTTTCTTCAGCAATAAAATTTTATTGAGAGTTTATTAATTTAAATTTTCTATTAAATGAAAGAAATTTAGGTCCTTAACCTACAATTATTTGATAAATAAAATAATACAATCGGGAACATAAATTTTGTAGTGTAATAAGCTCATTTGCCCTCGCAAAAATCCGTTGAAATTTAAACCATAATATCGGTAACCTGAATCGTGCATAGTACATAGCAAATTAGCTTAAACTTAATAAGGTGTCGTATTGAACCATGACTCTGTTCAAAATGAATCATAATGAGTTTAATAGAAATAAACCTGCTGGATAATAAGGTTTTACTCTGTACAGTATTAAAAAATCAGCAACGATATCACAATTTAACATGGTCACAATTTTTTTCAAAAATGTAGTTTGTACTTAACCATTTAAATGATTGCTTGAGTATTTAAAAACAGGACTCATTAACAGTGCCGGATTACCCATTGGGCCAGACTGGGCCATGGCCTGGGGCCCCCAATGATTAGGGGCCCCCTAAAAAAATTAAGAAAAACAATGATTTTTAAAAAAAAAATCCATTTCCTATATAAATAAAATACGATAATTCTTTTACATAATTATTACATAATTTTTTATATATTTATTTATTACTTATTTTAGTTATTATTTATAAGTATTATTATAGTTTATGTATCGTAATATTTATCAATGTTTTTTTAAGTTCAAATTTGTCCTTTTGATTTGCGCGCGAAAAAATTGAAAGCAGTACTATAGCGAGCTGAGACTTGTTTAAACAAGAAGCAAAGAATTAAATGTTGTTGATATTATTAAGACGTTTTAAATGAAAAAGAAGTTATTTAGTGCCTCAACTGAAGTGTCTCATAATTTCTTTAGTGTTTTATAATTATTTAGTGTCCGTAATTCTATTTGATCAATAAATAATTACAAAATATTTTACTAAAAGGTAAGTGTTTGTTTATTGTTTTATATACTCTAGAAAAAAACTCATACAACTGGTCACTTTCAATCAAATTTTATATATTGAAATTGTCACTGTTTAAAAAGTCCAGGATGTTATTTATTTTTATTTTAAATATGCTTTCTTAAATGAAAAGATATATAAATATTTGTATATTTGAATACTTAAAAAATATACAAGAATAAAATTTAATCTAAGGGTCCCAAAAATTTGATTAGCCTAGGACCCCGCGTACGCTTAATCCACACCTGCTCATTAAAATTTAATCATGGCTAAATATTAAATTGATTTTTTTTACTAAGCCGATATAGCACAGATGTTATGGTGCTGAGTAGTCCTTGTAATGGACTAGGGTTTGATCCCAAGAGGTGGCTTAACTAGCTTAAAATTAAAGGGCAATGTCTTGAAAATAAATATAGTATGTACGCTTTGCCGAATACCCGCTTATTGTCATAACGAAATAGTGGAACCTTAATGATCGCCTTCCATAGTGGAAGTATAGTATCTTCTTTAGTGGACGTGTTGTATATCTTTACTAATTTCTTTTTATTTGGTCACATCAAACAATACACTACAGAGATAAAAAAAATATATTCGTTGTAGACATACTTTTGCTATAGCATGCTAGTGTCACTATTTAGTGTACAACATATTGAATTTGATTGGATTTAAAAACATTTATTTGTTAACTATAGATATTTGCTTAATTAAACTTTCTCAGTTATTTCAAAAGTAACTATATACTATAAAAATACTAATTTAATGGTGCTTTTTTCACTTCCCTTTTACATTTTGCTAAAATATAGCAGTTAATAAAGTTTGTGTACATTAATTAATGCAGATACTTTTTTATTTCCTTAATTGTACAGTAAAGTATAAAAATCACTAAGAAATAATTAAAAAACCCGATATAATCACTTTATTTTTATCTCAGGGAGAAAAAAAAAGTATGGTCAGAACTACCTAATTGTTCAGAAATTTACAATGTTTCTGGCTCATATGAAAACAGCAAAAAGCACGGTAATTTTTACCAATGAGCTTTTTCATGATTTAGTTAAAATTAACAATAAATTATTATTTAATGGAATGTGTTAAAATTTGGTAAATGTGATTCAGTTTGGTAATTTTATCATGATATTTTAAAGCAAGACAGAAAAACTATTTATTCGATTAAATTAAATTTTCAGTTTTGTATTTTAATGAAATGTGTGGTACTAAAATATATAATTTCGAAAACCAGAATTTCCGGCAAAATGTCGAAAAAGATGTTTAAATTTTCTACCACTGCTGATGATACATGCGTCGCTCAAGTTTACCTGGAGTTTGTTCGATATCCACAGTAGCGCAGATGATCATTGCAACAAGATCCATTTTGGAATCCAGATGTGTTACGTATTCATCGCTTTTCAGTACATTCCTAAAAATAAACTCATATTGATTAAATCAGGAGAACGTGATGGTTTAGAAACCGGTAAACAACACCCAATCCATCTTGCTAACACCACCACCTAGCAGCGAATGAAGACCTGCAGCAAATCCCATCATGAATTAATATTAAAATCTCAAACCTTGTGATGTCCCCTACCTCCCCTTAAAATGTGTCCCAATATTTTTGGGACACCCTGTATATGCGTATATATAATGCTAACACATGAAAAAGCATCAAGTTTAAATTAAATTATGAAAAATTCAAAAATACGCAGCAGTTTTTGCAACTAACTTTTTAAATTAGAGAGCAACAGAAAACAATGGGGGACAAATTGTTAAAAAAATAAATAATGAACCTGAGGAGTATTATTTACACAGCAGAAATGAATTCATTAACCTATAAAAAGTCTCTTAACTTAAAAACCGAAAGTCACATACATTTTTTCTAGTATTTACCATCAAATAACTTTATTTTGTAAAAATGATAAAAACCTATTTGTTTCATAATTTTTATGTTCACAGTTTATTTCTGTTTAAAATTCATTATTTTCTTTCACATCAAAAATGTTAATTTTTTTTAAACGAATATTTATATTTCAGAAAATTGTATTTTTCGATAACACTTGCAAATATCAAAAAGGACACATGCACTTTCATTTCTTCTAATATGAGATATTATACTCATTTCGGTGTTAAAAATAATTATATCATAAACTTATATGTTTCTCTTTATGTTCATACTACAGAAATTTACTCATTTCGCGTCTAATGGTTTGTTCTGTGCAATACAAAAGTGCTAAAAATCAGGAAATAGAAAGAAATCTGAAAAAAAAAACTTTTGTTTGATGTTTGCGGAGTAATAAAAACAGTCGAGTATCGTTTCCGGTACACAGAATCTTGCCTTTGTATCTTTCAACAATATCAACAAAAGCTTTTAATCGGTTGATTGGTGCAACCGCCATCGAGAGAAACAGAAAAAAGAATTGAAAAATATATCATAAGCATTGCGATTAATGAAACAAAAAAAAGGCAATTCCCTCAAAACTAAACCAAAATGGCTCGGTGAGCAGCAAAGAAATGACAAAAATAATGAAAGATGGAAAGAAAAAACACAGATGGATAACATCTGTCGTTAAGAAGTTTTTCGTTAATACAGTTTTCTTCTAAAAACTCCCTACTTTTTTGTAAAATGGAATTGGAAAAAAAAATGTTTTTTTTTTTTTTGCTTTAATTACAATGAGTAGAAAATGAGAGGAAAAAAAAAACTATTAGAACAGGTTTCATTCGACCAAGCAAGAAAATAGTTCTTTCTTTGGAAGCGACAAAGCGTTACAAAATCTGCTTTCCAGATGGTAATACCTACCTTCATTAAGGATGTTATCAAATAGAACAAAAAATACATTTAAAAAAAATTATGCGTTGTTCCAGATGACGGTAGAAAAAGATATAAAATTATGTTAAAAATTTTCTTGGCAAGGTGCATTGAGATAGAAGATTTTCTTTTACTGTAACCAACACTGATTTTTTTGTGTCTGTGTTCAATATTTTTGTTTAAATAGTTTTTATGAACATCTAAACATTTTTAATTCAGACGAAAAATGCTCATTTATTCGAATGGAAAATGCGTTCATGAGTAATTTTTTGTTATAAAAAATCACACGTGAGGATCTTTTTTTTTAAAAATAAATTATACATATCAGTATTTTTTTTAAAGTATTCTCAAACATAAAAACAAGCTTTGGACTATTTGTAACGATCCAGATTTATGAATATGTGTACTTCATATAAAATTTATTGAGAAAACTTTTTGCATAAAAATTGCAACATAATTTATGTATAGAATTTCAAGATTGAAATTGAAAATCGATTTTCTATGTGATACGTGAACTAGATAAATCTATGTGAACTAGATAAACTAATCAATCCATATTGCACAGTCCAATTTATATAACGAAACAAAAGCACTACCTAACTCCAATATGCAGCTAAATTCTTTTTTGTAAGGTTTTGAAACCATGCAAGTTGTAAATGATTAAAAACTATGAATATTAACCCCATTCTAGTAGTAAACGGTTTAAAAACCTTAAAGGTTAAAAATGTTCTCTCCCATAATTTTTAATGTTAATTTGATAGACTGGCTGCTGCCAGTTTAACAGTAATTTTGCAATAAAAATTCTAACAATGTAAGGAAGATGTAGATTTCCACATTTTACGTTAGGTAATTTCAATTTTATTTAAATTTTATGAACCTTGTTGAAGAGCAGATCCTCATTAGACGGAATTAATTAATGTCATGGTTATATTAGTGTTCATCTCTATAACATGCAATCTTGAACTTAGAAGATAATGAAACTCGTAAATCAAGCATTGGACAATCCAGTACCTCCTAGAATTGAGAAGGCCACAGCACGGGTTACCATTAACAAGAAATTTGATCCTTTAGTAGTCCAATCCTCATCTTGAGATCTTTCGCATAACGCCCACTGTGCAGCTTAGTAATCCGAAAATAATAACATCTTTGTTTTTTTTTATTTCCTCCACTGCTCAGTTTATGTTCATTATATCGCATTTCTAAATTGATCCGTGCTGATGCCCTTTCTCTTATAGGAGCTTTTGGACAAACTCACCTTCGTTAAAGTATATTTTGAGAAAAATTAACTCTTAATTGTGTTTGATTGAGAAGAAAAACAAACCATCTACGCTTAGTCCACGCAAGGGGGTTCTAACGAATGGTACGTCTACCATTGTGAATTTGTTTCGACACCACTGTTGTTTCTGTTGCTAAGTAGTATACGAATTAACTAGACGTCATGAGGGGTTGAATCTGTTAAACTCATTGGAGGACAGGAATTTCAGTGGCAGAGCTCCGTGATTCTCTGTTATTATTTCTGTAGTTCAATAATTTATATGAGGAAAATGCGTTTGTGTATTTCTCAAAAGTATACTTTTAACAAGATGCAATACACATTTGACCAAATAAATCAAACTAAAAACTTATTTTTCCGTGGTCAAAAATAATCTAAGAAAGAAATATATCTTTATTTTATTTAGTTTTATTTTTTTACATTTAATTTGGCACACTTTGAATACAAAAAAAAAACTTTCCTAAGAACAATTTTATTAATTAGTATCATTCCACACCGATTAGTTAAGTATATTTTTTTCTTCATAAGATAATATTTACTCCCAAAATTATCCCTTTAAATATAAAGCTATAATTTCTTTTATTAGAAAAAAGAAGATTCTTAAAATTGAAAAAAAAAATTAAGCTTAAATTAGCAGCGTAAAAAACCACCTTTTTTTGAAGAAAGTTAAAAAAATTTCAATATTTTTATTATTTAGAATCAACTTAGAAATATAAATTTTTGAAGTATTTCAGCTGAAAAAAAGTAATATAATTTCTTATTATTCCCTCAAGATCTTTTTAAAATAATCTTTTATTACTTATTGAGACGAAAATTAAATACATCTTTCAATATGCACTGTAAAAAATAATATATTTTTGAAATTTTCGAGCAGAAAAAATACATTTTTCTGTTTCATGAAAGATAATGTGTTGATGATGAGAAGATGATAACAGAAAAATATAAATGTGTTCGAAGCAATGCCTTACCTTTACAAGACTATTCCTTAAAAACTTAATTTAAATTCAATAAAATTATTTTTATACGTATCTAAAATTTTTTTTAACATAAAATAAAACAAACTCTCATTTCAAAATTTCACTTAACTAAGCTAAGCTTTTTGTGTGCAATAAATTTGTTTATAATTTTTTATGTTGTAAATAATTTATTCAAATATGTTTAAAAAATATACACTTATTTTACAATTATTTAGTATATTGTACGTCTATATTAAATTTAAAAATATACTAATTTTTTTTTGGCTTATTCACTGAATACTTAATTTAAATATATTTTATGCAAACCAAATTTGATTATTTAAATTTTCAAACACATTACACTTTAAATTGCTTAGAAAATAATATATTACTAGTTTTGGTTATCGTAAAACTAAATTAATTTATATCTTTTTCAAAATTAAAATATCAAAACTATTTATATATATGGTTTTTTTTTTTTAGAAAATCCATTTCCAATGTTAAGAAACTACTTAAAACTAAAAGAATGTATAAATTTCTAATGATTTAAATAATTAAATATTTATATGTGTCAACAGATCAAATAGCGATCAAATAGATTATCTGAATCAAATAGCGAAAACCATATTAGCTAAAAATGTATATGGTATCCAAACTTTTTATCTTGTAATAATGAGGAATTTGACTTAAATAAGAAGATCTTCAAGCTTTTATTAAATAATTGAAGTTATATACTTAGGTATTCTACTTGGGTCTACTTAAGTACATCCTGAAGTTATTCTATTTAGGTATAGAAATTGCATAAATATGTAAAACGCAAAAAATAGCTTTTCAAATAAATGCTATTTTATCTTTGAAAAATATTTTCAATAACTATTAACTATTTTATGGAAGGTATAACAGTAGGGAGGGAAATGAACAAAAAATATCAATGAAATAAAATGAATAGGAAATGCTTGTAAGAGTTCTTTATTGAAATATGTAAATAATTTAGAAAAAAAAGTTTGCATACATTTTTAAAATTGTTTGAAATAATAAACTGAGATTTCATTTAAAGGTAGCAAATGTAATTACATAGCTTCTAATTAATACGATGAAAATTATCGAGAAAAGTTATATACTTAACTATTGAGAAACTTCATTTGCTTCTAAGGTATAAAACGTTGTCATGCTTCGTGCGTTAAAAAAATATTTTACACTCAAAGTGATTCAACGTGAATGATAAAAAAAACGTGTGCCTTATTTTGTGAGATTAAAATAAGCTGACTTTTTCAATATTAAAGAATTTTAAAGAAAGTGTTTTATCTTCAGCTTTTTAGGATTATTTATTTTAAATTATAATAATCATTTCAAGTTTATTTTTCTTTTAGATAACACCACAAAAAAAAGGATTTAGGTTTTTTCTCAGCTTTGCCGCTAAATTCTGACAAACCGTTAGGTCTACCTACTTTTTTCTAATGCGAGTAGAAAAAAAAGTATCGTCAAAACTATCAGAATATGATAAAATTTACCGTATTTCTAAGTCTACTGAAACACCAAAAAGTTCGGTAATTATTAACAAAGTTAATGATTTTGGTGAAATTAATAATAAAATATGGATTTTAATATACGACAAAAATTGGTAAACGTGTTAAAATTGTGTACTTTTTATCATGTTACCTTAGAACATGATATAAAAGCCATTTATTAGGTAAAATTTAATCTTCAGTTTTGTACTTTTTCTAAATGTACAATGAAATGTAATTTTCAAAATTAGAATTTTTAACTTAACCGTTACCAGATGAAAGGAAAAAATACCAAATGACTGGTTTAAACACCCCATATTTTAACTTTATTAATCAGAATGCTTTTTTAATAGAAATATTGGCATTAGCGTACAATGCGATATTTTTACAAATGCGTGGAGAAACAAAGAGAGAAATATCTAACAGAAAACTATTAAAAAATAATTATCATTCGGAATTTTATTTTTAATTTCAATGCATGTGATTAAAATTAAAAATTGTGCACTTTTATTAAGTAACTGAAATCACACGCTGATTTTTTTAGTAGAGCAAAGACTCTGTGATTAATGATTTTTCGAATAACGTAATCTTATATTTCAATAAGACTCAAAATCAAAAATCAAAATTTTTCTTCAAATAAGACTGCAAAAATTATTAGAATCAGCATGAATAATTCCCTCTTTTGAATAATGAGAACTTATTCAAACAAGCAGGTGTTATTTCGTTAGTTTTTTACTGATATGTCATTATTAATGAAAAGTTCCAGATTCTTTCGTTAACAAGAAATTTCTTGTTATTTCGGCGTGTTTTGTTACACAGAGTTCAAAACATTTTGATAAGTAATTGAGAACCGCCTCGTCGCAGATGCTGCCGTTCAAATTTAGGGTTACTCCATTGCAAGGATACAGTGCAATTAAATAAGATTTGATTCTTCATTCTAATGAAATAACTGAAAGAATATATTCCTCTGCATTCTTTTGTATTCTAGGAAGAGGATAATAATAGTAGTCAGGAATGAATGCCAAAGAGAGTCGATATTTTTATCGGTCGCTTAATTAATTTCTCTTTTTTGGCGATTCTAGAAGATAATTTGGCTCATTTTTTTCCTTTGATTCTCAAAGAATATTAAAGTTTGTTGAGATGTTTCGATGACACGTTAATAATAAATGTACATTGCAATCAAGATGAGAATGGTAATTTACTTCTTGTTATCAGTTTCGAACAAATGATGGGTGGATGATTGTTGTTAAAACGAATATAACGGAATATCTGTAATAACGACGAAAATTAATAAATATGTAATATTTTGAATAATCATACAAAATGTAACTTTATAATTTTAGGATAACAAAATTTATAATTAGTTGTATGATTTTAAATATTGTAGGGATTATATTTCAAAATAAATTTTGATTTCTTTCTAGAAATAAAAGGCTTTTCACGAAAGTGAATATAGTTAAAATACAAGTGAATGATAAAAATTTAAAATTACATCTAAATAACAAATTTCAGCAAAAAAACAAACTTAAATGATCTAAGCGTTAGTGATTGCGACATAATTTAAACTAGCATTAAATATTATTCTTTTATAGATAGTTAAGTAACTTTGAGCTTTTGCAATAAATGATGTAAAAGAAAAGATAAGCAAAAAAATTGCACTTGCAATTGCAATTTCAAATTCTTTTGAAATATAATGTATGTAATATTTTTGGCTCGATCCTCGGGCCGGGCAAGGTCGACTCAGCCTTTCATCCCTTCAGTGGGTCGATAAATGAGTACCAAGCATGCTTGGGAACTAAACACTGGGGGTTCCGCGTTCGGCTGACCTCCTAACCGAAACATCTGCTCCTGCACCACAGAGCCCAAGGTCAAGAAAACTGAGATGGGCACAGTCGGCCTTGGCCCTCTATGGGCTGTCGCGCCACTGAGTTCAGTATATTTCAAATTAATTTTTGATTTTTGTCAGACTTTAGCACAAAAAAAAACATAAATTACTTGAGAAAAAAACTAGAAAATTAAAAAATTTAATTTAAAATTTTTCGTAAAATTGTAATATCAGCCTATACTAAATGAATAATAAAATTAAAATTCACCGAAAATCCTTTATTTTATTACTTCTGATATTTATCTTAACAATTCTGATTCTTGAAATTTAATTCCATTAGCATTAATAAATTATATGCTATTTTTGACTGTTTATTTATGAAGCAATGATTTATAACTTTTTCTTTTTCTTTTTACAGGTAAGTAAAACTTCAAGTTTTTCACAAGAATTTTATTTCTTCTTGCTACTTGTTATGTAAGTATGATTGCATTGTTTTAATAATCATAAATTATTGAATAACATTTATAAACAATATATATGTTCTTCACATTTATATTGAATAACATTTATAAATTCAAGTAAACATCAAAGCTGAAAAAATATTTTGTCATAAACATCACCTACTTGAATTAAAATCGAATCACAAATAACTGTTTTTGTTTCTATTTATAAATTTCAAAATTACATTTGTTTTCTGTGAAGACAGAAAAAAATATAAAGGAAATAATAAACTGTGGAGTTCTTCTTGAACGTTAAAACTAACCATATATATATATATATATATATATATATATATATATATATATATTTATATTCAAGGTTTTAGCAATTAGTAAACAGAATTAAATACTTTTCCAAATTAATAATTTCTCAATATTCATATAATTTAATAAAACTAAAGAAATAAATTAATTACACGCTTAGAAATTATTTTTTAAATAAATATTGAGCTTGCTTTACAAAAATTACACTTACATAAATATTTATACTTAAAGAGGTAAAAGGTACTTTCAAAACTTTAATTTTTTCCTATTACATTTTTTAATTTATTTTACTAACAAGGGAACTAAAAATCATTTTCTATAATTATTAAGTATAATTTTGTTTTTAATAGAATTCTTTTTTACCACACTTTTTATTTTGAATTTTAAGAGAAAAAAAATTAGAAACGAATTTGCTAACTGATTTTGCTTTGATTGGTACTGTAAAAGCCAGATTTTTAAAAAAACATTCAGTTTAATGATTTAATCTTTCAATGCAATTTTAAATATCAAAGGCTTTTTACTAAAAGGAGTTAGAAAATTGCTCACTGTTTAAAAGTTAAACAGTTTTGTTACTCACTGCTTTTGGTACTAACTGTTTAAAGTTAAAGTATGTTTATTTTAAATGAATCTAAAATAAATAAATAAATTTAAACAAATCTAAAATAACTAATAAGTTTTGTAAGATTCCCTATAATTGGAGAAATTTAGTTTCTTGTTCACTAAATTAAGAAGTATAATCCAATGATCATGATAAACATTAAAAATGAGAGAGGGAGAGAGAGGAAAAAAGCAGTTTTAAATAGATTATCAAAAAAAACTTTCGCTGGAAATTCGCATTTTGATACTTAATCATAAAATGGATAAATAAAAAAGACCAGCTGAATATTTCAAGCAATATTTCCTACTAAAAGTCCGAAAATATCGTTATTGCAAATCTATAACGTCATCTTTTTTTTTAGGAAATAAATAAATAAGAATGCATATTTATCTCAGCTACTTTTAAGAAAAGAATAGTTTTTAGCTTTTTGAGTAAAGTAACGTATTTCTTAGGCAAAAAGCCTTAGTAAAAAGGCGTTCCACTCATTCTTCCTTGGAAATCACTACTGATTTTTTATACAGCTACTTCTGTCGCTTATTTTTTACTTAACTTTCAATTTGCCTTGGGACTTTTAGCTCATTCTTTCGGGCCTTGTAATTTTTTTTTTCTTTCTTTCAAAATCGAAGAAATGAATAAAAAGGAGAGGAATGAAATCAAGAACGAAATAATAAAATAAGAAAAGTCAGATTTTTATCTAAGATGTGAAAAAGTTCCTATTTTCCGTAAATCAATGCCTGAAATTCTTGATTGAATGTAACATAGACTTGAATAAAAAGTTCTTTCTGTTCATCTTTATTTTATACTTTTTAACGTGACACTTTAAAAAAAAATACGTAAAAAAAAGCACCGATGTTTCGAAGAGAAATTTTCCCTCGCTGAAATCCCTATACAATTCGGAATACCGTATTCTCATCCCTACAATTTTCTCCGAAAGAATAAAAAAAGGTTATACTAGAAATAAGAAGAAAAAAAGCTTGTGAGAGGAAAAAAATAGGCGAATGATATTTTTGTTTATTTTTCCAGACACTGTGTTTTGTTTTATGCTTTTTCCCTAAATTGCACTTTTTTTTCCCTGGTGTTTTTCCCCTGAGGTCGACTTCTTGCATTCTGTGGAATCTATTGATTGATGTCAGGGGGTAAAACTTACAAATTGTAGAATTACTTGTTAAAAAAAAAACTGTTACCCTTTTTTTCAGTTTAGGATAAAAAAAATAAAAATGCAGCATAAACCTGATTATTTTAATGTCTTACACAGCATCGAAACAGTTAATTTATTATTTAAAAAAAATTATCAAAAGAAAGATACAATCGAATAAAATTTATAAATTTGTTAAGTGGATTTTTCACGCAAGTAGAATTTTAATTTACTCTATATCAACCTAAGTTGATTAACATCAACGCAGTTTCTTATTTAAGAAGATAATTAATATTTTTTTTAAATATTTCTCATTTAATTATCATATTTACAAAATTTTAATTTTTCAGGTTGTAAGTATATTTCCAACTGTTTTAAAAATATACTTTTGGTTTTAAAAATACTTCTTCTTGAAAATGTATACTTAATATATGGATATCATTGCTGATTAAACACTATCATTTACTTACAATCTTTATTTAGTTCCGTAACAAAACTGTATTATCGAACACCATTTAGTAGAAACCAAAACAAAATATTATCAGTCAAGGTTTTAATAGTTATTTCAAATTTATTGTTTTGTTCATATCGTAATTCCTTACATTCGAACAATTATTTAAGATTTTAAGTCTGTTTTCAAGTATGTTCTTCTTTGATAGATTTTTGTAACCAATTTTATATAATAAAACACAAACGCCAACTAGCTTTAGAATCATCATTAACGTATCCAAATTGATAATATTTAGAAACACTTGAGAAAAACACACCAAAATGGAACACAATTTTTTTGTATCGTAAGTCGTTAAAACAAAGGGTGCGATTGTTCTTGTTTTCTAGTGCCGCCATGTGTAGCCAAGAATTCTATATCTGACACACCCATTCGTCTCCCCCGTTTCTATGGTGGGCCAATTCATCTATCCATTCATTCATCCACGGATCATCATTTTCAGTGCATCTTAGAGGTATACTTTGTCATGGGAACGTGGATGACTTTGTGACCCGACTGATGCCACGAGCACCAGTCATTCCAGGAATCTTACACCTGCTGGATTCGAATTCCAGTTCTCACGAACGAGAGAAACACACTCTTAAATAAAGCATTTAACATTGAAACATAACGTTGGAGAACCTATCGTCTTTACAGCTTCAAATCAACTAACAGTTGATTGTTCTCGTTTCTACTAAATGGTGCCTAATAACATAGTTCTGTTACAGTCCTAGTTAATTGTTTCTGACATTTACATAAAATTAAATATGCAAAAAAAGTAGAAGTTTCTTAAAACATCCGACTAATGATATGAACGACAAACAGTAATTTTTTTTCTCCACTAGATGGCTCTAATTAATAGTTTGTGATATTTACATAAAATTAGATATGCAAGAAAAAAAAACAGCAAAAACTTAAGACATTCTATTAGCGACTAACGACTAACTGTAAATTTTTCTCGTCTCCACTAAATGAAATTAACAGTTACATAAAATTAGATTTGAAAAAGAGTAGCAGAATCTTTAAACATTCGACTAACAATGAACAGTAAATTGTTATCGTTTCGTTTAGATGGCGTTCAATAATATAGTATTGTTAGAATCCTAAATAGTTTGTGACATTTACATAAAACAAGATATGCTAAAAAGAAGTCTAAGGATCTTAAAACGCAAGTGAGTAACATCTTTACAGGAAGTACAAATTCATCAGACAGCATCAATGGCACTTATTTTTTTCAGCTATAACACCAAACAAAGGGCCGATAATCTAAATGGCACTTTTCCCTCGCTTTTTTCTCTTGACCAAAATATATTCTCTTCGATAAATAGGAACATTAAAACCATTGCATTTTTTTTATGTAGAACAACAAGGTTGAAAGCAAAGATACAAACACTTGAAAAATAAGTGTAAAAATACTTTAGCTAACATGTTAAAATATCTTGGCGCATATCAATCTTGAGTATGCCGACAAGTGATACGCTTGTCTTTCGCAAAATATATGATATTATGCTTCTTTTTTTTCAAGAAACCTGCAAGACTAGTTGCATAGAAAACTGAAAAAGAATTACAGAAATCTGCATCGGTTACTCTACTGTTCGAACGCTCGAGAATAAAAAGGTCGAAACGGTCAACGATAAATACATAAAGGCTATGCGAGAAGAAAGCTAGATTCTGTGGATTTTTTTACGCCAAAAGGAGCCAAAGAAAATGAAAAACTTGGCGAAAAAGAACAAAGAATGAAACTAGAATAGCAACTTCAGCCTCTTCGAAGCTATCCAGTCGATGATAAAAAAGATGCGATTTCATCTTTTATTTTCATTTTTTTTCTTCTTTTCTTCTTCTTTATCTTCAAGAAACTACGACAATCGGAAAAAAAAAGTTTTCGCTTTCGGATTTCCAATTGTGTTGAATTTCCATGGCTTGAACGTATCGATAACAGCTCTCCTGGGTAAAAAGCTGAGATATGCATTGGATGTCATATAGATTTTATCGGCTTTGATAATTTATGCGATATTTTAATAGTTTTTTAAAGACTATTTTTCACTTTGGTTCCTTGAAGGGGTATTGGAAAAATAGGGCATATTTCAATTAAAGTGTGCATCAATACTGTTTTCATATTTTAATCAGATATTGGATTCTAGGAAATTTAAATGCAAGGAATAGTCTTCTAAATGTGATATTTTATCGGCTGTCAAATTCTTTTAAAAGTAGCAGCTTTTTTTTAGAATTTTTAAAATATTAAATTTAATCATTTTAATAGTAAATTGGGAATACAAACAGATATTTATAAAATAGACGGATTTCAATAAATGTGATACATTTCAGGTATAACGTAGTAGCGTTTATAAGGCTCATAAATGTAATGGAAAAAGAAACTGTAACATACTTTTAAGCATAAAAGATACAATCTGCACTGTAAGAAAATGGATGCTCAAATTTCAAGAAACTTTGTTCGTTTTTGACAAAAATTACCTGGTATATTATTCGAAAATATTGTCAAAGTAACGCGAATGGATGTGAAAATATCGTCAAAGTGACGAAATGTCCATCTTCACTTCTTTAAAGAAACGAATTTCTTCATAATGAAAAAAATGTTTCGTCATTTTTTTTTCGAAAAAAATATTAAATATCTCGTTGCGTTTAATGTATCGAATTTTCTAAAAGTCACTTTATCTTGGGCACCATATAAGTGGTTCACGGTCGTTCAAACAACACAAAAAAGACAAATAGAACTGAGCTATAAATTACACACCTCTTGAAATGGTATTCAAACCCAGAAAATTCATGGTACGAGGACAGCTCCTTTACTACCACACAGTCTGGTCGGCTTGTTTCGTCATTTTATTTTGGTTCGTCTGGTCTTCATTTTCGTCAATCTAGTTAAAAAGCACTCACAATTCGCTGCAATGATGCTCGAAATTCAAGAAACATTTTCATCATACATTTGAAATTAAGTGTTTTATCACTAATCCCGTGATTTCGTGACGAAATGATTCTCAAAATTAACGAAATACAGCTCAAGTATGACTAAATTGTCAAAAGTGAGAGCTTTATTACTGAGAATGTAAAGCGTTTCGGAGTGTTTTGACGTTGTCTAACATTGTAAAATAACTCCATTACTAATATTTATCCCATAGATGCAGAAGTTAAAAGTTTTTACCAACAATTAGTTTATATTATATTATTAGAAGTTATTACCAACAATTAGTTTAGTTCATATACTGAAAATCAAAGAGATACGTGGTGTACTAATTGAAGTACTTTTTATTTAGTACTCTTTAAATTCTAAGTAATCTTTAAAAAATTAACTTTTAAGCAAATAATTAAAATGCAGCTATTAAAGTAGTCTATAATGGGACACTTCATCTATTAATACGAGATTTTAATTAAATATGTAAATGCTCTTATGTCAGTACAATGCTAAAACTAATTTAACTACACAATTCATTTTAAAATAAATAATTTAATTGTACACATGAAAACACCTGTATAAATAAAATGCGTATATAATGGTAAAAAAAACTCATAGATATAATTTTATTCATATGCAGCCAAGTGATTTAAAAAAAATTAAGTTTGTAGTTAGCCATCTAAAACAAATTAAATTATATTTTTAAAATAATTAATAAAGCAATGACATTTAAAAGGAATGAAGCTCATTATTAAAACTAGATTTTTTTATTTATTTTAAACACTAGGATTTACAATTGCTGTTTTTAAGCTAAGAGTAATGTGAAATTTCATTAAGTTAATAATACTTGTATATTCTCTGATTTATTGCTTCATACTTTTACACTCGTTTTTTTACTCGTAGTTTTTTTTTTTTTTTTCTTGAACAGGAATTTTCGTTTAAAATTGCAATGGAATTAAATGAAATTCCTTTCGTAACAGACTAGAAAGAATTTGAACAAAAGACAAAAGATTAACGGTTATAAATCCATTTCATTAAATAGCGTCAAATGCTTGGTAAAATAATATCACATGTTTGATAATCTACTTATAAATATTATAATAACAAACGCACGTAATAAAATTCAAAAATAAATGTGTTCATATTTTCATTTGATTTTTTTCTCAACGAAACCCATTAGCTGTACTGAAACAAGCATACGTGAAGCAATAAGAAAACTAAATGCATAAGAATTATTTTTGTACTAAATCTGTCAGCTCCATAATTAGTTTTCCTCAATTTTGAAACATTTACTGATTAAATATGAGTATATGTTTGTAAATATTTAAAATATCATTACAAAATATAAAAAAATTTATTTCGCAATAAATAACAAAATATGAATAAACAAAAGTAATTGCTAAAAAATTTCAGTAATCTAAAAATATATGTATGCATTATATTCAGTGCGATTAATAAATACAGTATAGCTTGTCAGTTAATTGGGTCTATATATCAAACTAAAGTGCAAAGATTTGAAGCGAAACATTTGCATAAAACACAAATTAACAAAATTTAAACCAGTTATTCATGATTAGTTAAAACTGCACTAACTAACGATACTTAAAAAGTAAACGCTGTTCGAATATTTTAATAAAACCTCGCCAAATGCAATTTCTAAATCAACTACCACTCCATTCAGGCATCTACCACTCGAATTAGTTACGTTGCAATTTAACACTTCCAGTAGAGAAAAATTTCATACATCATTATTCCATACGTGAGTTTCATTTATAGCATATTCAAAACAAATAGGAAACGTTCTTTACCTTTGATGAGGGACCAGTAAGCACTGAAATGTAATATTTTTACTGTAAAACTAATTTACAGTGTTTAACCTTGCGTGAACAGCCTATAAATAAGTAGGAACGAAAAAAGGTGGTGTAACAAACTTAAATATTGATTTAAAACTTCCATTTAACGAGTCTGGTTAATCAGATGGGCTTGTAAAACCATCAAATGGATTAAAAATGAAAAAAGTAATTCTTTTTTACAGTTTTTGACACACATTTTTGTTGAAAAGATCAGTACGATTTATCGATTGTCATTACTCCAACTTGATAAAATTCTTCCGATGCGTGTTTTTGTTGAACACTTTTCCAATGCTGGATGGAAAGTTAATTTCTGAGAGAGCATTCGATGTGTATTCAATGGCAACAACTGTTTTGCTGATTAGCTAAAAACATATGATGGATGCATATTCGTTTTGCCATAGCTTTAAGTTACAAATCTAGGTTCGTCGCGAAATTGTTTATTGCTGCCTTTTGTTTCTTTTAAATATGATTTTCAATAAATGATGATTTATGTTATTTGAAGTTATTTTCAAACAAGAATATGATTGATTAAGCTCTTTAGTTAATTAATCATATTTTCGAGTTAAAAAATGTGTTACATTACGTATTCTAATTTGAATTATTGTATGCAATTAGCAATGGATAAATAATTAGGAAGCTCTTTCTCTAAAAAGAATCTAATATTACAATTAGAAAAGTAGACATTTCTTCTACAATAAATAATGTTTTCCACAGTAAATTGTACAAAATCTATTTTCCTTAAAAAATATTTATTAAATCCTTGCAACTTGCTTTCCTTGGCGGCTTTAAGCTAAGAGAGAGAGAGAGACATAGTTTTAAAATAGATCAACACATATGATAAAAAGCATTAATTATGGCACAAAAATATGGTAACTTATATCGTAACAAATGCAAAAAAAAATTTGTGAGGTGTCGATTAAAAATTAAAACAATAGATGCCCTTCTAGAACCAAAATGGGATATTCTGTGATAAACGTAAAAGACAATACGTTCTTCACCTCATAATATTTGTACCTGTCTTGTTTAATTAATATTAATTGCTTAAAATGAATTTCTCAAAACTGATCAAATTTGTGTCAAAATAGCTTTAGGAAGAATAATTTCGAGAATAAATGGGAAATAAAATCGTAGTCTAGCAAGATTTGAACCAAGGACCTCCAGTTTTGCAGTAGGATGTACAATCCAGTCCAGGGTGAGTTAGGGAGCCTTATGTAGTGATCGCCACAATGAAACATAGTGGCATACATTCCATTCTCGTAAAGGTTTTTATAAAATTTAGTTTAAAAAGCAAAAGGGTAAATAAGGTTTAATATTAACTAAGCTATCGTGACATATTTTCCATACTGTTACCCGTGTATCATAAAAATTGGAAATCCGTGTACCATTAACTGTGGCGATGATTATATAAATTTCTTAACTCTCCCTGGACTGGGATCTAAAACTATGGTGTTCAGAGCATCCTATTTGAACCCGGATTTCCTTGATTCGAATCCAGCAGGCAGCCAGCGACCATATTTTTCACTCATTTCTCCATCCGTATTATTTTTGAAAATGTGCATTTTGGTCAAAAATTTTTCAATTCTGCTGTTTTAATTTTAAAGTAATTTTATTAAACAATGAAAGCATGTGATTTTCAAATGCGATTGCATTAACTTCGGAGCTATTGTAATGTCATTTTTACTAATTTTGAGTTACCATTTCTGACAGTCTACCCCTATACACCATTTTAATATTTTTTTTTGGTTTCTTTTGTTACATTATATTTAAAAGTATTATTATTATTTTCTAGACAGATATATCAGCAGCAAGAAACATTAAGAGTTAATATAACAAAACAATGTGAAATATGTTTCTTTTCGTGCGTCGGTATTTGAAAACTGATTTTTATGAAACATATAAAGTAAAGTCACCATAAAAACCAATTAATAGCCTGAAACTGATGAGAATAAACAAAGTAAACGAAAAATATGAAATGAAATGACGCTTATATTTCCAAAAAAGATTAGATAATAGTTGATGTCATTTAAGCTATTTCCTTAAGTATTTCTGTAAAATTTTTATGTCCGTAAATAAGGTACTGATTGTATTAGCAACCAATGTGCCCCCCTCTCAAAATTATATTAAACTGCAAGTATTCATTATAAAAACAAATTTTTATAACTAAATGAAGACCATCACGCTTTTTTAATTATATTTCAACGAGGAGAAATAACACAAAAATTTTTGTTCACTTTTTTATTAATTTTTTTTTATAACAAAAAGTTATCACTATTAAAGATTCGGCAATTTGGAAATTACATTATTCAATTTAATACTTCATTATTTTAATTATTTTTATAAATAAATAAATAACTTATAGACAATAATGCGTGCCACTTTTCCCAATATTTAGTGTACGAGAATTTAGGGGTTTTCAAATTATATCTTTTTTAAAATAATTAATTAAAATGAAAATTAATTTATAAGCTGTAAGAAATTATAATTGGAAATGAAGTTAAGTCAGCACGAGAAAAAATCTTTTAGGAGAATTCATTTAAAAAATATAAGTAATTAAAAGTAATTTTTTTTAATTTTTCCTGGTTGTTATTTCTTAAATCATTAGTTCATATTATCTTGAAAAATTTAATTAAAAATAAAAAAGAATATACTGTAATGTATCAATTATGTCTCTATTTATAAAAAAGTTAAAAAATTTATTATAACTTTTTAATATTTAAAAAAGGCATTTAGTACTATTCCTTTAAACTAAGTTAAAACTGTTTAACTGTTAATTATCATTACTTTCACTAATTTGACATAAAAAAAATTATTTTCTAAAAGAAAATTTAATTTCCAATATTTTTTTTCAAATTTAAGAAAGTAGTTTGAATAAATTAAAAAAAAAATTCAATTCAAAAGCGATAATAAATTTCATTTCTTTCTAAATTTCTAGTAGTAGATTCTTGAAACAAGCATTAATTTCCTATTCCATGATCTGTCATTTAAAAAACTATTTACTATAGAATATGCCTCGTAATTAACATAAACCAGATAAATTTTATAGTTTTTAAAAGTCAGCAGTCACCGAGTACTTAATGAACCTTAAGAATTGTTTAGAAAATTTTTGCATTCGTAAACTCAAAACGTCCAAAACACATGTCCAGTAGCACACAGAAAAAATAGTAAATTGTAAAAAAAAAATTTGAATTCTCTCAAAGAGAACAGAATTAATTAACCTTAAGTAATCCTGTAAACGACATCTTGTATAACTAAATTGCATAAAAATAATCCTTTAGGTTCATTAGATGTAGAAAGAAGAGATGTTATAGGATTATAATTTGTTTTATCGTAACAATGCTGACTTCTTGTTTCAAATTTTGTTATATTTTAAGTGATTTTCGTAAAAAGAATTTAATACATGTTTTAATAAGAAAAAAGTTGCTTTCATATAAGAAAACAATAATCATGATTCACATCGCATGTTTTTACAATTGTGGATTTCAAAGCAATTCAGTGATTAGTTACATTTTTAATTTTTTGCATTAAAATATAACTTAGCATTGTATACCAATATATATTTACCAACAGAGGATAGTATATTATGTATCAACATTGGTAATATACCACCCTACAATATGCCTGTGTAATAGAATTTTTTTAATTGTTGGGTTTATTTTTAGTTTTGCTCTTTCATCATTATTACCCGGTATTTCCTACTCTGATTTTCCTTGAGGGTTCAAGGCCAATGCCCGGTACACGTTAAACCCTTATACTCTACTCGTAAACACTTTTTTAAATTAAGTACCACTACCTGGCATACACTGATCTGATATACCGTATACTGATGCTTTTTAACGTTAAATTCCACTGCCCGGAATGCACTACACATATAATTTAAGGCTAAGGCCCATTGCCATTAAGGCTAAGGCCCATATATCTGAATACCCTAAACTGATTATTTTTTAGCTTTGTGTGCCACTGCCCGGTATTCTCTGTGAAACTATACTGTAGTAGCTCCACCTTTTTAACCGTAATGGGAGACACAGGGAGATCGCAAATTGTTAAAATAGCAAAACATTTTATTGCTTTTAAGGAAATTGTGATTTAATTCACCAAAAACGCTCCCTTGAAAAATGAGGACTGTGGCTTATCATTCTTCTTTCTTTTTTTTACTTTTTAAGGAGTACTTCAACAGTAATCTATTTTATACTTTCATATCTGAATGCTTCGTTTATTACCTGAGAGCCACGCCATTCCACTCAGGCCCAGCTGATGCAAATAAATTAAACAGACCGGCCACCGTTTCAACAACTTATTAATGCAACAATAATTAAATTTCACATACGTTCAGAAACTTTTAATGGAGTCCATGGAGAAACTCCAGTTCCAAAACCTCACTGGAGAAAAATAAAATCTGGTAAAATGTCTGGTTATGATATCTCTGGAATAAATAAAACCATAATTGTAGTTATTAAAACTAGAATATACGGTAATTAAGCCATTTATTTGGTAATTTTTCGGTTCATATGGTAACGATTCACTGGAAATTCTGATTTTCATAACTATAGTTCTTATTACCACACTTTTAGTAAAAAATGCAAAACTAAAAAGTTAATTTTTTCCAGATATATAGTTTTTATGCCCTGCTTTAAGGTATCATGATGAAATTACCAAATTTCATCTCACGCTATAAAACCATATTTTCATGTTAATATTACCAAAATTAAAACCAAAGAGGTTCTGTAAAACTAACGTGTTTTATGTTGTTACCGAAGAGCTAGAAGCATTGCAATTTTTACCATGTTCTAGTTATTTTGGCCATACACTTTTTCGCATACAGGCTATTTTAATAGATTTTCAATATTTAAAAAAATCCTCGAATTTTACAACAGTTACAATTTATGATTTATTAAAAAAATATTTTGAATTGAGACTATTTCTAAATCCAATGAAATTATTAGTTTGTAAACGCATTATAAGATTGCACATATTTTTAAGGTATGCAGGAATGTCAGTGTATTTTTTTTCTTCGAAATATATTCATTAGTTAATTTTGAAGCACATCATTACTTATTTGTCAAAACTCATTTTAAGCTCGTGTTTAAATTTGAAAAATGAAGTAGAAGAGAAATGATACTTAGAGATAGATTGTGGAACTGTACAATTAATCAGTACTTTGTTGCTTTTCGTTAAGGGAGCACTTACTACAAAGCAAAACTCATTTCATATTCTGAATTTCTATTAAGCAGCGACAATCTTTCATAATATTTATTCTATTTGAAGATGTTACCCCTTTTTTTGCATACATTTTTTCTTTAAAAAAAATACTAATTTTTAACCAAAAGAAATTTCTGAATGCATAATATTTTAGGATTTTTTAGCGCTCTTATGACAAATGTTTATTATTTTGAATTTTTTTTTATCAAATTACTTTACTGCAATGTAATTCAGTACTCAAATTAATCAATACCTGTAAAGAAAAAAATAGGTATAGTTGAAAGAAATGTTAATTTTGTTACGTATATGTTAATTTTTTTAAAGCTTTCAGCAAATGAGTAGAATTTTTATTTAAATAATCTATTCATTAGTAGTGTTTTTTTTTAAAATAAATATTCTCCTTTCTTTGTCATAGCGAAATTTCTTTATATTTTTCTAATGAAAATTAGGTTCAACATCCATGAGATGTTGTTTATTTCACCATTTCGTCTCTTTTCCGAATTTTTCCTTTTTTGTCAGTCAAAATTAGCTTCTAACACCGTTTGGCTGCGTTCATAAGGGTAGATCGCTTAAAGTTTTCAAGACTGTCGTGACTTAGAAGATCTTTAAAATGTTGTCAAAATAAAAAATTGGTTCGACTTTTGATTTCTATGCATTTTTACCCTACTGTCGGGATTTAGAAATTTTTAAGTGTAATTATTTTCTCTTTGGTATAGAGTTTGAAACGCTCTATAGTGAATGTCACTTTTGCAAGTTTCCAGATTTAGAAATAAATTTTAGCTAAGTAAAGGGATTTACTTAATTTAGGAAAATGTTTATAAACCCTGGCAAAAATTCATAATTATTTCATTTTACAGTACTTGCTTTCTAGACACAGCTGGACTAGATATTTTAGCTCTTATTTTATTCAAACTTAGCAAACAATAAAAGCATATACTGAATCATTTTTTTAAAAAACCAAACTTGATGACTCGATGAAAATCGATTATGGAAAAATATATTTCAAAATCCCGTCCCATTGCAGAAAAAGTACATAATTTTAGTTTAAAAGACTAAAACAAAGATTTAAAAGTTTTTAATGAAATAAAAAAAAATTAGTTGTTGTTGTTATAGTTTATTTACGTAGCACTAGAGCTGCACAATGGGCTATTGGCCATTGTCTAGGAAACATCCTTGAAGAGGTCTGAAGACATGCCATCACAGTTTTGATTCTCTTCAGAGGGGATGGCTCCCCTGCTTTGTTAGCCCCTCGACCTGCGCGTGAGGTCGAGCACTTTACGGTAGAACAGTTTAACGATGACCGATACCGCGCACCCTCGTCCCTACGTAGGCTGATCAAAGTGGTCACCCACCCGCTTAATGACTGCAGCCAGTCATGCTTGACTTCGGTATTCTAGGTGTTCTATTGGGAACCTTCTTTTTACGATCAGTCCACTCTGGGACAATTAAAAAAATATTGAAAATTATATACTTTTGGTAATTCTTAATTAACTTGTAGAGGTGGAAGGATATTTCCAGCATATCTGATGTCAGGTTAAAAGGAGTAAATGCGCCCCTGGTGACTGAATTTAACTTTAACTTTTCATTCATGGAAGGTAGTTACAATCCATTTAAGAAGTCTACAATTGTTTTACTATGAGTGATTTAGCTCTCCCACCTAACAACCCGCACGTCAGCTCCGAACTAAGATTGTTCGAACGCAGGGCCATGCATGCATTCACAAACGTGCTATACGCTATGTAAAAGTGCTAAATAAAACTACTTTGTCAAATGCACTTGAAAATTTAGTAAATTCTCTAAGTTATGGATACTCTTTACTTTATATTATGCAAAAAAGGAAGTTGACCAATAATGCTTTTTTTTTCCTTCTAATTTTTAGGTTTAAGTTTTCAAGTGCATGCAAAATTAATGGCTGAAAACATGATTTCTGACATGTGTTCTTTTCAAATTATTAATTGGTATTTGCTGTCCATACGATCCTAGTCTAAATAAACGATTTCCCTTAATATATATCAAATTACACAACTTTATTCACAACATCTAATATATTAAATATTTAGGAAATTATTAACTATTTTAGGCATTTTTGGAATTACTAACATTCACTATAGAACATTTTTTTCTTTTATTCCCTACGAAAAATCCCAAGCATATTACTACTGCGTTAATTTCTCCTTCATGGTATAAATTCTGGAGAAAATTATGCTAAAAAGTACCAGCAGTTTGAGTATATCATCCGTAAATCCTTTTTACCATAAAATCCATTTTTACTGCAAAATATTAAACCCTAAATTTTATTATAATATTTATTTAAAAAGGGAAATTCCGTGATTCCACGGTAATTATATAATTATAAAAATTACGGTATGTGTTTTTATGTTCCATAACATGTTCCCTTAAAAATGGATTTAACATTAAAAATTCTCGGCACCTTGAAGTACTTTTTACCGTAATTTCATATGGATTTCTTTACAGGGTACTCAACTAAATGTAATACTTGCAAAATTCTTCCAAGTTTCAAGCTCACACTTTGGAAAAAATTAAAATGTTTGCAAACAAATTGGTTATAGTATTCTGGGGTTCCCTCTAAAAGCTTTGGCAAAATGTAGAAAAGGAAAACTTAAATAGAAATTATACATATATTTTCTTCTACCTATTAATCGCCCACAATAATAATTTCAACTCCAGACAACTTTATACTAAGGTCTCATGGCAACGATCGCTAAGTAAAATTATACAAGACTGTGTGCTTTATTGTATATTGTAACAATTGAATTAGTAACATTTTCAATTCTAAAAAATTTAAGTTATTATTGATATAATATTAGCCGTATTTTTAATATTGGTGGCAGATAAAATAACGACTGACAAGTGTTCTTTTCAAAATAGCAAACGATCTTAGCTTAACCAAACGATTTTCTTTTCTCTTATCTAAAAGTACACTGCTAGCGTTAGAACATAAAATAAATTAACGATTCAACAAACGATTGTCTAATTTAAGCGTACTTTGAACAACTAAAATTCATTATAGAACTTTTTTTCTCTCACCCAGTGCTAAATATCCCTAGGGTATTATTATCACCCTTATCCAGCAATAAATTCCCAAACTCCACTAATTTAATACACACGTAAATCTTCGTGTTTGAAGTCCATACTTTTGAAAACAAATCTTTAAATATAATAAAAAGATCAAAATGTTTGCAAACAGAGTAATTAATAGTTACAATATTCTAGATTTTCTCTAAACTTTTAGACACATTAAACAAGAAGCAAATGTGAAAGGAAACCCTTGAAGTATTTTGCTCCTCTCAAAAACCCTGAGGTGCATTTTTAAATATTTTATCAAAATGGAAAACTTTTCTTTAAATAAACTATTGACTTTGTAAATTAATTCTTGTGAAACAAAGCCTTGAATTCCAAATGAGTATTTCACTCGTCACTGTACTCAGAGGTAAAAGCTCAAATATATTTATTCGTTTGCCTCGTTTATGATATTTGCATTTTGGCATGTTGCTGGAATTTAAAAACGTATTTTGCTTTCAAAAATAGCTCTAGGTGTTTTTGAGTTTTGCGTCTGTGTAAACTCATTCATGGTAGATTGGCACCTCGCAAATTGAAACCTTTTATATATCACCATTGTTAATATTTCTACATTATAAATTATTATTTGCATATAAAATAATTTCTTTATGATAATTTATTCCAAAAGCAAGGACCATGATGTGGTAGGGCTAATACAGGATGTAAAGAGGGTTCGTTAATTATTGCTCGAATTATTTGTTTTGTAAATTTAATGAAAAAGTATCAAAATAACTGCTACATAGCAAAATCCTAAGGTTGGATGGTTGCGTTTTCCAGCAATTTTTTTCTTCTTTTAATTAAAGACCTAGAGCGGAAATTTTCCATTTCTTTCTGGAAACATTTATTTTAACTAAAATTTTCTCTGTACACTTGAAAAAGCCTTAAGTTTTCATTAAATGGAAATCTAATCATTTTATTAATGGGTTTCTTTTTTTTAAATTTTCGCCGCTAAATGATTTAAACTTTATAATGATTAATAAATTATTTTTATACTGTTATGAGTTTATAACAGTTACGTTATCTTATGTCTGTTAACTTAGCCAGCGCTCTCAATGTTAATTCTGAAAAAGATGCAAAAAACCAATATGCAAAATACCAACCATTTTGTAAAAACAAAAAGTGTTTCTAATATATTTATGTTAAATTTTACTCTAACACCGTATTATCTGTCCTAAAAAGTGTGCAAAAATTTTGAATTAATCTTTGTTAATAATTTTTTCTAGATAGAAATAGCAATTTTAAAAAAAAAATTACAAAATTTAAAATATTTAGCTATTTTTTCGTTATAAAACTCATATAATTCTTTAAGAGGAGATGGCACACATAGTATATATATTGTATACTACTGCCCCAAGAAAAACAAAAGAAACCAACAATAATTCAGACGAAGACTATGTTTTTATTCAAAATTCGAAGTAGTCAACAAAAAAAATAAATTATGTAACTATTTTCACTGATATATATATAAATCACACAAACCAGAATATTTCATCAACCCCTCCCTTCTTCTTTATTTTCTTATTAATGAATAAAATTATAAATTATATAAGTAACTTTTCCTGAAAGGATTGCACTTTCTCTCTGTTAACTATCGGAGAAATGTTTGTTATTAAGTAACTAATTAACATTTTTGAATATTTTATTCATTTAAATGTTTTTTATTCATTCTAGTTCCCATGTTTTAAGCTTTTAATGTTGTAAATATTTTTTTGATTACTTCAACAATTAGTTTTGATTAGTTTTGATTAGTTAACCGTTGTAAACAAGTTTACGAAAAAAAAACATTATTTAATTTTACATTTTAGTGCTTTTTTTCTTCAATTTAACAAATTTTTAGATAAAAATAAACAGAAAAATTAATCAAAATATAATTAATTTAAAAAAATAAAGATATAACATTACATTCATAAACAGTGGGGAACAAAAATTTTAAGACGATATTTTTTTTCTAACTTTCACTGTAAGCAATAACTTCTTAATGGTTTAAATTTGTAATTTATAGCTTAAGACATCCTTTATGGAAGAAAACTAATAACAGACATGGAAATTTTTAATCTAACAAATACCAAATAAGAATAGAAAAAAGTTCAATTGAAAAAAAAATTACGCAAGTGTTGGAGTGATTCAGGTTTTCTAAAATTTTATTAAAGTTCATCATCTTAGGGTAAGAAAATATAGCAAATGTTTAATATTTACTACATATCCTGTTGTTTTGATGACTATGGCACACCATCTTGGCAGTGAATTTGTGGCATTATTACCACTGTAATTTTTAAATACCAATTCACTAGTATATAAGGCATTTTATCTTGATTCTATCTTGAGGTACTTTTTGATATATGAAGGTTGACATGGTCTATCTATAATTATATCCCCATATTGGAAACCTTCGGACGTGATATGAACTCGCCTGCATGGATGGATGGTATACATTAAATAGTTGATTTGCTCACAAAATTGCACTTAAAAATCCGGTGAAATAAAACCAATTCTCTTGTCCAATAACAAACAAATATATATATATATATATATATTATATTTAATTTTATTTATTTTATTTTTTTTTGATATTTTAATTAATTTTCTTAAATTATTATAAATGTATAATTAATTATCAAACTTATTAATTACAAAGTTTAAATTATCTTGCGCACATCCATTCTCGGGCCCATCCAAGGTAACTAACAAATTTGATGCGCTTCAGTATTGCCGCAAGAACGGGCCATAAGATATCACTTTATTTATGCTTCTGTTTTCATAGTTTGTAATCTGGCAATCTTATTACGTAAATATTTTAACTCATTCTTGAAAGATGCCGGTACGAGTAAGTTCATTTAAATTCGCCCCTCACTATGCAGATTTCTTCTCGTGTACTGTTCTATAATCTCTTTACATTTTATTTTCTATTTTTTGCTTGATATTTTTGTTTATTTTTTACTTAATGTGTTCTAATTTCGTTTTAATTTTTTTGAGTGCTCCTCACACTATTGTATTGATATATTTTGCTTTGGCTATATTGATACAATATTAGAAAGCACTCCTTTTTGCGGGTATAATCGTGTGAGCTGATGAAGAGATTATATCCTTTTTTTATTTTGTTTTCCGGATTTTTAATATACTCCCCCCCCCCTCCATTTTTTCTCAATTTTTTGTCTATATATATATATATATATATATATATATATATATATATATATATATATATATAAGCAAAAAATTGAGAAAAAATGGAGGGGGGAATATATTAAAAATCCGGAAAACAAAATAAAAAAAGGATATAATCTCTTCATCAGCTCACACGATTATATCCGCAAAAAGGATGAATGTCAATATAGTCGAAAGAATACTCGTCCAACAAATTAACGAGGTCTTCTTGACTGGAATAAGGGATTTTCACCCATTCCGACTGATCCTGCAGGAGTTCCATCTTTGAAAATGATTTCTCAAAGGTGTTAAGTTGGATTTAGGTGAAATTATTGACTCGGCCAGTTCAAAGTTTTTACTTTCTTAGCAATAATCTAGCTTGTCAAAATTTTGAAATGTGCTTATAATCATTATCCTGCTGAAACATCCATCCACGTGGCATCTTTTTACGAGCATAAAACAGTAAGTGAACTTCTAAAATGTTCTTATAAACATATTGATCCATAGTCCTATCAATGGGTACGAGAAGAGTAAAGCCATTACGATGGGAAGATGAGACCCCCATACCATTAATGATTCATTTTGTGGGACTGCTGGTACTGGGGATCCATTCTGGTACCAATTGGAGAACGAATAAAATGTAAGTCATCACCTTCAAGCAAATTGAATATGATTTCTTCTCTCCAAAGGAGTTTATTCCGCTCTTTAGTTGCTCTTGCTTTATGATCCTTTGCAAATTTCTATAATTTCATCCTATTCTTGATTTAAAAGAAAAGCTTTTTTTAAATAAAATACAAAAAACCGTGCACAGTCCATCTGCATTCAGATGACATCTGATGGTGTGTTTACTCACTGTGAGTACATGTTCGGAAGCCATTTCTTACATACTTGATTAGTACTCTTGTTTAGATCAGCAACCGATATATATATATATATTTTTTTTGGATTAACGTGTCCTGACGTTGAGTGGTTTTTCTAAGGGCTCCTGATCTTGGAAGATCACGCACACTGTCTTAATTCTTCCACTTCCTTTTTTACAAAAAACCTTCCTTTATTACAAAAACCCTTCCTTTATTACAAAAACCCTTCCTTTATTACAAAAACCCTTCCTTTATTACAAAAACCCTTCCTTTTTTACAAAAAACCTTCCCATGTGTAATGGCCATCATCTTGCATGTTTGATAAGAGCTCTTGCTTGAATCAGCAACCAATATTTTTTTGTAAGAAAGTGTCTTACAGAGAAATTGAGTGGCTTTTCTAAGGACTCCTGATCTTGGAAAATCATGCACATTGTGTCCATTCTCCCACTTCCTTTTCACAAAAATTAGTGCACATGATCCATCTGCATTTAGACGATATCTTATGATGTATTTCCTCACTGTAGATCCATGTTCGACGGCCATCTTTTTGCATATTTAATTAGCACTCTTGTTTGAATTAGCAACCAACTTTTATATGGATTAACACGTTTTTAGGTTGAGTGATTTTTCTAAGGATTCCTGATCTTGGAAGATCGTGCACACTGTTTTTATTTTCCCACTTCGTTACTATGTAGCCAACAGTTCAGTTTGGAATTCCAAATTGGTGGACATACTATAATATGAAATGATTTTCTCAGCTTGTATAATAATCAAAAAGACGAGGGGCAAAAGACTTGTTTTTAACGTTCTTCATACTGAAGCTGATAAAATAAACACCAATAACACACTTAGGAAATAGAATTCTATGAAATCCATAAAAAAAAAATTAAAAAAAAAAAAAATAGCGTCTCAAAACTTTAATACCCCTTTTTCAAATTCTCATTTAATGTTTGTTATAGTAAAAAAAAAATTATGTCAATTATTAGCTGTCCCTCATAATCGATGACTAAATCTAAAAATTAATAATTTCCAGCGTTACGAAATTTTGCTTACAGAAAAAGTTAGAACAGAAAAACGTTTCGTCTCAAAACTTTTGCTCCCCTCTGTAACTTTTCGTATGCTATCAGAGAAAAGGTAAAAAACATTTCTTTTGATGGCACCTTTGATACAAAGCATTAATATACCTAAATAGTAAAATATCTGTAGCAAATATACTAAATATGAACTGAAAGCCATTCGAATGCATAAAGACGAATTTAGAACTTATAAGAATAAATAGTAATGATAAATTTATAGATGGATGGAACTTTTAAAACTTCGTATTTTTAAATCTAAATGTAGCGTTTTTTTTTCTTCTTTTGCTTAACTATTTCATAAATATTTTTTAGAAGCACTGAAAGCGCATTTTCTTTAGTTTGAAGCCCAAAGGTGAACAACAGTTCCTGACATTCCATCAAATATTTCCCTTTGGCGAATGTCGATTTGTCTGTCGAATGTCTGGAGTTTTCAAATCAAATGTTTTCGGTAAGATGAAACTACATAAAAGTGCATCCTCCTTAAAAGAATTGAAATTCTTATATTCACAAAATATTTGATACATTTTTCCAAAATATGCATACTTATAAAGTAACGAATTATTTAAATTTTAGCTTTATGAGAAATGGACAAGAGTTAAATAATGTATTATAGTAACTTCTATAATAATATATTGCGAGTAATATTCAACAGCACATTATTGTAATAACAAATATGAAACAAATTAAACAACGACGTTAACTATTCTAACTTGTAAAAGTATAGACATCAGAGCTTAAGAGACCTGCATTATCTTTAAAATAATATATTTTTACCATTCAGTGAAAATATTTAAATGAGGTAAAAATAACATGAAATAATTAGAAATAAAGTCTTAAATCTTTTCTTTTTAATCTTAAAATATTTATTTAACTCTTTTTTTGAATTTTAATATTTACTAGATGAAAATTTAAAAATTTATGTAGAGTCAGATTCTTTAAATCATTAAGGTATTATAGAATTCTGAAATCGTGTTATGCACGGTAAAAAAATTCTAATATAATTATTCTACAGTATAGTAATCATATTTCTGTAAAAAAAGAACCATAATTCTGATTAATAAAACCATGATATATGGTATTGACACAATTTATTTGATTTGGTTTATATTTCGGTAAGTATAATATTTTATAACTGGAAATTCTGGATTTTGATATTAAATTTCTTATTACCACGCATTTCATACAAAACAGAAAGCTGCTAAGTAAATTTAACTGAATTAATAGCTTTTTATTCCATGCTCTTAGATATATCATGATAAAATTTCCAAATTTTTTTACTTGTTTTCCATATTTTATAGTTACCAAAAATTACGGTTTACTAATTTCATTAAAAAATGCTTTGGTAAAAATTACCGAGGTTTTGGTATTTTGGTGGAGAGTCAGAACTTATAGTTTTTATCATTATAATAAATATTTTAAGAGAAATTTTACATTCATTAAAGTAATAAAATATTTATTAATAAAATTTTCATTTTTATAATAGTGGATAGCAGAAAATTTAGCATTTCAAAATTATTGTTCTTACTATACATTTCGTGAAAAAAAAATGTAAAACTGAAAAGTAAATTTAACCTAATAAATAGTTTTTATTCTATGCTCTAACGTATCATCATAAAATTTCAAAATTTTGCCATATTTTCCAAAATTTATCACACAATATAAAACCCCATTTTATGATTACCAGAAAATATGGTTTATGAAAGTCATTAAAAAATGCGTCGGTAAAAATTATCGAGATTTTTGGTGATTCTATAGAGCGCCTATACGACCAACACCTATAAGACGATAATACTATATTCCTGTAGTTAAGACCATATTTTTTCAGTTTAGCTATATGTAAAAAAAATAGAATAAAAATAACTTTCAAAATAATTTTTACTAGATTCTGCTTTTAGACTCTAAAGAATATTATTGGTAGACTACATGGCATGGGCATTTACTTATAGTTTTTATTATTATAGTTTTTATTATTATAGTTTTTATTATTATATTTAAATTTTTAAGTGAAATATTAAATTCATTAAATTAATAAAATATTTATTAATGAAATATTCATTAAAAATGTTGATAAGTGTCTTTTTAAATCATTTTTTAGATTTTATTTCACGCCATCGAATATCATTTCGTAGCACTTCTTTACATTTCTTTTCACAATTGAAAAAGTAAAAAAAAAAAAAAAAAAAAAACTTTCCGATTTCAACTTTTATTATTTAACGCCAGAAAGCATCGCAGACTTGATTTTATTAACCTCGTTAATTTTTCTGTTTTGAAATATGCTGTTGTTGAAATATTTTTCTAACTGGAAGAAATTTATTTTTCTCTCCGTTAATTAAAAAGAATATTTCTTTGTATTGGTGCCCGTATTTATAAGAACTAATTTAGATCACAGAAAATTTTGAAATGATTTCTTTTGTGATAATAAATAAATAATCCAATTTAAAGAATCTTCTTTCATGCAGTTTGATTTTAAAAAAAATTTCTAATAAAAAAATTACAAATATTATTTTTTTCTTTCCTGCAAGCATATTTTTTTTTATCAAAGCAAGAAATTAAACTAAAATTGATATTCAAACTTATTCTTAGATTTTATCTGCAAAATATAAAAATTAAAAATGTTCTACAATTGAAGCATAGGTCATTAATCAATATAAACCACAGTTCTTTTACGTGAAATTGTTCAGCTACCAGACAGTTTTAAAAATAAATTTTTACATAAAACATAATCTCAGTATTGTTTTTTGACTATGAACATACTCATAATAATTTTTCATGTACAAATATCATCACGTTAAATATGAAAATTATATCTAATGGACTAAAGTTCAAATATGGATTTAAAAATTCTAAATTTTCGTTGAAATTGTTAATTTTTACCCAGTCTGTTACCTTCACATAAGTTAATAAAGCTATACCTATCCATAACTGAGATAAACATATTTTAATTATGTTAGTTTCGTACTTTCTTTATTTTTCATTATAAGTGAAAAAAAAATTTTTATCACGTTTTAAACCGAAGTACTTTCTCCCCTTTATTATAAGTATAACAAATAGCTATACATTTAGAACTCAAACATTACAACTACATTATTCTTTAATAAGAAAAGAATCCAAAAGTTTTATTTAACGCTTCACTGATATTTTACAAGCAATGACTCCAATAACCCCGTTTTTCATTTTACGGAAATTATTTAACTCCCAGTAAACTAAACATCATTAAAATGAGGAAAAAAATAAGAAAGTTGCAAATCTCCAACAGTCACGCTTCACCTGGAGCAATCTTTCTATTTGAAACCATGAAATTAACAACCGTAACATTAAAAACCCAAACAACAAATATATACATTCATTTTTTTTTTTTTTCATTTCATACTCCTTGCTGTCATTCTCATTTACATAATTCGCCTTGAGGTCCAACTGATTATTACTTTTTTTTTACTTCCGAAGATGACAGAGGAAACAGGAAAATAATTACCGGAAGTAAACAATGAATTTTTTGATATGCTTGTATCATTGAATCCATCTCGTTTTAATGGCTTCCACGATATCGTTTAGGCAGCGTATAAAAATCTTGAAGGACAGCTCCGAAACATCATAACGGCACTTCAGCGAATTTTGAATAAGTGGAGTTTCGTGAATAGTTATCTGAGTCGTAGTTCGCCATGCTTACTCACATAAATAAATTGGTAGTTGTTTTTGTCTTTGTTGCCATTTTCAGTTTGTTTCTGTTAGATTGTGCATCAGCAATGCATTTGCACAGAGGTGGAGGAGGCAATGGAGGAGGCATTGCTGAGATACTAGCAGCTGGATTGATCGTTAAAATGCTACAAGAGAATTTCTAAAGAATTGTGATGTTTTTTCGTACATAAGGTAAAGCTACTTTTTAATTTTTTTATGAACTTAATAATGCAGCCACATTTTAGAACAGAAGAAAGTTTGATACTTAGTTTTAAAAAAATTATGGTTAAGTCTGTTTCTTATTTTTTTTTTTTTAACTTCCAAAACTAAAATTAAGCTTTTTATAAAAATAGTCTTTTTTGTTTCCATAGAGCTTACTATCTAGCTTAAGCTAGACAGATCGCTTGCTATATTTATTATTAGCCCCACTTTTTAAGTTCAGTAAATTATAATTATTTGATTTAAATAAAATCAAATTTTTTTTTTATATTTCTTAAAATATTTTAAATTTCAAAAATTCCTTATGATTATTAAACGTTTAACTTTCTGTTGTGATTATTTGAAATTTAAAGTTATTATTCTTCTATTATTTAAAAATTGTAGAGCTCCGCTAAATTTTAGTATTAATTTTTGCATTATGCAAATAAATCATTTTCAACAATTCATTTTCGTAATTGAGAAGAAACTATAATAAAACGTGAGCAATTCGCATATTTCTTGCATCATTAAATAAATATATTTTTCAATTTGACTTTATTTTAAATGATTTATTAAACATTTATAAAAACAGCAATTTGATCTTTACATGATTGAGTATTCATAAGAATTATTATCTCATTATTATTCTAAAGAAATTATTTAAATCGCTTATATCGTTTTGTCAAATTAAAATTTATTTTCTAATCTAAAAATCATCTCTATTCTTTTGTTGCTTTTAAAATATAAAATGAATTTATTTTCCACATTTAAAATAATGTTCGAAGAATCAGACATAAAGTATTTTTACATGTATACAAATGCCATAGTTATTGAATTCTGTAAAGAAAACTAGTAAAATGTTTCTAAAATAAACGATTAAGACTATTATGAAGTGTGCTACTTCTGGAAGATTCTATATTCTATCTAATACGTTGAAATGCTTTATTGTTCTATAACGGAAATATTCAAAATATTTATTTAAATTAAGTGCATAAAAAGTAATTAAAATTCCTTTTTTTATATTTAGATTAACTTCTTACAGTTTTGAAATAAACATATCAACTCTTAAAATTTACTACTATTGTAGAAGTTTTAACATTCAATAAGAGAAACTTACCCTTAAACATAGTAATACACTATGATATACATATATATGACATAATACATATGACTAACTGAATGATATTCTTCGTGTGGAATGAAATGAAATGGATTTCATTAATGGATGGATAGTTATAAGATATAGAACGTAAACTTTAACCAATATGGTAATTTATATATTTTTTTTTATGTTTGTTAATTAGATATCTGTCAATTGTAATGTTTGTTTCAAATTATATTTTTCATACATTCGAATAGCGGGCAAGGCATTGGTGTTCTTTCATTCTCTGTTCTATCTGTCCTTACTGTGGGTGCAAATTTTGCCCACCTAATATGGTGCCCCTAAAAAAGTAGTCAACAAATATGCCCTTTAAATGCCTGAATTGATAAAATGTTGATACACAGATAAGCATTGGAAATAAAAAAATTATTTATTTTTCATACAAAGGGACTAAAAATGTAAAGTTATTCAAAATAACCTTTCAATTCTTAGAGTTGGTTGAAAGATTTTTCATATTTCAACGTTCAAAAATCTTTTTATCAATTAAAACATACATATTTTTAAATATCGTTAAAAATGCTTTTAGTTGTAAATTAACAACGTCTCTGCTTTCATTTTTCATAAACTGCTTACGTTATTCTCAATTTTTAAAACTTAAAATAAACAGTTTAGAAAATACTAGTCAGTATTTGTATCAGATTTGTTTTTATATGAAAATTTTGCATTTTAATATTACACTCATCTTATTTTAACTAAAATATTTTGTTGTCTAATTCTGAATTAATTTCTAAAAACAATTAAGCATTCTCATTTTAAAGAAAAGAATTTATTTTTTAAGAATTCATTATCATTTTCTAAAAAAAAAATATTTATATATTTTTCTCAGCTGAAAGGAACATTTGAAATCAATTATGCGGAACTAAAAGCAATTACTCATTTAACACTCCTACATATGCAGATCTCCGGAAGAAAAACATCATTGGTTACTGATACGGAACTCAACGATTTAAATAATGTGCAAATGAATTACACCACCAAGAACGACTACTCAAAAACAGGCACATCCATTAACCGTTCCTCTAAATGAGACTTCATTACAGTTGATATAGTTTTAGACGTCATTTTCTATTCTGCATCGAAGCAATAAACTGGTTTTGTCAGTTTAGTTGCTACTATGGTGTGTTTCCAGAAATTTTTCGCAATTTTATTCTCTGTTATGTTTCTGGAATTAATAATGTTCGAAGATTCATCCATTATAAGATTTGTGGATGAATATTTCTTTTATGATTTTAGCACAATATTCCATATTGATTTTATGAAGCTTTTGAATTGATAAAATATGTATTATCAAGTAAACTGAAATGTCGTGTGCTTTCAAATGTATGGAAATATTTTATTGCAATTCGAGTGTTTATTTCAATGTATGGAAATATTTTATCTTCTTCAATATATGATAAAAGTCTGTGATTTAAATAGATAGTTATTTTTAAAAAGTTTAATTGCAATATTTTATGAAAAAACATTATAAAATATATAAAATCATTATTTTTTGTTTAATTTTATTATTTATTTATACTTTGAAAAATGGCTTCTTCAAATTTATTTTAATCATATTTCCTTTTAGTCAAAAATGTTCAGTTTTTTGTACGGATTTAAGCATTGGAAGGTATTTTTTTCTGTGATAATGTGTCAAATATATTTTATGTATTTATGTATATATTATTTAATACATAGTTGAAACCATGATTCATTGTCTCTTTCTTGTTGAATTTTCTTGCACAGTAATAATCTTAAACTTTATGCATGTTATTTTCCGCTGATAAAATGCCAGCATTTAACCTAATGCAACGTCTTTGTAAAGAATGCTTGTCATTTTCAGACAAAGTATGAAATATGAGTATTATTATATATTTTGCTTGGTCATTGTATTGAATACATGGAGATATTTTATGAGTAATTCTGAAGAATTCCTCAGTAATTTCCGAAATGTTAATTATTTTATACTTTGCTTGTTTTTAATTACCCAATCTATAAAATGTCAAAGCAAAGTAAGAAATATTCATTATGTCCCATTTTGCCGGTAATTTTTTAGTGATTCTATACAATGTGTGAGTGTTTTACAGAAAGCTTATTTTCATACAATTAAATTTTATTAATTGTCACATAAATTCAGTTAGTTTATATCGATCTCATAAAAAATTGTCGACAGAAAAATAAAGTTCTAACATTTTTTTTTCGAAATATAATTAAAATTGCAAATTTTAGGGAATTTTAGGGGGTACGCATTAAAACTAAAAATGAAAACCTTAATTTAGCCATACTTTTCTTACATTAAGCATTTTTAAAATATTTTTCCTCAAAATATCAAACTTAATATTATATTAAAAAAAAGTATTTGTATTTTATCACTTAAATAAGATAGTTATCTTTTCAAAAGAATATTACGCTTTATTTTTTGGTAAAATAATATTTCGAATATCAAGAGAAATATCTATCTCAGTTTATGCGTTGATAAAAAGCAAGATTCCATCGAAAATCTACTAAATTAAAAATGCATCTAAATTAAAATTTAAAAAAAAAATTAACTGATGACAACCAGAAATGTCAAAAGAAATACCAAATTGTCAGGAAAATTGACTTTGTACATATAGTGAATAAGTAGCTAAACAAGAACAACAAAGAAAGTTTAAAATATAATAATTAAAAGAATGGCACATATAACATGAATATTATTAAAGAAAATTATTTATTCCATGCTTTAATTTTCCGTGACACTTATAAATATACTTTTATGAAACCGCAGAAGCAAATTAATATGTGGCATGCCATTTTTAAATTATAAATTTATTTTCATTAATATACGTTCTTTAAACAAATTTGGAAATTATGTTATGACGATGAATTTTGTTTCAGGTAATATTGACTGTCCATGTTAGCATTTGATAATCATTTTTTGAAGACATAAGTAAAACTTCATGTGTTTAACTTATAAAAATGAAGATAAATGAAGATACTCAGTTAGTGTCATTACTGTTTAGTAGTATCGTTTGGGAGAGAGTTGTGTGATATTGTTCGGAGAAAAGTTTTCAAATGCTATTTGTGAATTGAAATATATACATAAATTGCATTTTTATACCCTAACAAAAGTGTAATTTTTTGATAAATATGGTTTTTAAATAATCTTTTAACTTAGGCTATCAAAACGGTTAACCAAAGTATTCCTCTCGAAACTTTGATTTGTTTAAATTGTGAAACAGTTTAAACAATAAAAATATTTATGAAAAATTATTAAGTTTATAACTCTCAAAAACTGATATAAGAGTTATTTTACTGCGTGCTCCAAATTTGACTTACGTTAGTTAATTAATACTTTTGAAACATCTTTACAATTTTAATAATTTACAGTGTGATTGTAAGTAAACTGACAGTAATAATTACACATTTGTATTGTATCTGAATTTATAAAAGTAATTGTATTAATATTTACAAAAAATACGAACTTTATAGTAAGTTAAAAAATTTGAATAAATTATTCGTCTTCGAATATTATTAATAGCGAAAAGTGTTTTTCAATAATGTCTTAAAATACAATTCATCTCAGATCAACAACGACGCATTAAAACTTCTTTTTTTAACTTTCTTCTTTCATTTTTTTGTTTTAAAACTGCTAAATATATTACAAGTGAAACCTATAAATAATGACTTTAATCTCCATAAGAAGTTTATTGATTGCTAATAAAATAAATAATGCTTAACAATGTAGTTAGATTTCAACATCTTTACTCATTTTTAAATTTATGGGCTTATAAATTTATAACACAATCGTTAAATTCTTGTTTTTCTTATGCTCCTTTTAAAAAAAGATTTATTATCACACGTAAATCTGAAGAAAAATATGCATTTAAAAAGGTTGAGAAAAAGTTAAAAAATATTTTAATAATGCCTGATAAGAATTATATATCTGAGTGTAATGAAAGAGATATGCTATTTTTTTTTACTGAAACAAATAGTTAAATTCTAATAATGATATAATATTAAATAATAATAATAATAAATAATAATAGTTGAATAATAATAATATTTTCTAGGGAAATAGTTGAAATGATATTTTTTTTTTGAAAACAAGTCCAAAAAATTTGAAAATATATTACACGATAAGTTTTATTTCTAGATAAATTTCAGATTATTATATATATTATATATGTGACATATATATAATATATATATATATATATATATATATATATATATATTATATTATATTATATTATATATCAGATTATTATGTATGGGACAAAGTACAATTAATTAAGTTAGAAATATTACTTAAAGAAAAATGTTTAAAAAAATGCATTTTACAGCAAAGAGTATACTTTTACTATTTAATTAGAGCGGGTCTAAAATTAGTTAAGGTTTTTTTTGTTTAAAAAACACAGAACTATTTGAACTGTTCTAAAAACTGCTTACAAAAATTACTGAATAATTAATTAAAACAATGCAGAAATAATTTGGCTCCATTCGACATTCTTGACGTATTAAGAAAATTAAAATTTGATTGAATTTAACCAGTTACAAAAACTACTGATCGATACACTGTATGAATTATTAGGGCACGTTGAACCATAACATTACTCGAATTTGCTGCAATAAAGTGTAAAATAAGATCCACATTATCTTTAACTTAATAACAGGATACAACACAGTAAATATTCCGAATCAAATTACGGTATAAAGTACCAGTTTTTGAGTGCATTATCTGTACAACCCAATTTACCGCAAAATCCTTTTATACCGTAAAATATTATACCATAATTAATTATTAAATTAATATTTACTGAAATAGAGTAGTTCAGTGATTTTAATGTAATTACGACTGTAGAAATTATTTAGATTGTTGTTCCGTAACATGTTCTGGTAAAAATGGAATTTAAGGTAAAAAAATACCAGCACCCTGAGTACCGGTACTTTCTACCATAATTTGACCCGGAATTTTTTACAGAGTATGTTTAAACTTGTACTTAGAATCTAATTACAGTTTCCTTATCGTGGCTTTATGTTCCGATTCTATGTTTCAGTAAGACTGATCACATGGCTTAACCGAGATTGAGTAACTGACTAAAATAAAAATTGCAGTAAACATCGCAATTCAATGTTTAAAAAGTTCTAAAACGTTATCTTTGCTAATTATAGTAAAGACGAGATAAAAAAAAAGTATCAAGACAAGTTGTTCTTATAATAATCGCTTTTCACCTCCTACCAGGTTTATTCGACAGGCAAGAAGTATACATAAAGTACACTGTAAAAATTCTGAATTAAATTACAGTATAAAATTCTGGCATTTTGGTTGCTTCATCCGTAAAATTTATTCTACCGAAAAATCTTATATCGTAATTTTTGTAATGATATTTATTTAATTAGAGTGATTCAGTTATTTCGCAGTAATTATTACTGCAAAAAATTACAGTTTATTAGATTTTTGTTCCGTGATCTGATTCGGTAAAAATTGATTTTGTTATTAAAAAATCGCGTTTAAAATTCAAATATTAATTTTAAACGCGTGAGACATTTATGTTCCCCATTACTTTAAACCATTGATGATTAACAATGTGAAAGGACAAAGTTTTAACAATGACTCGTGAAAGTTTTTTGAGAAGTAAAATACTATAAAAAATAATAATGTAATTTTCAGAAACTTTTCTAAGGCAGATATTTTTTTGACAAAACTCCCCAGAAATCAAACTCAAGAATGGTCCTCCAAATTTTTGTAAGAACATAAATTTTTCTCTGAGGCGTTAATTGCTAAACATCAGAAATAGAAATCGAAAGTGTCTGCAGAAATTTTGAAAGAACTTAACTTTTTCTACGAGACAATAATTGTTACCCACCAGAAATTAAAATCAAATGTATTTGCAGATTTATTGCAGGAACTTAAATTTTTCTATAAAACATTGATTGTTGATTGTTATACACACCAGAAATTAAAATCGAGAGTGTCTGCAGAGATTTTGCATGAACTTAAGTTTACATTACTTAACTTAAATTAATACATTAATTGTTTCATATCAGTTATCAAAATTTGATTGATAACACGCTAATGCAGTATGCTCCATTCTATACTGAAAGCAAAAATAAGAAACTTGTTTTAAGCTGAAAATTATACAAATTGAATTCAAGTTTGGAAATTCACACCTACAAACACTTTTTCTTCAATTTACTCTATTTGGCTTTTAATTGTTGCTCCAGGTTTTGATCAGATGTTTTTAAAAAAACTTTTTCTATCATATACATAAAAAAAAAATTTATATCAATCAACATTAACTAATATGCTCCTAATCTAGTTAGCATCTTAAAGAACCGATCAAATATAGATTATTTAAGTATTTAATTTGAATAAAATAACACTAGTCATTAATTTTTATTTCATACATAACCTGTCTACCAGAATTTAAATATATATATATATATATATATATAATATTGTGTCGAAATTTTAGTTTTAATTATTATAATATTTTTTTATATCAATATTTCTGAAACTTACGAAGAAAAAACATATTAAAATTCTCATCAAGAGACTGTAAATGACATTTTTACATTTTTTAATATTTTTCAAAATTTTATAAAAATTGGGAACCACACGCATATTTTACTTTTCTCTAGATAGAAATTCTTTTTGGAAAAGGTTGTTCACTTTGTTTTGGTCTAACATTCTTATGAAAGATATATTGAGAACGGCAACTAAAAAGTGCCCTATAATTCCATTTTTTTTATCTCTTTTATTCTGTAGCAGAATTGTACACTGAGTAGTAGTTAATTTCCTGACAACATTAATGGATTTTATTACTAGTGATAACTCTAGCACTCTTGGTAAACATGCTTAGGAGATATTCATGACATAATTTGAAAAAGTAATTCAAAACTATCAGGATTTATACAGTAAGTGCCTAGCTTTATTCTGGCCGAAGTTAAACACAATTTTTTTTAATCAAACTGTTATCTTTATGAAGGGGGCTAGATGGATTTTATTTCATCAAGAAAAAATCAAAAATCGAATTTCCATCATTTATCTAAAGTTTAATTTAGTATTTTAAAATGAAATTTTGACAATATTTTAATATAGGACACCAGCATTATTTGAATTAAGCCGACCGGCTTGTGTAGGGGTAAGGGAACTGCCCTTGCATCAGAAAGGTTCTGGGTTCGAATCCCGGGCAAGGCAAGGATGTTCTTTCCTTCTCTGTACTATCTGTCCTTACTGTGGGAGCAACGTTGGCCCACCTAAAATGGTGCCACTGAATAAGTGGCCAACAAATCTGCCCTTTAGGTGCCTGTATGACCTAGGTCATTATCCAGGTGGGCATTGGAAATAAAAATTATTTAAATTAAAACAATTTTGAGAAAATTTCTGAAAATTTTAGCAATTTAATAAAACAATATTTGAATTGACGTCTAAAGCGCATGCTTAAAGTCATGAAAATTACGATAATGACTCAAAGCAAGGCAGGCAGGCCAATAACAGGCAGTCAAATATGCGCTTTTTAAAACCACACGAGTTTCAAAATTCAAGAAAAAAAGTATCCATAAAACTGGAGAAAAAAAAATTTTTTTTGTATTTTTATATAAAAACAGTTATTTTTATCATGAAGATTGAATATAATATTTAGCGATTAAGTGCAAGTATGAAAGTAAGCAGCAAGCTATTCTCAATCCAATTGCCAAATTTTAACTTAATATTTTTAATAGAAGACGAGAAACATTTCGCACCAGCAGAGACATTTTACATCTAAAAAGAAATCTGATTTAAAGAAAAAACGATTGTAAGAAACTCTAAACAAAATATTTGAGTCTCCAAACGTTTTCAGTTTAGAAAATGGAGTTTTTTTTTTCTGTTTTTAGCTTGTGGGTATTAGTATTTCTTTCTGCATTGAGAAAAATGTATGGTCAAAACTACCTGAATATGGTAAAATTAATTGTGTTTCTGGCTATATGATAACACTAAAAAGCTCGGTAATTTTTACTCAAGCACTTTGGTAATAATTTTGGTAAAATTAACCATAAAATATGGTTCGACAAAATGTCACAAAATTTGTAAAATATGGTAAAATTTGCAACATTTTTCAAGATACCTTTGGGGACGGCATAAAATCCATTTATTCTGTTAAATTTACTTTTTAGTTTTGAATCTTTTAGTAAATATGTGCTAATAAGGACTATAATTTTAAGGAACAGAATTTTCGTCAAAAAGTTACCATATGAAACCACCAAACACCAAATGAATGGTTTAAATACCGTATATTTTTTGTTTTATTAACTGGAATTATATATTTTTTTTTACCATACAGCATTATATTTTTGTCAAATTTGTTTTTCTCCATTTGAGCATTATCTTATTTTTGGTGTCAAATTTCTAAGAGCAAAATCGATCGTACTATATATTTCTTTTCAAAAATATCGAAAATACTGTTGGTAAAAACCCTTTAAGCCTCTTAACTCTTCAGTATATAACAGCAATCGTTAAAATATCATTATTAATTATAAGCAAATAACTTTTCTTAAAAAAACCTATTACGATTATTTTAAGTTTCTTCGAAAATTACTCAGGTTATACACATACAGTAAAGCTGCTCTTATCTGTAGGTTTCTTTAAATAATTTAATTATTTCTTTGTTCGGTTTCTAGATTAAATTTAGAAGAAATATATATTCGCTCCGTGTCATCTTTATCTTTTTTTTTTATAAAACTAAAAATTAATCTATCGGAATAATGGTAAAAACTTAAAAATGATTTATGTTTTTCTAAATTTTATTTCGTTTCTATGCAGAGAAGTATTCCTGAAAAAGAAATATATTGAGAAAGATAGAGGATTATGATGCTATGTTTTGCTTAAACTTCCAAAACAAAAATTATTCAGATTAATTTTTATTTTTACAATATTTTTTACTTAAAAATACTTATTTCTTACTTGAATAAATAAAATATAATAGTTAGAAATTAAAAAAAAAATATTAGAAAAAACAAAATATAATAGTAAGAAATACTTCTCAAACATTTTATGTACATACAAGTATGTAGTTTCTAATAGTAAATAATATATATAGTAGCATATAATAATGCTAGAGCATTTGAATAGTGGAAGCATTTTTTTAAGCAATGCAAAATGTTGTCCCTCTAATTTGTAGAGCGCCCCGTTGCGTTAAAAGCCTTAACTGCTAGTTAACACTTAGTTTGTATCATAGAACTCAAAATATTTTTACAGATTTGTATTATCGATTTTACGATACGAATTAACGTAATCCTGCCTTGATTAAATATTTTTTATTGGAGTAAAACAAAACAATCTCTGAACTTTAGAGCAATAAATATATTAAAAACGTTAATAAAAACAAAAAAATATGTCATAAAACCAGGTAAACAAAGATATGTTACAGAATATCTAGATTCTAATTCCCAACATGAAATAGCATGTTTTTCAAAGATGTTGCTAGAAGACGTACAATAGAGAGAAAGAAAAAAAAACTTAGAAAAATCATTGTGATAATTAAAAAGTGATTTATCCTCAACTATTATATGTCCATTGATTTAGCACTACTCCTTGTGAAATGTCCAAAAAATTGGTTATATAAACTGTAAATTAAGTTCTTTTTATGAATTTTAACTACTTCCGGTGTAAAGTATTTAAACGGCAAGGCAGTTTAATTTTTGCCAATAGTGTTAAAACATTCAGAGAATACGTTACACAAGCAGTTTAATATCTCAAAAATCTAGTGTGGATATATTAAGAGAAATAAATGCGAATTATAAATTAGAACAAAAACCATAGGGGAGATACTAAAACCAAACGGTACTAGAACAACGTCTAATTTCGAGAAAAAGAAAAGAAAGGATGCATGGTATTCAATGACGTATTCTAATTTTATTTGCTGTATTTAACCACTTAAGACAGCAATGCTAATATATCTATAGGTATATAAATTTGTTAAAGCAAAGAATATTTAACTTTTTGATAAAACTTTAGACTTTTGATAAAAACTATCACAATTATTTTTTGATAAAAACGTTTTTCATTTTTGATAAACAAAATTACAATTTTACATAGAACATTTGACGTTTATCTCAATTTTGGAAGCTTAACTACTCTAGTTTTAAATTAATGTTTCTTTATTTAAAAAAAAAAAATTAAAAACCCATGATTTTTGTTTTAAAATGTATTGTCGAAGAAAAGAATAATGATATCGATATCAAGCGATGCTAATCAACTTCATTGGCTAGTATAATGACAACAATATAAAGAGACTTTAGCTATAGTAAAATATACTTTAAACTTTTATGAGATATATTAGCGAAGATTCATATTTTCCCCTATAAATTTAATATTAACGATATAAAAGAAGTTAAATACTTCTCTTTCCTGCCGTTGTTTACCTTTGGGTATTTCCTTTCTTTCTTTTCAAGTTTGTAATACAAAATTCTCGTAAAATTAAGAAATGAAAAAAGCTTCTATGAAAGCGAATATCAGCAGTTGGCTGTTTGTTTTAAAACAGAATTTTCGAGGTTTATTACATTTTAAAAAATCATAACTAGTTGAGCTTTAAATTAATATATTTCAGTTTCAAAAATTTACGTTTTAAAATGTTTCTCTAAACATCAGAATAACGATGTATCCAAAAAGGAAGAAAAACTTCCGCACGGAATAATAGCAAACTCTGCAGGGAGTAAAAGTCTATTCAAACGCTAAAATCTCTAAAGATTTGAGAATAGTCTCGATCCCAGCGAGTGCTACACGATGAAACATGAATGCAAAGCACTGAGAAGATATACACAGCCTAAACACAGGAAATCTAATTTTTTTCTTGCATCAGTTGACATTTCTTCCCTTAGCATTTTCATTCCAGAAAGGAAATACTTTTCTTTCAGTATTTTTCTTTTTATGTATCGATCAATTTTTCTTTTTCTCTGGATTTAGACGAGTCAGGTGAAAAGTGTATATTTACTTTGCATAAAACATTATTTAAACGCCAGCAACAAATTTTAGAATAAAATACGGTTGCTTGGAAAAATTTTCGAAAGTGTTTTATATGTATAATTATAGAATGATATTATGTAACTTCGTGAATAATTCGGCATTAATTATAATGTAAATTACTTGGTGTGCCGTAATTACCGGTTTTAATAATCCTAGTTAAAAATAAACTGATTGCATCTAAATACATTAGGTTTGTTATTGTTGTTTCTAATGATGCTTGAACAAGCTCTTTGCCGTTTGCGAATTAAACCAGGAAGGTGAGCATTTCATTTAAAAAGAGAGCACCTCAAAGGGGAGAGTACATCTTAGCTCAGAATCCAACAGATAGATGACAGCACCACTCATAAGTGAAACCACTCTCTCAATTTAGACATAGATAAAAAGTGGAAGGAAATTTTTCTCCGCAACCCTGTACCATAGTATTGTTCAGCGATCATCGACAAGACTGTGATTCTTAGCGGAGTCGAGAATCGAACCCCGGCTCCTCGGGACCACAGCCTGATTTTCGAACCACTGGTTACCAGGGCCCTGCATATTTGCCTCTCAATACATCATTAATTGCATTGGACCTGTGTAGTAGTTTTCTTTGTGCATAAAATCCTGTTATAATCTTAGTCAAAAATGTCATCCTATTAAAAAACATATTTTTCCTAGTCATGGATCACCCAATCCTTATACACGTATCTGATGCACACTATTTCAATAAACATTTAATCCTTTTAGACCTTTTTAATATTTTTTATTCGTTACTAATTCTTGTTATAATACTAAAAGGAAATACATTACAGATTTCACATGAAAATTGCTTTGCATTCCTGTTATTGCAATTAAAAGATACAGCTCTGGAAAACAGGGTATGCAATAGTTGTATAATGAGATGCGATAAATGCTGTAAGTTGCGAGGAAACTACTACCATACTTTAACACTAGATTGCCCAAGGAAGTCATTTTGACTGCTTTTTAATTTCAATTAGAAAAAACAATGATGGCACAATTTCTTAGAATTTTGTGACTTTTTGTACAACATACGATTTTTTCATGTTAATATTTACTAATAATTTGTTATATAACCGTAAATAATATAAAAAATATTAAAAACTAATTTAAAACAAATTTCTTTACACATTAGTTATTCTTTCACAATCCTGTCATTTTGACTGCTACTGGGCAACATAGGTATATACTAAGTTTCACTCTTTCTAGTCTTAAGGATGCAAAAGATTTTGATAAAGATTGAGGTTTATCATTATCTATATTGTCTTCAGGTGCAGTGTTATCATACGATGTTATTCATACGATAACTTAAAAATCAGTGTGTTAAACGCAACTATGCAACATGCCGTACAAAACAAACAAACAAAATTAAAGTAGCAAACAGCCCTATTATCAGACTAGGGATGTTTGTTTTTCTAAAGTTTTATTTGTAATTAAGTACATGATGACTTAACTCCCGCTAAGCTGCTCAAAGGGTTTGTGTTTAGCATCCACCTTAATTTTTAATTATTATTTCAAAATGTTTAAATCCAAACATATTTCCTTTAAATCCAAACCAGCTTTCTTAAATTTCGGTACCTTTCAACTTGACAGCCAATGTCGCTAGAGGTAAATTTTAAAGTTAAAAGTTCATAGGAACGAAAATATATTTTTTGCATAATAATTTAGCATTCGTTTAAATGAGAAAATAGTAAAATCATATTATTATGTTTTTAAAATAAAACTTACTTGCTATAAAACTGCTACCAAATTATTTAGTTTAAATATTTATAACATATAATCATTAATCATATAAACAACATAATTTAGATTTATACTTGTCAATTATTAATTATTAATTATTATAATTAATTTATTTAGAGTAAAGCAATTTTGTTTACTGCTACTACTTTCTTTTATTACTAAATTTGATTTAAATGCTGTAGAATACAAAATATTTACAATTAAATTTATGTTATTTTCTTTTTATTTCATATTTGATTTATATGTTAAAAAGAGTTACAAATGTAAAATTATAAGATTAAAACTCCTTCAATTCGTATTAAATATTATCACACAAACAAACGTAATTTAAATTTAGCACAATATTACACTTTTGAAAAATACCTTTTGATTACCATTTAAAAAAAAATTCTGAGATAGTTACAAAATTCCGATTAATTTAAATAAAAATCGTAACAAACAGTTTTGAAACTTTTTTAAAAGAAAATTTATTTTTCTCCGTTAAACTAATTATTATAACTGGAATGAAGCATTCTAAATTAAGAGCGAAAATAAAATTTAAATTAAACAAATATTTAAATAAATACGGAGAAAATAGAAGGCTGCTATTGAAACCTTAATTGAAAACATACAAAAGTCCTTAACAAATAGTTATTTTGGTCTCAAACATAAAAAGTTAATGACCTTTATTTGTCCTTGGTCTGTTGTTTTTACCACCTAAAAGAACTTATAGACGGAAAGATCCAAAGTTAATTACGAAATTACGTTCGCAACTTCAAGTTCTTTTTTATTTTAAAAGTAAACTGCCTAAAAAAGTAAATTGAAAAATAATAATAAGATAAAAAGGAATATATTAATATTGAGAGGTCTTTTGTTTGATTAATTACGGGCATTTTTTTTATTTCGCTTGTTTGTTTGTTTTTATTCAGTTAGAGAAAATTTCTTTTGTAAATAGATTTAAATGACAAATTAAATGATTATAGAAGTTTCGAAAAAATATCTTGTTTCAAAAGTCTTGCTTGTGAGAGGAATAAAAGTTATAAAACTATCATACTTAATTTTTACTTTAACTTAGAAATTCAAAAAAAATATATAAATAAATAAAAAGTACTTAGCAGCATTGGATTAATTGAGATTACAAATATGTTTTTCCCCGATAATATTTTTATAAAGTTGATTTTTCCTTAAAATTATCATATTTCAGAAATTCCTGGATTTTTGAACTTAATTTTTTATATTTAGAAATAAATATTGAATACATGGAATTTCAGACTTCCTAATTTATTATTTTAATATCGAATAAGTCGTTCATTTGAAATAAACTATACTATATTTTTTCTTTAAAAAATTTAGTCCTTTTTCTCATATAAGGTCTGTCTTTTATGTTCAAATGAAAAATTATTATATTTTTAAAATCTTTGAGCTATTCTCATTTTTTAAATTAAAATAAGAAAATAAATATAATTTTGTTTTCAATATTTAGTAATTTTTTTGGATTATAAAATAATTTTAAAATAATAATAATCAAATAAGCATTCAAGAATTAAAAAAAAAAACTTTTGAGTAAATTTTTGTCTTATTTACCTTAACAAAAGAAGAAAAAAAAAGATGATTCTTTAATTTTGATTCTTAAATAGATTTTTGCCGAAATCTAAATACAAAATATGAGAAGAAGATGGAAAAAAAACTTCATTTAATTATGATAGCAAAATGTGCATATCCTTAAATATATTATAAAGATAATATATATATATATATATATATATATATATATATATATATATATATATATATATATATATATATATATATATATATATATATATATATATATATATATATATATATTAAATTAGCATATTTTTATTATAAACGTAATGAAAGATGAAGATGGAGCTTAATTAAAAGTAATTAATAAAATGTGAAGTGCACGTCGACATGTTATCAAGGATTAATAATATGAAATGATCGTCACCCAGAGGAATAAAAAAATTTATTCACACTATTGCTCATTAAACTATATTTTAATTAACAGAAGAAGAAAAAATAGTGAGATTTGATAAATTAAAAACTTAGTATGTTATTTGAAAATTATTTCAATAAATTTAAAATATTTTATATATTAATGTTATAAGCTTTTTAATATTAGTTTTTAAGCGTTAATTTTAAGATTAAAGCTAAATGATTGAGTAAAAGAGAAAGCAATGAATAAAATGCTTAATGCCCATTAGTACATTTCCATTGATTAAGTGTTTTTTTCGAAGGCTCTGTTGTCAAATGAAATTATCTTTTTTGAAAATAATATGCCATTTTTCTAACTGCTGTGATTTTTTCTAACAGTTTCTCATGACTGCTATATCAAGTTTAGATTATCTTTAGCCAGGGCCCTTTATGTTTATTTTGAAAATGTCGCAAAACGTCAATATGAAGAAACGCTACATTTTAAGAAAATGAAAAATGTCTAAGGTCTTACTTTCTACGCTACATTTTAAGAAAATGAAAATGTCTAAGGTCTTACTTTCTACGCTACAATTTAAGAAAATGAAAAATGTCTAAGGTCTTACTTTCTACGCTACATTTTAAGAAAATGAAAAATGTCTATGGTCTGATTACTTTCTACGCTACATTTTAAGAAAATGAAAAATGTCTAAGGTCTTATTTTCTAATATTTAAAAACTTACTCCACTGCTTGCATGATCTGAGCTCATAAAAATTCATAAAAATCGGAAATAAGGTGCTGATGTTGTTAGTTTTCACCTAGGTGAAAACAAAATATCGCTGACTTGGAGATTTTTAAAAAAAGTTTAATAACTTTTAAGAAATATTTAAGCTATTTGTTCGTTCTAAATCCCACATAATTCTGTATCACAAGATGGCATAGATAGTTTTATATTATAGCTTTGGTTCAAGAGAAATGCACTTTAACTGTGACATAAGGCTTTAGGCTTCGAAAAACCAAGTTAATGGCATAGATTGCTTATCGACAATGAATAAAAATACATTTTATTCACTCTAACACTAAATTGTATATAAATAATTTATCCTTCATTAATTAATAAAAGATAAATAAGAAAAGTAATATTTAATAAATTATATTATTTTATTTAAAAAACAATCTCTATGAAATTAAAATACTTTGAACTTTTTTTATTAGTTTTATAATGCGAAACTATGGAACTTAATTTTTTTCTTTTTTAAAAATGAAAAAAAGGCTGAATGCATGTTTACATGTTTCCATTTAATTATTGTTATGTTTTTTTTTCATCAATATAAGAAAAAAATAAAATAGTTTTATTTCTTTCAAAACTAAATGGAATATAAACAGTTTAACTAACAAAAGATAAGCATGGAATGCTTAGGCTTGCTGAATTATCAACTTAATATAATTTTAATATTTTTAATTTATTAGTTTTCATAAAATTAAATTAATAAAACTTATTTAAATTAAATAAAAAGTCTTTAATTAATATTATTAGCTTAACTCGGCAGAGCTTAGTTAAAAGCGATACATTATATGAGAGTATGCGTCAACATATTTCCATTGATTAATGCCATGGATTGCTTATCATCAAGGGGCATAAATAAATTTTATTTACCGTAACGCTAAATCAGATCTAAATAGCTTAATCAATAAAACAGAGATAAGAAATGCGAAAAGATTACCCCTATCTGAATATAACAAGAACACTGACGCCATTACAACTCGAAAATGAATCTTCCGGAGCTATCGAATTGCAGATGAATTGCTATCTATCATGAGTTCACCGCTATTTATCACCTCTATAGTATAGATTCTCTCAATTAAGGCGCAATGCGTCTACGAAGAAACATTATCTTCGATTCTTGAAAGATTTATTGCTGACGAAACATTTTGAATGGAAGTGTCTCCATTTACTATAAATTAAAAAGTAATGTTTCAGTTAGCTCAGTTAGCTTTACTAGGCTTAACTCTTAATTGCAGTAAATATTTGACTACAGTAAAAAAAAATAAAAAATAAAAAAAGGAAACTTAAGATGAGACAGTTTTAAATTACTAATTTTTATTTATTTATTTTTTTTAAAATTCTATAATAGTGTTGGGTTCTAAAACCTTTCAAGGCAATGGATTACTTAATTTTAGAAATTAATTATGGAGCCGAATTTGGCACCTTCGTAATTATTAATTTTGGAGCCAAATTCGACACTTTTATAACTATTAATCTAATACGATCTAATATAATATAATACAAAGCAAATCTAGTCACAGATGTTACAATGATAAAATATTAAGTAGATATGAAAAAAAGTGTCCATGGCCCAATAAAGAAACCAGTTGCCAAAACGGTTCTATAAAAGAGACGGAATTTATTTTATATTTTTAAATGTAGTATCACTTTAATATCAAGTCAATAACATGTTAAAATGGTACTTCTGTAAAATCCTGTTAAGCAGTTTGGTTCCGATTCAACAAAAAAGGGTACCAAACAATACGATTTTCCGCCAACAATGGAAAGTTATACACCAAATGAATGGTTATTTTTTTAAAAGATTTTTTTGAACTAATTTTTTGTAAAATATAATTAATATTCTTTTACGTTTAGATACGGATGCAAATAAACTGCACCACAAATTTTTATAATCGTGTGTTTTAATAGAAGAATCTTAAATTTTTTTTTAAGTTTTAATTCCAGTTTGGTGGTATTTACTGCAACTTTCTTACTCAATGAGAATTTAGAGAACTACTGTTTAAATAGCTATGGGCATGGTTCGTAAATAAATTCTTAGAAAAAGATTATGATCACAGAAAATACATTAAAATATTTTATGATGCACGGTGACCCTCTTGAAGAAATTGGGTATTTTTCTAATTTTGGATCTAATTACACCTGATATGGTTTTAATAAACTAGATACAGCATTATGTTGTAAATTTGAAAAATAAAATTGCAAATTATGATATTAGCTTCGATATGAGCCAACAACCCATTCATTACAAAATCTGGTTTGCACTTAGAAGAAAACAATCAGTCAATATGAGATTAGTCTAAGAATTCGTTTATAAAAAACGTATACGACTATTTATAAGATGGCTAAATAACGCTGATTTAACTCAAATATCAGTTACATCTAAAACATTATTAAGGCCTCACAGATTCATTCTTTATTAACATTGAAAAATTAAAATAAAAGTAAAAAATAATTTATTAATTGAGCAGGAACTTTTCTTTGACATATTTCAATGACATATATACGCAGGAACGCGCATATATGTCATTGAGACATTTGAAGACACTTCCTTCAAGAAAGTTGGAAGTACATTTGCAAAGTGACAAACACTTTGGTAAAATGTCTGTTGTTTCAGCTGACAAGATATCTCCAGAACTAAGTGTCCGTCTCATGATAGCTAAGTGCCCGTCGCATTATAGTACAAAAAAATAAATAAATAAATAAAATAAAAATAAAAAAATACAAGATGGAACTCAATGCATTCTGCTGTTGTTCATTTAAGTCATTTCTTGAAAGAGAACTACCAGAAACGAGGAGATATTACAAAATACTTTTTATGTTGTATATTTAAAAAAGGCAATTACCTCAGAAAATTGAATTTTTATATGAATATTGTACAGTAATGGATCCACTTTCACGTGTCTTAAATAATTTTATAAGAAAAAGAGACTGTTTCTATGGTATACCTTGCTTCTACAATTCATCAGTTATTGAGGACTCTGAAGTCCTGAATTAGCTTGCGATTTTGCAATCCCTTGATTCAAAGTCATGGTAGCAGGGATTCAAAAAAGGTTTGGCCATTTGCAATGAGACACTGAGACTGTTCAGCTTGTTCTCACCCGCAATTCATGTTATTCTGGATTGAGAGGAAGGACATATAATCTGAAGATTAGAAATGAATGAAAATTTATGGAAGAAGATATGTACCCTGGATCCGTCGACACTATTAGTAAAGTTGAAACTTATGATGACTTTTTGGGATTTTTAAACTTTTCATCCACCACACCTGAAGAAAATTATGAATAAAAATTCAAATGGTTTTTGTCTGACACCAAGAAATTAGCCACACTGCTTGTGGCTTATACCCATATAAAAAAGGCATTTGTCAGACCAAACACAGGGGGGCCATTTTGTACATCTCTCAAAAGATAGTATTCATTTATGTCTGACATATTTTGCTGTAAGCGATCATGCATAGCTGAAGATAATTTAGAGATACAACTTTTTTAAAAGTGAATAAACATATTTTCAATCGAATATTTTTTGTTTTTCTTCTTTACTATTGTATTGTATTTCAGACTTATTAAAATTTTATGACCAAGGTCAATGATTGTGAATAATCGATAAGCATTTATGTATAGTGACTAATATTTTTATGACGAATAATAATAAATTTATCACTTTAGCCACATTTTTATAAGTGAATTTTCGCTCGTGAAACATTGATGTTATTTCAATAGACATATTATTTCAAAGAACATATTTTCTCTGTAATTTTGAATGCAAGGTGCGCAAAAAAAATAAGCGGATCATCCTGAATATATTTTGATCTAATCATCGGATCTTCTCGTCCCAACACTGAATTTTAATGAATCGAGGGGATGATCCCAAACATACTAACTAATTAGTTCAGACTATATTTTGAGTTACGAGATCAGGCACAAAAGCACACTTTCTCTGAATAAACATACATTTTTTTTCTCGAGGGATTCACATTTCTGATCCTAAAAATATAAAAAGTATCTTCAATCTGGGAAATATAGAACCAATAGTTTGGACCTCTTAATTTTAAGTTTATTTTTTGTATATTTTACCATATTTCGAGAATCTTTTAAGTGAACTGAAAATTTTTGCACACAATTATACGATGCGATTATTCAACGATAACTCCATGCAAAAAATAACTTTTGGTAATAATTTTTTATTAATTTGTTTTATTATAGTCGAAAAAGTTTTGAATTGCAAGGTATGGTATTTTTCCTTTACAATTTTTCATTCAATTTCCTCATTTTTAAAGAATGTAATTTCACATGTTAAAACACAAATTTGAGCTAAATTGGTAAAATTGTTCTTGGGTAATCGAAATTTTAATATCTGAATTTTATAAAATTTGATTTTTCAAGAGCTAAGTTTAGTAACTTAAAATATTGTCTGCATTAATTCGCTGCCACATTTAAGGTCACCCTCTTGAGCTATTAGGATTGAGTCCAAGAACGTGAAGAACCGATGATTAGATCAAAAGTTATTCTGGGTGAATCGTTTATTTTTTTGCATACTGTGCATCGGAGAAAATATGTTCTCTTCTGTGTGGTCCATTTTGTTTTTATTCTGTGCACTTTATTTTTTTTTTGAGGATATAAAAAAGCATTAATAACTCAAATCACAAATATTTGGTAATTTCCTATCGTTAATTAAATTAAATATTCACTGTCGAGAAAAACGTAGCGTTTGAAGGTAAAATGAACAAATTCGTAAAAAGTGCTTTAGAATAAAAACTATCCTATGTAAATATCAATAACATTTCTTAATAACTCCTCATATTTCACTAAACCGATTTTTGTAATTAAAACCATTTTGAACATGTGTGTGAATTAAGTTCTCCACTAAAGTTTGTCTTCTAAAAGGAGGAATGACTACATTCTGAAAATAGTTTGTAGTCACTGCATTTAAAAAAAAAAGTAATTGTAGTTAACTGCAATTGTAATAAAGTAGTTGTAGTTATAACTACAAGGAAAATATAGTTTTTCCGACCACTAATAAAATCTTTGCAATTGAATATGAATAAAATATTAAAACTTTTGCTGCGCTTATATTTATTTATTTTAAAGATTGTTGAAATTTTTGCTTTTGAAATTTTATATCAATTAGGCCAAAAGTACTTGTCGTACAACCCAAAATATAACATGGGATTTTTTTTTTTTTGTGTTTTTTTATTAAAATGTAGCCAGATTTTCTAAACAAAATTTCAAATCAATATTTTTACGAAGATAAAAGGAAACTTTTTTTCTTCCTTTTATAAAAGAGTGGTATTTAAAGTAAGAAAATTGCACCAAAATTAAAAATTTTGACAGTTGAGGGAAAATATAAATTTTAACAAATCTCTTTAATAAAACTGTTATATAATCTTCAACTTCAAAATTACGTTTTAAAGCATTTAATGCATTGTTATAAACAAAACACTTTCTTTTTGTCTTTGTTTACATACCTTTACGAGATTAGAAACCTTCTTTAAGTTAGAAACTGATTTTTTTTAATAAAATTGTTAGGTTCACTAATCGATTTAAAGTAAATCCATCTGTGGCTAGTAGATGGCACCATGAACAACTTACCACAGATGCTAAAAAAAAAATAAATAGCTATACATTAAATTATAAACTGAGAAATTTTATGATATATTTTACGTTTTATTTTTATGTGTCTTGTTTTTATATATATATATATTTCTTTCCAGGAAGCTAAATCCTTAAAATGCAAATCGCCTTATTTACGAAAAAATGCTTGAGCGAAAGTGAAAGTTATTGAATAACAGAAAGTATTTTGGATTTTCGGATACTTCGTCTAAATTTATGAGGCATTTTCCAATACGAATTTCAATACTGATAGTTTTTCATTTTTTCTTTTCTTTTTTATTATGTTCAAATCAAATTTCTGAAACATAATTTCTTTTTATAAGACTAATCTCAGTTTTCAAATTATTTAAGTAATTAACGATGTAAGTCAACAAATTTATCCAAGCAATATTCGTACGATAAGTGAATTTATAAAATCATATTAAATATTTGCACATAAAATACATTTTTGAAGTTCAAAAATTAATTATTTTACAAATTAATAGTTAGAATAAAACGTTATTTTTGTACTAATCTCAACAATTATTTATGTATATATTCTGCACTCTATCTTAATAAATTTTATGCCATTAATGCAATTTTAATGCTATCTATCTTAATAATTTCAGAACTATATTTTAACTGTAAATTTTTCCTTAATCCATATTTGCATTGCTTGTAGTTATTTTAGTTTGCATTTTCAAACTTAAGAACGGCATTTAAGCTATTATATGTTATTATTAAAATTATTATTATTAATGTTTTAACTTCATATTCTGCATGAAAACGTGAATTAATGAATTTAGAATTTTTAAAAAATGTTATTATTGAATTCAATATTCATTTTATAGTTTTTTTTTTTTTTTTTTAAAAAAAATCCTATTCTCTAAACTTCAATGCATTTTTTTTATATTCGTTTGAATAACACTTTTCACGGCATTACGTACCCGAAACATAATAGCAAAGGAAAAAAATAAAAAATAAAATAAAAAGCATAGAATATATAAATTGCTGAAATATAATATAAATGGATATTTTATTTTTTTATTATTTCATTTCATACTTTAAATTAATAACAATATATTAATAAATTTTCTCGAATTTAATTTTACTTTTTTATTTTTTTCTCCTGAAAATTAGCCCTAGCTTGATCATAATCAGCTGATTCCATCTTTTTCGTGTATATTTTAATCATAAATTATTTTATAAATAATATTAAAAAAAAACAAGTAAATTACGATCCTTACAACGAATTACATAGGCTTATAATTTCGATTTCATATTTATTTAAATGCTATTAACAGTTACTCTATCTCATTGATTCATCCATTTGCTGATTTCATTCGTTAGTTCATACATGAGCTTATGTATGTACGTTATCTGTATATAAGTAAAACAATATCTAAAATTTATGGTATAATTTTTATTATGTTCGTTAATAGTGAACACATTTTAGCTGAGCTAACTAATTGTTAATTTTATTTATGAGCTGTTTTTACTAAACATAAATGCATTAATTATTATAATTAAAAGTGATGATCATAAATAACAAGAAACTAAAATATAAGTATGTAACTGTGGGCCAAAAAAAAAATATATATATAAATAAATAACGGTTCACCATGAATAACTTTTGATTTATTGATCTTCGCGTTCTAGGACACAATCTTAATAGCTCGAGGGGGTAGCCTCAAATATACTAATTAATAAGTGTAGACGATATTGTAAAATACGAAATCGGATACAAAAATGTATTTTCTTTGAATAAGCATGCCTTTTTCTAAACGGATTCGGATTTCTGACTCCCAAAATATGGGAGGTAACCGTAATCTGGGAAATACGGTCCCAATAGTTTGGTCAGGAGAGCACTCCAAAGTTAGGATCCCTTTTTACCTTTCTGGGTGTTTCACTAAATCTCGATAAATTTTTTGTGCGAATAGAAAAATTTTTGCTCTTAATTTTTCAATTCGTTTATCGAAAAAAGAACTTTTAGTTAACATTTAATATTTTTCAATAATTTACAGAATACTGGTCGAAAACATTTTGAATTGTAAAGTATATAATTTTTTGCACAATTTTAAGGAATGTAATTTTATATGGCAAAATACAAAGTTCGAACAAAATCGGTTGAAAAGTGTCTGAGAAATTGAATTTCAAAAAGGTAAGATATTTAAAATTATATTTCTCAGGACCTGTGTGACCGATTTCGCTCAAATTTTATACTTTGTTGTGTAAAATTACATTCTTTAAAATGATGCAATTGTATACCTTACAATTCAAAATTTTGTCGACCATTCTTAAATAAAATATTAAAAAAATAATTAATATTTAATAAAAGTTATTTTTTACATTGGATTATCTTTGAAAAAACGACTTTTATTATTGTATATTAAAATTTTCAATTCACTTAAAAAGTTCTCGAGATATAGCGAAATACACAATTAATAAAATTAACAAAGGGGTCCAAACTTTGGACCGCTCTCTTGACCAAACTATTGGAACCATATTTCCCAAATTGAGGTTACCCTCGTATCTTGGGGGCCAGATATCAAATCCATAGAGAGAAGTATGTTACTCAGATAAAGTACGTTTTTGTGTCTGATTAAAATATCGTCTGCACTTATTAAAATCACTTTTAAGCTGACTCCCACGAGCCATTAAGATTGAGTCCTAGAACGTGAAGATCCGATCATTAGATCAAAAAATTTTAAGGGTTTTAAGAGTGGTCCGTTTTTTTCTTTCTTTTTTTTTTTTTTTTTTTTTTTTGAGCACTGTACAATGTATAATGGTGTATTCTAGGACATATTTTTCCTAATAAACTATATCAAACAAAAACTAAAAGATAAATCCAAAATTTATTAACATATAATCACACTGCACGCTAAACAACAAATAAGATACTATTTTAAAATTAGCTAAAATCAAAATTTATGATATACGAGATAAATTTTACTGCTAACCCTACATAGTGAGGTGCTCTTTTCAAAAAGAAGGGGATTTTTTTTTTTTTTTAAATTTATGTATAGAGAAGAACGCAAAGAAAGTTTTAAAATAAATGATGTTGGTCGTTGTGAATAGAGGAGAACATAATATTTTAATACATTATTTTATACTATGATCATGGTAGATATTTTTTTGACATTTCTACGAGTACTTTTGGCGTTATTTTAAACTTACATTAGCCAGTCATAAATTCTAATTTGCAAAAATGAAATGTTTTTTACTTCTTTTTTAAAGATTATTAATTACATTTCTAAAAAATGGCATAATTGAGATTAATTTTATTTGTTATTTTTTTCTTGCGTAAGTATTTTTTTATTTTGCTGGGCGACGCATTTATTAATTTTATTGATTCTTCTGAGTTTTTATTTTTAAATTATTTTATTTAAATTAATTGATGTATGTTAATAAGTAAATAAATGTCAAGCTTAGATGTATGTTAAACGCAAATGATGTTAAGCTCGAATTCCTGTTAAGCTTAGATGAATGTTAAGCGCAAATAATGTTAAGTTTGGAGGACGAGGTTCGTAAAAATGTGACATTTTTGGACAGGGAAGACGGTGTAACTTCAAATGGAATCTAATCCATCATCCGTTTACCACGCAGGATTTTTTACGTCAGCATTGAGTGGCAACCGGGAGCAGGATTCGCATCAACCAGCTACTGGGATTTGAACCTGGGTTAATTAGTTGGGAGGCGAATGCCCTATCCTCTGAGTCACCAAGGCTCAAACTAATAATATTATAATCAGATTAAATGTTTTTTTTTATTTTTATATTTTTGCACCTTAGGTTTATTTTATAAAGATCAAAACGTTGTTTTCTTTTCGTGATTTTAATTTGTACTGGAAAACATAGATGCTGATTAAATTAAAGTTACATAAATTTATATTGAATTTAATAATACTACAGAAAACAATAAATTATTTCTTAAAAATTATTTTTTTTCTGTCAATTATCTACAAATGATCAGAAATACCTGAGTCAAATATTTGGGAGGTGATTGCTCTATCCTCTGAGCCACCGTGGCTCAAACTAATAATATTATAATATAAAATCATCAGATTAAATTTTTTTTTTATATTTTTCTACCTTACGTTTATTTAATAAAAATAAAAAAGCAGGTTTTTGTGATTTTAATTTGTACTGGAAAAATCGAGGCTTATTAAATTAAGTCCTATAAATTGTTATTGTATTACACTATTGTATTTAACAATACAACAAGAAACAATAAATTATTTCTTAAAAATTATTTTTTTTTTACCTTCAATAATCTTCGGATAAGTGAAATTTATAATTAAAAGCAAGCATTCCTTGATCCGCTTTACAGGTTTTCATGATGTAACAAAATATCAAGAAAATCAAACACTTTCGATTTCCAGATTTCGGTTACCCTTCATATTTTAAAAGTTCAGTTAGCAGCGCCATCTATCGACAAACATTTTCAGTTAAATTTTAAAATTTATGCGAAAAATAACTGGTTTTTTAATCAGAACGCAACAAACCGTTCACTTTTTTTAATTCTCTAAATCGTCATTCCTTTTTGGGACAACCGGTATAGCACTTAGAAACTAAATAAATATGCATGATTTAATTTGATTTTATATCTTCATTTTTAAAAAAACCTAATGCAAAGCTAAATATTTCATGACGCAAAAGTGTTTTCTGTTTTCTACTAGAATATTGCAAGATTTATTTAATATTGCAAAATCAAAGGCGGACTCTTTTCAACGCTCTTGATATTTATGTTTCTAGATCGTATAAACATAAAACCCAACTCAGATATTGATCGCCAAAATCCTCTTATCATTTTATCTCTTTCAATGCCAATATTCTAAAACGTCTAAGCTTCTTTGGAGGTCTCTTCATTTTGAATTTTTTAAAACGCAATCTCTACCTAAATAAAGTGTGCATTTGAAAATTTAGCATAAGCCTACTAGAGATTCGAAGCATTTTTTTTTCCTAAAAGAAGGCTCGCAAACATCATGTTTTTGAACTAAAGTTGCTTCAAGATGTTTTTTGTATCAAGGGTATTTGTTTATACATGTTGTGACGAAATCATTTATGTAAGTGATCTTTCCATTCCAAATGTACAATGCTGTTTGAAGTTGTATTTACATTAAACATGAAGCAAGTTATCGTCGTAAGGCTGTTAAGAGCATTAGTTTATGAATTTTTTGAAGAAAATAATTTTTAAATAATGTTCTCTTTTTAAATTACTGTTTAAAATGTAAGATACAATCGTCGCTGAACTAACTAGTTGCTGTAAATTGTCAAGAGAATTAGTTTATACGTGATTTGAAGTTATTTTCTAATAAATATTGCGACTTAAAAGATTGAAATACAACTTACCTGGACCAACTGCCGTAAACTGTTAAGGGTTTTTAATTTGTACCGTGGCAAAAATAAAAAAACGCACCACCCTAAATCACTTTTGGTCTAATAATTAGATCTTCGCGGTCCTAATGGCTTTTTTTATTTTTTTATTTCAAGAACAAAATGATTCCACGTGCACCACTGAAAAAGTACGACACGAGGCTTACAGACGTAAGTATGGTAGCAAACAATGTAGGATTTTTAAACAGAAACACATACAAAAAGGGCATATGTAAAATTTGAAAAGAAAAAAAATAATAATAGAAAAAATAATAAAAAATAAAACATTTACAGAAGGATGAGAGAATGAAAAATGTAAAATGGTACACAAAACAAAGTGATTTATAAATTTGCATAAAAAATTGAATCAATGAATTTGCAGAAAAGTTTGAAGATGGTTTTGTTTCCCACAAAAGTGTGAAGAGGGGGAGGAAAGTTAATAAAATTGAGCGAATATAAAGCAATTATTAAGTTCTTTCTATTTGTCTCAAAATGTGAGCATTTTACAATAAAATGCTCAACGTCTTGTGTTCCTCCAATATTGCAATCACACAGATCACAGGAACTTAAGCCAAATCTTTTCAAATATGCCTTGAAGCTGCCGTGTCCAGTGAGAAATTGTGTCACATGAAAATTGCAGGAAAAATGTTGGTTTTTAAGTCTTTGATTAACAGATGGAAAGAAGAGTTTAGTCAGTGAAGCATTTGTGGAAGCTTGATATTGTTCGTTCCACACAGTTTGAACTTTATGCCTGGGGTTTAAGTCTAAAAAAAATACACTCTATAACAAAAAAAATCGACGCACTAAGAAGGAGTCGTCCGATTGAAACGAAAATTGGTGAATAGGAAGACAATGTACAGAATAGTAAATGATTAAAATTTCAGAACAATTGAAAAATTAATTGCACAGTTACAGTAACAAGTTCAATAAGGTGTTGACCCGCCTCTAGCCTGGACACAAGCTGCCACACGGCGTGGCATAGACCGATAAAGCTCCCGGATGGTCTCTTGCGGTATTTCCTGTCAAATTCGATCCAATTGTCGGACGAGGTCATCAACATTCCGTGCCAGATGCAATCGCCTTCCCATCATATCCATCATGCTCGATGGGAGAGAGATCTGGTGATCTGGCAGGCCAAGGAAGAGTTTGACGAGCTTGCAGACAGTTCATAGCAACACGTGCCGTATGTGGTCTGGCATTGTCCTGCTGAAAAACCAGCCCAGGGTGCTGCGAAAGGAACGGTAGCAAAACTGGTCTTAGAGTGTCGTCGACGTACCGCTGTGCAGTAAGTGTACCTCTAATGACGACCAAAGGGGTCCGGCTGTCAAAGGAAATGGCACCCCAGACCATAATGCCTTATTGAGAGCTGGTGTGGCCTGCAATAGTGAAGGCAGGATCCCCCCTCTCTGCCCTGTGCGTCTCCAAACACGTCTTTGATGATCGTCAGGACACAGTTGGAAGCGGGATTCGTCGCTAAAGACTATACGTCCCCAGTCGGCATCATTCCAGTCTGATCGAGCCATGCACCACTGTAATCTGGCTCGGCAAAGCAATCGGATGATTGCTTCTTGGTGCGTCGATTTTTTTGTTATGGAGTGTATTTTGGAGGACTTATATCACAAATGGAATCTAGAGTAGTCGCTTGTTTTGCCAGAAAGTCAGCTCTTTCATTACCCAGAACACGGGTGTGGCCTCGGGCATGTGAAAAGAACACAAATTTACCCTCGGATTAGAGTTCATTTAAAATAATCTGCGAATTAACAATATAAGTGCAGACGATATTTTAAGTTGCGAAATCAAATACAAAAATGTACTTTATTCGAACAAACAAACATTTTTTAGACGATTTCAAATTTTTGACCTACGAAATATAAGGGGTAGCAGCAATCTGGGAAAATGGGTCTCAATAGTTTGGTCAGGAGATTGGACCCCTTAATGTTAACATTACCTTTTTGTGTATTTCACTATATCTCGGGAAATTTTTAAGCTGATTGAAAATATTTCACTCGCAGTTATAAAATCCGTTTATCTAAAGTTAGTTCTAATTAACTTCCAGTAAACATTTATTATTTTTTATTATTTTATTTAATAATGGTCGATTTTTTTTTTCAATTGTAAGGTATAGAATTTTTTTCCATTATTTTAAAGAAAATAATTTTACATTTCAAAACACAAGGTTGGAGCAAAATGGGTTGAATAGTTCCTAAGACATATATTTGACGTTTTTGAAATTTCATTTTTCAGGAATTATTCAACCGATTTTACTCCTATTTTTTATTTTATCATGTTAAATTATATTCTTTAAAATTATGTAAAAGATTGCGTAACTTGCAATTCAAAAATTTTTCGACCTTTATTAAATAAAATAATAAATATTTACTAAAAAGAATTTTTTGCATACTTGGATGAACAAATTTTATAATTGTGTGCAAAATTTTTTCATTTAGCTTAAAAATTTCTTAATATTTAGGGAAATACCCAAAAAAGTAAAATTAACAATAAGGGGTCCACACTTTGGAGCGCACCCAGGACAGAACTAAAACCATATTTTCCAGATTACGGCTTTCCCTTACATTTTGGGGTTCGGAGATCTGATTCGATAGAAAAAAAGTATGTTTATTAAGAGAGAGTACGATTTTGTGTCTGATTTTGTAACTTAAAATGATGTCTGCACTTATTAATAAGTGTATTTAAAGTAACTCCTTCGAGCTATTAGGATTAAGTCCTAGAACTTGAAAATCCGATCATTAGATCAAAAGTTATTCAGGGTGACCCTTTTTTTTTTTTTTTTTTTTTTTTTTTTTTTTTGACGTACTGTGCATTTTAATTGAAAAGATTAATAGAAGTAATTTTATCATTTCAAATATATTGCTGTTGAAAAAGTGAGATATTTACCTGAACTATGTTTATTGCAGTGTGCAGGCATTAGTTTACACTTGTTTTGTAGAAATTATTTTCCCATTTCAAAGACATTGCCGTTTAAAGTAAGAAATGCAACGTACCCAAACCAAATTGTCTTAAATTGCCTCTTAATTCCAAATATTGTATAAACTTTGTACTTACTTGAAAAAAATGTAACGTTAAAAAAATTATAGTAAGATTATCGTAAATAACACGCCCCGCATTAATATGTTTTATATAATTAATTCTTAATAAATAAATTTAAAATAGCTAATGTCGTTAGCCAAAAAAAAAAAGAAAACCACTTTTTTAAAGTGTTTTTTAGCTTAAAAGTGCACTCTTTGAAGTGTATTTTAATGGTTAGATGGAAAACTATCTCTGTGATTATAATATTTATTAATAATTATTATATAGTTAAAGTATCATCATTGATTTTTTGGCCGTTACATACACATCTTAATTTAGATGTAATAAAATAATTGTCTCAAGGTAATAAATTCATTTAAGCGAAATTGATTTATTAAATATTGAAAATGGCCACAATTCAAACATAAAGAAAAGAAATCCCTGAAAGGGATCAAAATAATATTCTCTACATCGAGAAGTTTTTTGAATGAGAATGATATTCAACGGTTGGGACTGGGAGGCCACCTCCAGTTTCCACCAATTTGAAATTGAAATTGAATTTGTTGCCAACGGTCAACAGTAGCATGGAGAAGAGATCCAAGGTTGGCGAATTATCAAAATATAACATAGCCAAAATAAAGCCAACCTTCCGCCCCCCATAATCATCATTAGATTTGAAAATACTTCGGCTATCGAATCGCGAACAAGACTGAGAATTAATATAACCATGTAACTGAAACTTATTTGTGATAAGAAATTAATAATAAAGAGTTATAAAAAGAATTTTGTTTTCGATTAGTCACGGCAAGGAATTAATGTGTCTACATTAGTATTGAAATAAAAAATTAGCCGTTACATTGATCGATAAGAAGAGAATAAAATATTTTATGTTCGCTTTTAAATAAAAAATAACTAACTGATTTAATTTAAATATAATTCGATTAGGAATGATTAAAAATAAAAGTTTAAGAAATTTTAAAAGCTAGGAAATATGTAATGCCAATTCGGGCATCATAATCTCTGTATTTGCAATTTTTTTAAAAGAATGCCAATTTATTATTCAGTATCTTTACGCGAGCGTAATTATTCGGAGTTTACAAATAAACATTAATATGTGATTGTCAGATTCATTAGAGTGGCATGCTCGAAATATTTGTTAAATATAAATTTTATCTAACACCGGTAAAAGTAATTTAACATGTGACAAAGAATATTGAAAAAAAAAAAAAAATATTTACTGCACTTTTTTATTTACTTTCAACCCTGATGTCAGTGGTAGAGCTGAATGTAATAAAGTAATAAAGAGACTCTAACAGTTTTGTTTTCTCATATATATATATATATATATATATATATATATATATATATATATATATAAAATAATCATTATTAGTTTTAATTTTTTAAAGGAAAATTTATACACATAAATATGTGGCTGATTTTTGTATCAAATCAAAATTTTAAAATTTTTTTATCTTATTTCTCAGAAGTGGGTGAGTTTTTAAAGAGTTTTTCATGCAATTTTTTTATTTTTTTACAATGAAAAAAATATATTACATTATAAAATTTTAAAGTTCATTTTTTCATAAATTCTAATAAAACCCCCGTTCTGCAAAATTCAATATAAATTACAAACATATACGAACTGATAAAAGTTAAGAGGATTTCGCATTTTAGATTTTTTATTTATTTATTTTTTTAGGTATCACGAACTAAAAATAAATATATATTTTTAAAATTTCATTTTTAAAACTTGTTCCATAATAATGTTTCAGAAATCATGACTTTCGAAGAACTTCTGTTTCAGATAAATTTTAATTTAATATTAATAACTTTAACATGTAAGCAATTACATTGTACAAAGCCATAAGTTTTTGACTTTAAGTTTTACTGTATTTTATATAAGGTACACACTGCGAATTTTATATTTTCTACATAAATAGTGAAATAATATTAAAAATATATTAAAAAAATATTAATTTTATTTCAAAGTAATATTAAATTTATATAAGTATTGCTTTAAAAATTTTTCCAACCTTTAGAATATAGTACAAAAGATATCAAACACATAATTAAGAAATTTTCATAATAACGTATCATAACACATAATAACGGTTTCACAACAGTCATAACTAAATTAGAAGAATACTTACTAAAATGTACCAATTTTTTTAGCACTGAAGAATACTGAAAAAAGACGACAATGCAATATTGGTTGTTTTTAAAGTAAAATATAAATAAAATTTTTGTATATTTAATATTTATAGTATATTCCTTGGTATTGAAATATTTAATTATTCAGTATCGTCTATTGTTGATTTTTTAACAGCATTAATATAGTTAACGGTAGATGGCAGCATGAAGCATGGCAAACTGCAAGAACATTTCTGAAATTTTTGACGAAAGTGTTTCCATCTATGTTGCTTTATTCAAACTAAATCTGTTTACAACTTTCAAGTAAAATGTAACAATATTATTATTTATAATTTATTCATTTATTTAAAATATTTTAAATAAGAATTTTGGGAACTGTTACTAATAAAAGAAACTAACATATTTTTATAATTTTAAATTAATCTATCTAAAAACATCTTTTGGAAAGCAAATATTATTTCTTTGTAACTATCTAATAGCTTATGCTCGAAATTTGTAAGTAGAGAGTTTAGCTAAATGTCTGAATATTAAAAATGATCCACTCTTAAAAAAACTAATATAAAAAATTATATAAAAATTATGAAAATTAATATAACTCTTAAATAAATAAATATAAAAATATTTATTTGCAGCTGATTGAAAAAAGAAATGAACAGAAAAAACTTTAAATTACATGTGTATTCTTTATAGTTCTGTAACTTTATACAGAAACATCAATTTAAAATAGTAAGGAAAAAAATATTTGTATTCAGTAATTAAATGTTGCTTTTGATGCACTACGGGCGTATGCTGTTATTCGCTAAATACTTTCTCCTGTTTAGTTTCAATTTAAAGTACAAGACAAAATTAGTTTAATTGATGTTTGCTTATAATTTCTTTTTTTAAAAAAGAAAGAAAAAGGCAAATTTTTGCATGATATTGTTATGTTTTTTCTATTGTTATGCTGTAAATATTTTTATTTATTTATTTTTATAAGTTGATAAGAGATGACAATCATTCAGGGGGAAAAAAACTTATGATATGCTTTTAGTGTATGCCGTTGATTGTTTTTTACTTTCTAATTTTTGGGCTCAAGCGTTTGCTTAATAGTAAAGTCGAAATCACAATTTTCTTTAGTATGGAAGTTAAAAATAAAAATTAACCTTGTCTCAGCTAAAATGATCACAGAGAATAACAATATGCTTCCACTTAATCACTAATATTTCTCTAATTTTCGCTATTCTATTTTCACTTCCTTAAAAATTGAATATTTAACTTATCCACTAAATATTATGTTTTTATCTTTCACGCAAATCAAAAAATAAAAAAATAACAAATAAAATTAAAAAAATATATATATATATATGTATATATATATATATATATATATATATATATATATATATATATATATATATATATATATATATATATATATATATATATATATATATATATATATATATATATATATATATATATATATATATATATATATATATATATATTATACTATTACAAAAGAGATTTCAGAATAAAACCATTGTTCATTAATATTTGTCCATGAGATAAGATTTCTCACTCTCTGTATATCTCTCTATGTATCTCTATATACACAGCTGCTCATTTATTTTTAAGTAATCAAATGTTTAAAACTGCAATGGGTTAGTCATTTAGCTCGAAAAATAATGATGTAAAATTAAACTAGTATACTGTTGACATCAAAAGATTCAGAAAGTGATCAAAAGATCAAGAAGAAGATCAAAATTTTTGGGAAGAATTTGAAGAATAATATTAGATAATGTCTGTTAAAGATGAAGATGAGAAAAGGAAAACGCACCATACGAAATAATACTTTTCTCTTTAAATTTCCTGACTCAAAACGCAATAAAAACATATTATCTTAAGTTGTTTTTTTTAAATAAATAAAGCAAAAAAAAAAAAAAAAAAAAAAAAAAAAAAAAAAAAAAAAAAAAAACGTAAGCAAGTTCTTTGTTTAATGGTTTGGAATTTTTTCTTTCATTAAAATTAATTCCAGGTTTTTTTTATCATTCGTTTCGTGCCAACTAAATAAAGGACAATAACCATTTTAATTTTTCGTGTAAATGTAAATGAAGCAAGGGCTTTTAAAGTTATTTAGGTACAGATAGAATTAATCAACGTTTTGTATGAATTATCTAAGATTTCGAGTTTATTAATTCTTTGTTTTGAAATGAATGAGATTTTTATAATTATGTATTCAGAGTAGGTCAAACAAGGCTGGAAATAATTAGCACGCTTTGTTCTAGAATAATTTAAGGAATATAATTTACATTGATTTAATTATTATCCAATTCTTTAACCTCAGGCACGATTTAATTCAATTAGCAGAGCAATCGGAAGCACATGCTTAATTATTTTTAACGAAAATAAGCATTTCTTTTTTTTTTCTTTTTTTGTGAAAAATATTTCTGAAGCCAAATAAGGAGAGCGGTAGTTTAAAAAAAAATTAAATCTATTTTCCTCGCAGCTATAATAACGTTTATGTAATCAGAATTAAAACGAAGTGGAATGGTAATAAGATATTTATTATTTATTAGATTTTAATTAATCGAAGACGAAAATGGAAAAATGCTTAATTTATTCCAGATTTTAAAAAATGAAGTTGAACTTTTTAAAATTATTTTTTTCTTTTATGAAAAGATTGAAAAAAAAAAAAGAATTGCCATCTTAATTTTCTACGAAGCTTTTGATCGTTCATGATGTGAATTTTTAAATAGGTAAGAATAGCTACATAGAATATTTATTATTTAACGCGATTAAAAAATTTGATTTCTGTGTACTTAAAACCTTAAAAGTGATTTTTTTCTTCATTCGACTTGAAAGATTTGACGTAATAAAATCGTACAAGAACTAGTTTAATAAAATAAACACGAATAATATTCTTAAGGTTATTAAAAAGTTGAATTAAGTGGGGAATAAATTTTTCTTTGCATTTATTCTAATACTTGATCTCACCTAATTCGGTTGTGGGTACTTTCAAATCTGAAATTAGTTTTAGTCCTTAAGTTACAGATATTTTAATTGACCTTATTCATCTATTTCTTTGAGAAAATGGGGGTTGCGTTAATGTTGCAACAAACTTCTAGGGGAGTTATGGCACATTATCAGTACTACAGTTGCATATGAACCCATGCCCGGAAATACCACTGTACGCTGATAACTTTAATACATGCAATATTGCGCATTCTTATTATGAATCACACGAAGAAACAATTCAGAATAGGAAAGCACTCCTAGCGGCTTATGACGGCATTTCAATCCATTAATTCCTATGCAATTTTAATCCTGATGATGTGCTGTAAGTCCCCTAGAAGTTTGTTACAATATTTATGCAATCTCTTGTTACTTATGACGTTCTTAAACTTTTACATTTCAACTAAAAGTAGACTAAAAATGCAATAAAAAGAAGAAAAATTAGCCTAGAGAGAGAGAGAGAGAGAGAGAGAGAGACATATTGCAGATTTGAAATTAGCGATACAAAAGGATCTTAGAGCTGTTAAAAAACCTTATGCAACTGAAATTTTTTTTTCCTTATTGTTATCCATAAAGTTCGAAATTTTAAAAGCATTGTTAGTTTTTCTTTAAGTAAATTCACATTTAATCAAATTTCGTTTGACTGTATACTGAAAAATTAATTAAAAATCATCATTATACGTATAAAATCGATTAAATTACCAAATACTTACATTTGTTTTATACATACATAACTTTTCTTTTATTTAAGTAGTTCAACTTAATCTTTCTAGTGTAGACATCAGATTTGATCTGATTAAACATAGTATTGTTAGCATTTTTCAGTATTGGAAAATCAATAAAAAATCACCGTTATTTATAAAATTATCAAATACTTACACATCATCATTAAATCTAAATAGCTCAACTTATTCCAATACTATTACTTACTCTTTCTATTTCAGATATCAGTTTTGAACTGATCTCATAGAGTACTGTTAGCATTTTTCAGCAGAAAACTTTTTGCCTATTCTAGCTGAGATTTCGTGTTGAAATCTATGTCTACTTAAACACAGATAATTTAGAGAGAATTGTTGTCATATTTTAGCGGTAAATTGTTGACGTTGTATGTTCCAAATTGCTTTAGCAGCTTATCAGATAGTTTATCAGATAATTGTTTGTATAAACTGACAACGCATTTTCTTTTTATAAATCAATTTAATTGAGAATTGTTCACATATTATAATAGAGAATTGCTTACCTATCATTACAGAGAATTGTTTAAATACTGTTTTTGAGAATGGTTTTGGAAATCGGTTTATATTTCTCTTTGTTATAGCTCGTAATATTATTTTCTTAAAATAATATTTAAAACTAGGTAGCTACAGTCATAAAAATCGTTTTGAGAAATTCATCGGTAGTTTAATATTGTTTACTATTTTGATTTTCGTAAAATACACTAGTTCCTCACAGTACAGGGTATATTTTATCTTTTTCTAGTCATTTTTAGTCTTCTTTAAATATTTGAAAGCTAGAATAAAAGAAAATACTTTGTGAAGTGGGATTTTAAAAAAAAAAATAAATCGTAGTATTCAAATTGAAGTGTGACTTTAGTAAAACTTTAAAACCTCGAATTTAATTTATGAGCCAATTTCAAAATGGAGTGGTATTTAGAAATATTTTTCTTAAATTAAATATTCAAATTACCACCTATAAAAATTTCAGCTGCAATCGGAATGTTTCATGTTCCTAAAACTTTTAACGGCAGTGGACTTTTTGATTTGGTACATAAAAACAAAATGAATAAAATTATCGTGAATCTGCATTATTATGGTCTCTGTTACCAATTCTCAATAAGTTACCTTAAGCCGTAAGATATAACAACGTAACAAACTGTTAACCCTTTATTCATATTTATATTCTAAATTACTAAAAATGCTTTCTGTTAAATTATGTAAAGCTTAATGAATGCTTAATGGGAATAAAGTTTAATGAATGCTTAATGGGAATAAAGTTTAATGAATGCTTAATGGGAATAAAGCTTAATGAATGCTTAATGGGAATATTTTTTTATGAATGCTTAATGGGAATAAAGCTTAATGAATGCTTAATGAGAATAAGTTTAATGAATGATACGTAACAGAGCGGAAAAGGATACGGAGCGAATTGTTGGCAGTAGAGCAAAAATTTTAATGTTGTAGCATTGGAAATTGCTGAATTTTAGTCTCACAAATATTGATATCTTCCTATGTTTATTTTAATAATATTTAATTGAATATTAAATGAAAAGCCAATAAATGAAAGGCAGTAAAGTTACCATGCACATGGTAACTAAGTTCAAGAGCTACAGAGGGGATAAAAGCGACTGACAGTCATTTTACTTGGACAGGTTTAATCGAAAAGAATTGTTTATATAAAACTGAAAAATATGTAATTTTATCTTATCATGAATTTATTTCATTTGTATATATTCTTCTTGTTAAGAGTTTGCCAATTTCTGCCATTGTAAATAAAATAAAAAAACCTTATCATGAAAAATCAAATGATTATTAAAGCAATAAATTTCTAACAACTATGCTACAGAGGGGACAGTAACATTGGGGAAAGTAAGTAAAGCATCCTTACCTTGCCTAAGTTATATTTTCTTAGAATTCAGCAAATATATTGACAATTTTTAAAATAGCTACCTTATCTAAATTAGACCATTCAGGGTGCTGCCTGACTCCTCATTTTTGCTAACTAAACATAATTTAATACTGTACTTATGGTATCAAAGAGAAGAAATCTTGGGACAGCATCAAAATTTGAACTTGACTTAAAAGTAATTTTAAAACTGTATATTTAATAAGCTGTTCTGTAAATTAGACATATTAGACATTTGGTTGTTGTAGCCAATTTGCTACAACAACCAAATACGGCAACTTCATTTTGGAAAATCAAACTGTTCCTTAAAAATTTATGTAAAACCAACTCATTGCGAGACCTTCAGACTCGCACAGCATTGAAAAGTTGGAGAAATGCAAGCTCTTCTTTAATTCCCGACAAACCAAGACGTGATGCAGTTGCGGCCTTCCGCTTATATACATTCCACGATTGTCTTTATGCTCACTTATACTGCATAGGCCTTTCCACCACACCTTTTTGTCCACTTTGTAAATCTGGAGAGAAATTGGGCAGGGACCACCTGCTTCTATGTGGGGCCCTTCATGGACACAATGAATCTTCGATATATTGGGAAGTAAGAGAACTTTTAAGGCAATGACTTCGGTCTTCTTTCTTTGTTTTCCTACGTACATTTGTATTCGTTATTTATTTCATCTTTCCTTTTGTACCTTTTGCCTTGCCATTGGAAATAAATAAAAAAAATAATAAATAAAAAATATTAGACATATAACACAGTTTTTTGCAACTAGATAAATTAAAACTATTTTCAGTTAATGGTAAGTTTAATTATATTTAAATCAATAGCAAAGTTGGCTGGGATATTCGCTGTGTGCATGACGTATTAAAAAGGTATTAAACAGACCTTATTTCAAAGTACTAATTTTTATATGTCTATTTTTACAACAAATGTACAGTAAATTAATATGCTTAAAAATGTTATTTGGAATTTAGTTTCAGTAATTATAATTACTGGAACATCAAAAAAGCAAGTATTTTTTATTAAAAATAATCCGTATGCACTATTTTAGTTGACCCAGGGAAACCTCTCTCAAACGGAGAAAGAATTGCACAAATAAACGTTGTCTTAATAATTTTTATTTTACTTATATTAAAATACTCTGTAATAAACTAAAAATAAGCTCCAAACTTGAATTGTAATTATAGAACTGATAGCTACATCAAGATATATGTGGTGACATTGTTAAAAAATAATTATAAAATATAACAGCAAACGTAAACAGTTTAATGAGAGAACAATTTTTCGGGGATAAATGATTCAGTACCTTATATAGATCTTTTGGTTTTTCTTGTTTTAGAAGAGAAATCATACCAAAATTCATTTTAAGTTGCCTTAATCATACTCTTGAAAATAAATCGTTGTTGGATCTGAAATAGGAAAAAAAGTAAGCTAAATCATAGTTTGTCACAGAACATAGTTTGATGAAGTATTTGAAATTTTTTTTTACCAAAAATTACATTTTTCTAAATTACTGAATCTCCAATCAAAATTTAAGTGAATCTTTTGCAAGTTTAGAGCAGCTTAACTACAGTAAATGAACTTCTTAACAGGAAGTATGATTTCATTAGAAAAATAACTCTCGGAATCATAATGTCTAACAAAATCATCACATCTTTAATCAAAATTTCGGATTAGTAAGGGAATCCTTCAAAAACTGAATCCGAAATGGAACTAACAACAACTCGTTGTTAGTTCCATTTTATCCACAACTCATTTTAATAAAAAAGTGCTTCGTAACGTTTTTTTTAATTGTTATATCTCTTATTACATGGAATTACTAATTTCTTATATTTCTTCTACGTTTTGCGAAATAAAACGCAACTCATCGCAAGATAAAAGAGTCATGTGACTGGAGCTTCTGATTATTTGCAATAAATCTACCATACATTCGTTATATGTCAGACATTTACCTCAAAATTCACAATAATAGAACTTTTTCTGATTAAGTATGTTTATATGAGAACAGCACTCGACATCCAAAAAATCTTGGCAGATCTTTGCTTTATCTTTTGTGAAGATTTTAAACTTGTAAGGGAACCTATCAAGAAGTCGTTTATAAATAGTGTAAAATGGCAGAAGAAACTAGCAATAAATAAAAAGAGAAAAGTTTTCATATCCTTCCACAAGAAAACATTGCAGTTCAACATTTTAACCACATTTAGAAAAACATAAAATCTTTTATATACTCCATTAAAAAACAAATCTCTTTGAAGCGAAAGCTTTTTCAGAAAAAAAGAAATGACGCTATTTTAACAAGATAGCACAATCTTTTGCCTTTATCAATATTTATAAGCCTTTATAATAAAACCTTTCTTATAAAACCTTTATAACTGCCTTTATCAGTATCAGTAATAATCTACAATCTATACTATTCTTTAGCTTCATAAGCTTTCTTTAAGCTTCAGTTTGTACTATTCTTTAGCTTCATAAGCTTTCTATAAGCTTCAATCTGTACTATACATAGGGAATTCTACCCCTATGTATATTCTAGCTTCGATAAACCCAGTAGTGGTTGGGAGGAAAGGGGAATGTAAAACCCATTTCAAAAACATCTCATGCAGTGCTTCGAAATGTTGCTTTTTCCTTTATATACGGAGACCACACCAAGCCTTAGGGACCGAAGCTAGCCTCCTTCCCTTATTCGTTGACCACAATAAATGCAGTTTTTCTAATGAAGTGTAATTTCAAGAGAAAAATAAATCTCAAAATAACAAAGTCTCGCCAAATTATTGTATATTTCATCAAAATTTAAGATTCGCAAGCGAAACTTTCAAGAGTAATTTAACTGAACCCAAAACGGAGCTTACAACTAATTTTAAACTTGCACATTTTAATGAAAAACTGCTTGGTAACAACTTCCGTTTAACACTTCATGTCACTTTCTCCTCGTAATCTCTAATTACTCGACGTTTCCACATATTTCTGCTAAATTACTCGAAATAAAACGCAAGGAAAATTTCAGCGCAAGACGAAAGAGTCGTATAATTAAAACTCCCGATTATCCGCAATAAATCGACCACACTTCCTTCCCTGCTTTAGAATTTAATCTTAAAACCACAAACCCGCGAACATTTCTGTTCCCCCTTGCGTCCATTTTAAACTCCTTAACTCTAGCTTCATTTTAGAGGACATAAATTTAAGGATCTTTCCTAGACTCGAAGAGAGTGTGCGCCTAGTATTCCGGATATTTCAACGCACAAACGTACACATAAATATGCGCAAAACCTAAGCAGGAATTTTGAACCCACACACGAGTGGGTGGACAGTGCGCGTGAAAAGGTATTATCTTACCCAATGCAGAAGGTTACGTAAGAGGAATTTCTGCAATTTTCGGGTATCTCTAATCTTAACTAATGACACCCTAGGGCTCAATTATTCATCCAACTACTAGACCAAAAGGCATTTACACGTTCAACTTTACACTTTAAAGGGGAGAAGTTCGTTAAAATGAATGTTACATTCAACTTGGCAAGGTTTTACGGGCATTTGTGCAGGGTAAAAATATAGCAACTTAAACTGTGATAGGGAGAAAATTTTTCTGCCGAGGAGTGAATTATATCCGATTCTTGTTTCGCGCTTCGAGAGCATTTGTTTCGCGATTAAAATTTAGTACTTGTCAAGTCGGAACGCATTTTTCTGCAAAACCCTCTTTCGTGGAAAGTGTTATAAACTTTTCCCACTTGGAGTGATTTTTTTTATTTTTTTTTTTTATAAGATCTCTTTGGTCTTAAATCTTTTAATTGTTTTATCATTGTAAAGCATAGTAAAAAATAGAAAGAAAGAAAAAAAAAAACATGATCAATTTATTTATTACTATATGAAAGATTCGAGTTTGGGCTAAATATTTTATAAACTTTTACTATATTGCATCTTTTTCTGAAAAGTGTTAATAAGAAGTCACATTGTTTTTGACACTCAAGAAAAAATTGATAATGCTGTAAAAAATATTAAAAAGAATAAATAAAAGGAATAAATAAAAAGAAAACAGGTAAAAGATTCAAAACCAAATTTTCTTTCATCATATATCTTTTACCTGTTTTTTTTTTTTTTATGCGTCAGAAAAATCAGTATATCAAGATATATAATTTCGAATAAATATTTTACAAACTAATATATATATATATATATATATATATATATATATATATATATATATGGGTCAATTTCACGAAAACTGTCATTTTTCTGATCATAAAATCCCAAAAAAGTAAAGTGAATAAAAAGCTCTGAAACTTTTTATATTAATAAAAATATGCAATGACATTATGAAAAAAATATACATCCTTTAAATTATACTTAATATTTAAATAAATTAATTAATTTCGCTGTTTAAAAAGTGAGGGAATGACACTAATAGTGAGGGAATGATATTTTATCTTAATACATGTTTTTCTCTAAGTTACAGCTACCTCAAGTTTAAAAATGATAACATACTAAGTATGTCTAATATTTATTATAGTTTAGTTTTATATATTTAATAGTTTTTACAGGTTTTGGAAATAAAATTGGCTGGCATAATTGTCACATGGAATGAGTGGTAGAATTCTTCTTTTGATGTCTATTTTGTGTAGCTATGTATGTGTTTTGGAAAGGGTATTTTCCTACATTTGTGGAAACCATTACATCAATTGTTACATTTTTTGAATGTAAGATCTTAAATTCTCCGGGGTATAAAATTGTTTCATACTCAACTAGCACCCAATCTCCTATTTTGTATTCCTCTGTATTTTAGTTTTCCTAGCGCGGTTTCAACTTTACATAGGTTTTTTTTCTCTACAGATAGGAATGTATGTAATCACAGTTGATACTACGATATTCCCGGAACAAAAAGTATTAATAGTTTACGTCACATTAATATTATACGTCATGTGCGATTGAGAAAATATTAATTATTATACGTCGTATGAGATTCAAAACCGTGGAATCGCCCCTTTGTGAGCTAATCTGACTGATGTGTAACTGATTCGACGATTTGGGTTTTCACTTAAATATTTTATATGTAGATTTCTTAGTGTATCAAGAAGCACTCTCTTTTGCTTCTTTATCTTTTTTCTTGTGACGCATTCCTTTTTACCTGAGCATAATCTGGATACATCATCGGATTAAAAAACAACAACAAAGCTTTCTGAAGTATCATAAGTTAAGCTATTTTTATTTAATTTTGATTTTGCGAATTCTTTATGTTTTCTATATTTCAGAAATCGCTTTGAAAAGCACAATGCTCTGTACTTTTTCAGAATTTTTCCACTTAAAAGTCTATGAAATAACTTCTTTTCTCTGTGAGTCTTTGCTAAAGTTTTAAAATTAGTTCCCATTTGCAAACATAGTACTTCACTAAAAACCAATTAAATTTATTATCTAACCTATTTTTATTAAAGAAAAAAAGAAAGAAAAACCAAGAACAAAAAAAAAAAAAAAAAAAAAAGTTTAATCATATAATTATCTTGAATCATTCCCTCACTTTAGCGTCATTCCCTCATTTTATACATTAGTGAGGGAATGATAGTGAGGGAATGACAAATTTAATAAAATTAAAAAATAACAGTTATATCTAATTGATTTCTGAAATCAATCATATACAATTATATTCATACAAGAAAGCAACATATAATTATCCACTTTCTCGACGAAGTTGTATTATATTTTACTTTAAAAAACGACATGAGGGAATGACAAATGTAAAAATTTTTACCTGGTTTGATTCATTCAAATTTATTCCACAGCAAAGATTCTTAAAGTTGAAGATGAAAGCATACTGCAATTTTGTTCTATGATGCCAGTTGTTAACTGCCAAAGTTTTTATTAAAATATTTTTATTCTAAGAAGATTGCAGGTAATAAGAACATTGTTGTGAGGGAATGATGCGAAACACTGGGGACAAAGTTTGAAATAGTGCTATGGTAATATTTTTATCAGAAATTAAATTTAAAATTTATTTTCTGAATTCGATATTTCAATATTCTGAAATAAAAAGCACGAATTTGTAAATTTTTTATTTCTTATTTCAGAAACATTTTTTTCATTTTTTAAATCATCAGTGGGGACAAGTGAGGGAATGACATATTGGTATATTTTAATTACCTAAAATAAATAAAAAATAAAAATTGATAATTTTACTAATATTCTTTTGTTAGCCTGCATTCTGAAAGACACTTTCCCTGAATTTTTTTTTTTTTATAAGTTGTAAAACAAACATAAAATATACTGGGGACATGAAAATGACTGTTTTCGTGAGAATGACCCATATATATGTATATATATATATATATATATACATGTAATATATATATATATATATATATATATATATATACATGTAATATATATATATATATATATATATATATATATATATATATATATATATATATATATATATATATATATATATATATATATATATATATTTATATATATATACATTTACACATTGTTGTCACTTTAAATGTTGAAACCATTATTTGCCTTTATATTTAATTGTACTTTAACGCGGTAACAAAAGAATAATTCTTTGAACTACACAAATGAAATACTGAAAAATAATTAATTTTTAAAAGTTATTTATTCCCGCTAGTACCTCTGGTGATCATTAATTGGGTGAATTTCAAGTGTCTTAGTACTGCTTCGCAAAAAATTTACTGATAATTATTTTTTAGTTTCTTGTAATTTTCACAGAATAATTACCATTATTTAAATTAACATTATTTTTAAAATTCAAATATTCATCAAGTTGAGCCACATGAAATGAGATATCGTCTTTAATATTTAAGTTTTCATTTTTCTCCTTAATTGTCAACTTTATGAAAATCACTATTTACATGATTACTTTATTTATAAAAATCTATTTTAATTCAAAGATGCCTGATTTTTAATCTAAAAAAAAATTGAAATTCAAATTAACTCCAATGCCCAAAAGCAAACATTACAGTTCAGCGTTTTCAACCGCACTCAGAAAAGAAATTAAATACAACAAAAAATGTTCTTTCCCTCGTCCATTCAAAAGCAAATCTCTTTGAAACGAAAACACTTTCATAAAAAGTAATGAAGTTATTTTAGCAAGTTAGCACAACCAGTACCTTTTTACCTTTGGGGCTATACCACTAATTACAAACCAAGATATTACGAGAAAACAATTCAACGTAAACAAATGCGAGAGCAAAATTTCACTTTTGAAGGAATTCATTTTCCCTAGAATGTTTGAAATGAGTTTAAAAAATAATTTTTGATGAGAATATCTTAATTAAGTGCTAATTCAAAACAAAGGTATTAACTTTATTTATTTTGTTGAGTATTTTTAAGAATCTAAAGATTTTTAATTCTAAGATTAATTTAGTGTATTTGAATGTGATTCAGATTAAATAATTTTAAGGAAAACTTTTTGATATTGATAATTTGAATACAGTTTTAGTAAATTTTAATTCATTTCTTGAAAGAATGTTGAGAAAGAATTGAGAAAATGTGAAATTTTCGGATAAAGAAAAATATTTCTCAGTGAAAGTACGGGATGAAGAATTGTTGGAAAATTGCTTCAATGGTGGTTAAAATGCTTAAAATTTTTAAAAATAGTACTTTGTAAATTAATATGTGGTTTTTCCTATGAATGAAACAAACTATTCAATGGTAAGATGGGATTTACTGAGAATAATTATTAGAAAATACAAAAGAAATTTATCATTAATAATTTTATATTTTACGATTTAAAGACAAATTTCATTTGCGATTTCAAAGGTTCTCATAATCAGTAATAGAAGCAATTTAATTTTAAATAAAATTTTACTACAAAATTTATAACCTATCTATAATAATTTTTAATAAAATCTAACTGTTAGCTTTGATTTTGCATTTTATGTCCCGATTTGTCGCTTAATTCGGTATGTTTAAATTCTAAAGTAAGTAAATAAATACTTAAAAAAATAAATGGGAAAAAGCTTATAAATTATAATCAGTTTTATGCGTTTATATGCGTTCAAAAACTCGGTTATATGCATTTGAAGAAAAGTCACACAATTTAACTGAAATTTTTCTTATTTTCTTTATATTCTCTCCAACATTTTTAAATAGTAGTATATTGAACCCTAAAAAGATATGTATAGTTGCTCAATTTCATAGAGTATGCTTACGAGCAATTATATTAACCCTTTCTAGACCGTGATCACATATATGTAATCACGTGATCCTCCCTTCTCGGCTCACAATATCATATATGAAGCTAGCTTTTTGATTCTACTGGCTCAAAGTCACACAGACGGGATCTATACGCGGGGGTCATATAATAACCACAAATGAAATTTATTAATACGCTGTTCAGAAACGTTTAAAAAACGTTATAATTTTATGAGAAATATAATATTATTGAGTTTTAAACGTTGAATATTAATTACCTTATTATTGGAAGCCTTTTTTTTCATTCTTTTTGTGATAAAATTCAATGAAAAACGATGATAATTACTTCTTTGATATTTAGCATGTAAATTATTATATTATACTTGACATGATTGTGTTAGAACGGACACTAATGGATATAGTGATATTCATTTATACCTTGTTTTCACGCAGACAATTGTTACATACAGAAATGTGCCTATGAAAAAAATTTGGCACAAATCGTTATTTTCAGTTATTCTCGATTTATCGAACAAAACTTCTTTCTGAGAAAATTTTTATTTTCTATTTTGGTGCTTCCAGACAAAAACTGTTTAATATTTCAGCGTGTAGCTTTTGATTGACAGGCAGACGGATTAACCATACTTTTCCTGGTAGTAATCTCTAATTAGTGACATAGCTAAGTCTTTGATTTTCATACACAGTTAGGTAACTTCGTCGTTTTTTATACAGAGTTGGTGGATTTTTGTAAGCAGGTTTTGAATTTAATGAGACAAGATTTTGGTGAAGATTGTAAACAATTAGAAATCACTTTAATTGGGAACAAAAAAAAAACAAAAAAAAAAACGCACTGAACTCGGCGGAAATAAAATGATTTGTAAAAAAAGAAAAGAAAAAAAACTAAAAGGTGCGTTGGGTCGTTCTATGACCCCATAAACTTAAAAAAAAACGTCTATTGAGGGAGGGAAAACGTCAGAAATTCCTTCTAATTCTTTTCAAATGGCAGATAAAGATTTAAAACTCAGTTACTAATAAAAAAGGATCGACTGGTGTCTAGTTTTTTAAGAAAAAATTATCGAATGCATAAGATCATATTATGGTCCTGCCACTGTATTGTACTTAAAAATACCTTTACAAGAAAAATATAGAGAATTGAAATATTCCTTAACAATCCGTGAACTGTTTCCCGTGATTTTAAATTTCGAAGTATATTTTTTTAATTTTTAGCAAAACTATGGAAACATTGAAAATCAAATTTTGCAGTGTTTCACAAATTTTGTATTTTTAAACAAATCTTAAAAAAGCGAAAATCTCGAATGCCAAAGAAATAAAAGAAAACAAAAAACGTTGCAAAAGTTTAGTCAAGATTTCTATGTGTATATATAAATAAATTCAAATACGTAAGGAAAACAATTTTTGATTTATATCACAAAGCATGTAAGATAGTGAAAATGTAATCGAAAAAATGTAATATCTTCTTTACATTGAAAAACATGTATCTCGTATGAAATGCTTGAGAGTAAAAAAATTACTTATTTTATCTTACTTCCCGAGAAAATACGAAAATTTAGATATTTTCCTTTTTCAGAGACATCCAAATTTTAGTTATAAAGCTTTACCCGATATCTTTGTTGTTTATCTCCGTACTTTTGAACTGTAATTCACCCTTTTCTTAGAAACAGGAGCAGTCTACAGCGGGCACGCGAAAACATTGAAAATGTATACTTTGTAGTACGACATTTAGCAAACAAAACTAGTTTTTCTGTGAAAAATTTTACATTTTTTGAATAAATCTGCCTCCAAAGCTCTTGTCTGTAACTATTATAACAAGTTCAGAGCTAAAAATAATATTCAAACCATATTTTTCATTATGTTAGTAAAGAATATATTTTAAGCGGATATATTTTTAATATATGAGTAAGAATTTTAAAAATGTATATCATAAATTTGAATATATGAATTCTAATTTAATAAAATTATTATTTTTACTAAAAAATGGGAGATTTTCAGAAACCGTTATAGATTTAATTAGCCTTCATTAGCATTTGAAATACTGTATTATAAAAAAATGAAATATTTTGTACATGAAATATATAAAGGGCGTAGGCTGGTCATGGTGAGCTTGCGGCTATTGTGGAAGCTAAAAATGAGATTTTAAATTTTTTATTCGAAATTTTTCAAAAAATCTTTTGTAATCTTTTTTTCATAAGAGGATATTGTCGATGTTTGTTGCATGACAGTTGTAAATTTTAGGACAGTGCATTTATGCAAAGAGAAAAAAATCTTGGTAAATTTAACATCTTTGTATGGTAAGGATATTTCTGATAAAAAATCCTGATTCTGGTTTTTTTTAAAAAAAAAAAAAAAAAAAAAAAAAAAAAAAAAAAAAACACTACAGTATTTTAACCATTTATTTGGTAATTTTCCCGTTCGTATTTTGATGGTTTACCGAAAATCCTGGTATTCAAAATTACAGCTCTTATTACCACTCACTTAGTAAAAATGCAACACAGAAAAGTAATTTTAACTGACTAAATGGATTTTATGCCATGTTCTAAAGTATTGCGATGTAATTACCAAATTTTATCATATTTACTACCACACAGCATAGTAATAATTTTTTTTCTTAAATGTGTTAAAAGTCATCGCCAAACATTTCAGTAAAAATTACCGCGCGTTTTAGAGAACGCTGTAAATTTTATTATATTCTGGTAGGCTTATTAAAATTTACCTTATTTTTACCTCTTAGATTGCTTTATTACATTCTGAATCATACTTTTTTTCTGATTGTGGTAGAGCAGTTAATTCTCAGTTGGCTTTTTAATGGCTACGTTTGACTAAATTTACTTATAGTATAAGATAATGAGAGATACTTTTTTTTCTTCAAAAATATGCTCAATTTTCTTCATTTTTGTTAAATAAAATCAAATAGGTTTAAATGAAATATAAATGACTTCATGTAACTAGCATGAGCACATGCATTTGGCGCAACGGTAGATATTTAGGAGCTGCCGTATATCTATAGTTTTTCTTTTTCGATAAATATAAGAAATTAAGCCGTGATGACTCAGGGGATGAGCGTTCGCCTTCCAATGAGGTGAACAGGCTCTAATCCCAGCAATGGCTGGTCGATACAAATTCCGTATCCAGCTTGCACCAACCACAGTGCTGACGTGAAATATCCTCAGTGTTAGAATGATCATGGGTTAGAGTCCCCTTACACTCAGGCTGACCGTGATAGGCTTTTGTGTTTTTCCTCTTCGTGGTCCATAAAAGAAAGTCATCCACGAAGGTAAATTTCTCCCAATACTTAATCTAGGAGTTCCCTTGTCTTCTGGATTGGGTTCATAATTACAAGGCTACGTAGTTGAACATTAGTAGACGTAAACCCAAGAATTGGATCGGCTGTTCAACGACGATTACGAGAAAAAATAGAAATTGATTTCACAATTCACACTTGACTTCACAATTAAGCTTTAAAACATAGTTTTACTTTATAGGATTCGAGTTCAGTTTTTAATCATCAAAATTATAAATTATATCATGTTAAGTTGATTAAATAAAACGCCTAATTAAAATAAATTTTCAAAATGTAGTTTAAAGCTTAAATGAATGTAGTTAAGAATGTAATTAGAACTCGCAACCATTAGCTTCGCAGTCAGTCGACCCCTCGGCTACCTAGCCGGCAATGCATAATGTGCTTACTTCGTAATCTATCGTTGTATCAATGTGTATCAATGATAAATAAAAAGATTTTACGCTAATAATTTGCAAACCCACAAATAAAGTAACCTAAAAATTTTATCATAAGAAATTTATTCTTCAAATAGCTCAATAAACGTTTTTTTTTTTTGTGTGTGTGTGTGTGAGTGAGCATGCAAGCTAAAATTAGAAATGCAAACGTCTCATAAATAAATGAATTTTACACTTTTTTTTTTTTGCGATTGTGCGCTTTCGAATTTTTATTTTTTTCTGGCAAGCTCGATATTATGAAATACGACAGGGTGCAAACACTGTATTTGAAACATATTTGAGAACTTTGTACGCAGTGTATTTTAAAACCTTAGTGAATTATAAAATGATTTATTTTTATTTTTTAGGGGAGCCTTCAGATTTTGATATCAAGTCAGCACTTTCTGGTAAGTTTTGAAATTTTAGCACTCTCATTATTTTGGAAAAACACTTCGTACTGAAATAAATTATAAAAATTAAAGAAACTCTTGTTTTCAATAATTAGTTTGGGTTTTCATGAATAATATTAAAAAAAAAATAAATAAAAAAAATAAAATAAGCATTTGTTTTTAAAAATTGTAGAAATAATTTTAAAATAACTCATTTATGTTAGTTAATAGCAAACAAATTTGAATTTAAAATCATTTAAACTCTGCTATGTGATTTTAGTGATTTTTGGTAAATAATTCGGATTGTAAAATAAAATATTAATACAGCAAACCAATTTGGAGTGTTTCACCTTTCAAAAGTATTTAATTTGCTTACTATTCGTCGCAGTAACCGATGGTATGTTAGTAACCATTTTGAGACCTGGGTGGAAGTAAGTACTTGCAGCTTAGTTGTCAGTATCATATGTGTGTTAAAATGATATTTACCAGCTATATACAGAGTGTATGACAGAGGATTGTTTAACTTCAAAATAATTAAAAAAAAAAAAAAAAAAAAAAAAAAACTGGGCAACAAAGGAAAGATAGAGGAACGAAGCAAATGGTATGTTTATTGTGGAAGGTGAAATATTCTGTTCATAAATTGTGAAATTTATTTACGAAAGTTTCCAATAGATGGCATCGTAAGCCACAGTCAGAGTGATCAGTTTTAGCATTAAAATTTAAAATGATGTTCTTGTACTGAATTAGGAGGTTTGAGCCCTTTATAAGCTCAAACATTGTGTATTTCTGGAGCAGGAATATTTTATTTTAGTACTACGGCTTTTGTATTTTTGTTTTCAGGAACTCTGTACAGCGTACAGAGTTCCTGAAAAATCTGCTGCTGCAAATGATCTGCTGGCAATGAATCCTGCAAATGAATCCTGATCTGCTGGCAAATTTTATATTTAAATACCAAAACTTTTACGTAAAATTTTTACAGTCTTCATATATATACTGTTTGTTTCATTCTTTTATCATCATCTGTTCTTGAGGAGTTTATTTTTGAAATCAGTCTGTTCATCGTTGGACAAAATGTACTATTTCGATATTAGTATAGATAATGTTAGCCAACAAAAATTTTTTTGCAAGGAACTTGCATCGCTAACTTTTTCGATAAAAATATGGCAAATTACGATATCATGCGTGCTTTAATAAATCCATAGTAATAACGACTATTCCAAATGCAACCTCTTTAAAATAAGTTTAAAAAAGTTTTTTTAATTCTAAATTTTAATATTTTTTGTAATTAATAGTTACAATTGCAATTAATACCATCATAAAAAATTCCTTAAATAACAATTCAGCTATTTTTATATTCATTGATAAAAATTGTAATAGTATTCATTATTTTGCTAATTTTTTTTAATTCATCATGATTTTATAAACAAACATTTATACAGCAAATTCTGTATATTTTTAAACATCTAAAAACAAACTCCATAAAATTAAATCAATTATATGAAATTTATAGTAAATTATTTCTTGATATTATAATTTATACGGATTTTCAAAGCATTACTGGATTTATTAGTTCTCAACACATAATATTTCATAAAAGAACATGAAGAGAACATATATAACATACCATAAAATGTACCCAGAACACAACAAAATAATTGTTGACCACATTATTAAAGAAATATAACAAAATGTGCCCGGAACACAACAAGATTGAAATGTAACTACGCGATGAAGAAATATTTCATAACAAATATAATGCATAAACTGTAAATGAAATATTTAAGAAATGCTACTATCTTTTCTTTTCTCTGTCGCATATAATTTTTCTACGGTATAAGAATAATTGAATATTTTATGACTATTGCACACATATTATGTGAATTATCCCGCCTTCTATTAAAAGTAATATAAACTGACAAATTGTCATAATTTATTACAATTCATTAAAATTTTAATATTTGCTTGTTACATTATGTTTGTTTGAAGAAACATTTCTATAATTATTAATATATGAAAAAGTGTTTTTAAATTTAGCTTGAAATTATATACTAAGTAATGCACTAAAAATAAACTATAGCTTTACATAAATACATACATTAGAAATATTTCTTGACTCATTAAATTTAATTCAAGCTGCACTTTTATAATTTAAATAAATGGTTTTTGAAAATACATTTAATACATGAAATACATTTAAACTCTAGTTTCTACATTCATAATAAATTTATTCCTACATACTCATTTATTTGTATTCTTATAAACTCAAATATTTCAGATACAACTGCAATAAAATTTTACCAGTATAATTAAAAAAATAGTCTTTGTTAATATTTAAGTGGTTGGTTTAAAATGTCATTAAACTAAACATAAAGTCATATTTCTTTATGTTGCTCATCATTGGAAATGCTTTGAGGCAAAAAATAAATATGCAAACTATTACAGAAAGGATATTGCAATGGTTTATTGAATATTTGAAAATAAAGTAATAGTTAAGAGATTGAATAGTTAAAACTATCGCTTTATAACTTGAATTCCAGGCTAATGTTTTGCTTTGCTAATAATGTATAGAAAATCACTTAGGATATTATATTAAGCTATTGTTTCGACCAGAAACATAAACTATTAAAACTTACTAAACCTTGCATTTAGGTTATATCTAACTGGTCCATAGACATTGGTTGGAGTCCTATCATTAGTTCATATAAAGGGTATTAACTAGTTAAAATTAAATCCTAAATACATTGTTCGGTAAATAAAAATCCTAGCGAAATTAAAATAATTGTTTACTGAGAATATAAATATTCATTATAAAAAGATTTTATAATTTAAGAAATTAACTAATAAGATTAAAAAATAATTCTGATCGAGAATTTATGCGGCAGGTGTTAAAGTTTTTTCTTCTGAAATTCCAGATATTAGTTCAAAATTTTTCCGATCGATTGCATTGCAGTAACTGATTGAATGATAGCGAGATCGAGTATGCGATTCCTACAGTTAGTTGTTTGGTTTACAGTTGATGGTGAGGAAAAATTTTAGTCTGTAAAATTTAGATTAATTCATTTATTTATAAAGTTTAAAAGTTTTCAAGCTCGTGGTTTTCAGGGATTGTTTACTTGGACGTAAGCTATCTGCAGTTAGAAAGAAAAGAATATCGGCTAAATAATACAAGTTCTTGCTCGTGTATATAAAAGAGTTCTTCATTAACAGAATTACGGAAAATACCCGTTTTGCCAGGGTACTTCTCTAAAGGGGCGGGGCTTTCAGATATTCCAATGTGCTGTTGTTTATTTCACAGGTAAGTCGCACTCCATATAGTGTTCGCTTACTATGGCATCGTCCGGGGTTTCCATTGTTTGGGTTAAAATCTGAGTTTCTGATCAGTTTCACTTTCCAAAGTCATATCTCAGCATGGTTTCACAGCAGGAAATGATTTACAATTATGATTCGAATAGTTGTTTACTAAACTTTATTTACTTAATTTCAATAAAATTCTTCAGTCTCAAAAACGTTTCTGTCGGAATTTTTAAAGAAACTTTCCATTTTTTAATTTCACGTTATAGTCCTGATGAGAAACTTGACGTTTCCACTTATTGGACTTCAAGTAGATTTTTATTTCACAATGGACTGATCGTTAGGATGCGGTTCCCAGCAGGTCACCGAAGTCAAGCATCACTGGATGTGGTCAGTGTGAAGGGTGGCTGACAGTTTTGATCAGCCTGAGAATGGACTGAGGATGTGCGGTATTGGTCATCGTTAAACTGTTCTGCCATAAAAAGCTCGACTTCGCACACAGGTAGTCGAGTTGCCGAAGCAGGGGTGTTCTCTGCAGGGGATCAAAGTTGTGATGGCTTGTCTTCGGATCATTCTTAGGGATGTTTCTCAGACCATTGCTAATAGTCCGTTGTGCAGCTATAGTGCGACGTAAATTGACTGCTACTATTACTACTACTGACTATTGATACTGCTAATTAACTGCTACTATTACTACTACTGACTATTGATACTGCTAATTAACTGCTACTATTACTACTATTGATACTGACAAATTATTCTGTCTGATATTAATTAAAGCTTAAAACCTTACTAAGTTAAACTTTCGAGTTTTTTCTTCCTAGTAATAAAGTAAAATAGTTGACACTGACATTTTTGATTTAGAAACGAAAAAGAAGGAAAAAAATCATCATTACAAAAATGAGTAAAAGATATTAAATACAGCAAATACATCGTAACTGCTAAAACTAAATAAATCTATTTAAGTCAATATAAGTCCTTAGAAAATATATATTGCACTTATTTTTAACCCACCCTAGATTTATTAGGTTTCGAATGACGCATAAAATTAACACCTAAAAAAGCTACAGCTCTCAGATTGAAAAGTAGGCCAAAATAGTGTAAAGGCCAAAAATTTGTCTGCGACATTTTTATTAGTAAATATTTTTTCTTTTTTTAATCAGAAGTCTGCCTTTTGCACCGTATAAAGAACAATTTTATTTCCGCAACTGGAAGGCTAATTCAACAAATGAGAATAGTATTATATCGCCAATGTGTATGATAGTATTATAGAATAAAAATCTTCATGTTCCAGAAATAACAGACGAATTCGGTAATAGTTTTTATATGTTTAACATTTACTCAAAGAGATCTTGTGTACAGACTTAAATGAAATCATTATACAAATTAAATCTGATTCGAAAATATAACTGTTTAACTGGGAGTAAGATCAAAAACACTAGTGTTGGTTTATACTCATAAATTTTTGATCCTTTTGCTTATACTATAAAAATATATATTATATATTTCGATACTTGATTTTGCTCTTCATGAATAATTTATTTGAAGAAGGTATTTAATCAGGCTAAAACCATTTATATGGTGTTTATAAAGCATTATCTAATCAAACCTAGTACTTCTTAAGGGGATTAGAAAAAAAAATATTTTTCGTGCAGTATTTGGCAGCATAGTTTTAGATCTTGAGAATAGTTTTATTTTTAAAAAAAATTTAAAAATAGAAAATAATACTTATATTACTAATACTGATATTTTCTAATACGTGCTAATACTGAAATTTTTTTACGTGAAAAAAATTGTACCTTGATACTTAGTTATACTAAAATATTAATCTATTAATTTTAGAATTTGAAACAAAAGTTACATGATTGTAAATATTTTTTCATTGAAAAGTATTTTACTTTTATTTAAGTTATGTTATTTTTACATTTTATGCTCTAAGGAACCTGTAGCTTGTTTTCTTTTTAATCGAAAACACATATTGTGGGTGGGATTTGAGTAAGATGTTATTATTTTTTTTAAAAATATTTTTAGATTATAATTATATGTAGCTGGATATTTTTTTATCCTTATTTTCTTTTTATCAAAAATTAAAATGCAAGAATTTGGTAAAAAAAGAGAATTATAAATGAAAAAAAGCTTAATTTGTTGTTTTATTTTCTTAGAATAAAGTTGTAAATTGTTGGATTTTTTTATATAATTTCTATGCATTCCATTCCCTTATATTTATACTAATAGCAATGTGTAATATTGAAGTATTTTTATTTTTCAGCTTTCTTTATGATACATCAATTTAATTTCTTTAACAGTATATTATTACACTTTCGACTAAAAAAAAAATTAATTTTCGTTAGTTAGTTAAATGTTAAATTTGATTTGCGCGTTATAATATAATTAAACTCTTTTCCTATATTTGCTTCTGTCTGAGAAAGAATGTTTCTAATTTATCGTTAGACATATTTGAATTTAAATTTTCGGCATTAGCTTGTGAACTATTTGGGCAAATGTTGTCGAAGTAAGGAGAGATCATACGAAATAGGTGCGTGAGGAGGTGATTTATAGTTGGCGAAGTTCTCGCTTCCTAGTGAAATAACCCTATTTCAATTTTGAGCAATTGCTAGTCGATACGTTAATGTTTCAAGTTTAAAGCGATCCTAGCACTTAAGTAAAATATTCGAAGTTGACGTAAAGATTAAGTGTTAGATTCCATTCGACATTAGGCCGAAGGAGGGAAATTTTCTTTACAATGTAATTTAAATATGAGCTTGTTTCACTCAAAATGATTTCCATGTTGGTTAATTTGTTGTTGGTCAATTACACTTGACTCACAAGTCATTGGATCTTTGCAAATTAGGTCAAGAAAGTGCACCTTTAGTTGGACAAAGAGCACCGCAAGGGTAAAAATTCGTCTTAGCTCAATGCCCCACTGATAGATGGCAAACCACTCATTCGAGAGGTCATTTCTTCAATTTAAATGTAGATCTGAAGTGAAAGGAAATTTTCTTTAGATTCCTGTACTCACAGTTCTGATCAGTGACCGACCACGGTTCATTCGATTTCACAGCACGTATATATACGAACATGTATATATCATTTACACAGTTGATTTAGAGGAGTCGAAGATTAAACCAAGGCCACTCCGGACCTGTGTCCGATTCTCTGAACCCTGGACTACCACGGCCTTCGTTATTTTGTCTCTAAGCTTGATCAAGGAATTCCGTCGTCTTCTTGGTTGACGTGCTAATCCGATACAGACTGTTAGTTCAAAAACAGTTGCAAAAAAGTAGAATAATATTTTATTTCAAATTAAAAAGTGTTGAATATCTTTAAGAGAAATTCGAACTTTCAGTAAAATTCTAAATAATGCATATATTTTCCTTTATAAAATAGGTAATGTTAAAGAAAAATATTTTTTTTTCTAAAAAAATTAAATAAATGCAATGTATGAATAACCCCCGAAACGACAACTTAATCCTTATGTGGCCATCGCAGCTCAGTGGTTATCTCTTGATGTCCACCTGTCGTGAGATCCCGCTCCCATCGGATGGTAAGGGGGATCAATTTGGATGGAGCCGGGGCGGCGCAAACTACAGCCCCGGTAATCTTCTCTGTCTGTCTGCATCCGTTATAGACCGCAACAACAATGCGGATATCCGATACAATGGAAACGAGAAAATTCCAAATAGAGTTCGTGTGAGTGTTCGTTCGATACTTCGAACTTCTCTTGGCCTTACGGGTAATGCGAATTTGGTATATCAAGTGAAATATACCTCGTTTTCCGGAACTTGGACCGTAATTAATTTCGCAGATAAAAGGGACTTGACCTTTTATTTTGCTGGTTTTACTCGTGGAGGAGGATTTACCTTCGTTATTTTAGGTACAAGTTGGTAAATGGGATAGTTGTGTGAACCATGTAATAGTTTATTTTAGTAACACTGGGTAACAAATTGTTTGTTACATTTATACAAGTGCTTGATCTTACCTTCTTCGAGTGCGAGGTTTTGCTCTAAAATCTGCTCAAAATGCTTAGTTTTGTTTAGTTATTTGTTTGAATGTAAAAGTTTATAGAGAACGTATATGTTTATGTACATACATATGAACTTGTCTGCTCATTTAAAAATAACATCTGAGACACAAAAAAAATAACATATAACCTTAACGTATTGTAAACAGAAAGGTATTATCCTCTTCTTACTACGACTTCCTATGTAGCAGAGATGTGGGGAAACTTAGTACTCACTCGCGTGTATTTTTAAAAATCCTGGTTAGGAATATGTTATCAAGTTGTGAAACAGTAGCTTGTAGAGAGAAATCAATTGGAGATTTAAAATTTAGAGACACGAAAATATTTAAGATCTGTTCAAAAATCTCTGTTCAAAAATACAAGAGTTAAAAAATGCAACAGAAAACAAAAACAAAAAAAATGTTTCTCAGTATAATTAATGCAAAGTATAAGTAATTAAAATTAGATTCCATTGAGGATTAAGATGGGGCAAAAAAAATTTCGATTAGTGAAAAGCACTACCTCCCAAAAATTGTATATGGACAAGTATAACACTCGTGAATTTTTTCAGAATTTCAAAGGAAGCTGGTAGGGCATATATCAATAACTCCAAAACCAACCTTTTTCGATGTTCCTTTCCTGATAAACTACTTACGATATCGTTAAAAATTTTTTTGGGATACTTGAGATTATATCAGTTATATGCTGTGATAATATTTTAGCGCTAACAGAAATACTTTTTGAGTTATGAAAGATTTTTGCTCAAAAATCATGAAAATGCTAAAGAAATTTTCGTTTCATAATTTTTTTAAAAACAAATTCTGCCAAAGATATGTATTAACAGTCATCATAGTGTTAACATGCGTATGTAAATTTTCTGTGAAAAAAAGTGAGTCAATGTCTTGTTTAGATGCTGAGAAAAAGTACATTCATAAAGATCTGTTTTAGCATTATTAGTATATGCCGTAATGATTCCCTTTACTGCGCCATTTTTTATTCCCCGCTAAAGCCTTGAACATTTGAAAGTTTTCAAAAAAACAATTAATTTTTGTAAATATTTCAAATTTTTAAAACTAGTCATATAAAAACAAATTCAAAAGTTGGGTATTGAATAAAATATAACTTATTAATCTTTTTCAGAAGTTTTCAGAAATATTTTCACTCCTTGCAACATCTGTAAAAATTTTAAAATCTTACAAATAATAGAAAATTAAAAAAAAAAAAAAAATCGCCGAATTTTTCAAAAAAGTTTTGGAAGAAAATAAAATTTCTCGCAATCAAGCGTTGCTCACTTCTTGAAATATTACTAATGAATTGTTTTGAAATTTTTTATGGTTCAATTTCCTCCGTAAGGGACACTGAGAAGTTTTATTTATTTATTTTTTATTAATTTCATTATTGTGAGGTTTGCAATATTACAACCGAAAGTAAACAAGGGAAATTACTTCATAGCTTCCCAGAAGTAGTATTGATGGTTTATTTTCATTTGATTTAAAGCCACATCGCAGCACATACTTTCATATTTATAGAAGCTAATTCTTTTAAGTTAGTCGGTGAATCTAAGTTACTTTATGTAAACTCAAACTTGTTTAGCGTAGTGATCTATCTAGCATTCGAAAGTTTTCCAGGGATTAATGACACCATATTTGTTGTATATTTATCAGAAGAAACTGCTTTATTTATGTTCATTTAATACTTTTGGTCTGTACTTAGATCAGAAATGTTACACTCTCTCATCTTGGCAAACTTTCTTCAATCCGTTGAAAAATTGTTAGTGAAAGATAATGGCGATTGACCAAACTCTTGCCAATTGGTCCGAAAAATTTTTGTGGACTCACTGTTGGATCATCCAGGTAATTCATATTATAGCTTCGTGATAGCTCATTTGAATTAAACCCGCCTCTCACTCACTGATGATGATCTTTTAAACAGACGAATATCACGTGATATTGCACATTTACCATCATAGTTCGATCGCAACCAATGTTCGAAATGTTGAGAATCAGCACTTGCTTTACTATTTTGAAAATTCGAAATCCATTCCTTTATACCAGACATAGAAGGAGTTGGTGTAAAGATGTGTCCAAGTCACATAGTTCCTGAATAATCAATGTGCATATTTTTCTGTTTTATATCTGTGAGGGACGCGACCATCTTTTGTCCCTTTGATGACCAACATTTTGTCTCTTCTTCCATCAAAGTAAATATCTTGATGTTCTTTTCTGCTACCTAATCTCAGTTTTCTTTGATTTCTTTGCACTTTACATCTGTCTACAATAATCGTAGAGCCTTTGTGCATCGTAACTTCTTCCTTCGTTTTTCTTCTTTGAATTTTCTTTTTCGTTTTTCTCTTTGTAAATAATATGATAATGCTACCGCAAAGTCAGTACCCAGGTCTATCCGGAATTCCTTATCTAGCGCATTTTCTGGCAACTGTTCCAAGTTTAATTTTGGTTTGAGGTGTGTCTGAGACTAGTTACCCTTCAATGCATGTTATTAAACATACATATATCTAATTATACTATTAAATAAATCTACTGAATACTATAGCTATTTTTAATACATTATTAACTATAGTTAAACTTGAATACATTATTAGTTAAATTTTAATACATTATTTCATTGTATTGCATACAAACATACAAATATATTTTTAACATTTTAACTAATTATAATTAAAAATGGATTACCTCGAAATCCTTTAATTGATGACAGACAGGAAAAGAAAAAGAAACAGAGAAATTATTAATTCTAATCTATGAGAAACAAATTAGAAAGAAGGAATTTAAAGCGATATTATTCTATTAATAAATGCATCGGCTTAAAAATCTTAATTTTCGATTTGCGCCAAACGAATACTTTAATACCAGGCATAGAAAAGAAAATGGATTGTTTCGGATTTTTCCTTTTTAGAAGTCGACCTCTTAATTAGAATTTAGCGACTCCACACGCTCTTTGGCGTGAAACAGGAGCATTTATTCTACTAAGAGAAATACATTTAAGCCTTTCCAGTAGCTTAATCAAAGTAAGGACGAAGGAAACTACTATTTTTGTATCTTGTGAACAACGAGCTACGTATCAGGGAATATCCCGTATGATACATTTGTGAATTAATCTCTTGTAAAACATTAGTGAAAACAATGTCACATCCTTTCGTGTGCCGGTAACGAGATTATATCTCAAAAACTACTGTATGATTTAACATGCATGCATTATACTTTTTTTTTTGTTATAGAATGAAAAGATTTATAGCTTTTATTAAGAAAATGCATTAGGTTTTTTTCCGTCTAAAAGCTATTACATATTTTACTTACATCTGAAGCAAAAAGAAAGGAACTTGAACTCAATAAATTATCATTTGTCTATCGGAATTTTTTTATTAGCCTTTATTTGCATTTATTTATTTATATATTTATTATATTCTTGCTTGGTTACTGTAAACCATGTTGACACATAACCTGAACTAATTTAAATTAATTAAGTAAGCATTTTTTTTTTTTTTTTTTTTTTGGTGGTTACAAGTGGCTTGCATTGTGCAAGCACCATACAAAAAGTGTTTATTGTGCAACTTATATACTGTAATTTATAACATTCTCCTAAAGAATAGACATGCAAAAAATAGTAAGGGATACATTTAATTAGATTATATGAGGATTTTATAAAATTAATCTAATCAACTCTGTGGAATTATGTTCAATTGATTTAATTTTTTTTTCTATCAAAACTACGATGGTACGTCATGTTGCATTAGTAAATTTACTTTATATTACTAATTATTACTTTAACTATTGGAACCTTTGCAAGTAAGCCACATTTTAAAGAAAAATAACGAAACAAAAGACATGAAACAAATCATTGTAAGTAAACTATAACAATTTATTTAAACAAATTATTTTACCAGCATCCACTATTTTGTAAATATAATTGTTTTCATTCTTATTTATTTCGCTTCAGGGAAAAAAAATTAGCTGATTTATTTAATTTAAAATTATCATTAATCTAAAAAATAAAATACTACTAATAATAACAATCATAAAAAAAAACAGTTGAATTTTACAGTTTTTTTAATTTGCGTCTTTATTATGTGCGTTGGCGAATAGGATCATTACTACTTTTCTATGATTAAGATTCAATTATTTAAATAAAGGCGTTTTGTTAAACATTTAAGTTCATTATAATAAGTTTTCTGTTAGCTGTGGTGAATCAAGGGATGCAGCGCTAGTGTTCCAATGAGGTCACCCGGGTTCGATCCTAGTGATGGTTGGTCGATACGAATTCCGCATCCTTCTTGCACCGACCACAGTGCTGACGTAAAATATTCTGAGTATTAGACGGATAATGGAATAGAGTCCCCATGTCAACAGGCTAACCGTGGGAGTTTCTCGTGGTCTTTCTCTCGATGTAACGTAAATGCTGGTTAGTTCCATCAAAAAAACCTCTACGAATCAAATTTCTCCCAATACTTGATCCAGGAGTTCCTTGTCTTCTGGAGTGGGTTCAAAATTACAAGGTTACGGAGTTGATCATTAGCAGTCGTAAAAAATAAAATAAAAAATAAAAACTTATGATACGGAGTTTTAATTTTATTGAAAACTCTTTCTTATTTTGACAATTTTGATCACTAAGAAGATTTTTTAAATTATACTACATTATGCATCCCTTTACGCATATACCTTAAGGAGTCAATTTAAATTCTACCAATTTCATAAGAAAAAAACCTTAACTTAATTAAAGTTAACTTAAAACTTAATTAGAATCCTCTCATCATCTTCTCTTTGATTTTTATCTTATATTTTTGATTATATTATTAATTAATTATCACTAATTTAGACCAAAAATTATTAACATTTATAATTGGTTCATAACTCTTAAACATAAAATGAATAATTTATGAATATTATTCATCATTATATACTAATTTAAATATGTTTAATTTAAGTATACTACAATACAAAAATCGTTAGATAAAAATATAACAGTTTTATTAAAACATAAATCTGAATATTAATTTTAAACTCCCACAATAAGTAGCATTAGAGTAAAAATGATTCAGATGATAGAAAAAAATTTTAGCATATAAATCATTCTATTCAAGAAAGTCATATCCGAGCATAAGCCATTAAATTACATAAATTATCTTGTTTATCGGTTTTTTTTTGCCGATAAAAAAGAACCATTAGTTTACTGGGTTTATCTAGCGTATCGGTATTTTTTATGATGACGTCATATTTCTCAGGAATTTTGAGTCCGAAAACTTTCAAATAAAAAAAGAAACGTATATATTAATATTTGTTTTTAATTTATGATAAAGGTATTTTAACTTTTGGTCATTAATGTATTTGGAAAAACATGTGCGTTGTACAAGCTATTTAACTATTTAGTAGTACTTAACTATTTTAGTAGTATGAAATATAATAATATTTTAGTAATATGAAATATAGTATATAGAAAAAAAAGTAATAATAAATATAGTAATTTTAGTAATATGAACTGTAGTATATAGAAAATAAGTAATAATAAATATAGTAATTTTAGTAATATGAAATATTAAATGCCTTGCAAAATTATTTTCCATTGCTTAAATTGTATTATTTTGAAGCATACAAAATTGTGTAATATAAACGGTATTAAATATAATTCTTTTAAAGATAGAGAATTCAACTGTGTTCTGTTAACCATGTAATTTAAGTGCAGGTGTCTTAATCGATTATAAATTAGTTATTTTCTGTTTTATTTTATCCCAAATTTGTTATTATAATTTACAATTACCAAAGTAAAAAGTAAAATTTTCTAAAAATAGATTTTCACTGTAAAAACGCAACTCGTAGTTTTTATAAGTGTGTTTCGTATTTGTAAGATTTAATACAAAAAGCAAATAACATAAGTAATATTTTTATAAAAATGCTTCCTACATATTTAAATTGTACTATTTAAAATATTATAAAATTAAAAATTATAGAAAGATATAGTAACAAAGAAATTAAATATATTTCTATTTTGTGGTACAAAAAACTGCTTTTGTGCTTACCATGTATTTTTCGAGCATGCATTTATAAGAATATAGTCGTAAAAATTTATGAGAAATTTGCTGTTTTGCTTTTTATTTAATTCCAAATAAAACATTATTAAATTAAAAATTTTGTGCTGAGGAATTAAAGATATTTTAGATACTTTACTTAAATCCAAGCATTTATTTAAAAATAAAATATTACAGTTTTTTGCGATAATAAAATATAACAGTTTTTTTCGATGATAAAATATAGCGGTTTTTTATGATAATAAAATATAACAGTTTTTGCGATAATAAAATATAAAAGTTTTTTGTGAATATATTTTCTTAACGGTAAAATTGCATTTTTTAAATTATACAAAATTGTAAAGTAGAAAAACCAATTTAAATGGGTGTTTTCTGTGGTTGAATTTGAAATTTGTTTGCGTATACCATGTGACTTGTATTATAGGTATCTATAAAGACATATTTGTATATAAAAAAGGCAAATTTACAGTTTTTGGTTTATTTGAACCCAAATGTGTCATTATTAAATACGAATATTGGAGTAAGAGTTTTACTTTGAAATTTGGCAAAACTTTAAAAAAAAAAAAAAACTCCTTGGTATGAAACTGATCTTTTAAAATTATAAGATTTATTTAAAAAAAACAGACTTTATTTTGAAGTTGCATTATTTAGAATAAAATATTATATAGTGAAAAAGGAATTTGATGGATTACTGTGTGTGGTAGGAATTTCAACTATTTTTGTGTTTCCATATAATTTTCTTTTGGTTACCACTAAAGAAACGCAACTCATCTTACAAAAAAAAAAAAAAAAAAAAAAAAAAAAACATACCTTAGTTATGTTTTTGTAGAAAGGTTTTCTTTATGTTGAAATTTTATTATTTGGAATAAAATAATACAGTTGTTGTTCTCTGTGAACGTCCGCCTTTTGTTTGACAAGAGAGCAAAACAAGGTTAAAAGTGCGTATTATTAACTCAGAACGAAACGGATAGATGGCGGCACCACTCACTCGTGAGCCATATTCCTCATTTTAGATATAGATCAGAAAAGGAAGGACATTTTCTCCATATCCCTGTATCCATGGTACTGGTCAGTGAACGACCACATGATTTTTGATTCCATAGATTTTCCGAGTATATCGTATGTACTCGGTGTCTTAGTGCAATCGAAAATCGAATCCCAGCTCCTTCGTGACCGGAGTCTGATTCGCAAATCATTGTGATACGTGAAAAATAAATTAAATAAATTTCTGCTTGTTGTAGAGAATTCAATTATCTTTATCTTTTGTTAAGGTATCTATAAAAATATATTTACATAAAAATTGAAGGCCAATTAGCTCTTTTGGATGTATTTTGATCACAAATGAGTCAATATTTAAAGATTAGTACAGAGGTAAAAAAATTGTCCAGTACTGAAAAAATCACAACCCACAGTTATTATGGATATATATCGCAATTGCAGTATTTATTAAGTAAGCATATAATATTGAAGTTACTTTGCGAAAGTTTTTCCTTTACGTAGAAATCGTATTATTTCGAGTAGTATAAAATTATATAGTGAAAATAAAATTAAATAGATTTCTGTTTGTGGTAGAAAATTTAGCTGTTTTTGTGTTTACTATGTAATTTACTTGTAGGTATCCCTAAAGATATATTCATGTAAAAATCTGTGAGAATTTCACTCTTTTGGGTTTATTTGATACCAAATGTGTCATTAGAGCAGGCGAAAAATTGATTTTCAATACAGGAAAGAAAATTGGACACCTGGAGGCGAGGATAATGTGCAAAAGAAAATCCAACTCCTTAATAAAAGGAGTTAAAGAAAATCGTGAAGTGCTACTGAACTATTCGTGAGCCTTTACTGATTTCTTGCTTTGACACGCTCCATTGCGTGAGCCTTCAACATCAATACCTTGCCGTTGAAATGCCCGCCTGTTTTGGTGTTCAGATTTATAACCGTTTATTGTAATAATGTGTAATTTTTCTTACCACAAGGAACGGAGAAAAAAAATATATAGAGAACAAATTCCCGCGCGAAAGCACAGTTTTCACTTCAGAAAGACGAAAAGCTGAGAAATATATTTCTCCAAGGTGAATTCAATCAAATAAGATTTTAAGCTACTCTTGTATGGAAGCTAAAAAAGAAGCAAAGGAAAAAGAAATGGTGGAGAAAAGTCTCTATATTTGTGTTGTTGAAATAAAAAAAGTGGTTCATGAAGTGTATTATTTTTTCCCTAAAGGTTTTTGGCTTTATTTTCTTAAAGGCAATATTCGCTCGCTTCGTAAATTTACTCCGACTGATCTATATTTCAAATTGTGCTAATTTTTTACATTTGATTTGGTTTGGAACTTTAATATAACCGACCATATCCGGCTAAATGAAATAAGTATACATGTAATGAACTAATGTAAACAGTAAAAAAAAAACTTTTATTTAATTAAAATAAACAACATTTTCAAACTAATTAAGAAGTTTATAATATACTTGAGAAAGAAGAAAAGCTGAGAAATAAATTTATCTAAGGAGAATTCAATCAAATAAGATTTTAAGCTACACTAGTATGGAAGCTCTCTATATTTGTGTTGTTGAAATAAAAAAAGTGGTTTATGAAGTTTACTATCTTTCCCCTAAAGGTTTTTGACTTTATTTTTTTTAAAAGCGATATTCACTTGCTTCATAAATTTACTCAGACTGATCTATATTTCAAATTGTGCTATTCTTTTTACATTTGATTTATATAACCGATTATATAACTTTAATGGGGCCGGGATAGCCTGGTCGGTAGGGCGCTGGGCCCATATCTAAGAGGTCGTGGGTTCGATCCTCGCCGGCCGAAGACTCCCCGTGTAGTAAATGGTGACTGATGCACGTTAAATCTGTCGAGTCTCAAAGTCCTCCATGTTCCCATAACAAATCAATACCTCTGGTGGTACTGATCCAGGAGTTTCCTTGTTTTCTGGATTGGTTCAAAATTACAAGGCTACGGAGTTGAACATTAGTAGTCGTAAACCCATGAAATTGGGTCGGCTGTTCAACGACGGATATAATAATTATAATATATAACTTTAATATAACTGATGGTATCTGGTTAAAGGAAATACAGTTAGTATAATCACTATAAAAACTTTTATTTTATTGAAATAAACAACATCTTCAAACTAAGTTTATAATATACTTTAGAAAGACGAAAAGCTGAGAAATATATTTATCTAAAGTGAACTCAATCAAATAAGATTTTAAGTTATTCTTGAGTGAAAAAAAGTAAACGAAAAGAAATAGCTGGGGAAAAGTCTCTACATTTGTGTTGTAGAAATAAAAAAAGTTGTTTATGAAGGTTATTATTTTTTTTTTTTCGCTAAAAAGTTATAACTTTGTTTTCTTAAAATCAATATTCACTTGCTTCGTGAATTTACACAAACGGATCTATATTTCAAATCGTGCTAATTTTCTACATTTGATTTGGTTTTTTACTCAAGCATGACCTACAATATCTGGCAAATAAAATAAGTACGCATGTAATAAAGTAATAGAATTACTAAGAATTTTTCATTTAATTAAAATAAACAACATTTTAAAACTAATTATGAAAATTATAATGCATTATAGAAATACAAAAATCAGAGTATATATTTATATATTTCTCCAAGGTGAATTCAATCAAATAAGGTTTTAGCTACTCTTGTAAGGGAGCTAAATAAGGAAGCAAAAAAAAAAAAAAAATGAAATAGTGGGGAAAAAGTCTTTATACTTGGGTTTATGAAATAAGAAAGTGTTTATAAAGCTTGCTATTTCTTTCTCTAACGATTTTTGACTTTATTTTCTTAAAACCATTATTCAATTGCTTCGTAAATTTACTCAGGCAGATCTATATTTCAAGTTGTGCTAATTTTTTACTTTTGATTTGGTTTGTAACCTAAATATAACCGAGAGTATCTGGTAAAATGTGATAAGTATATTTGTAACGAATTAATGGAATTACCATGGAAAACTTTCTTTTAATTAAAATAAACAACATTTTAAGACTAAACATCCAGATTATAATTGTTAGTTTAAATTTAACATAATATGTTAAATTTAAACTAACAAATAACATATAACAATTAAATTTAACATATAACAATAAATATGACAGTGCATTATTCTTCAGAAGACTCTTAAATATTCCACACAATATAACTACTTCCTTACAGAAATTAATCATATTTGTATAAATTTTATCCACATACTTCTCTTAAAGTATATCATTCCAAAGAATTAAAGCCAACAGCATTCATTTCACGATTTCATTACAGACTGAAACATGTAATCTGCTACAGTTATTATCGTCATCTAAAACAGAACAATGGATTCTGCCAAATAAAACGATACCATCCAATTCAATAGGAAATTGAATAGTTCTATTCTGTAAAACCATAAGCTCAAATCTTACAGTCCATGGTTTATACAGTCCGTGATTTCTCAACAACAGAACTTTTCAGCGTTACCCATAAGTCACGTGGGGGTTGCTGATGGGGGGCACAGTCGCATTGTTGAAGAACGAGAAGTCTCGGAATTCTAAATTCCTAATTGAGAAGCAGGAGGGAATGACTTGGGGCGTAATCAAGAAGTTTGCACAGGAACGAAATCTAGCCCTTCCCCCAATTCTTTCCTTGGCTATCCTTTTATTTCATTCTGAGAAACCCCCCCCCCCAAAGAGTCGGAGATTTGTTGACTTGTTTTAATTCTTTGAGAACACTGCTGACTTAAAAATGAAGGAGAAAAGAGTCATTGCGAAGGTGTGAAGTTGGCTGGGTAAAGGTATGGTTTGCCGAAAAATTTAAAATTCAAAGTTAAAGTGCTTAAAGTCTCTTATATCTTATTATACTTGAGGTATGGAATTCATGAGGTAAGGTAGCTGCAACCGTAAATGCAAGTAGAAATGATAGATTTTTTTAGTTAATAAGTTAACACGTTAAATAAGTTTGTAAAGGAATATATTCGGAATAAAAATAATTGAAATGTCGAAAATATTTAATATTACACTAAAAAATATTTAGTTTATTTTCTGTAGTCACACTCTGATAATGTGAATCCATAGGAACTAAATCTATATGGGAACAGTCAAATTTAATGGTTTTGCTACTGTATTGCTTTTCCTATATATTTTCGTAGACAAAATATTTTTTTTTTTATGTATAAGGACTTGCTTATGTTTTAGCGTAAATAATAATATTGATGTGAAATGAACACACTAAAAAGTTAAGGGTTAATTAATGAAGCCCGTTAAGGCTTATTAGCCTTGGTCAAGCATTGTAGTTTAGTGCACAAACCTGCATGCATAAGAACTAATAAATAAATATTGGAGCCTCCCAATCGGAGAGGTATCGTTGTGCAAACGTGGAACAAAGTGTGAAAGTCGTGGGTTTGAATTCCACTGTTATCCTGAATGTAGCTTTGTGCTATTTTTTTCTGCAAGTGCTATCTCTCCTTCTCTTTGACAAAGGTTTATAAGCCTAAATTGAGCACACAAGCCTTCAAATGTATTTAATTCCAATAAACAACTAAACCAATAAATACCATACTGGACAGTCGGAATTCAAGTACCGTGTAAGTTTTTGCAATGTTATTTTGATTTTTTTTAGTTCTTAAAGCTAAGTTTTATAACAATCACTGAAATTATTGAAATATATAATTATTTCTGGTCGGGTATTTATTTAAAGAATTAAAATGCTGTTATACATTCCATACTTATAGTTTAGGAAAGAATGAAAGATTGCGAAGTTATACTACAATTTAAAAATATAAAATTATAAAATATACAATTATAAAAGAAATATTATAATATGCAATTACGAAACACGTAAATTAAAGTTCACTTATGTTGACAATTTCAGTCACTTTGATGTCATGAAGTTTTGAAGTGTGGCGATTCATTATTGAAAAAATATTCAAAAATCCTTTCTTATTTTGTAAGAAATTAATTATTTTATGTAAGTAGATAAATATTCGAGTTGTTGACTAAAATCTTTTACTAATCTTTCTGCTGAGCTAAAAAGGGTAATCTCTAGGTTTCATTACTTATATTAATTTCGAATAAATATATTTGATCGCTATTTACCTCATAGGGTTTATGCGTATTATTCCTAGGTAATAAAAAAAAATTAAATTCCATCATGGCACGAGTTGAACTTGTAGATAATTTTGTGCTATGAACTTTTAGCTTTAATTTTTTTTTAAAATCAGAAACGGCTTAATTTCTTGAAGGTGTGTTTACACAATTTTTTTTAAAATTTAAATTTTGTTTTATATGGAACCGAAACACCGAATGCAGTTATTAGAAGGTCAAATAAAAATCAGCTATTTTAAACTATAGATAATAAAATTAGCATTAACATTTTGTATAATCCAGTACAATGTTCAAATTTCTCATTGATAGATCAAATTTTCTCGTTTTTTTTATTTTTACTAAGTTACGAAGTTCGATATATCTATATTTCTTAAAACAATTTTTTTAATACATTGTATTCCGTATTTTCAAGGCAATTTTATTTAATGTGTAAATACACCATTTAATTAAAAGATAACATTTTATACTAAACAGCCGGATACATGTGTCGCCTACATAAGTGAGAACACTTTATCACTCATTTCAAATTATTGGATAACTTATTAACACAGTGCCAAATTCTAATAAATTAAACTTCCTGTCCTCGGTTTCTTTTTGTTCTTTAATTCGCACGCAAATGCCTAATTTATTTTAAGTATATTCTTCTCACGTACTGCAATTTCAGCTTACTGTAATGAAGCGACGAAATGTGTGCTACTTTGTTTAGATGCATGTGAGAGCTCCAGTTTTGTTCCTACAGCTTAAGATTACGCGGAACACTTAAAATACACCGGAAACGCTACCGAAAGAGAGGGTGGGGGTTTCTTAAGTGGTTTCTTCTTATCCAATTCAATTTCAAATTCGCAATGAAATTGAAAAGAGTTTCATATTCAGCTAACACTTAACTTTTTTCACGTCAGATTTACATTTCGAAACGTGGCGCAAAATCCATTTTCCAGTTCGTTTGCTATGAATTATTAACTATTTTGTATTTGTGGCGTGGATCTTATATTGTTATTTACCGAAAGTAAAATATCCAATTTCAATTTGCCTAATTCTTTATTTCGCTCACAATTTATTCTTTTTTTTTGTTTTATAAATTAATTTAGATATTTCGGTGAATTTAAATTTCAAATTTTCTATCGATTGCAAATTGTTTACTGCCTTAACCGGGGAATAATGAAATTTTGTTTTCTAATTCTAAATTCGAATTAGAATGTTGCTTTCATGTTATAACTGATAAAAAAAAATTCTGTGGATTTTAATTTTGTTAAAAATGTGCGGCATAATTTTTAGTCTTTTCTTTCGGTAAAAAAAATACTGGGAATATATTCTTTTTATGAATTCATAAACATTTAGAAACCTAATTTTTTGTAACTTGAAAAATTTAATTAACTAGAAATTTATGTCTCAAATAAAATTATTAAAGGCTTTTCTTTGGAAAAAAAACCTGAAGTAAGCTGTTATGATGAATTGAAATACAACAGGCGAAAAAAAAATGCTTTTATTCTATCATTTGATATGTAAGTCAACTCTCTCTGAAAACATTTCTTACATTCCATACGGTTTCGATGAATTGTCAAAATGAAATCGATATAGCAGTTTATTTACATTATTTTAGAACTTGTCATTCATAACAACGAATAGTGCTGCTGGCTTTGCAAATTCTTTCTCGTATTGGGTATTGGAATACGTGTCCTATATTGGGTGCTCGTCAGAATTAACTGAATACCCCTCGTATGTTTTTAAACACTATGCTTTATAAACAAACATTATTGGTTTTCCTATTATGAATTGCTTATAGTTGGCAGAGATGTATCACAAATCAGATTCATCACTGCCCAGCTTTTAAATTTTTCATTTAACTATTGGAATTTGCACGTAATTGCAGTCTAGATAGATTTTTACAAAACAGAAAAAAAAAAACTTTCCTTTTTTAATACTGAATCATCAGATGTTGCTGCATCATGTAGATTTATATATTGAGAAGAATAGGGAAAGAGAGGTAGAACCGGGTACCCCTATTTTGACAATATCAGTTCTTTTTTCTAGCTGACAAAATATGAATCACATTAAACTAGTCAAGAAGGAGGACCTACCATTTTGGAGTGTTGTTGTTTATTTCCCAGCGTCTATGCAGATAAGTTTGCTTTACTATGTCAACTCTCTAATGTTCTCTTGATTTTAAGTTATTTATGAGTCGTGGTGTCTCATAGCATAAAGCGTTCTTCTTCCAATGAGGTGAACCGGGTTAGAATCCCAGCAATGCATTGTAAATACGAATCCGCATCCATCTTGCACCTAACACAATGCTGACGTTAAATATCCTCAATAGTAGACGGATCATGGGTTAGAGTCCCTTAGCCGTCAGGATAGACATGGGAGATTCTCGTGGTCATCTTCTTCGTAGTATCGCAAATGTTGGTTAGTTCGATCAAAAAGTCCTCCAGGAAGGCGCATTTTTCCCAATACTTAATCCAGGAGTTCTCTTGTCTCCTGGATTAGATTCAAAATTATAAGGCTACGGAGTTGAACATTAACTGTCGTAAACCCAAAAATTGGGTCTGCTGTTCAGCGATGGTTATTATATATATATATATATATATATATATATATATATATATATATATATATATATATATATATATATATATATATATTATAAACTGTTTAAATATAAAGATTTGTATTGTAATATTGTTAAATTAAAACCCTAATCTTACGGGTTTTACCAATAGAATTTGCAGTCTAAATAAAAATAGTTTTTTGAAGTACTTTTAAATATAAAAATTAAAAAATTAAATATCAGATTTGCAACACATTTTGAAATTTAAATAAAATATAATAGTTTTCAAAGTTTGGAAACTATTTCAAATGAATATTCAAATAAGGCAGCTGAGTTTTCATTAATATTTCCGTCTAAACTGTCACTCAATCTTTATTAAAAACTTACGTAATGCTATGAAGTATTCCATCATTTCTAGGATTAAATATGAAAGGAAATTTAACACCTTTGATCAAATAGTATTTCTGATGAATTCTATTTATTATTTAGCACTGCGGAGATATATTTAGTAATAAGTTTATTTCTTTGAGGTTTTTAAAGTAATTAAAAAAATATAATCCCATAATTTGTTAATTAAGATCAAAATATTTTATTCGAGAAAGAGGTTAAGTTAGATAAATTATTTTAAATCGGAATTTGGAAAGTGTTGTATTTTGCTCTCCTGCTACTACAAATGTCTTATTATAAAATTTTTTTATTTTATTTATTTGTTTTTATTTTGCTTACAATTTTAATTAATTATTGTGTGAAAAGAATACAATCGAATTTATTAATAACTATCATAAACTTTCAAATTATTGATATGTATCCAGAAATTTTTAGTTAAATATCTGGATAAATATTAAATTTTATAACTCATATTTATCATTTGTATTATCCTCCTTTTTTGTTGATTGGTTTTTGATTTGTTATAAATCATTTTGTGTAAAGATTTGTTCTAGTTGTCATTAATACTGTTCATTTATCGGAATTCGATGTGGAAGGAAAATAGTTATTTAGTTTTAATTTAATATTATTTATCTACTTTATAACTCTTAGTTATACTTCATTATTATTAGTATTACTTTACTATTACTTTTATATTAAATATAAGTAAAAACAATATATTTTCCAGTAAGTATTTATGTGGGGATTTCGATCTTCAGAATTCGGATTAGACAATGTATAATTTATTATTTGCTACTTTCTGTTAATTTATATTTCTTATTATCATTTATGACACTCTAAATTTTGAATTGATCGTTTAAATGGTTCAGTTCATTTACTTTTATTTTTAAAAATGAAAGTCCATTTTTTAAAAATTATTGCTCCTAATGGACAATTACAGCATATCATAATTTTTTTTATTTTCATATCTAACTTATTGGAAATACTCTCCTGAAACCGAAAATCCTATTGTTTTTTTCGGGAAATGTTAATTTATTTGATTATTAAACATTCAAATCGCCCCAAAAGGCCTCCGCAAGTGATGCAATCAGAAACGATCCCTGATTGGTTATGACGTCACATGTGCTCAATGGAAACGTGCCGTCTCCATCCGCTTAGGCTATTTCAATGCTCTTTTAGTTTTGATACCACGTATATCGTATAAACATCCTTTGTAAATTATTAGTAATAATTTTGTGAATTAAATTTACGGTTTTGAGAGTGTGTGAAAGATTTTAAAACTTCAAACGTTGTTATTTATCACTAAAATATCTGAAGAAATGATTATGCACCTCTTTACAGGGAATCAACATTTCTTTTCGGCTGAAATCAGTGGTGTTAATGTTCATAGAAAATATTTTATTCCACCTACTTTTAAATTAAAATAATGCTCCATTTCAGCTTAATTACTTAAAGTAAGTAGCAGATTGGATAGAAATAGTATGAATTCAGATATAGGATGGATGATTTTATAATTCGTTATTTCATTAAAAGAAATCAGTATTTTCATTAATCTAGTCCATTGAAAAATATTAGTTCATCATCGTTACAATCTATGTGCTAATGTTCAAGAATTCAAATAATGTAATTTAATGTTGCTTCTTTTATTTATTTATTTATTACTAGAGTTGAAGGATTTTTTTTAAGTAAATATTTACTAATGCAGTTTACGTCATCTTTTTTTTACTATGTATTAAATATTTAAATACACATTAACGTTTATATTTATTATAAACTCAGTGGCGTGACAGCCCATAGAGGGCCAAGGCCTACTGTGCCCATCTCAGTTTTCTTGACCTTGGGCTCTGGGGTGCAGAAGCAGATGTTCCGGTTAGGTGGTCAGCCGAACGCGAAACCCCCAGTGTTTAGTTCCCAAGCATGCTTGGTACTCATTTATCGACCCACTGAAGGAATGAAAGGCTGAGTCAACCTTGCCCAGCCCGAGGATCGAACCCAGGACCTGTGGCACGGGAGCGCGAAGCGCTACCACTCAGTCACCGGGCGTCTTATATTTATTATTCCTTGCGTAAATAGGAATTTCGTTACAGTGAGAAATTATTTTTACTTTTAAATTTATAAATTTTAATTCCTTTTTCTGAAATATATTAACAAAGTATGATTATTGTTCATTTCTCACCTTATTTTAGCAAACTATTTCCAGTGCTTGCAATGGAGAATTCTAAAATAGTAAAATTAATACATTATACATTTTTAATTAAAAAAAAATTAAAATAGTTGAAAAAAATCTCAGGTTAAGCATTTGGTATAGCCGAAAACGTATCAACACTTTCAAGAATCTAGTCCATTGAAATATATCTGACCTTCACCATAATCTAGTTATACTTAAAATTTCACTTAATTTCTAATTTATCCACTTCTAATTAAATCACTTATCCACAAAATTTCAGCGAATATCATTAAGTTAGAAGTTTTTGTTTCTAAAACTAAATCTAAAGAACAATAATAAAAAATTAACTTATACAAAATGGAAAGAAATTCTTATTTAATGCTCATTCTTTATTATTTATTAAATAATTAAAAAATGATCAATAATGTTGATATTTTTTCTCAATATTTTTATTATTTGAGTAAATAAGAACTTTGCTATGGCGAAAAATTATTTTTATATGCATTTATAAAATTTAATTCCTGTTTCTGTAATAAAGAACTAAGTAAATGCACATGCTTGATTTCAAATATTCTTTTAACATAAATTTAGGCAATGAAAATAAAGTTAATAAAATCTACTGGAATATATAATTTTTTTCTTCTTTTAACTTTTTTTGTTGAAAGAATGAATTTAAAGTTTTCCTGGGATCACAAATTTTTTAAAAGGCTACTGCTATGCTGAAGACAGTTGCATGCTTTGAATTCTCACTAGAATAAATAAATAAAAATTATCAATAACTAAAAATTATCAATAAGCTTTCCTACATTTAAAATCTACAACTATTTATTCTACATAAAAAATTGATCCAATATTTCTTTCACTTAAGAAGAAAATAAATCTTCGAAATGAATTTGAAGTATACAGTAAAATTAAGATTAGAATATCGTTAAAACTAATGAAAAAAAACGAAGTTATTTTGTATTTATAACGGGTGTCATTTATTAAGCACACACTTTTTTTATTGAACTAAAAAATCTTAAATATTCAGAGCTAGAAAATTTCGTCAACTATTAACAATGTTTCAGTGATTACCATTGGTACCATTGATATTTAGCATTATAAAAATACGTTATATTAAACCCACATTTTTATTAAGCGATATTAGGGCGCAATTTTTTACAGATAGTTATTGACCATCTAAAATAGTTGGATTTAATTATGAAAATTCAAAGGAAAGAAAGAACGCACAGCGATTGAACGACAGAGGTACAAACGTTACGTCAGTTCGTGAATAATCACGTGACTCTCCGTTTCATTTGAAAACGAAAGTAAGCGTTTTTTGATTAAAACTAACTACATATATAGCTTTGTTAGGAAAGTAATAAACTGTTCTTTGGGAGTTTTGAGGGATGCTGAATGCATTAAAATTTAAAAAAAAAATTGACTATAATTGTCCATTGGGGAATCTATGAACAAGGAATTTCGTCATTTTTTAAATAATAATGTGAACAACTAGTTTTTATAGAAAAAAATGGAAAATTAAATCAGTTGATTTCTTTTAGAAGGGTCGAAATTTGAACCAAATGTTTTAGTACGATTTAAGAAAAGATTTTTTGGAATAATTTTTTGCCTATAATTTATTTTCAGTTGCACTGTGCATCTCAATATAGTACACAATATCGCATTCTTAATTATGAAAATTTATTTACGATAATCAGTCATAGAATATAAAGAATTATTTTGTAATATTTTAATAGTAATTAGTACTTTTTTGAAGGATTAGATTATAAATGGATTAAACTGAAAAAAAATTAATTTTCTTGTTAACATTAAAGTACATTCCTACTTTACTAGCGGTTGAGTGCCTAGTTTTAAAAACTTATTTTAGATAATCGGTCAACGAATATGAGGTATTGTTTTGTAACATTTTAATAGTGATTAGAATTATTTTTTTAAAGGATTAAATTATAAATGACTGATTAAACTGAAAATAGTTAATTTTAACGTTAAAAAATGTACTCTTGATTAAAGGTAAATTTACATTCACTTAATTTAAACTATTTCAATGCACTTTACAAGGTTCAAAAACAGCTGATGAAATTCTGAGATTACTTTCTTTTAACCATAGATTAACTGACATTTATTTTATGCTATTATTTGTCTCTGAGCTTTTCTCTTTTAAATAAAGGATATTTAAAAGAAAGTTTCAAATATATTATAAAATCTTATTCCTAGTTCTGAAAATTAAGATAATCAGTCAAAGAGTATAAAAAACTGTTTTAATAGTGATTAATACTTTTTTAAATAATTTGACTGTTTTCTGATTAATCAGTTATTTATAATTTAATTTTCTCTTCAAAGGAATGTACATTTGATTAAAATTCTTAATTTCACTTTATTTAATGTATTTCAATGCACTTTATAAGGTTCAAAAACAGCTGATGAAATTCTTTGACTACTTTTTTTACCATAGAATAACTGACATTTATTCTACGTTATTATTTGTTTCTAAGCTTTTCTCTTTAAAATAAAGGATATTTAAAAAAAAAGTTTCAAATATCAAGGAAAAAACTGCTGAAAAGTGTTTCATCAATTTTAATCCCAAAAGAAGTGAACCGCCCTCTCGACTAAAGGTCTTAGACTCTTCAAGATCAGAAGATGAAGATAACCACCTTCCCTATTATATTGTACATAAAGCTATTCTCTGCTAGGAAGATCTGCTTCCGACAGGTTTTCAACGGCTTTTGGGTAACAAAAATAGATCGTTCAACTGATAGTATGATGTATTACGAATTTACTTTTAAGGGAGAAATAATGCCAAAGTTTTGACGCCAAAACATTATATTCCTTACTGAAGTTTACACGGCTATCGATAAGTTTTATAATTTTTCAAGATTGCAATACATTATCTTCTGCACGGTCAGTTTAATGCTTCATAAATAATTTATAAATCTCGGTATTTCAAAAATGTGTATGAAATAAAAAAAATGAATAATTTATTAGAGAGATTTAAATAAATACCTTTAAAATTATATATTTATAAATAATATTTGTTACACTTTATTAAGATTGACTGTTAAAAATTAATACGAATAGACTTTTACTGGAGAATTAATGGCAAAGTTTCGAAGCCATAACATTATATTCCTTACCGAAGTTTACACGGATATCGAGAAGTTTTATATTTTTTCAAGATTGCAATACATTCATTATCTCCTGTATGGTCAGTTATAAGCTTTATAGATAATTTATAAATCTTGGTATTACACCATTATGAATAAAATGAAAAGAAAAATTAATATCTAGTTAGTTAGTGCGATTTATTTAAATTACTTCAGATTAAATTTTAATTATCTAAATTTATTTAACTTTTCGATGAACTTTGGCATTGTTTTGGTAATTATATCAATTAAATCTGGTTTTATAATATCATGATACCTAAAAGAAGGCTATAAAAACTATTTATACGGATAAATTTACTTATCAATTTTGGTTTATTTACAAAATGTATGGCAATTAGAACTATTTTTTTAAAAAACCAGGATTTCTGGCAAACCGTTATTATAAGAATGGCTAACATACTATATATTTTGGATTTAATACCCAAACTTATGTATTTTAGGTCGCTATTATGTATGCATACAATTTTATCATAAATCTAAAAAAAAATGTTTTAAGAAAGATTAAATAAAAAAAACCTAAACTGTTTCCTCTTTTACTCAATTTGCTGCACTATTACATGAAAATCTATATTTTTTGAACAAAATCAAAGAACTTAAATTATTTATAATGAAAAATGTGTTTAGAAATAGTAGGAGAAAACGTTTCTTCGTAAAAAAAGTTATACTTTTGAAAAGGGTTTTTGAATATAAAATCTTATTAGGAATTATATATGCAAATACTATTTAGTTATTTGCGTGAAAAAAAATCACTCCGTCTATAAGATTATATATAAAGTCATTTGAAGAAAAATCTGTTTTCGACAGGTTTTCAGAGAGATTTACATAAATATGAAAATTTAGCTGAAAAGATAAGCTTTAGATATGACCCTTTATTGTACACATACTTTAAAATGCATTTAAATTTCAGAAGTAATGTACAAAAGTAGAAACTTTCCTTTAAAAAGTTTACAATAAGTAAAGATCAGTTCTTAATTAATCTATTACACTGCGAATTTGGTTAAGTAAATTTTTTTACTGGCTATTTTTTTGCGAAATAAAAGGAAAAAAAAATGCTTTATTTTTTTTTTTTTTCAAAAGTATTCTCAAAGTGGTTTTCCTTATTTATCTTTATTTTTTTTAAATTCAAAATAATTTTAAAAACTTTGAAAATTCTTCTTTAAAAACTGCTGGATAATTTTATTTTTGAAATTACATTTTGAAAATATTGTTAAAATATCTAGACTTGCTTTGATATTTTTTCATTTCTGGTGTAGCATATGTATTTTTTATTTATTTATTTATTTTTTTTCAAATATAAAACGCACTAGTATGATTGAAAATATCTTTAAATGCTTACAGCTGATGCTTCCACGCATGTCCCAGGACATAAATAAAATGAGAATATCAAGTAACCTTTTACAAATATTACATTTTTCAATTCAGTAAAAAGCCTTAGTTAAATTTATTACCTAAAAATATACATTTAGAAAATTAATTAAACAAAGATAGACTGTATTGCTAAAGATTAAAAAGATAGAATATTTTCTGTGAGGTAGACACTATTTTCTGATTGCCAATACTTGCAATAGCTAACTTTCTTACTTTTTTTTAAAGTATATTTTCTTACTTGTGTCATATGCTCATTATGAGGAAAATATGAAGTACTAACTATATACAAATATTGTATATTTCAACTGAGTAAAGAGTCAGAAAAGTTTACTACTAATTAAATTTTAAGTAAACCAAAAAAACTGTACCGCATAAAAAATTTACTCTATAAAATAGATTGTTACTCTTGGCTTTTTGCTATATAATATATTAGGAAAAACATGGATTATTTAGTTTGTTCAAAGCACTGAACTCAAATATTTAAAATTTAAAAAAATTGATGATAAATATAACTTTGACGGAAAAAAAAATGTGGTTTGTGTCAAATGATTTCTAGTACTTCTTAATATTGAAAATTGATACTATGAAACTAATGTAATACTAAATATTGAAAAAATCCTACAGATGTACCATTCTTATTAATTCAGTTTTACTTTAACAACTTTTAAATTAGTTACTTCTGACTTTTTAAGTTTTTTAAAGATTTATTACAGTTGTAATTAATGAGGTTTATTTACCGTTGATTTTGTTTATTATTCGGTATTTAATGCGAAAGACTGATAGTTATTTAGTTTCAATTTAATATTTATAAACTTTATAACTATTAGTTACGCTTTATTATTATTAGTCTTACTTTACTATCATTTTTATATTAAATATTTTTCTCAGTAACTATATATGTGGAGATTTAGATTATCAGAATTCGGATTAGAAGGCAGTTACTTTATTTCATATTTTTTATTTATTTTTTATAATTTATGACACTCTAATTTTTGAAATGATTATTTAAATTTTGATTATGTTCATTTACTTTTATTTTATTAAAATGAGAGCAAAATCATTTTTTTATAATTTTTTATCAATGCTCCTAATTGGAGATTCATTTTCACTTCAACAACTTTTAAGTTTTATAAATTCGGTTTCAATTTAAAAACTTTTTACTTAGTTTCTTTTTGATTTCGTAATTAAGAGAAAAATACGCCTCCAATCAAAGAGAAATCTAGATTCTAATCTGCATTATTTCAAATGGCTTCTAGTTATTCTGTTTACTCCAGAATACTGATATTATAAAACTGTAATTATACAAAGAATTAAAAAAGCTACTAGGAATAATTTCTGAAATTTTTGTTTTATTTCTATATTTCAAATTTTCAAAAAGAAAAAAAAAATCCTTCTATTTAAAAAAAATAAATTATCCCTACATAATGTGCATCATATTAAATGTTTCTTTCTTTTTGTTTTTCACTTTATTGTTGCCTACTGAGACTATTGAATTGTTATATTACTAGTTGCTGAGACAATTATCACGAGATACTTATTTAATAAATTTTATTTAATTTTATAATATAGCTAACTTGACTATCGGCTTTTTCAATTATGACAGCATACTATTGATTCTTACAAACGCCATTATTTTCATACTAAAGCAACAAAAATGTGATGAACTTTTATAAATTTACTATTTATAGGAATCTCAGAGATTTTTGTTGCTTTCATGAAAACACAATTTCTCTTCAAACTACATTCTGTATCGGATTATTCAGTAAACAAAGTTGGTATTGAGTATTTATGACAATCCATAGGGAAGTTTTGGGGGAGGGCATTTGTTACTGATTCTTTTCTGCATTGAGTTTCCAAGATTATTTTGTAAAAATAATGTATTCATATATTTTTTGTCTGGTTGTTTTAGGGGTTTTAAGTGATCTAAACAGAAGTTAATTTTAGTATATAATTTTTTCTTCGCTTAGTAATACACTCGTTTATTTATGATAAAAACTAAAAAAAAAAAAAAAATCAACAGAAGATAGTTTCTTTTATCACACTATTTTTTTATTTAATTCTTTTATTTAAAAAATGGATAAAAAAAGGATTGTGATAACAAACTGGAAAGTTTAATAATGGAATTGTTGTTGAAAAAATAAACTCAGACACAATCTTATTCAATGTGTTTGATTTATTTCAATAAATAAACGGAGAAATTATGTAAATTTTTTAAGCAAATGAAATGGTTAATTAAAAAACATTAATTAATGAGGCAGAATTACTGGAAGAAACAATTCGCAAATATTTTCAGAAAATGAAATTAAATTCTCCTTTTAAAATTTTATGCCAATGTTTTAATAATTCTTGTAATATCAAAAATTTTTTAATATATATATATATTTTTTTAATTTGTTTCGTTTCAATCAATCAATGTTTTTATCTCTATTCAATAATTAGCAAATGTGCATTCATTTTATTTAATTTATTAACATCGACAACTCCAGCAATAATTAGAAATTTAATAATGAACTCCAAATTCCATATTTTATAGAAAACTGTCTAGATATTCTAAGAAAAGAGCTCTCACTTAAGTATTAATTTTAGCTAGTATTCAAATTAAATTAGAAACGGTGAAGTTGAACTCGAAAAATGTATGTATTCTAATATGATTAAACTATATTTAAGATGTTTTTAATTAAGTATAACAGCCAAAAACAGCATATTTCCAGCCGATCTGGTTATTGATTTTGTTTAATTAAATAGATTCATCTTAATATAATTATTTGAAATGACACTATTCATTAATTTATGATTCAAAAGGAATGGCATGGATTGATATAAAATTCAATTCAAATTATACCTTCTTGGAATGATGCTATGGGCAATATTTCATGTAATTCCACCAAAATGTAATAAACTAAATATGTTCATAAAATATTTAAAGGCAGAATATTCTATTTGTTGCACTCAGATTGTTAAGCGATTTTTTTTCTTTTTCTTGTTTGCACCCAATAAAAGGTGAAAATCTCTTGCTGCGCATATTTCGAATTTAAATAATTAAAATTATGTGATTCACTGATATATATAAAAAATTACTTGACTTTTTTAGGACGTAGAAAGGACTGTAATTTCCACCAAAAACAGAGCACCCTGCATGAATTTTTTTTAGCTTCATTTTGATTGGTTCTTCGACGATAAGCTTAATGTTAGAACATTGCTGAAATCTGTTACTTAAGACTACGCATGTTCAATCTCTTTTAAATACCTTCTTTATAAGAATGATATTTAAGACTATTCATAGATTGAGAAAAAAGTATGCTCAAAGTTACCAGAATATATTAAAATTTATCGTGCTTCTGACTTTATTAGAACACCAAAAAAACTTTGTTATTTTTACCTAAGTGCTTGGTAAGGAGTTTCATAAAGTTAACAATAAAATATTGTTTTATAATATGATATAAAAGTTTGAAAATGTGGTTAAATTTGCTAATTTTATCATACCTTAGAGCATAACATAACAACCATCTATTCGGTTAGATTTACTTTTCAGTTTTATAATTTTTGCTAAATGAGTGGTTATAAGAACTATAATTTTGAAAATCAGAATTTTCGGTAAGCCTTTACTATATGAAAAAAAATTACCAATTTATTGGTTTAAATGTCGCATATTCTAGTCATAAATTTTTAAACAAAAATATTATCATATTTCACAGCTATTGCACTAGATTATTTTTCTCCATGTGAGATATACTTATGCATTTATGGTTAAAACTTTATTAAGCTACTTATGTTGGCCATGTAAGTAAATAAACGAATGTCAAAATCTTTATCTATGAAACTAATTTCCGACTTTATTCAAGATGAAAAAAGAATCAAACATTTTTGGATGGTAAACTCAAATTGTACAGAGGGAGAAAGCTCTATTATGGCAGTAATTAGATTTTCAGTTGAGATAAATTACAGTGTTGAATTTAATTTTAAAGTCAGGGATTCAGACTTGTTTCCGTATTTATGCATTTCAGAATCAGATTTTGCACTAATTTGTTTAAACTGTAAGAAATTTTTTATACAATTTAAACGTTTTTATTCATAAAAAAATAATTTTGTTAGTTTTGGAATAGTAAAATGATTACATTTGTTGTAAATCATTATTGTATACAAGACACTGCGTAAAAACTATCCTTAAAATAAATTTTTAGAATCTTTATCAATAATTAAAACGACAATGCTTATTGAGAGTCGTTAATTATAACTTTATAAAGGAGAAAATAAATCTGAATAATTGTGGAGCACATAAAGAAATTTTGGCAAAATTATCATACTGTAATAACATTTCTGTCACCATATTCTGGTAGCATTGACCATACTTATTTTTTCTGGCTGCATGAATAATAATAAACATCATTCTCAAAAATAATTCCATATTACAGTGTTCCATATTACAGAGATAAATTACAGTGTTGAATTTAATTTTAAAGTCAGGGATTCAGACTTGTTTCAGTATTTATGCATTTCAGAATCAGATTTTGCACTAATTTGTTTAAACTGTAAGAAATTTTTTATACAATTTAAACGTTTTTATTCATAAAAAAATAATTTTGTTAGTTTTGGAATAGTAAAATGCTTACATTTGTTGTAAATCATTATTGTATACAAGACAATGCGTAAAAACTATCCTTAAAATAAATTTTTAGAATCTTTATCAATAATTAAAACGACAATGCTTATTGAGAGTCGTTAATTATAACTTTATAAAGAAGAAAATAAATCTGAATAATTGTGGAGCACATAAAGAAATTTTGGTAAAATTATCCTACTGTAAATAACATTTCTGAAAAAAACTATAATTCTATAAATCTGGGTAATATATTCAAAATATGAAGTATTTAAACCATTCATTTGGCTGTTTTTTCCATTGATATGACAATGGTTTACCAGTTATTTTGATTTTCGAAATTATAGTTCTTATTACCATACATTTGGTAAAATATGCAAAACTGAAAGGTAAATTTAGCCGAATATATAGTTTTTCTGCTAAACTATAATGAATCATGATAAAATTACCAAGTTTTATAAAGTTTTAAAGATATCACTTACTATAAAACCATATTCATTGCGAGTTTTACCAAAATTATTATGAAAGTGCTTTTGTAAAAATTTCTGAGCTTTTTGGTGTTCCTATGAAGCCAGAAACACGGTAAATGTCACCATATTCTGGTAGCATTGACCATACTTATTTTTTCTCGCTGCATGAATAATATTAAACATCATTCTCAAAAATAATTCTACAAGTAATGATTAGTAATTGATTTCAGAAGTTTTTATATTCTTGCAGAATCAAAATATCGATTGGTGTTCTTGGACATAGTTATATAATTGCAATAAATTTATAAAAGGTTTCAAAGAATTTTTAAATATCGTGTATAAAGTGTTGATGTACTGCAAAAATGCAAGACTTAAACATCATAAGATAAATAAATCCTCTAATTTCAGCTAGGATATAGATCCATTTCTTGTATATTTGCTCGAACATACGCAGTACTAATCGCACGCCTGATCATTTGGCATCGACTGAATTTACTCTGATTAGAGAATAGTACGTAAGCCCAGTCAACTTTGCTTCAACTGTGATGCTGAAGACATCACTGCAAATGGGTGCTAAAGTAAAGTCTGGACAATGGTATGCATGCGACAGGTCTGCGGGCGTATAGTTTTCTTACTTGCTAGCGTCTGGCAACAATTTTCGGGAGATTAGCTTGCCAGTAGCTGAATAAAACTGACTTCTACATGACTGGCTGTACTGCACCGGTTCCTTTCTGTCGAGGACACTATGTGCCTCTGTTTTGCTAGCACCGTACATAAAACATACAGTAAGGCAAAAAGAAAAAAAAACAGACCACTCTGAATAATTTAATGGCTCAAGAGGGATACTTAAAATATGCTAATTAATTTGTGTAGACGATATTTTAAGTCACGAAATCAGACATAAAAGTGTAATTTCTTTGAATACATATATACCTTTTATTGATAGATTCAGATTTCTGAAAACCAAAATATATGGATGGTAGCCGCAATCTGGGAAATATTGTCCCAAAATTTGGTCAGGAGAGCACTCCGAAGTTTGGACCCCTTATTGTTAATTTCACTTTTTGGCAGAAAAATTTAATAATCTTTTTCACTTTTTGACAAAACGTTTTGATACTGTTCTTTACTTTTTGACATAAACATACCTTTTTTAAATGGTTCAGGTTTGTGTACCCCAAAATATAGGGGGTAGCTGAGATTTTTGATAGATTGTTCCCATAGTTTGGTCAGGAGCACAATCCAAAGTTTGGCCCCCTAATTGATATTTTTTGCGTATTTCGCCATATCTCGAGAACTTTTTTACTGAATAGAAAATGTACAATTACACAATAATAAAATTCACTTGTCCAAAGATAAATTTATGCAAATAAAATTAAAAAATATATTATACTTCTTACTTTAAATATTAATGGTCGAAAAAGTTACATACATAAAATTTTTATTCAATTTATACAATTACACAATATTTTGCATAAACAATTTTTTGCATCATTTCAAATAATGTAATTTTACAGGGAAAAATATAAAATTTGAGCGAAATCAGTTGAATAGTTCATGACAAATCGAATTTCAAAAATTTCAGACGTATAAAATTTGCTTTCTTATGAACTATTCGAACAGTGTTTTGCCATGTAAAATAATATTCCTTTAAATTAATATTCCGTATACCTTACAACTCAAAATGTTTCTGACTATCGTAAAATAAAATAATAAAAAATATACTAAAGGTTATATTTTGCATGGAATTAGCTTTGGACAAACGAATTTCAAAATTGTGTGCAAAAACTTTTAAATTAGGTTAAAAAGTTTTTGAGATATAATGACCAACTCAAAAAGTAAAATTAACTTTATGTGGTCCAAGCTTTAGAGCGCTCTCCTGACCAAACTATTGGGACCATATTTCCCAGATTGTGGCTACCCCCTATATTTTGGGGGCCAGAAATCTAAATCTGTCGAAAAAGTATGGTATCTTTATTCAGTGAAAGTATGTTTTCAAGTCTGATTTCGTAACTTAAAATATATCGTCTGTACTTTTTAATTAGTTTATTTGAGATATCCCCCTCAAACTACTAAGATTGAGTCCTAGAACGTGAAGATTTGATCATTGAATCAAAAGTTATACAGGGTGGTCTGTTTTTTTAGCACTGCTCGTGAAACATGTGACGTTCTTAACACATTTCAATAGTTTGAATTGGCTTCTAAAGCTTTGAAACAAAAAACAATGTGGCTGATTTCGAACTTTATGGCAACATCAGCTACTTCTCAGTCTTCTTCCACCTTGTTGACAATACCGCAAAACGTAAAAACATCTAAATGACGTCAAGAAAACATATCGAAAAGTACAAGTTCATCAATTGATTGTTTCCTGTTAAATTCTTCTGATTTTGAACAACAACGCTCAATAAACGACAAATCGCATAAACGCTGTGATGTGACAAACCAGTTTATGAACCCAAAATTTGCATATGCTAAACAGGTCTTACTGTATCCCACACTTATGCTAATTTTTACATTTTCTTTCCATCAATTTTGCGGTTCTTATCGATGTTATTATAATCTGTGATCAGTAATTGTCTAACAGTGTATAAAATTAAAAAAAGAATATAGTTAAAATTTAATTAGTATTCTTGATAGTGTGTTTTAAATGAAATAAAATGTTTCATTCGCATGAACTAAAAATATTATACAAATGACATAAATTACACAAACAATTGCACAAAATTCTGCTAAACATACCTTTCTACAGGCTATTAAGTACAAAATACATTATGAAAGATACCTTCAAACTTTTTTTTAAAATTTCATTATTACCAAACGAGAGAAATCAATAGTTCAAAGAATTTTTGACGAGAAATACTTATAAAAAGTCGCAAATTATAATGGAAATTTAAAAAGAAAAACTATTTCAAAAATTGCACCTCATTATGGCACACCCATTTCATTCCGATCTGAAATTAGCGAACGAGAAATTGAATTCGTTTTTTTTCCTTGAAGGCATCATTCTGGTTTGTGTCTCTGAAACGGGGTAACCTGAATGACAGAATTCGAACTCGTGGAAAAAATTACAACATGGTCATGTGATTTGCATCTAATGCTCTAATCGATTTAACATTACTCCATCAATTCGAATACTTTCCCTCTTTTACTCCATCAATTCGAATACTTTTCCTCGGTCTTTCATTCCGTCAAAAAAGGGAGGTAATCATAGAGAAAAAACTCGATGAACAGTGATGTATAGGTCCTTACTCATTGACTTCATGTTTTTTTTTCCTTTAAAAATTCCACAATGTGGTTTTTTTTCTAATCTTTAGAAATAGAAAAACTTTTCAAGTAGAGAGCGTATATGGATTTAATGCATTTTTTTGTTCAGGATCATTAATATTGGAAAATTCTGAGAAGGAAGCTAAGGTTTCTTTTAAACAAGTTTTTTATAACTCAAATACGATTACATGGTTTTTTTTAAATTTTGCATTTATTAGTCAAAAAGATGAAGATAAGAGTGCATAAAGAGATGAACTTATTATGAAAGATCCGAGGAAGCTTTAATTTTTTACTACTTAATTATAAAACGAAAAATATTTTTATACACTTATTTCAGTTCACAAAAACTATAATAGGTGGAGTAAAAAAGTTTCATTTATGATGAAATTATATAAAAAATATCATTTGCTTGAAATTTGATTTTATTAATTAAAGGTATTGTTATTTTAAAAGAAAAAAACTTAAAAAGAGTATTTTTTTCAAAATGACAAAAACTTCCTAAAAACTTTAACAGCATTTCGTTTTTGATAATTTTTATTTGAGGTATATTTTCAACTTTTACCAAAACGTATTTTAATAAAATTAAAATTTCATTATTTCTGGTATTTATATACTTTAAAATTTAAACTTAAAAAAGGAGACAAAAAATTTCTCACTTAAACTTATTTCGATTGAAAAGTAATTTTTCTTTTTGATCTCAATTATTATGTAATATTTTAAATTGTGTAATATCCTTCTAATATGATTTTCACATACAAAATTATCGAATCATTATACGGTATTTGTAAAATAAGAAAAAAAAAGAGTTATTAAATAGATTTTTTTCTGTTTGAGGTAAAAAATCGCAATTTTATTGAACTTTCAAGCAATTAAATAATCTCTTAAATTAACAATTCCTTTGGTTTCAGATTAGTTCTGATTATTAATTTAAAAATAAAACTGTTTGCGAGTAACCAGATATTAATATTCCATATAACAATTCATAATAATAACAACAACAATCCATATAACACTATTATAACAACAATCCATTTAACACAAATTTTAATAATGAGTGTTGTAAACTGTACAATTTTTAAATAATTTATGTAGTTATTCTTACATTGAAAGCAAATACAGTCGCTTGAAATTATTCCATTTAGTCTTGTAATTCAGAAGTTCTTTGTTTTCTAAATTAAGCAAAAAATTTCAACATTTGATTTCCTTTTTTTAGCGCTATTTGCAAAACGCAGAACTATATTCAGTAAAAGCAGTTCAAAGTAGTTAGGAAACCTATTACACAGTTTGCTTAAATGAAATAGTTAGAAACAAAACTAAATTGTTACCTACTAGTTTTAAAACTAAAAAATAAAGACATGGGCATCATGTTTAAAAAATGAATAATTTAATAACGAAGCAAAATTTCTAAATTAAATCATGTATTTACAATTAAGCTTTAAAGAAGAAACAAAATATTTTTTTAGCATTCTATTTATATACTTCACATTTTAAATTTAAAAAAAATTAAGCGTAAAATATTTCTCTCTTGAAACTAGTTTATTAGAAAATTAATTTTTGTTTTTCCTCCCACTATGTATTTCATCAACTTAAAATTTTAAAAATATGTGTTATGCAAACATTTTGTTCTCCTTGTAAGAAGAAAAACTTATTTTGGTTGCCTTATCTTTAGAAAACACACTTCTTTTACTGCTTATTTTAGCTGTTTTAAGTCACTTTTTGAATTTAAGGCGAGGGCTATATTTACCTAACGAGTATTGTTTTGCAAAGCACCGCAAGTGCGATTGCTTTAAAATTTAAAAATAGCTGAATATGAGCTTCTTTCATTGAATATCCATTTTAGTGATTTATTAAAAACGTTATAAAAAATGAAAATTATAAAATAATTTTTTTTTTTTAAATTACGGTTCAAATTTATTACATTGTTTGTAATTTTGCATATTATACTTCATGCATCACATATTTTAAGTTTTTTTTATTCAAAGTTATTTTATTCTAATTCTAAAGATTTACTACGAAAGATTATTAAAGATTATTATTTTATACGAAAAGAAAAGACAGTAGTTTTTTTTTAATCTGTAAGTCTGCTTTCGATTTGTCAAAAATTAACGCTTTAACTTTATCAATTAATGGTTAATAAATTTTGGGTTAAATTTTATATGCTAGAATATTGCGCATATTAAAGTTTCTGCTATATTACATTACATTATTACAGTTTTGTGAAGCATGCTATTCTAAGTGTTTATTCGGAACTAAAGATTCATTTCTATGAGAGGAAGAGTCAACCGTTTTTTTTTTTTCAATCTAGAAAAATGGCGGACTGAGGCAGAGAGAAAAAAAAACTTTCAATTTTCGAATCTTAATTCTTCTTTGATTGAAGTATTTAAAATAGAAGAATTCACTGTGATTTAAATGCTGCAGCTTTTTCTACTTCATCTCAAACTAGTGGCATCATTTATCGAATTAAAAATAGCATTAAATTTCAATTTAAATTCAATAGGTATTCATTCTTTAAATTGTATTTTTATTTCTATTTCATGGTATTCTCGATTGGAAATTCTCGTGTGGGAAAAGGTACTTTATATGACATTTTGATTCAGTGGTTAAATAAGCTGAGTTGTTAGTACTGGAATTCGCTTCTCAATAGTGGCTTGAAGTCCACCCAGTCCCTCACATATGGGTACCAGCGCAATGTTCCCCACAATGAGATAATTATGCTGTTGCTTACGAAACTGTTGAACCTTGTCTACTTCACGCCAACGAATTTCAGATCAAATTAAAGGTAAAAAGTACTGGCACTCGGGATGCCAGTGCTTTTGTATCGTAAAAGTTCAGAGAACAGGAATATGATTTACCGTATATTTCACAGTAACAGTTATCGTAAAATCTCTCAGTGATGGCAATTAAATGAGCATTACTTTAAAAATCCCGGCGCAAAATTTTACGCCAAAAATAAATTTTACTGCAAAAATGAATTTTAATGTACAAAAATTTTTTTCGGATGTTAAGGATGATGCACGCAGGGTACCAGTACGTTTTACCGTAATTTGATGAGGAACTATTTGCAGTGTACGGATTTTTCCTCTTCTAATTATTATTAATAATTTGCAATGCCAAAAAGTGCTCCGTAAAAGTTTAGAAATGTGTATTTCTGGAAAAATCGGAAGAAGTATTTTATTTTATCTATGTATATATATTTTATCTATGTATCTATGTATATATATATATATGAATATATATATATATATATATTCCTGGGGAATTAAAAATGTGTCCGTATTAAGAGGCGTCCGTTTAGCAGGAGTGTCCACGACAGGAGGTTTCACTGTACATGGTTGTTCATAATTCCCTCCGGGGTTTCGTAGCGTTATAGTAAAAAAACGAAGACCAATATGGCAAAAAAGAACAAAAGAAATTATTCCGAAAGTATTCCAGTTTTAATTTAAGCAGTTGCCAGTCGATGGCAGTAACATGTACCACTGAAGCCAGTTGTAGTAAACAGAGGGAATTATGAATGACCCTGTATATGTATATATAAGTATGTATGCATATGTATATATATATATATATATATATGTATGTATGCATATGTATATATATATATATATATATATGTATGTATATATGTATATATGTATATTTATATATATATGTATATATATGTATATTTATATATATATGTATATATATGTATATATATATATATATGTATATATATATATATATATATATATATATATATATATATATATATATATATATATATATATATATATATATATATATATATATATATATATATATATATATGGATTATGGGTTAAATAAAAATAAGCGTTTTTGATTGATGGATTTGATACTCAATTGCAGGAAATGTTTTATCTGCATGCAACAAGTTTGAAAATAACATCTCTCCTAATATCTATTAATCCTCTCATTTAATCAATTTTTTTTTAAGTAATTGATCATGATTCGTTATCACCCACAAAACCTCTAACAAACTTTTCCTCTAACATTCAGAGTTATTCGTCATATCAGCCGTGGAAAAATAATAACAACTTGGAATAGCACTTGCAGCTGCTAAAAAAAAAGGGAAAGATGTGTCATAGAAAGGGAAAAATATAAAAAGAAACTTCTGGGAGTTGAAAGTATAAGAAGAGGATATAGGAGATGGTTAAGGTGATATGTACAAAAAAGAAACTAAGGGCTGTATCACACAGAAAGGGAAAAAATGTCACCTAGTAATCTGCTTCATAATGGATGGCTATCGTTTCTTCGGACAACTGGGAGGAACACGTGACAACAACGGCGACCTCTCATTTACTAAAAAGAAACTATCTCGGGAAACAATGGGGATAATCAATAATAATATGTCGCCGAACACCTTAGTTTTATGATGTGTAAGGATTATGTAGTATAAAACTGCTTTGTATGGTATTTAATTTATTGTTTCAACACTTAACATTAGTGGGTTAGGCTTTGTTTAGTTTTTTGAGGGTCATTTTTCTTGTAAAAATTGTTTATGGTTCAGAAAATATAGTAAACAAATAATTCAAAGATGTTTACTATTTTTGTTTATAAAGTATGTTTTTAATATATATGATGTAATACGCATAAAAAACAGGGTTTTAGTGTTCAACATATTTTCTCGAATACACTATTATAAATATATTTATAAAAAGTACTCCGAAATATATTAATTTCATTGAGAAAACTTATGAAACATTCCATAAAAACTAGACACATATCTTTTCTTTATCCATATTATTATTATAAGGCCTATTATTTTTATTATTAACAGTACATCTAATTTATTTCGGTTTTGTTTATAAAGGACTAATGGTAGAAAGCAATTTCAAAACTTTTTAATTACGAAACCTATTTATTTATGGAAAATCAAATTATAAATAGCCTAATTAATTTTTTTCCCAACTATTCAACGTTTTTAGATTTCAGCTAGAAATACTAGCTTTATGTAAACAAGATATATATTTCACCAATATGTTATATTATACTGTATACTACCATTACTGAGAATTTTCAGACAATCACAATTCAAAATGCAAAGCGCAAGATCTGTCATGGTTGAATCAAACTAATAAGAAAGATTCATGATAAATACTTTACTACCAGAACAATTTATAGTTTAGTGCTGTTAATATTTCTATAAATCTTTATGGTATGTAAGTCAGTTTATTAGAGATTGAACAGTGTAATTTGCTGTTAATTATTATAACAAAACATTAATTTGTAATGCGAATTATATGCAGATTTATTTAACTCTAGATTGAAATCAACATTTGTTAACTGTGCATTTTAAAAACATTCTGTATTGCACGGGTAGACTGCACTTATTTCATTTGTAACAAGTATTAAATTTCATGTTTTTATTCTGATATAACTTTGTACCCGGTTTGAGGGGATTTGGTGTGCTAATCAACCACGGCATCTAGCCTGGAGTTGTTAGGTTTGAGGGCTCTTGGTTAGGGGCTCTCTAAAATGCTCTCTTTGTACTTTAGCTTTCTGTTTTTCTGGCCTATAGATGAGCCGTACGGGGTGAGTATAAGTGCGGCGTCGTGTGCTGGTTCTGTTGTTGTTGCTATGCTTTTCTAAACAAAATTTAAGTCTCTGATATTAATGAAGCTAAATCGTATTTGGATAAAAATTTCTTTAGTTAGAAATAGACAAATTAATAGATAATGAATCACCTCGAATGATTTATTGAGTTTTAAATAATATGTTTCTAATTTCTAAACTGCCCTATTTGCAATGCGAATTCAATTTTTAAGACTGCTTTTATGTAAGAAGTGGCTATACTGCCTTTCAATCTATTTCTGTTAGATTTAGTGAGGTCTGTTTGATGCTTCTTACTCAAAAAAGTGATGATCAGGGGTGAGTATTGTAACTGTTTATAGTTTATTTTATTTGCAATATATCAAACTATGTTTGCACCAAATTATATTAAAATCCCTCTAGTAGTTCTGGTAATAATGCAAAATGCTACTAATTTTAAGTACAAGTTTGTTGAATTGTCTCTTTATGTTACATAAGAAAAATATGTTTGAAACTTGTTTAAATTTTACTTCACAAAGAATTATAACGAATTACATATTATAAGGAATTAATTATGTTTTGGTTTTATTTGATAGTTCTTGTTCAGAAAGAAATGAATTAAAGGAGCTTTTCTAAATTTATGTTTTACGAATAAAAGTAACCGCTCTATTAATAATGAAAACTTATTGACTCAATTGAAAAAAATTGAACTCTATCTAAACTTTAAAAGGTATTTGTTAAATTTACCAAAAAAAAAAAAAAAAACTGTCAGTTGGTGTTTCAGTTTGAAAAATTTTATTTTACAGAAAAATAACGTTGTTTTAAAAACGAACACGTCTGTTTTAAGCAGATAAAATTTTTTATTTTATCAAACTTTGTTAATTTAATAGAAAAAAATTATTTTAATAAAAAACTATAATATAATTGTTTTGATATTCTGCTCGGTGTTAGCCGAGAGTAGAATGAGCATGATAATTCAACGCCGGTATTGAAACCTAAACCATTTCATTGGGAAAATGAAGAAAAACAAATAAGCTGTCATTATATTAATGGCTCTTTTTTATTGAAATTATATTTAAGTGTAAAAAAATATTTAAATCTATATTGGCCAACTTTTGTTAAATTGTCAGACAATTTAACAAAATTAATTATTTGTGTTAATCCGTTTATGGTTAAAGTGAAAAACAGAGAAAAATTATTTTGTGAAAAACAGTTTTAAACCGTAAAATATACGAAGAAAGTCAGTAAAAAAAAGAATTTTTCACATCACGTGTTCAACGATTAAGAACAAAAAAATCTGTATTTATCGTTGTACATTTTGTTCGTAAAAAATATATATATATATTTTTTTTTCTGCAGAATTTGTAGGTAATTTTTATAGGGTAAGGCTACTAGTAATTCTCATTTAAAACTATTTTTAATTCCCAAGAGAATCTTTTAAAGTATTATTTTTTAATGTTACATGCATTTACATGCATTTAATCTAAGACAGAAGTAATGAAATTCTTATAAAAATACTGAAATTGATACAAATATTAAAAATTTTAATTAAAATATATTATAATAAGGCGGAAATATGGTTAACCATGAAAATTTATTTGATTTGTTTCTATCTGAAACTTATTCAGTTAATAAAATATATGGCGGTTTCATATTTTACGATTTTAAAGATATAAATATATACATCATTTTAAGATTTCATCCAAATTTTCTGTTTAACTTTCAAGGTACGAATATTCAAAATTTATTCCTTGGAAAATATTTAATAACTTCATTGTTTCCTGGATTGATATAGATATGAAATACTTTTATTTAATATTTCCTAAGTTTATCAGAAATTTCAATGAAGTCGAACTCATTTATTGTAATACAGAATTCGGAATTTGATTCTTATTCTCATTTTGAAATGCAAATAGTTACTCGTTAAAAGTTTATTTGGTGAGCAATTGTTTTTAAAACGTCAAAAGAATTGAAAGGAACACAATATTTAATACATCAATTTAATATAATTGGTTTTATTTTTCAGAATTCATAAATTATTTCAATGAATAAATGCATATATGCAGTAAAAAAAATATTTTACTAACAGTGGTTGCAAAAACATGGAGTATTTTAGAATAAAAATAGAAATAAAAGAAGCGAAGCAAATAAAACTAAAATTAAAAATATGACCACTGAAGCCGACGTCTTCAGAGGGTACCGGCCGCAGTGGCTATAAAACAAAACCTTTTCTATTGAGGGAGATGGCAAAAGCCTAAAAAAACTCCCTCAGTACCCCGAAGGTTTTGTATAAAAGTCCAGGAGAAAAAAACATGTAAGACATAGAACTAATTAGTTCTATGTCTTACATGTTTCATGTCCGGTACCCCCTGAAGACGTCGGCTTCAGTAGTCATATTTTTAATTTTAGTTTTATTTCCTTCGCTTCCTTTATTTCTATTTTTATTCTCTCTTTTTTTGAAATTTCTGCTGCTTTTTAGCGCATTTCTTTAAAAGAAGTTTTGTCCATTTTGTTTAAAAATTATTCGTATTCTTTTAGTATAGGAGTATTTTAGACTCATTTTTAAAAATGGTTTTTAGTTTTTTGATAATCAACTTTAAATTATATGTGAAAGATGTAATCTTTTTGAAAAAATCCCTTGCTGATGATTGTTGTTAAGTAAAAAAGGAGAATTATTTGATAATAAAATGAGAATAATTTCCATAAGATTTGTGCGAAGTCCTGTGTTTTTTATCCATTTATCAATATTATCAGTCTTTCATGATTGCTTCATTCGTTTCTAAAACTTTCATAGGGTTAAAAGTCGAATAGTAAAATAATGGTATTTTAAAATTCTCATCATTTTAGGTTTTATACATTTAACAATATTATCATTCTGTCGTGCTCCCTTCATTCGTTTCTAAGCTTTCTGACGATTGAAGGCCGAATAGTAAAACAATGATATTTTAAAATTCGTATTTCAAAATTACGAGAAATTAAAAATAATAAATAGTTATGGCTCGTTCGGGAAATACGTTTACTTAAGAAGCATACAATTAGACTTAATTAATATAAATAAAAAAATTACAATTTATTAAGGCATTATTTTTTCTTATATAATAAATTTTAAACGTGACTAAGCTACAAATTAATGATGTATAATTATAGTAGCTTTCCCAGAAAAATGAAATCATAAATAATGTCTGTAGGAGCAAAACTAAATGGAAATTTAATATTTTCTCCATTTAAATAAACATTAAAAATGGCTTAGTTAAAGGTTGATTGGTCAAAATTAGAACTTTTCTGAGATTTTCTGACATTGCACCTTTTTATTTATTTAATTAAAGAAACTAATGAAAACATATCATAGAAAACTAAATAAAAATTTTATTAAAAAATTAAATAAAAATTTTATTAAAAAAGTAATTAAAAATTATTAAAAAATGAAATAATTATGGTTTGTTCAGAAAATAAGTTAACTCTAGCGTAAAATTTAAAATAATTTTATAAAAATTAAAAAAATATTCATTTTTTGAGGTATTATGGTTTCCTTACATAAAATTTTAAACATGACTAAACTACAAAATATTAATGTGCAATTTTAGTAGCTTTCACTGAAAATTAAAATCAGAAATAATCTTTGTAGCTGAAAAACTAAATGGAAATTTAATCTTTTCTCCTTTAAAACAAACATTTAAAATGGCTTAGTTAAATGTTGCGGGGTCAAAAATAGAACTTTTCTGACATTTTCTGACATTACACCTTTTTATTTGATTAAAAATCATTCCCTTTCAGCGAAAATTAACTTTCCAAAAGAACTGCGCTCAATAAATATAAGAATAATGGACGTAAAACCTAACTGTTCCCAACATAACACAATATGTTAGGAATAAAACGTTATTTTAATTTATTTTTGTGTGTTTCACTGATACATAAAATGAGCTCGTAAAAATTATTGCCAAAAGTATAAAACAACGGTGAATTATACACTACACATAGTTTAGATATGCTAGAATGGAATTAAACTTACTGATCGATGTCTTGTAAGTCTGAAATATTCAATTATCTCACGTCCCTCACTATCAACATAAACAGAAAATATCAGAAATTATAAAAAAGGGGAAAATGTAGGAAAAAGAAACTTTAGTATTCGGGTTTGTCATAAATTTTATTGCTATTTCATGTTTGCTTTCTACTTGGTTTTATTTCTGATTAATGGTATTTGAGGGTTAGATTGTTAAAAACTCCCAGATCCAGTGAAAACTATAAATCTAGTTCCCTACTCTTCTAAAATAATTATTCCTTTAGGTTTTTAAATTTTAATTCATTGAAATTAGAAATACTTAAGTGTATTTCTGTAGCTAGTGAGCTCTGCTCCCTACCCTCTAATGACCACCAACCTTTAAATATTGCAGTGCAATCTTACATAGTTTACAGGCATTCATCCTGTTGTTTTAAATGTGTCGTAGATTTCAGCAGCATAAATAATTACAAAATAAAGAATTTTACTCTTTCTCTTGAAATTTAGCATCACAAATATTACTTATTTCCATAGTGGAACCTGCATTCCACATATTTTCAGACTTTTTTAGTTGTCAAACTGTACTTTAACTACAAAATTTGCAGACCGTAAAAACACACTAGCTTCGAATTTTCATAACCATTAATTTTCATTATTGATTTTATTTGTTTCAATTATATGCCTTAGCTTTTCGTGAGTGCTAAGCTGTCAATCTAATGGCCAGTTGAATGGGGGTCCAAGTCTCAGTGCAGACGTCAAAATGTTTCTTCTCATATTTTCTTCAATTGGTAATCCTTACTCTCTTTTATTGGTAATCTTCGCTCTCTTCCATTGGTAATCCTCAGTATCTTTTATTGGTAATCCTCACTCTCTTCCATTGGTAATCCTTAGTATCTCCAATTAGTAATCCTCACTCTCTTCAATTGGTAATCCTCACTCTCTTTAATTGGTAATCCTTACCTTCTTCATTTATTAATCCTTACTCTCTTCAATTGGTGGAAGTCCTTACTCTCTCCAATTGGTAATCCTCACTGTCTTCAATTGGTAATTCTTACTATCTTCAATTGGTAATTCTCACTCCCTTCAATATGTAATCCTTAAATCTCGTCTATTTGCAATCGTCGACAACTGGAAAATTTTAGCAATAAACAGGTTTTGTTATCAAAGGGAAAAAAAGAATATTCCAACTCCCACATCTTAATTCAGTAATACTGATCAATATATTAATGCTACTTGCATCAATTCTCTAACAACCAGCGAAACTATGATGCAATTAGAAACGAATAAAACATAACTCACTTGTGGATAAATATATTCATTATCAGTATTTATTCCTGAATAAATATGGAATCCATCCATTACTGCCGGCAATAGTGAGTTCTCTGACACTTCTTTAAAGGATGCTTTAGGGGATAGAAAAGGAAAAAAAAATACTATAAGAATCGATAATAAAATAATACAGATGATCCTGTTATTTTGCCACTTTTCTAGATGTTTCAAATACCATAATTAGAGAACTGAACTATTTAATTAAAACCGAATAATCCGATTTGTTTTTTAATGAAGAGTTACTTTTAAATTCGGTGAGGAAATAAAACAAGAATAAATTCTTAAATTTTTTTTAAAAAAAGTAAATTTAAATAAACAAGTTTTAGATGCTTCTGTAAGTCTCCTAATGTATCAAATATTATATACCTTAGTATTACGATTTAATATTCCAATGCTACAGCGATACACTAACAGCAATGAAAAGTAGGATAAAATAAGGAACGGGTAGATCATAATTCATTTGCGGATAAACCTATTCATTATCAGCATTGGAGTGTTTCGTTCTTGAATAAAGATAGATTCTATCCATTACTGTCAGTAATAGTGAGATCTCTGACACTTCCTTTAAGGATGCTTTAAGGGGTATAAAAGGAAAAATGGCGTTAGGAATCAAGAATGAAATGAGAGTGAAGTGATCCCGTTTTTTTTAGCTTTTTCCAGATGCTTTTAAAACCGTACCAGGAATAGAGAAACAGAAAGAATTGGACGATTTGACTCAATTTATTTTGAAAGCCATTTGGCAGCGTTAACAAGGTCAGCTTGAAAAAGGAACGAACTGTAACAAAACTTAAACCATTTTAAATAAAAAAAAATATTATATATAAAGTTATCAGTTTTTACAAATAAATTTATAAAATATGATTTTGTTCATAACTTATAGACGTAACTTCTGCTAATATCTTAACATAATGAATATGTTTTAAACATTTCTCTAACATTTTTTTTTTCAAGTTTCTAATGGGTAGAAAAAGATTGAAACATGCATAATGTTAATATAAATTTTCCAGTTATTTTTTGTATTTCATTATTTTTTGTATTTCATTTTTTGTATTTCATTTAAAATATTCACGTTGCCCCTATATATTTAAGGCATCCTCATAAATATCCAGGGTTCCTCCTGTAGTATATTTGTAAATATGTAGTTCTCGCAAAATTAAAACACCCCTTTTTGATGATTCAGTAATCTTTTAACTATATATTTTTTATTTTGAGAATTATTTCGACATGAAATCACGTGATTTGTGACGAAATGAGAGCTCTCAAATGTATGGCGAAAATGTTTTCTCGACTGGAAATCTTTAAGTAGTGCATTGAAGATCGTTTAATAGAATGACGAAACTAGGATGAAGACTAGATGCTAGAAAACAAAGTAAAGAAAAAAAGCCGACCAGGCGGTCAAGGCGGTCAAGAAAGATCCCGGTTTTGAATCTCATCTCGGTCATGGGTGTAATTTGTTTCATTGTTCCTTGTCTTTATTATTTCGTTAAGATATCATTGACTCTGTCAGAAGGTGTACATGATAAATTGATCATTAGAAAACTCAGATACATTTAGCATTACATTATTTATTTGGAAAAAAATTAGAATGACGAAATATATTTTATTATTGACGAAATTCGTTTCCACTAAAAAGTGGCAATAATTATAGATAGACGAAATGTCCCCTCGAGGAATATACCAGTAAACAGTTTCGTCAAAATCGAAGAACGTTTCGTGAAAGTGATTATCTTATAGTGATCAAAAATTCTTTATCAAAATTTAACGAATTGTTATACTGCCAGAAATGCCGGGATATCAAGTATTAAAACCAATTGTATTGTTGGATGTAACGATAACAGTTTTAATAAGAAATACTATCTTTAAATGAACTGGCTTCAGTATGTTTTTATCAATCATATTTAAAATCTACAACTGAACTGATTTCAGTATTTAAAATCAATAATATATTTTCTTAAAATGGGTTTTTTTATTAAATGTTTGAAAGTAAAGATTGCTGTATCTAAACTATTTCAAATTGATATGGGACATTATTAGATTAAAAAAAAAATTGGTTAAGGTCACTTTTGGAAAATATGTTTCTATGCTGAAGTGTAAATACGTAGAGGGCGAAAAAAAAAAAAAACGGGCCATCCTTAATAAATTTTGATCTTTAAGCTACGAAATTAGACTCAAAAACGGACTTTCTCTGAATAAACATAAATTTTTTTCGACGGATTCTAATTTCTGTACCCAAAATATAGGGGGTAGCCGTCTTAATAGTTTGGTCAGGAAAGAGATCCAAATATTAGACCCCCTTAATGTCAATATATTTTTTGCGTATTTCGCGAGAACTTTTTAAGTGAATCAAAAAATCTTTGTACGCAATTATAAATTCATGCAAAAAATAAAATTTTATAAAGATAATAAATAAAAATTTTATTTAATATTTATTTTTTACGTTATTTATTAATAGTCGAAAAAATGTTTAACTGTAAGGTATAAAAATTTTCACATCATTTTAAAGAATATAATTTTTTTAGGCAAAATTTGAGCGAAATCTGTAGAATAGTTCTGACAAATCGAATTTTAAAATAGTCATATCTTTAAAATTAGTTCAAATTTGAGAATATTTTGTATTTTGCCTTGAAAATTAGATACTTTAAAATCATATTAAAATTTATATACCATACGACTCAAAAGTTTTAGGACTATTATTAAGTAAAATATTAATATATTGTAAATATTTATAAAATGCATTTCTTGCATGCAATTATTTTTAGATAAAAGAAGTTTATAAATTTTTCAAATTTTTTCAATTCATTTAAAAATTCCAAGATATATCGAAATTTGGAAAAAATAAAATTAACATCAGGGTATAAATTTTTTATCACTCTTCTGACCAAACTAAGGGGATCTTATTTACCAGATTGCGCCTAGCCCCAATACCCTGGGGGTCAAAAATCCGAATCATTAAAAAAAAAAAAAAAATCTTTTTTCTGAGAAAGTACGTTTTTGTTTCTGATTTCGCAACTAAATAAAGTCTGCACCAACTAATTTGCCGATTTGAGTTCAACCCGTCGAACCATTTGAATCCTAGAACCTGAAGATCCATCCGATCATTAGATCAAAAGTTATTCAGTGTGGTCTGCTTTTTTTGTCACTGTACAACCGTACTTTTATGCAAATTTTTCCCTTACTCCAAAACATTTTTAACTTAAATAAATTTGTTTACGTTGGATATTCAATTAAATTAGATAAGAAAGTATACAAAGAAATATGGTGCCATAATATACTAAAATACAGTCCAACTTGGAACCAAATTAGAATTGCATCAGATTTGCCCAATTCAACATGCTCGTGCTTTAACAGTAAATAATCCAAAGAATGCAGACTTATCTGTCGATAGTTTTGAAAATATTAACATTAAATACTTGATTTTGTAGAAACATTTATGAATACTTTCTTGCATCAAAAAATTATTCTTATTTTAATGAAAGTATAATAATATAATCAAATCTGTTATATTTAAATCTACTTGGAGTAACACATAGTTAAATACATCTTTGCATTTTTTTATCTATAATTCAAACAGCCTAACTTAATATATTAAACTGTAAATGAATAAAGCTTATTATATAGTTGATATAAAATATGTTTCTAAGGCTCATGGATAAATAATACTCTCATAGAAAATAAAATTAGTATTATTCTAATAAAAAAAAAAGATCTCGTTTACTATACATTTTTCATCGGTCTATATATTATTTAATAATATTATTCTTTGAGATAATAATGAAAGGTAAATTTATTAAACAATAGTTGGGAAACTAATTTCTATGTTAATTAATATAATAGCACTTATTCCTTTCTCAGACGGAAAAAAAATCATTGAATTTTATTTCATGTAGCTTAAGTATTACTTCTATTTATAGTTATAGTACAAGAAAATATAAATATTTTATGGCTGTCTATAAAAATGCTAAGTTATTGTTATTTAAATAGTTGAGCATTTCTTATTGTTTTCAAAAATGAACAGCAAAATTTACTGTTTTGTAAAGAATGATTTTGAATATTTTGTTTCAAAGATTCTTTGTTTGTGGATATTCAAAAAGATACTCATTAAAAACAAAAGTTTAATTATTTTTCCGTCGATATTTCAGTGTTTGAAAATTATGAAAATGCATATAGTTTGGATTAGAAATTAACATAAATATCACTTATTTAAAATTAGGCAAAAAAAATTATTTTTAAATACAGTTAATATATATTCATTATAAAATCCTTGTCAAAAGTGTTAGCGCAACCCTGGTTTTCCAGAAATTTTAGTGTCTCACAACCGACTGATCGTAAAGACCCGGTTCCTAGTACAACACAAAAATCAAGTATCAGTTGCTTCAGTCGGTACCCATTAGGTGACCACTTTGCTTAACTTGCGTTGAGACCAATGGTGAGCGGTATCGACTTCACTTGCACGTCGTCGGGATACCAAATCCCCTCTGCAGAGGATAAAAATTATGAATGCATATCTTCGGATCCTCTTCTTGGAAGTTTCCCAGACCGTCGTCAAAAGCTCATTGTGCAGCTCTAGTGCGACGTAAAATAAAGTACCTACCTACATATACAGGATGCCGGCCAGATGGCTGAGCGGTTAGCGTGACTGACTGCGATGGCTCCAGGTTCACCAAACCAAAATGGGGCTTATGGGTCTCGTTTTCAAAATGAACAACATTTTAATTCAATGAAACAAACGTAAATATTTTTTTTATATTTATACTGAATTATTTCATTTTATAACCGTCGCTGAATAGCCAACACAATCTTCGGGTTTACGACTACTAATGTTCAACTCCATAGCCTTGTAATTTAGAACCTGATTCAGAAGCCAAGGGAATTCCTGGACCAAGTATTGGGAGAAATATGTCTTCGTGGAGGACTTTTTGATGGGACTAACCCATCATTTCAGTTACATGGAAAGGAAGACTGCGAAATCCTCCCGCGGTTAGCCTCACGGAAAGGGGACTCTAACCCATGATCCGTCTACTACTGAAGAAATTTAACGTCAGAACAGTGTTTGGTGCAAGCCGGATGCGAAATTCGTGTCGACCAGCCAATGCTGAGATTTGAACCAGGCTCACCTCATTGGAAGGCGAACAGTCTATCCCATGAACCTTTACGGCTCTGTACTGAATTATTGAAGAAGTTTGCATTCATCAAAAAGCCCAACCATTGCCTTGATATATATATATATATATATATATATATATATATATATATATATATATATATATATATATATATATATATATATATATATATAACATATATATATATATATATATATATATATATATATATATATATATATATATATATATATATATATAACATATATATATAGATATGACATATATATATGTAATACAAAAATTATAATACTTTTGTATTAATAAAAGAATTAAAACTTTCATAAAATGTCTTTGTTAAAGAATAAGCGTAGCGAGATTCTATTTTGGGAATTCAAGGCTAATAACATATGATTGAGTTATTTTTAGAATGTCTCCCCCTTTTCACTTCCATATAAGGAAGCAGTAAATGATTTTCCTTAATGCGTAAGGATACAAGTATGTCAAAGACTGTGCCTTTTTACTCCAATATGTGTTAGTATAAAATGCGAGAGCAATGGTTTTCGCATGTCCTTTACATCATGTTGTGATCCTGATAAGTTGTTCCAGAATTGTCAGGAATTGTTGTGGAGAGCGGATGTGAACTGTTATCAATACCAACCTACCGTTAATAAACCATTTTAGAGCGTATGATGGCTTTCGACTGCATTATTTAAGCTAACTATAACACTGATACACTGATAACAGGGATTTTATCCCTTTTATTACACACACACACACCTATATATATATATATATATATATATATATATATATATATATATATATATATATATATATATATATAATTATTTAAAGTTTCATAGATGTCAATAAAATATGTCAGACTATGATCTTATTCTAGTGGTTAAAAAATATTGCTTAATATTAAAATTTTGTATTTTTATTCGAAATTCCAAACTCATTACATGAAGCAGTCAACAAATAAGGAAAAGCATATAATTAATTTTACTCTTATATGATATTTTAAATACTTTTCTAAAAGAGTAATGCTGAACTAATTCAGAACAAACCATATTACTTTGTTCATAACGTTTTTTGTTATAAAGTTATAAGCAATTCTAAATTGCATATTTATAATTTATCAGTTTTGAAACTGATAATATTAAAAAAACGAAACATTGATTTCTTTTTTTTTTACTTTAACGCTTCAAACTAGTACCTCCCGAAAAGTTGCACATCAGCCTACATTCAAAAATTCATCTTAAAATGCGTCAGGTATCAGCTTGGACGAAAATTCCATTACAGCTTCCGAAAACCTTTTTCTTTTCTTTCTTTTTCTCTAACAGAATATAACCAAGACGTGATCTCCCTTGTAAACGAGGCTCACTGATACATTGTAAGCTTCAGCTGGGGATCTCAGAGCTAAGCACCGAACACGGGAAAAGCGTTGAGGTATTTAGGGTTGACCGAGTCTAAGAAAAAAGTAACTTCCTCATTAGCTTTGGTCTTGGGTCACAATCATGACTATGTGGAAGGTGGTAAGAGACATGTTGGAAGAAGTCATTCATACCCAGGCAGTGTCGCTTACGCCTTTCTTCGTGGAAGCATTTGGGAGATTGTAAGGCACACTTGCCCACACTAATGGCTAAATCTTGTTTCCCTCTTTTTCTACCTTTATTTCCTTTAAAGGTCAAATCGGAAAAGGATCCAGAAGTTTTACTTGTTTGTAGGACAAAAAAGCGAACGCAAGTAGGGTGTTGTGCATTGTTTTTTTGTTGTTTAACGGAAATGTTATTTTCAACTAATTGAATTTTATCATTAAAGCTTTATTTTGTAATAAAATACGAAATAAAGAAATGTGTAACACAGAACATAGTTTATCAGGATAGATTTCAGTACAATGCTTGTGAGGCCAAAATGTTTCTTAAAACAATTTTTAAATCCACAAAATTTCATTCGATATCAATGATTTGAATCGTACATCGCAGGTTGCTTTCATAGAAAAATTTTAAAACATGAGGAGGATGCACTTGAATTTCCAATAAAGATTGTTTGCTAATTTAAGTTTCAGTAAGCGTGTTATATCAAGTTACAAGAAAAATATTAATTATAGAAATTTCATATTTCTTTAAAACATTAAGGAAAAAAATTTACGGTTTTCTGGATTCTGCCTTGGATACAAGATTATTAGATATTTATACTCGTCAAGATATTTATACTCGTCAAATTTCAAGTAAGTTTGAAAATACACCAACAGATGACGTAGTAACTATAACAGAATGTTTACGAAATAACTATATGCGGTAATAATAAAAAACATGCATGCAAATGTATCAATAGTAATGAACACTTGGTTTTTACATGAAACACGGTTTTTATTAGTAAAAATGATTTCTATAATTTTCAGATAGCAGTGCCCTCTGTTGATGAAGCTTGCAACTAGTTTTAAAAATTAGTCAGAGTTAAGTTACAGAGTGCAGTGTATCATTAATTTCTAAGAAAAAATTTATGTGCTCTGAAAGTTGGTTTTTGGTAAGAGATATAGTAAACATTTATTTATACCCATGTCGTGCTATTTAAGATTTTCTTTGAAAAGTTTTTTAGAGATAGAAAAGTAAGCTCAACATTCTTATGTTGAAATCTTGCTTTAATTTTTCCTACATTTATTTTCTTTAAAATCCAAATAGGGTAAGAATGCAGGGTGTTCACTTGTACTTTGGACAATGTAGCCAAACTTTTTTAAGTGTTACGTTTAGTTTTATTGTCCTTTTTGCATTGCCATTTTCTCATAATTTAATTTTTAAATTTAATATTCGTAGGGTAATTTGAAAATAACAATAGTTTATTACAGAATATCAAAAATTCGATTTAAAAATAAGTTAAGTTCAAAAAAAAAAAAAAAAATTAATGAAATCCAACTCTTTCCAGAGAATATTGCAATGCTTTTCCAGGCTGGGAAAAGTATTACCTTCATTATCATAGTATCTTGCATTAGAAATGTTTTAACATAACTTAAATCAATGATGACTTCTGTTCTAAAAAAAGTGGATTTTCTTAGTTTATTAACAATATTAGTTAACTTTGATGGATATTTAGTCCTTAGAGTCATCTAAATAAAGTTTTCTAAATATTTAGTCTTCTTCTACATGGCTGTGCATTGATCACAATGATTTTTGGAATCAATCTTTTGATTTAATTGGTTTCATCTAATGAACTTGCTACTTCGTGGCTCCCAATTGATAAATTTTATCACATTGATAAAGAAAACGTTCTGTCTATACACTTTTTAAATACAAATTTGAAGGAAATATTTATTATCGTGCTTACATAGGACTCACCACTTTAAAACTTACTATTGATTAATTTCTAAAGTGTAATTAAAGTAGATGAAACTGGAGTACTGGGTTGTTTTTCCGCTCCTTCCTTTAAGATAATGATCTATATTGACAAATAAGAATGCAACCATCCACATGGAAAATGCAAATAATAACAAAATATATGTTCTGAAATAGGAATAAGTAAACATAAAATGTTTGAAGTATATCTCATTTCGTTGCATTCGAGCATTATTCGTTGCATTATAATGCCTTTAAAGACTATTCGTAAAATCATTTAATACTAATGTTTCAAAATATTTTTACTAGAAATATGTAAGAACTGCTGATTTTTAAATTTTTATTCAATTAATATCATGCAAAAAATTTAAACTTGAACATTGTGGTTTTAAATGCAACAAATCACAACAACCAATTTAAGAAACGCACACTGGCATATATTTTTCATAAAGAGCTAGAAATTTAATTTTGAATTAAAAGGCATTCAAACAGCATCAACTGTCATCTTCAGACAGGGATTTAATTGAAGTAACGAGTATTAGCTAAAATTTCTCAGTTCTTTATTTATTTCAAAATTTAATATTATATGAACGCTGTAATCATCCTGTCACATGCAAGGTTTACACATGACTTACTCCTCTGTAATCGCCAATAAAGTTTTCAAACGAATTTCCTCAACGTTAATTAAAGAACTTATCTTAGACATCTGTTTTTATCGTTTTTCATTTGCGTTGAAGAATCTTTCTTTTTTTTTGCATACTTTTTTTTTCTTCATCTTCATCTATCATTGCTCCATTCCGTCATTTATTCATGAGTATTGCACGCAAGTATTTCAGAATGATGGTGATATAGACAAGAAATTTAACAGCTGCTTCCTGATTATTTAAGGCATTTTTTGTCATTATAGGGGGATTTTCTTTACGTAATTTGTAATAATTATATATTGCGCTTTTGAAAATGTGTTGTAATTGTTTAAATTTTGATAATAGCCTCAGATAATACATGTTTTGTTCGATTATGAAACATATAAGGAAATATTTTGCATGAATATATTTTAATTTTTTTTTTGCTTCATTTATTTGTTAAAAGAATTATCCTTTATGAATAAATGACGGAGATCATGAATACATGGAGTTTCACTCAATCAATTATTCATGAGTATTAAACGCAAGTATTTCACAATGATGGTGATATAGGCAAGAAACTTAACAACTCTTTCCTGATTATTTTAGGAATTATTTTTAAGTCATTACAGAGGGATTTTCTTTACGCAATTTGTAATAAATATATAATGCTCTTTTGAAGTTATTTAGATAGGAAATTTAACAACTGCTTCCTGATTATTCAAAAATAAAATTTTAATTACATTGGAATTTTTTACGAAATTAGTAACAAATACATATTTCGCATTTGATGTTATCATTACAAAAAATATTTTGCGTGAATATGTTTAATATAAAAATAAATGCTGTCTTGCTTTATTTATTTTTTAAGTAACATATTAATTCCGTTAAACAAAGAAGTAATAAAATATTAAATTTCATTTTTTTCAAATAAAACATGTTATCAATTAAGAAAATTATTCATTATACAGCTTAATCATGATGGTCGAATTATCAAAGTATTAAATTTACAATGCAGACATTTCATTTTACTTCAATCAACTGCTTACCTATTATTAATTTTTTTTAAAATTGCTTTTATTTGAAGAAATAATATGCAGCTTTTTTTGTACTTATTTAACAAAAAATATTTTGAAAAATATTACAAGGCTTTTGATAGACCCGAAGATTTTATTTAATTTATTTCCATAAATTTTTCCACAACGAGATTATTAAGTATTTCCCTGAAACACCTGATGATAATAAACATGAAATTTTAAAACTACTCCCTGATTGCTTTAAAGAAAATTAATTTTGATCATTCTAGAGTGTTTTTTAGCACAGTTTGTAACATTCCGTAGCGTTTTGATGTTATGTAGTAATTACACAATTTTTTATGGGTACTGCTTGTGTTTTTCTACAACACACTCTCCAAAGATATGTTCTCATGTTTTGATTAGTTTATTGTGCACAACATGAAATAGTGAGGGTTTTACTAGGCATGTAAATTTAAATAAAATTTTAAACACCAATGTTGTTATTTATTAATTTGGATGTATATTCAGAATAAAACATTAAATAGGGCGATGCTCTAATTTTCTATTATTTACATGTATAGACAAGAGGCTTAACAATTCATAATGCACTCCTGTCATTATGAAGATTTTATTTTAACAATTTGTTAACATGAGGTATAACGTTTTATAATGCAACTACTAAAACAAAAATAACATCCACGCATATTATATGCTGACGAAACTATTGTTGAAATCTGTTGAAACAATATATATATTTTCAATGATCTTTATTCACGTTTCAAGCTGTCTTTTTTTATTTATCTTATTTATTGAATTTGTTTTAGACTAAATGTATTACAAATTTCTGAAAGGAATTAATGATAAATCTATGACAGCTTTTAACACCATTTTTTATTATGTGATATTTATAAAGACATATTATGATAAGATGTGTACTTATCGCGCTGTTAAATTTACAAAATCATGGTAATTGCTATTATCTTGTTATCATTGAATGTAGGTCTCTAAAATCTGATTCTTAGAGGAAATCGCTAAATTAAAATGAATACTAGAGACTATAAAATAAAAGTTAAGTAACACCAATTATTCAGAAACGAATTCTTAAACTCAAAAATTTTTTTATCCATTAAACCCTTAGCCTTTATTTTTCAAAACATTTTAGGTTTATCAATGTTGTATATCTTTTTTTTTTCTCAAAAAATGGTTCGGATAATTTAATCTCATGAGAAAACAGAAAATAAAGTAGTTTTTTACTTGACAGAATTGTGATATAAGAAAGTTCTAAAACATTTTTCATATCCATAATTGTTTTTTTTAAATATTTCTTTACTATTTTTGAAGAAAGTTTTACGCATAAAAGGGTATTTTTGAAAGTTTATTTTGTGTTTCTTAAACTCATTTTTTGTATGCTAATGCGTTCAAATTAGTGAAACTTGTTTTTTTATACATCATGCTAAAATGCAGCAATATCATATTTGCTTTTAATCTATAATGCCAATACAATTATGAGTAAAAAAAATATGAAAAAAATTAAATTCGAATAAAAAAATATCAAAAACAACTCTCACTCATTTCTTATTGTTAAAAAATCAATGCAATGGCCTCCAGGAAATTTTGAGTACGAAAAAAAAAAAAAAAAAAAAAACAAAAAACAAAAAACAGTTTATTACTCTTCAATGTTTTACTTCATTATTTAAAATTTAGAGTTAGATTAAGTTTAGAAACTAATATTCCATTTTTTATGATATTCTAATGTTTTTAATGAAATCAATTTCAGGCATTTATATTTCATGATTTCGTATTATTTTTGTAGCTATTGTTTATATTTGCATAAAAATGCCCTATATCTATTCATTTATATTTTCAGGAATTGATCTTGTTGGACTAGGATTGCGTAAGTACAAATTTTTTTTTAAAAAACATAATTTTTATGCATGGAAATATGAAGAATATTTAATTAATATAACTACCTAATAAAAATTACTTAAATATTTGATATGTAAGTTTTATTTTTATGTCTGCATGTTTTTTGCTGTTAGAATTCTCTATTGTTCATATTGTTTATGCATACAATATATTCTTTTATTTTGAAATTTATTTTGATGTTACTTATTTAGCATTATTTGATTATCTTTTTATTGTTATTGCTTTTGACGTGTAATCTTTGTGAAAGAAAGAGGATTCTGAATATTATTTTAACAATATTATCACCACTATTAGCATACAACGAATTTTTATTTCATTTATTTATTGCAATTAATAAAATATAGCATGCTTCGCGTTTTGGAAACACTATTAAATTATTTAGAATGAAAAGTTATGTGAAAATTACTAAAATATAAAATAATACGTATATTATGATATAATTATTTTAAGTTTCCATACTCATAAAAATTTCATTTTATTTATCTAAAATAGGTTTACTCCATAAGTTATGTAATATTTAACAAAAAGGTTGAGATTCATTTGCAGAAACTTGCGCAATAATAATTTCAATAAGTTAATTGAAAATATTTCTGTACAAATAACAAATAAAAATAATTTATTAGTTACTTAATAATAAATGAGTTAAATATAATAAAAATCTTAATGTACATTTTAAAAATTGCGCTAAAATGATTTTGAGCATAAAATATTGATTTTTTTTAATCTTAATTAAATTTTGTTTTTTAATGTTCAATGCAGTATTTATGAAAAATAAGCATAGTATATTTGATGCGAGTTAATATTAATTTAACAAGTTGGAATAATTTTAGTGTAGTTTTAAGTAGTAGTTAGTGTATGACATTTTGCAACACCATTTTTAATACATCTATTTTTAGTAAGTCTGAGTAATAATTTCTTTTCCTTAATATTTTTAAATAAATTTTGCGTAATTTCAAACTGAATATCTAAAAAAACTGCGTTGCTTCTTTTTATTAAATCAAATTTTGTATGAGAAGAGAAATTTTCAGGAAAAACGTTAAATTCAAAAAAGGAAAATAAATAAAAAAAATATTTTAGAAAACCTTTTTGCATATAATTTTCTTATAAAATAACTAGTTTACTATGTTTAAAATAAAGCAAAAAGGAGTTATGAAAATAATTTCATTTGGAATTGTTAATGTCACAATTCCCATTATATATTGAAATGCCTCTAAAGTAAATATTTCTACGTTTTTAAATGTTTTTATTTATTACAAAAATATGATTCTTTGCTTCAATATCTTTTTTTATTAAAGTATTTAATATTTAAAACGACATGATAAATATCGATACATTTAACATTAAATTAAAACATAAAATAAGAACAATTGAAAAACGCTCATTAAGTTCAGATAAACACCTACTAATAATCATTTTATATTTCATTGCATTTTCTTAAATATGTAAAGCAAATTAAATAAAAGCTATGCAAAGTATGGTAAAGTATTATAAATGTATGCGCAAGTAGTATGATAATTACTATATATAATTTCCAAACAAGAAATGTTTTTTTAATTTGATTAAAAAACCTTAAAAAAACAAAATGTTATCCCCAGTAGCTTTTGTTGCTAAAGGATTGTTAACATATGCTGCCCAAGCATCAGCAATACAAATAAGTAACTTTTATTTTATTGTAAGAATGTTTAAGGTAGAATTTATTTCATTTAAAATATTTTTAATTAAAATCTTTATTACTTTCTTTTAGTTTAACATTTTAAATATTGCACCAAATATGCATTTTTTCCTTTAAACTAAAAACAACTGTGACAAAAATTGCAAAAAAAAAATATCGAATATAAATAAGTATTTATTTTAATATCATTTTTGGGAAAATCAAAACTTTAATACAAATCATTATAAATACTTTATAACATATTTAAATTTGCACTAATATTAATAATCATTATATCATACTACAATATTAAATAGTGAAAAATAATTCATGAATCTAAAAATAGAATCTATACCAAATGTTTATTTCTTTCTTTGAACTGAAAGAAAATTATAAATATCTGCATAGCCAAATGGAATATAAACTAGTATTTAAATAAATACTTAGTTGGAAAAAAGTAAACTTCAACATAATTTGAATAATTTTATAAATTTGAAATAATTTATTATACATAATTAAACGTTTAAAATTGCACCAAAACTAGAAAAGTTTGGAAAAAGGTTTATTTGGGTGGGGGTGGGGGGTGGAGGGACAATGCTACAAATACTCAGCTGAAAATTTCTTACTAACTTGACCATGACATGGAAAATTGCTTTATACTGGTAAGTTTCATCGAAGAAAATATCTTCCATTCAAGATTACAGGTAAATTTAGAATGTTTGTTTTAGCTATATGTTACTATATTTCATGTGATTCCGATAAAAAATGAAGTATTTTATTCGTTAGTTGCACTGTTTTTAAATTTTATGTTAAACATATAATACCATATGACGCAAGATGACAATTGTTGACGTGGTATTAATGGGACATAAGAGTTATGAGAGTTGATCTAAATCTGAAATTTTTGATCATATGCTTTGAAAGTGCTTTTTGGTAAAAAATGTTTGTTAGTTTGAATTAAATAAATAGATTTTTTTTAAAGAAATATGTATTTAAAAGTCTTAGGAATGCAGTTGAAAATTTATCACGATGGGAAAAAACTATAAATATGGTCGTCAGTCATCGTGAGTGGTTTCAAAAGAAAATAAATAATTTTTGAATAAATAAAAATATGAATTCTTCCTCTCGTGTATAATCACGGTAAAGAATTCTAAACTTAATAATTTATAAAAAAATAACTAATAATTTATATTTAGAACAACAACTACTTTTTGTCTGGTTAAAATGCTATGTGTTATTTCCGTATACATAATCATTCTATTATGTCCTTTTGAAATTAGTTTATAATAACGTTTACTAATAATACTCAAATACAACCTCTTCTGAAACAAGTATATCCCGTAATTGCTAACTTCTCTAACGCACATAAAACTTCAGAGAATTAGAGTTCTCGAAAGACATAACATGTTTCATTTTTAGGTGAATAAAATTCATGTTTGCATAATTATTTTATAAACATGAACCACTAAGATAATAATAGTTCCTAGTAAAAAAAAAAATTTTTAGTTTCTAATATTAAGGAGTTATGATTACTTAAGCAAGCAATTATGTAAATGGAATTTTTCGACTGAATCACGCAATTTTTCCATTAATTTAATCCAACAAAAATGCATCTAAGGAGATTAAACGTCAAGAAAAGGAAGAGAGGATGGTCATGAAACTCAGTTCAACCCGCAAATTACTGTCAGGATCATTGGTTTTGCGAGGAAGAAAAGAGAATCTTGAATGGAGAGAGAAAAGAGCTTTTGTTCGTTTTTTCTGTGATTGGTATGAAGGGTTCAAAAAACTCGTAAAGAAATGATTCGAAAAGAAAATCCAACTAGAAATATAATTTCTGGATTACTTTTAAGTGATAGGAAATGTTATTAAGGTGTTAATTGTGTATAGGGTTAAATGTTTAAAAAATATTAGAAGCGCTTTGTAATGTATTCATTTTTGCTTGTCATATTGTTGTTCTTCTTTTTTATTAGTTTTCTTTCTCTTGATACGTTTAACCAGCTTTCAAACGTTAATGATAATCTCAGTATATGTAACAGTCTTGATAAGTCACCCTAGATTTAATTGTTATGCAATGAAATTCTAAAAGAAATTATTAGATAAGAAAATATAATTCGCAATAATATTTCTGGAGTACTTTTATGTGATAGTATTAAGGTGCTAATTACCTACAGCGTTTGATTTTTCAAAAACACCGGAACCATTTTGGAATGTATTTGTTTATTTTGCTTTTTATTTTTTTTATTTTTGTGTTAAGTAAAAAATTTTTTATAAGTTTTACATTAAGTAAAAACTTCAAAACTGAAAAATAAATTTAACTGAAGAAATGGCTTTTATCCAATGCTCTAAAGTATCATGATAAAATTAATAACTTCATCTCATTTTTCACATTTTTTCGCATATTTATAAATCATACTAATACGAAAATATAGTTTACTAAACACTGTCTTCAAAAGTAAAGGTTTTTGTAAAAGATTATACTGTTCAGTCTTTAGGTGCATATCTTTTGTTGTTATGTTGAATAACACAGAAGCAAATGCCGGCAAATAAAGAGTTTATTGAAACATATAAATGCGGAAATAATATCGTGCACACACAGTGCTATGCAAAAGAATACAACTGTATCAACCAACTAACTAACTAACTAACAACTCAGTCAGCTTCTACAATTAATATATTTCGATTTCCCCTATCGGGAAGTCGTCACATCAAATTACGCAACTCGCGTAACTTACCTGAGAGGGAGGGGGAAAATGGGATTTTATTTGCATATCAACAACACTCCCCCTGCGAATAAATACACATTTTTCCACAAAATATAAAACATAAACTAATTTCTCATACAACTTAAACTTATTAACAATTAATCAATTAAATTTATTTGTGACAAAGTCCAAGTGAGCTTGTCAAAAGTTACAGCTTTAGTTAGAAAATCTGCGATCATTTCGTCAGTTTGCACATACTCTACTTTAATAATTTTGCCAATTATATCCTTTACGTAATGAAGTTTCAAATTGATATGTCTCGTTCTAGAAGATGATTTTACACTATTCAACCAATCAATTGCAGATTGATTGTCAGACGAAATGGTCACAGGTTTCTTTACAAATATAGAACAATGCAATTCTTCTAATAAATTTAATATCCACATTCGTTCTTTACAAACACCACCTAAAGAAACAAGTTCCGTTTCACAAGTAGATAGAGCAACTGTTTTTTGTTTATTGCTCTTCTATAAAATTAAAGAGTCACCTAACATTACAATTTCTCCTGAAAATGATTTCCCATTTTCAGCATTTCCCCAACTTGCATCGGCATGAGCATTCAAAAGTCCTGATTTGTTACTAAAAAATAATTTTTTATCCTTTGTACCATTGAGATATTTTAACACTCTTTTAGCTAAATTAAAATGTCGTTTCTCAGGTTTATGATTAAATTGAGATAAGTAGCTCATGACAAATGCTAAGTCTGGTCGTGTTCTGTTCGAGAGATATAAAAGTTCTCCTATTAATTCCTGATATTGTGTTTGATTAACCATTTCGTTTGAACAATTAAAACTCCTATCCTCACCTCTTACGATTGGTGTTTTTACACATTTAGAATCAAACATACCATGTTTCTGCAATAAACAGTTTATATATTCAGTTTGAGACAAAGTTATGCCCTTTTCACTTTTATTTATTTCAATACCTAGAAATTTATTCTCTCTACTTTCTTTCACTTCAAATATCCGAGATAATTTTCCCACTATATTATTATACATTTGCAAGTCTGAATAAATAACTATTAAGTCATCTACGTATATTCCAATATAAAAATACTTAGAATTCTCTATTCTAGTGAAAATACAATTATCCGAAGCTAGCTGTTTTAAACCAAGATTTTCTAATTCCCGTTTAAGGTGTAAATGCCAATTTCGACCTAATTGGGGTAATCCATAAAGACTACGTTTTAACTTGCATACTTTATTTTCACCATACAAATGTTTAAAACCTGGAGGAATAGCCATATATACAGTTTCTTCTAAATCACTATAAAGATAGGCAGTTTTTATATCTAAAAATTTTACTTCCAAATTTAATTTGGCAGATAATGCTAACAACAAACGCAAAGATTCGGTACTTAACACGGGTGAATAAGACTCTAAATAATCACGATTTTTTACTTGATTAAAACCTGCTGCTACTAACCTAGCTTTATATTTATTTTCTTTCATAGTAAAAACCCATTTACTCTTAACTATCTTTACATTTTCAGGTATATCAACTAGATCCCAAACATCGTGTTCGTGAATAGAATTTAATTCTTCATTCATTGCTTTTTCCCATTTTAACCAATTTTTATCACGTTTAGCTTCATCAAAATTACTTGGAATATTAGTTACTAAGTTTGAACTTGCCTTTTCCTTTATTCTATCTGACCGACGTACACCTAGCTCTAATAACCTGTTTTCGTCTTCAGTTATTCTTTGTTCATTTAATTCTCTAATATTTTCTTTAGTTGAACCTACTGGACGACCACGAGTTTTAGTTTCACTTAAATCTCTGCTATCCTTCAAATCGAGTGGAAATTCAAAACTTTTATTTTGGTCTTCTACGTTAGTTTGGATATTAAAAAATTCATCGATGTCATTAGATTTATCCTCACTAAACAAATTACTACTACCTAATAATTTCTCATTAAATTTTACTGAACGCTCTTCGATTACTTTATTTCTTTCAGGGTCGTAAATACGATAAGCTCGTCTTTCATTCGAATATCCCAACATAATACCCTTTTTACCTGGAATGGAAAGTTTGTGTCTTAAAGCTTTAGGAACGTGATAGTATGCTGTAGATCCAAAAACACTCAGATATTTATAGTTCTGCTTTTTATTAAAGAATAATTCTTTTGGAACTTCAGTTTTACCTTTTCGAGGAGTTAGGTTAGTAACATGTGTTGCATAGGCTATTGCTTCAGCCCAAAAATTTAAAGGAAGTTTACTATCATAGATTAATGTTCTAGCTCTATCTAACAAAACTCTGTTAGCTCGTTCAGCTTTACCCAAACTTTCAGGGTTGTACGGCACAGATTTTTCATGTGTAACCCCGCATTCAGTGAAATAAAACTCAAGATCTTTATTTACAAACTCAAGACCATTATCACTACGAAATTTCTTAATTTTCTTATTTAGTAAATTTTCAAATTTCAGCTTAAAACTTACAATGTTATCAAATACTTCGGTTTTGTTCTTAAGAAAATAAGTAAAATACATGCCAGAAAAATCATCTACTAATATTAAAAAGTATCTTGAATTACCTAAAGACTTTACTGGGAATGGCCCACACAAATCACCATGTATTAATTCTAAAGTAGTTGAACTTTGAGAAGTTAAAATACTACAATGAGGTTTTCTGGTAATCTTAGAAATATCACATGATTCACAAGACAATTCATTATCAATTTTTAAATTTAACACTTTAGACATTTTACGCATATAATCAGCATTTAAATGACACAATCTTTTATGCCCTTTATCCATTAAACAAGTAAGAGACAGTAAGTTATGACGTAATTCTGGTACATACAATACACTACTAATTATAATTTTTACATTATTACTTAGTGAAATAGCTTTAACAGTTCCGATTCCTTTAGTATCCAATGTAAAAGTCTTACCTGCCTGGTATATTTTGCTGTCGCAAGCATCTACAGATTCGAACCAGCGTTCATCCTTGCACATATGAGACGTGGCTCCGCTATCCAGGATCCAACATTCGTCCACTTGTCCATTCTGTTCAACTGAAACCAAGGCGAAATTTTCTGGAGTAGCACTATCGGATACCAATGTTTCTTGAAAATTTTGTTTTCGAAGACCTCTTACTCTGCTTGTCGATGGTTTGTAGCGTCTATCGGTTCCCACTTCTTGATGTTTCGAATAACAATCCCTTGCTATATGTCCCGGTCGTCTACAGGCGTAGCAAATTTTTCTTGGTAACCTCTTCTTCTGAGTAGCATACGCAGATTCCGAATTTCTTTGTCCATGCGATTTCTGTAGTAAATCTTTTTCTTCTTCCCTTAAGACTTCGAGTATATCTTCTAGCGACTTTTCTCGTTGAGTTTTTAAAACTTGTTTTTTGCGCTCATATTTTCCAGCTAGACCTCTGACAGTGTAAAACACCAATTCTCTGTCAGATATTTTCAGTCCCAAGCATGCACACTTAGTCGATAATCCTTTAGCTCGAGCTATGTAGTCATTGACGGCTTCTGAATCCAGCATTTCTAAGCTCTTGAGTTCGGCACCCGCATCAATCTTTCTATCTTCTTCCAGCCCAGTGTAGGTAGTCTTAATTCTTGTCCACAAAGCTTTTGCATTCCTTTCTTCCGCATATTGTAAAGCCTGTTCGTCTGATAGCGATAACTTCAAGTATGATACGGCATCTTGGTTAGTAGTTTCCCAAACTTGCAATTTAGCAGGGTCAGTCGGAGTTTCCTCTGTCAATGCCGACATTAGTTTTTTCAAATTCAAAACTGCTTCCATTTTCATGGCCCAAAGATGATAATTAGTTCCAGTCAACTTCGGAATTCCAAACACTAAGTCTTTTTCCATGATGATCGTAAACCACGCTCTGCTACCAACTGTTGTTATGTTGAATAACACAGAAGCAAATGCCGGCAAATAAAGAGTTTATTGAAACATATAAATGCGGAAATAATATCGTGCACACACAGTGCTATGCAAAAGAATACAACTGTATCAACCAACTAACTAACTAACTAACAACTCAGTCAGCTTCTACAATTAATATATTTCGATTTCCCCTATCGGGAAGTCGTCACATCAAATTACGCAACTCGCGTAACTTACCTGAGAGGGAGGGGGAAAATGGGATTTTATTTGCATATCAACAACATCTTTTATTAAATATTTTTTCATACTATTTGTATTATCTTAGTAGGTCCTAAAATGCTTTAATTTTATTTAGATTTTTAATAATTTATAATTATGAAATACAGCATGAAACGTCGGCTTGTTGTTTTTGGCGTTGACAGTAAAATCTTCTTGACACGGCTCACTTCCAAGCAATTTTCAAATTTTCACTTATTTGTATTTCAGGTAAATAGTTATTCGTCATTGAAATTTCTTTATTTTACAAAATCATTGATGATAAATTTTTGAACATGAATGAAAAAAAAATTAATTTCGCTTATTTGCTTTGGATTTCATGTAGTGCAAATATAATTCAGATAAACTAATATATTTTATTAACTATTAGACTGTTTTTATAATTTAAACATACCACAATATATTTTTGTTTGCAGTCAGAACGTTAGAAAAATATATAAAAGGGATATAGTTTTCCTATCTGCATCAAAAAGTGAACCATCCATGATGAAATTACAAAACATATTTTTTGTTCTTTTTAACAAGAAATCATTTTTCAAATTAAATGATGATGATTCATTTAATAAACAGTTTTCTAATTAAATTCTTTTAAAATCGTTTGTTAAACAACTGTTTCTATTTTCATTTGGTTTATATGCTTTACAAAAATGAGCATCGATGATAAACGTTATGAGCTAATGTTATGAATTTTGATAACTGAAACCGCTTAAAGAATGCATCATCTCCATTATATTCACACCAAACGTTTCTACCTTCTATGATGCACCTATACGTTGCAATCTCAAGTAACTACAAGAACTCCTTTTCAGCAAGAAATCCTTTATTTTTTCAAGTCAAATTGTGACGTTTCATTTTATAGATTGTTTGCAAATCGAATTCTTTTAAAATCGTTTTTTAAACAGCTGTTTCCATTTATAATTGGTTTATATACCTTTTGAAAATGAGCATCTTTGAAAAATATCTTGACCTAAGAAAAATAATGACAGAAACCACTTATAGAATGTATCATTTCCATTACATTCACGCCAAGCTTTTCTACCTTTTTCTATGATGTGCCTCTCTGTTACAATCTCAAGTAACAAATGTTAACTGTCGTCAGAACAAGACCCTTTTCCGCTTTCTAAGCCATGTCTTTTTGACACAGGTTAAAAATGAGTCTCGACTTAGTCTGTCTCTTGGCGTTGCTGTATTGGTGGGTATCCAGCCAAGCGCTTAAGATGTTCATGAGATTATTTTCTTTGGCGATCGCAATGGGCCTTAGATGTGGATTATCACTCAAGCAAGTGATAAGCTGTCCCTGGAAAATAAAGTGAATTCCTCTCGCCTAAGTTTGGTGCTGGTGATTTTTATAGTGGTATTTTTTTCTCTCCCTGTTAAGTTCAGTTTGTTGAAAACTTTTCAACTGTAGAAAATATTCTATTAAAAATTCTAAGGAAGCCAGGCTAAAGTTTATGTTGTCAAATAACTCTGAGAAATTAGAGTGAAGGAAATATCCAAAGGTTAGAAAACTTATTGCTCTCAAGCATCTCAGGGAATTTAAGAACAAAAGTATTTTCTACTTATATTTTATTGACGCTTGAATAATTTATCACAGTACAGTACAGCTATTTAGAGTTTAATGAAAGATTAATGGCAATAACTGATAGCAAATAAATTAAATTCTTGAAAGGAGGTGTTTCTATACCTCTGTACTTTCCCTGCTATGCTATTTTGTTGGTGCACACATAATAATTTTTGATATGTTTCAAAAAATACAAATGCATTATTCAATTACAAAGATTTTACCCTAGCAACTTAAACTTTCAAATGCCAATAGTTATATTTAGCTTAGCAGAATGCCTGTGAGTTATTTTGTTTGAACGGAACTCAAAATGTGCATGTAAAAAGTAGTCCCAGTTGGAATTGTGTGTTTAAGAAAATAGGCACAGCTGGAAATGCTAGTTGTAGAAAATGGAAGCAGCTGGAAATACGTGTTTAAGAAATTTAACACACCTGGAAATGCGGGTTTTAAAAAATGAATGCATCTCTAAATGAGTGTTTAAGAAAATGGACATAATATTTAATTCCGTTTTCCAAACTCTTCTTCTTTTGTTGTTCTGTTGAGAAATGTTTTTTTTTTTTAAAGAAAACTATTGAATTCAAATAAATTCGTTATGTAATGCCATTTATTAAAATACATCACTTAGTACATAATTTTTAGAAACAAGTATTTTTAAAAATATATATTAACCGTCAAATGTTCTTATCATAAGTAAGTCATGAGTTATATCGTATATAATAAGGTTGAAGTTGTTCATGTTAGTATTTTTTAAAAAAAACCTATTAATCATTCAGTTTTCTGAATGCGTATGAAAAGTTACACCTGTTATATACCCAACAGACTGACCCTAAAGTTTAGAACTTAGCCCCATAATAATAGTGTTCAAAATATTAAAGAAAAATAAAATTGAAATTTCGCATGTAGCTGCTAAATTTTGGGTTGAGCATCGCTGTCCATTTTCTTAAACATGCATTTAGTAATGTGTCCTATTTCTTTTTCTTTAAAAACGCAAATTTTCTAACAGACGTGTTAAGAAAGAAGCTCGCCAACCATTTTTTAACTTTCTTACATTTCAAATTTAATAAAAATTTAAATGTTCTAAACTGTTTAACATGAGTCTTTTTCCTTCCGCAGCAGTGTTAGTACCTAAAGTTTTTTTTCGCAATAAATGTTTACATTATTTAATAATTGAATGAAAAAGTAACAATTCAACTAAAGGTATTGATTTCAATCAAATAATAATTACGAAACCAATTAAATTATATATTAAAAAACAAAACAAATTATAGAATTTATTTATACTACGTTTCTTTTCTAGGTTGATAATGGAGATATTAATTTATTTTAGATATAATATTGAAACCTACATGTATGAAGATAAAATTTTCTTTATTTAATTAATGGCAAAAATAAAAATCAAGTTGAGAAATAATTTTTCTTAATATTTCCATTTTTTTTAAGTTTTCAATTTATAATTACTGCATAAATTCTTAATTATATCCAAATACATATTTTTTCCTGCGAAAAATTGAAAACTGGATAATATATTCATATAAACGTTTAATAAAGTGTTTAAAAGCTACTTTCTCAAATAAATAGGAATAGGCAATTAATTACTTTAACATTTTTATTAATGAATAAAGATGTGCAAAACTAAAGGCATTTTTTATACTCTCGGAATACTTTTTTTTCGATTTTGATTGTTTTTCTTTTACTTATTTGATGCTAATGAATCTACTTTCTTTACATCATCCAAAATAAAAATTAATCATTCTTTTAAAAAAATATATATCTTAACTTTCATAATTAGGTAGCTCAGATAGTTAGTATGATTAACATCATTGATTAACTTAGCTAACTAAATAAATCATTTTAGCTTCAGTAAATATTTTTGCAACCCCTTTGGCGAGTGCGAAATACGCCAGCTGTCCAATAATTCTGGCATCTTTACTGGGATGTATTGTAAAAATCTCTGATTGATAAGACGCTTATAAAAGGCAAGCAGTGTTGAAGTAGAGAAACACTGAGTGCGAGAAATGAAAGAATAAACTCATTTTATCTTGTTCTACTCCGGGTCAACAGAAACTAAATTTTGCTTCGAACTTTTCTACTTGTTTTGTTACTTCTTTCTCTTTTTATCGCCAAAGTATTGGCTTTAAGCTGTGGTAAAGAAACATTTCATTCATCTTTATGGACTTCTGGTTGATGGAACGGTACTTTTTTTTACTGAAAAAATAGCATTGTGTGACTGTTCTGCATTATTTAAGCTTCTTATTGTTAATATAGTGATACATTTCTATGAATTATTGTACATTGTACATTATGAAGTATTGTACAATTAAAGATTTATTTTATTTTTCGTTAGAAACAGAAATTGAATTCTAATATTGTCTTTTTTTGTACTAAATTTAAATTTTAGTTTCAAATACGCATATTACAATAATAATTCATCAAATATTTTACTTTTTAAAATTTTTAAAATACATAAAAACTTTTAAATGCACGCAATCAACCTATATAATAATAACTTTGGAAGATAATGCATTAAAACACGAGAAGTGAAGAAACATGAAATACATTCATGAAATTAAACAAATGGAAAGAAAACCTTATGAAAACCTACAGTGATACTAGATACTGTATACTTTCATATCCAACGAACTTCCGTGTTTTTGCGCATGCTCCAGAATTGCCTAGATTTCGAGAAAATAGGGCTGACATACGAAAAAAAGATAATTATTTAATTTTTTCATGGTTGATGCTTGTTTCTATTTTTTTTTCAAAAAAAAAAAAAAATGGCACGTATCATTATATTTCTTTTATCGAAAATCATGTCTATTAAATTATTTCGAATTATTTTTATTTTCTTTTCCAAAAAAGATTGGCCTTTTCTACCATACACAATCTGGTAGTTATTTCATTACTGGGCGCTATAAAAATGGGTACATTCCATATTTTGTTGCATAACCGACTATGCTTGGTAGACTTTTTAAATGATAAACTTGAAGTTCAATAAAATAAAAGTAATTTTTACCTTAAAATTAATTAGAAAATAAAACATGGCTTTTAATAAGCATTTGGTAAGCGATAACGTACAAAAACGGACTTAATTTCGGACTCTCTTCAAGACTACTCGCTTAAGTAGTAAAGTTGATATTTATATTACTAATGACTTTCCGTGAGTTTTTTAATATATAAATAAATACAGCTTGGCTATCATTATAATGGTATTCGATTTATATTTTCGCACCTTTTTCTACATCTTTCATGCATTTTGTTAGCAAGTTAAACAAGTTTTTTTGTACACTTGTCTCCGAATTTATTCAGCTTCAAAGTATTTTTCATTGCATTTGTTTTAAAAAACCTTTAATGTTGCGTGCATGTTTTTAATATGAAAAAATGCGCAATTGTACTCACATCATGATCAACTTTGCTTGAGTTCACATAAAGAAGAATAAAATGTGTTCAGGAGAACATGGAAAAAGCATGAATTGACAATATAACTTATAAATACACTTATAAATAATACACACTAAAACTTATAAATACAATATTGCTTGATGAATATCATTTTGATTTAAATTTGTGGCCCACATTTAAGAAGAACTTTGGCAACCATACAAATAATTTAGCTTTTAATATTTAGATATTTTTTCCATGTGTAAATACGATAAATGGAATGAATGGTTAAATGAAATTTTACAAAGGAGCATATTTGTCTACTCCATATCATAACTAATGCTTAAAGTTAAAGTACAATAAAAAATGCGTCATATCCACGTATTGTATTTATATTAATCCCAAAAATAGTTTGAACAGTTATATTTTGGAAGATTTTAAACTATAGTTGTTTAAAACTACGGGTACTACTATAAAATTGCATTTTTAGGACATACTACCATGTTTTTTAAAAATAAAATAACTCAATATCTTTAGCTCAATGATAAAAAATATTTCATCCATTCTAATTAAAAACCAATAATTCATTTATTTCACATAAAGAAGATAAAAATTTCTACAAGTGGAAAAAACATAGAATGTTAATGTACTTTAATTTATAAATACAATATTGTTTATTGTACATAATTTTGTTTTATATCTGAGGCCCATATTCAGGAACTTTAGAAACCATACAAATAATTTAATTTTTAACATTTAGATGTTTTTTCCAAGTGAAAATATGTTAGAATAACAGGTTAAATGAAATTTTTCAATGGAGCATAGTTGTCTTCATTATATCATAACTTATGCTTAAATTGAAACTAAAATTAAAAAAAAAAAAATCATATGACGTATCCACATAATATCTTTATATTAATCACAAAAATTATTTTAACAGTCATAATTTGAAAAATACAGGATTTTTGTCAATAGCTGCTTAAAACTATGGATACTGCTATAAAATTGCATTAGGGCATACTACCATGTTTCATGAAATTAAAATAACTCAATAGTCATAGCTCATTTAATCAAGTAATTTGGTCTTTTTCGGATTATAGAAGAAATGCTTTGAGACTTAATCCGCAATATCATGCCTTTAATACAATTAAAATCACGGCTAAATCGGCTATTTTATTTCTTCACATAAAGCAATTTTCTAAGCAATATTACAATTAAGACTATTAAAAATATGTTTTATTGCAATAAAACACTTAAACACGCATTAAATATCTTTTTTCAGTTATGGTTTAACGCGAATAGTAAAATTAAATATTGGTAATTTGAATTTGCTGTAAAATATCGTTTTATATAACAAGAATTCTTTGAGAAAAATACCTTTGATTATATCATATAATCTCTTCAAAAAATATTTCTTTTAGTTTCTACAGAAACTTCTGCTTGACAGATTTTTGGCAGTATTTTATATAATTGGCTCATTAAAAGGAATTACATAAGCTTCAAGATGGTAAAATATATGGTAATGTTGAAAAAAACGTATATTTTGTCTTGTGTATTAAAAATTACAAGATAAATAATCTTTTTTAAGATAAATTTATAACTTTTTTATGAGGTTGAGTTAATAAAGATGTTTTGAAAAATAAATTTAAGAATATGAAAAGATTTTGTCATGCGTACAAAATATTTTATTTTTTATATTAATAATTAACTGACATTCAGCATTTAACCAATTTAATTATGCATGAGCTGTTAAGTGTTTGATAATAAACTCGTTTGTATTTTAAATGAAGAAATAATGTTACTGAAAAAGTAAAAAGGAAGATAATACATTAATAGGAACCTAATGTTTTAGGATACGTTTTAGTATTTTGAAAGGGAAAATTTAATCTAATAACTTAAAAATAATTAGAAATTTATATTGTTTGTAATTTAAATGAAATAAGTTACTCATAACACTTGACAGAAAATGGTTCAACTTTTGTTCTTAAAATTAATAATTATATAACATAAATTTCTTGTAATAGCTGGAGATACATTAATTTCTTATTAAAAAAGGAAGGAAACCATTTTTTTTACTTTAACATAATAAAATATGTCTTAACTAATGCGTTTTAAAATAAATCGTGCACTGCTTGTGTCACTATTAAATCTGAGTATGTTAAAAGATGTTTTGTACTTAGTGAATGTTTTCTTTATTATTATTGATTAATTAATAACGAAATTTCTCTTTATGTTATTTATTTCTTTAGATAACTATTCCAAGAATATTTTATTAGTAACGGAAATTTAAAAATAAATCAGATCATGCCTAATTAAAATCTCTTTGTTGAAAACAAAAGATTTTTCAGAAATAATGTATTTATTTCCCACATGATTCGTGATCATTTCGTATGATTATATTCATTATATATCATTATATCATTATTTTGAGAACAAAACGAAATCCATTCAGAGCAAAATTGACTAGATTAATAAAAATATATGTAGAAAAAGTGTTTGTTTTTCTGATTGGTTGAATTTTCATATTAACTCAAAATATTAACATGCTTCGGCAGAAATGTAAAGTATATTATCATTATACTGTTACTATTTATTATCTATTGCTTCTTCTTTGTCTTAATATATTTAGTTTAATTATTGATTTATTTACTTTAAATACAAAGCTGATTACTCTAAGAGAATCTCAGCATTATAAATATTTTTTTATATCTAAAATTATTTTTAATATTTAATAAACAAAACAATAAATTTAATTTATGCTTCTCTGAGAATTATTTAAAGTTTATATGTAAAACAACCAGAATATATTTTTAAAGAAAAAGTGAGCAAAGTTTGTATTTTCTGAAATTTGAAATTAAAGTGATAGCTAATCTAATAGTTTTAAAGTTACATAGTAAAAGTTGTTGGCTTATTCATGCCACCATGTTTAATATTGAGGTAAATTGAATAAATTTTAAAGTATAGAACCATAGTTGTCGTACAAAAATTATATAAAATGGACAAAAAAAAATTTTTTCTTCAAAAAATTAGTGCGATTTATTTGCTCAAATGCGATTAGTTTGCTCAATTTGACTACATATTTGCTTATTTTTAAGAAAAATGTTTTCACCAGGAAAACGTAAAATGACTCTAATGCACTATAGCAGTAAAAATTACAAAAAATGTGACTACATGCACTGTGAAACATTGTAGTTTTCACAAATGTACTCCAAATAAAACTCCAAAAATGAGAACAATCGACACCAATTTTTTTACAGCGCAGAAGAGATTCCTTGGATAAAGATTTCATTTGAGTGCATACTCTAATATCATAAAATTTGAATTATTCAATTCCTCCATTTCCAAGGAATCAATTTTAACTTTTTATGAGTCTAACAATAAATTTATTTACTTCTTTGTTCCTATCATAAAACTGAGAAAATCATTGACAAGATAGACATTTATAGACATTGACATTTATAGATTTTGAGGCACATGAAACAAATGTCCCTACAAATGTTTCTCACTAAATAATACTAAAAGTTCATTTAACGTTATGACATGATGAATTGAACCAAATACTTTAATTCGTTTAGATGTAAGTATATGTACCTGCTCAATGAAAAACATTCATATTGTTCCAAGACATTCATACAGTAAAATCAAAATCATGTTTTATTTACATTAAAATTACTGAGACTAAATCTTATTTAGAGCTTATGGAATATTCTCAAGAAACATTTAGGTAAAATTAGTTGTCCGATAAAAATCGATTGGTAAGTAATGATATCATACGTCTGTTGGATGATGATGAAATTAAAACCATGTATGCTAATCTATATAAACAATGGAAAAACATCTCGATGTAAAAGTGAACATACAACATTTATAAATATGTATAAATACAAAGTATGGGTGAAAGCTCATGCTATAAAATTATTAAAGTACTTCTTTGTAATGAAATCAAATTTCAGTAAAAACAACGTTTTAACATCACATATGATACAAATTCATTTAAAACGCATGGGCTGTTCAATATCACATTCGATAACCTTCATCAGTAGGACAAAAATAGGATTATTATGATAAAAGACAGCTTCGTTTTTAAGGTATTATATGTTTAACATTGCCCCTATTAATTTGTACAGTATAGTATTTTGAATGATATTTCGTACAATACTTATAAGTGTGAATTAAAAAAAACAAAAAGAAAAATGTATTTTTCAACCTATGAATTTCGTCACGTTGGTTGAATTTCTCAATTTTTATAATTTTTCTGCCAGTGTTGTACTCAGGTAATGTAAAAAGGATGTGCAACTATGCTTGTCTAGAAACGTTAGGTGGCATGCAACTATGCTTGTCTGGAAACGTCACCAACTATGCTTGTCTCAAAACGACGTTAGAGAATATTTACTTGTGATAGAAGCTTGATTTTTTATGCAACTATGTCTGAAAATGGCAGTCTGAAAACGTTATGTGGCATATAACTATGCTTGTCTGGAAACGTCAAAAGCGGCATACAACCATGCTTGCCTGGAAACGTCATTAAAGACGATTTACTTGTGATAGGAGCTTTATTTTTCGTAAATAAAAGAGACAAAATATGATTGAATTTTGTTCATAATTTTTGAATTTTGAATTTTTGTTCATAAAAAAATAATCGTCGCTTCTTAAAGTTCACTTAGAAAAAATTATGGTCAAAACTTTCAGAATATGATAAGTTTACAGTATGCCTGGCTCAGCAGTTTTTATTGAAGCGCTTTAGTAATGAATTTGGTAAAATTCGAAATAAATTTTGGTTTTATAATGTTTGATAATCTCTAGTAAAGTGTTAAATTTAGTAATTTTATCATGACTCTTTAGAATATGACAGGAAAACCATTTATTCAGAAAAACTTTATTTTTTAGTTCTGTATTTTTTAAATAAATGTTTAGCAACAAAAACTATAAATATGAAAATTATAATTACCGGCAACTTGTTACTATGTGAATGAAAAAACTATCAAAAAAAGTTTAAATACTTATAATTTTGTTTTATTAACCACAATTATTATTATTTTTTTACCATAAATATTATTACCACACAGTAAGAGACTTTTATCAAATTTTTTTTCTTCGAGTAGAAAAAGTAGAATCAAATTTTGTTCTCAAATAGACGTAAAAAGGTCTAAGTTACATTAGAGAAATAATAAATACCGAACATAGACCTTATGTAGCAGTACTGAAATGTAGACCTTTTATGAATTAATGCAATTTAGGAAAAAAAGTTTTTGCCAAGTGCCTTAAACAAAGAGATTGTTTTGCCTTATATTTTTTCTTTTTCATTTAGTTTTATTTAAAAAAAATTGTAGTTTGTTTGTATATTTAATATAATTACTATTTTTTTTAATGTGTTTCATAAAATATAATTTTCTCATGTTCACTTAAATCCATTACCTTTCGCATTTTAAAAAAGAGTTAAAAGTGTAGTGAATATATCTATTCTATAAGCGAAACACAAGTTTCAAATTAGTTTTACTTTTAATAAATGTAAAGGTTTTATATAAAAAGTATACAAAAATTATTATGAATCTCTCCTTAATAATTTAAATATTAATTTGATTAATATTTATTCCCTAGAACACAAGTTTTAAATTAAAATTTATTTCAATGTTAAATATTTTGAAATAATGTAGTATTACAATAATGTAGTATTACAATGCAACTCAAATATTACAAAACACTCAAAAATTATTTTGATTATAGAATGTTTAAAGTAAAATAAACTTATTTTTTTTAACTAAAAATGCGACTATGTAAAAGTGGCTTTATTGAAAATTTTACAAAGGGGTCAAAATGATAACAATATTTTGGTATATTTTCAGCTATAGTTATAATAATTTTTCTCATTTATATTAATATGCTCTAAATAAATACAAATTAGCGTATATTAATATCAGTAAATGTATATAGGTGCATTTATTGAATCCAATCCGATTTTCAGAACATCAAAAGTTTGAGAAAACAAAAAATATCTAAGTAATATTTTCTCTTTTACCATACAAAATTTTAATTTATCAGCTTGCTACGTATTTAGTATTTAATGAAATGAAGTAAATGAAATGAAGGCTGGACATATTTGCAAATAAAAATTAAAAGAAACATTGAAGAGATAAATTTATTAAAATTTTAACTATTCTTAAATGCATGTAAAAGTATGATTAATGGAAGAAATCAGTTTTAAACTTGTTTTTAGTTGGTTATGAAGCATAAACTTTTTAATGGACTATTTAATTAAAGGCAAAAAATTAGAATGTAAACAACTTTTTAATTACTTACTTAGAACAAATTTCAACAACAAATCTCAAATCTCATCTAGTATTTTTTTTTAGCTACTTTGAAATATATTTTTTTGTGGAAGTTACGGCTTTCTTTTTAAACAAAATAGTAATATGTTTTAAAGTAAAAAAAAAGTAATTTTTTTCTTGGTATTTTAATAACTTTTTTACCCAAAAAATGAACATTTTGAGTAAATAAAGATTTTTTTTATAAAGAAAATGAGAGAAAATAAAAAGATTTAAATCATAACTGTTGACAATTTAGAAAATGGAAAGATTTTTATTTCTTATAAAACAAATAATTAATGTAAAACTTGACTTCTAAAAATTATCCATTTTAATGGATTTCGATGTATCTGCATTGAATGCTTCTTAATAAAAATATAACAAGTTTTGTATAATTCAAGCCCAATTATCTTTATTTTTTTATAAATTTGTAATTCAATACTTAAAAAAAAATTCTTTTCGCCAGAGTCTATAAAAACACTTTTATTTCCCTTGGAAAAACTGGATTGCAAAATGTATCCAAAATTATAAATACAAATTTACTAAAATTAACCTGTTACATTTAAATACGCTTATATTTTACCGTTATCTAGTGCTCAGTGAAACATAATGATCAGATAGTTATCACATAAATAACATTTTTGCATCAAACTGACACTCAGTATCGGTATCAGACTCTCCCCTCTATAGCCACACACATCACCCCACTACAAGCAGGCACTTAGCTCTGGTTTTTGGGATATATCTTTTAATAGCATATCTTGGCAATGGGGTATATCTTTTAATCCTAAGTTAGTACCCTTTTCTCGCATTTTTTACATCATAACCCGCGAAAGAATTTTTAGCCAAGATAAATTTAAAGATAACGATTCAGTAACGATAAATTTTCAATCATCTTCCAGGATAGAACTCAAGATCCCCAGCTCTCTAACAACGAATCGCTTCATATTTTTACTTAATATCAATATACCACCAAAGTGCTTATGAGATAGCACATTTTACCTTATTTTATGCAATCGGCGTTAAACAACTGATCCGATTCTGAGTTTACGACAATCAAGATTCAACTCCGCAACCATGTAGTTTTGAACCAAACCCAGAAAAAAGGTGACTTCTAGATCAATCACTCAGACAAACTAGCCATTGTAAAGGAGTGTTTAACCAGTGTTTACTTTTTAAAAAAAGGGGAAGAAAGAACAAGGATCAAAAGCGTTGAGTGAAAAACCAAAAACCACTGTTTGCTCGTTGGCAAAGGGATTTTGACCCATGATCCATCTAGTACTAAGGATATTTTACGTAAGCATTGTGGTCAGTGCCAGCTGGGAGCAGAGTTCGTATCAATTATCCAATGCTGGGATTTGAGCCTGGACCACTTAAGGCTTCAAGCTTCTTTCATTGATAGAACGGCGCAGTGTCAATGCTGTGCCAAATTTAAGATATAAAATACTTAAAAAATAGTTCTACATATTAATGTGTATGAGTTGTGAATTTATTTAGGATAAATAGTGATGCTTGATAAACTCTTTAAAAGAATTTTCAATGTAATTTTACAAAGTTATTAAATGTGATGATTAGAAACTGTAAATAGAAATTGTCGGAAGTGTCTTTGCTTAGGTAAAGTTAAGTTGGAGGGGGGATAGATTCGCCCATATACACAATTTCTTCTTCTTATAAATATATCGTTACACGCAGATTTTTATTTACAGAGAATCATAGAATTACATATAAAAAAAATTAAGTGATTATGAACTTTTATATTACAGAATCTTTGTCGTTGCAACTTTCAAATGAATAAAAAATTACATATATCAAAAATACAAAATTAAAGATCGCATAAAAGCTACAGAAAGAAAAAAAAAAAACTTAACTGAAATTTAAAAGAATACTTTAACTAAAATAAACAAGTTAAAAAAAATGAATAAAATAATAACTTGTTAAATGAGCAAAGCGAAAAAGGTTAAATATGTGCTTAGTTGACTTATTCACACTACAGTCATTATAGTTAAACTTAAAAGTGCTTATTATTGTGTCACAGTCTATCTGCTTGAACTATTTCAGGTTAAATTAATGACTAGTCTCATTTACAAAGATAAGAGAGAGTGGCCGTCATTCTTAGCAACGTGAGCTTACAATAAAACTCTGCAAGAATGCATTCTTCTGATATCCAAGGCAGATTTGTCCAAAGCGAAAACGAAACGCTTTTCCCTCATTATAACTTGAGAAACTCTGCCTATTTATTTAGGGGTAAAACGTAAAAGCTAAATGATCTTGTTCTCAAGTTTCGTCCCTTGTCGCCAGTTTTACTGACCCTTGCACTATTGCCTGTTTGGCTTTTAAGAGTTGAGCACAGAGGGGGCGAAAGCGAGAACGTGCTGTCCCTGGTCGATGGGTCATTAAAAGTCAAAGTTCGGCAGTAGAAATTTTGCATACTGAAAATTAAACAGAATCAATTAGTTGATTCTGGAAAATTTCAGGATGAGTTTGGGAAAACTCTAGAATGGGGACCTGTTTTAAATTTATGCGATGCGACAAAGTGTCCTAAATATTTTCGCTGTTGCTATATTTATGATGTTTATGCTCGGAGTGAAATATATTAGGGATATTTGGGTAGCATTTAATATTTATGTTTAAGGACATGCATGTTACGACTTTTAGATGTTATTAGGCTTTACATTTATTCTATATTTTGTTGTCAGCACCATAAAAACTCAAAACTCCTCTCTGTATAAGTTAATATTTATACAAATGTTTTTGGTCTGCTTATTTATCAGCTATAACTATTAACTATGTGACGAAAAACAATAACTTTAATGCCTTTGAGCATTTTAAAGTTGATTACAATAATTGTTTTAGAGCAAAACTTAAATAGTAAGATAGATGTGGTTTTTAATTGTTCAGTAATGGGAAATTAATTTTAAAAGAATTGAAATTTTTTTTTTTATTAGTTATGTTATTTTATTTTATAACAGTCGTTGAACGGCATACCGAATTCTGAGTTTACGACTACTAACGCTCAACTCCGCAGCCTTGTAATTTTGAACCCAGCCCAGAATAAAAGGGAACTCCTGGATCAAGTATTGGGGGAAATTTTATCATCGTGGAGTACTTTTTGATGAAAATAACCCACATTTGTGTTACAGGGAGAGGAAAACCATGAAAACCTCCAACGGTTAGCTTAACGGCATGGTGACTCTAACCTATGATCCGTCTGCCACTGACGGTATTTAACGTCAACACTGTGGTCGGTGCGAGCCGGGGGCGGAATTCGAATCGACCAGCCATCGCTGAGATTCGAACCCGGTTCACCTAATTGTAACGCTAACGCTCTATCCCTGTGCCACTAATTATGCTATTATAGTATTTAGTTAACTAATAAAAACACATTAACAATGCCTGAGATTGCAAACCAATTGGCCTCTTTCTGATTAATCTCGAGTCTGATGGGTGATACGAATCTCAAGCAGACCATTTTCAGTCTTTTAATTAAAAAAAATTGAAAAATATAGTCGTGATATATTTATAATACTCTCGTGTTAAAAAAATATTCTCACATTTACAAACGAGAATATCCAACCATTAAATCCTTAAAATCAACCCAAGAAGTTGCACATAAGCAAATGTGAAGGTCATTAGTTAAAATGTAACCTTATTAATTGTGGCTGGCTTACCACCTTCTGAAACTAATTATTCGATTGCCAGCAAAGCCAATTATTTTGATACAATTAGTTTTTAATATTATAGTTTAGAACGTAAAGCGGTACATTCAATGTTTTTGTAAAGATCAAACTTTTAGTATTTTTCTTTTCCGTTTCAAGCACAATAAAAGTTTATTTTTTTTAAAAAAATGAGTCGGTGAAGCGTCATAGCTAGGCAGTGTAGTTTCCTCTTAGATAGTTAGAAAAAAACGACAAGCAGCTTCAAAATTGGCCAAAGAATAGAGAAGTTGGAATCGGTTACCACACTTACACACTGCGAAGTTTTTCTCAAAATTTCCTTTAGTGATCCATGTGAAAATCAAAACTTTATCGAGGTACTTTTCGTTTTCATTTTTCACACGCCAAGCATTTTATTTTGATAATCGTTTTCGTGATCAGAGTTAGAAACATAAAGTGATATATTTAATGTATTTGCCTAAATAATTATTGTTTTTTCCCGTTTTTAATATGTGTTTTCTTAAAATAAAAAAAAAATAAAAGAATTTCTAAAGAGAGGTCGTAGTTAGATAGTGCAGTTTTCTCTCACGACAAGCAACTTTAAAACTGCAAACAAAATAAAGATGTCAGAATCGGTTATTACCCTATGACCTATCGGTATGACTATTTAAATAAATAATCACAAATTCATTTTTAGTCCGTTGAAAATTTTCAATTAAAATTAGTATTAAGAAAAAAAAAGCAAGTAACGTTTTTTCAAAAAATTAATTTTAATTTAGTGCATAAAAACACTGAAATAGTCAAATATATGTGTCATACATTTTAGAAGATAATACTTTAACAAATTTGTTTAATTAAAGTTAAAATTATTTAACAAAATTTCAATATTTAATTGATTATTATATTATTTAATTTATTTTTTCATATAATGGATACCATAAATAGTTAAATTTAGTTTTTTAATAAAGAAAAAAGATTAATACATTATTAATTATAAGATTGGATTAAAAATATTTTGTCTATTATTCCATGGTAAACCTATGATTATTTTTTTTCATTATTTTTCGCTAAATTTTAGCTCTTTGGCTCTCAATTTTAGATTGTTACCTGCATATTCTAACTGCATTAAGTACAGGGGTTCCTGTCGTATCTTATCAAATATAGTTATGAACAGCTAACTATTATATTTTATGATGGTCTTTCAAACAAAATCAAAAATATGAGAAAATCCGATCTTCATATCAAATGATAGATGATAGGTTTTTTTCATAAGAAAATAAGCAAAGTTTTTTTTTCAAATAACGTCAAACTTTTTAGAGCAAAAATAAATCTTTGTTTTAAAATATTGACGCTTTGTTACAAATTCTATGTTAAGATGTAAAAAATAAAGTAGACGCGTCTGGTTTTTCCAACCTATATAAAATAAAATGTGACACTGATTCTTTAAAAGCTGAAAAAATGATTACTCTCAGTAATAAAGCATGAAAAAGTGACTTATCATTCATTTAATATTAACTTACATGTCATACATTAAAAGAAACCGTCAAAATAAAGCTATCAAAGGACACAAATATGCGATTTATAAAATAATCATAAAATAATATTTTGGGATTATGCTTTGACATCAACATTAAAGTAATAGTTTATTACGCTTTCATTAGTATCAATTAAATAAATATTCATGACAGTAACTATATGTGATAGAGGACCAATTTATAGTTTAAACCTATAATAATGTTTCGTTGTTAAAGTGTAAAATGTCCGTGTAAAAGTCTTAAAAACCTGTAAAAATGTTTCAAAACCACAGAAATCTATTATTGAAAAAATAATTTTTAAAACATGCTAATAGTCTTTATTAAAAGAAAAAATTATAAATTTGGTTCTTTGAGATCTATAAACTAATCGAATAACATACAAATAACAAATATTAAAACTTTTTAAGAATACCTTTGAAAATTCCCTTACTTTTTTTTTCCTCTTTAGTCATTTTGCGGCATCGTACGAATCTATCATGTTAAATCAGTACTTAACAAATTCAATGCTTTTCAAATACATAGGAAGCTCGTGAAGTTTTGACTCAATTGAAAACTGTTAGCTATATTCAATGCAAGGTTATCATATTCAACGCCTGTAGTGCACCCATTTTAAATTTAAATAAAGAACATTACTTATTACGGCATTTTAAGGTCTCTTCTTTATGCTTGTGATGATATAATTCTTACAATAAAAATTCCGATCAATTTCTAACTGGTTAAGGAATGCAAATCTCTACAAAGTTCTTTGTTTGTTAACAAATCAAGTTTTATTCCTTTTCTGCCATTAAAGGCCAAAATTTAACGTGCTTTAAACACTTACTCAATTTATATGCAATTGAAATTCCTACCACTTTTCTAACTCAATATAACACTTACATTGAAGCTCTTTACTAGATGTCAATACAAGATCCAACTTTTTCCTCACTGCTAAAACGGGATGTATCAAATTTGTATCATCAAATGGAAATCGTCAACAATCAAAATCACGGCCAATTAGGTACTTGCAACTAGTCATATGGCTGTGTTTAATCACGTGGATATTTAACGTCATAGCTTCAAGGCTTTTTTTCTTATCAGGCAGACTCAATTTTTGGATCTGTTCTAATCCGATTAATACCTGCACACAACGTCACACATGCGTGTTGAACCTGATTGATTGACCCATGTCTTACATCTCTTGCAAGCATTCAATTGTTTGTGTCTCAATTAGAGATTTGCTTTGATAGACAGTCTTCGCTTAAAATATAGCCAATAAAAATTTTAACCACCCTCTGATATAAAACACAAGCAAATAACTAAAAAAGATTCAACAATTTCAAAATTCACGTTCTTCAAGTATAATTAGGAGAAAATTATTTCATTTCTCTTGAAATTCTTCCATCTGAAATTGAAAACAAAAGCATTTCACTTTTGAAATAACTCCTTCTTTCGTCAATCGAAAGTGATGCTCCCGACATGTTTAAAAGTCTTAGAATAAAATTTAGTTCGTCTGAAAAACGTAGTTTATTATTTTTTAAATTTTTTTTCGGAATTTATGCATTATTTCATAAAAAAAATAAAGAAATAAAAATGAAAATTATACAATTTGCTTAGCATAATAATTGAAACAATACACAAGCAAGATCTTTGAAAACAAGAATTTTAACATTTAATTTAATACCATATTCCCTTACATAACACATTTCCAATAAACCCAGTCTCTCGAAATCACTTTCCATTAACTTAATACGATTTCCAGTTTCAATTCTGAAAATTTTATAAACTATTATTCAAAACAATACAGAAATAAATATAGCCTCAAAATTTAATTTGCTCTGTATTATAGAAAATATGTGCAACAACTTTCTTTAGAGGGATGACTGACTGCCCATGAGATTGTCTCTGTTCTGGAGGGCCCCCTGGTGGTCTAGTACAGAACTGTGAGATAGGAAGAATCAATACACCCCTGCCGCAAGTAGCTACGGATAGGTCTGTAACATAGCGGGAAAGCAAAGCATTCTGAACACACCGCGATTTCCGCGTTTCGGAATCTATTACGTTTCTGTGATTTAAGCGGGAAGCGCTCAAAGGCGCCTCCGTAAGGAAAAAAAAAAAGTTAATACACATTTTTAATTTATGCCAAATTTTCATAATTTATTTTTGTGAAGATTTTCCCTTGTTGTGTTTGGTGATTTTCGAAATGCACGATAAATTTTCATTCCTGACTGACGCCATTATAAAGCAGCTATACTCGCGTAAAATAATTTACATTTTCTGCGTTAAGGTTCCTTACTTTTGGTGGATAAGTTTCCAATGATATTGATTTAAGTATAAGATATTTTGAAAATTTGTTCAAGGATATTAAAAGTTCAAGATAGTAAAATGTGTTTTAGATTTTAGGAATTGTTTTATTAAATAAAGGATTAAATAAATTGCCAAGTAGTCAACTGTGGAATTAAAGTTTGGAATTTTTTTATAACGCTGTGAATTGTGATGGAAAAGAAAAATATAGTGTGTTTGTGTTATTTATTATGTAATTTTTGGATTTTCGTGGGCTTAACAGCAAGGGCTCCGGCTCCAGCCACAAACGAACAACCATGGGGTATGTATCACAGAAATATGTTTATGAAATATATAATTATATTTTAAAATGTCGTTAGATTTATTTTCAGAATTTACATTTATGAAACACCTTTTCATTAACTTATTTTCTTTAAATACTTTTAATATCATAAAAATTTAACAAATAATTAAAAGAAATAAAATAAATAAGTATACATTCATTTAATCTTAGATATATATATTTATAAAATAAAACTTTCATTCACATAAATTATATATTCATGTAATATTCAAATAATGTAACTTTTCTTTCGTATTTAAATAAATAAAAATAATACAATTTCAAAAATATTTTCTATGAGTCAGACTTAATGAGTGCTAAAATAGCGAAAAACCGTTTTTAGTGCGGTAAATTAATTGGCTTTCTTTCAAATATAAATATTATACTGGTATAAATATTATTCTCACGCAGTTAATTAAATAATTATTTGTTATGATTCATAATTAATATAAACTTTATTAAAGTTTTACTTGTCGAGTCATATATTCCTATATTCAACAATGGGTATTAATGGATAACTATAATTTAGTGATTGATAAAGAGAAATAAAGTAACTAAATCTATTTTTACTCAATTAAATCTTTAATAATTGGACAGGATAGTTGTAACTGGCCTTTTACTTGAATAAATAGAACGGAAAAATAGATATTTTGCGCAGTGAATTTTTATCTACAGCATATGAATAATGCTTTATTTCAATAGTCGATGCGTTCCGAGAAACAAAAAAAGCTGTTTATCAGTACAAGACACAAACCTTGTTGTCTTTACATTTTTATATGCATTTATTATTTTTGTCTTGCCGTGATAAATAGATTAATATACCATATTATAATAATTTGCCTGCAATTATTACACGTTACATAACACATTTTAAAACGTTTTATTGATCATTTACTTTATCACTTATAATTACGCAAATAACTATACGTATTTATTAAGGTATCTGACTAGTACAAAACATGATATTGGGCAAAATTTTCGAAATTCAGTTTATTGGAAATTTAAATCTTCTGTTAGCTTTAATTTTTTTTTACTTTTGACTGTATTCTAATTATTTGCAAAGTTATATCAGTTTTTGAGCAAGGTGATAACATCGATGGATAGTCTAGTGATTTTAAGTCTTTAAATCTCAAAACCAAAATTTTTTTCACATTTTGCACCACTTTAAACATGATATCTCATATTGCTTTTAAAATAATTGTCAGCAATTTTCCATGAGTGCTTGATTATAGCATATATGTTTTGAACTGCAGACTTAGAAATTTTTTTTTTTTTATATATGTTTCTTTTCGCAATGACAAGAGCGGAGATTTTTAAAAATTTGCCTTTTAACTACATTGATCCCTAACTCAATAGTATATGCACTTTCTTTTTAAATAATAATTCACATTATAGTTGATAGTTTTATAAATAAAATCCTCAAATTATTATTTGTTTTCGGAGGCAGAAATTATTTTTACAATGTTTAGCGTATATGTAAAAATTGTTTTATTTTCACCTAAAAATGGTCATTTAAAAAAAATATTCTTTTTTCCTAGTTTTTACACATGATATATAATATTAATTTTTTTATTAGTATTTAAAAAACAATTTGTCAAAACTAGTCAGATACCTTACTGCTAATTATTAGTGACCTCTAACATATATATATATATATATGAGTGGAAAAAATGTTATGTATTGTATTAAATAATTATCTGTTGCATATTTATTTTAAAAATAAAAGTAACTACTTGAATGGAATAAAAACATGTACAAATTAATGCAAATATAATCCGAAAATTTTTTTAACCTAAAATGATCGAAGAATTTTATGAGTCAAGGAAAAGAAAGTGAATTGCATACTGCCGTGGGAAGTAAACAAATATGAACATATATTAAAATAATTTCCCAATGCAGTGTATAAATTTTGAACCAAAAAAACTAAAATTTAATAAGTTCTAACTCAGGGCTTCGTAAAAATATAGAATGAAACAAAATAACTAGCAATTCAAAATACACGTAAAATTATAAAAGTATAAAATAAATTTAAAAAAATAAATTATTTGTAATTGTAATTATTGTAATTATTTGTAGCATTTTCATAAATATACTTTGTGTTAAAAGAAAAACTGTAATCGAAACTCTTTTCGAACTAGGCTTTTGAATAAAAATTCGTTTTTTATTTCTTTGAAAGAAAATTCAGTATTTAATGTTTATTTGAATAAATTTTACATCTATAGAACTTGCCTTTTTAAATGGTGAACGGCAACAACTAATTTTTCATAGAGATTTGAACTGAATGATTTAGCAAAATTTTTCCATCATCTTTTAAGCAATTTTATTATCTTTAATTTCTTTATACTATTATTGTAAATTACTATGTTATATTTTACTCAATATATACGTTAGTAAGGCATGCTTATATTACATTTTTTTATGTATTTATGTTTTAATTTAAATTAAAACTTAAACAGCCAATATATTAAACAATGTCATTGTTTGGTCATATTACATGAACCTTATATCAATAACTGAATGACATGTTATACATAGAGTATTTACTCTAACTACTAAAAATGAAATTAAAATTAATTTATTGAATAATTAAAAAGATAAACTTTAGAAATTTAAATGAAATATTTTTTTTATAATTACGGTGGTTTGGGATAATTATAATTTGATAATTATTATTAATAATAATTATCCTACATATATTTGATATTTTACTTGCCTATCGTATTATCAGCTTTAAATATATTTTTTCAGAATACTTCATTTCATTAATTCAGCACTACATATTTTCTCCTTTAAAAACATCTCTTTTTAAAGATAAAATCTTTTCCAAACATATTTATTTCCATTGATGTATTTTTCAAATATATTTAGAAATACTTTCTTTTGAAGAAGAAAATCGTTACATACAAATATAAATAAATAAATAAGTTGAAATTTAATATATACTTTAAAAAAATATATAAAAATTAAGAGATTTAGAAAACTGTCACATACGTTTACTGACAATTTAGGGATAAATTTAATCAACGTTATAACTCAATAAAATAAAATCCATAGATTTAAAATATATTTTATATTTTATAGCAAATATGTCTCAGATATAACTTTTTATTACCGGTTATATGATACTTTGTTCTCTGATGCATAAGATATATCCGGTCATAAAATTTTTTAAATGAAAAAACGATATACTAGTACGTATAGAAATTCCTTCCCTTTTCATTTGAAGTTTCTCTCCAAAACATACATTTTATTTATTCATTTATTCCTCAAATAGCAAAAATGTATTTTTATATCTTTATAATACTCTAGAAAAACTTTCATAAACAGGATTCGTCTCAAACTTAATGGCTCTTTATTTCCAAAAAGGAACGCCGGGGATTTTGCTTCTTTAAAAAATCATTTTGTGGTCTACCTCAAATAGATACTGTCGCCAGGACCCCTGGAGCTTCTCCAGTATTGGTTTCATCCATTCGCCAAGACATAACTTTGGCTCGAAAATCCGAGTCAGTGTCGTTAATAGCGATTTTCCATTCGACGATGCAGTATTAATGCAATATCTATACATTGCTTTAGAATGTGCTTACGCTGGCAAGAAATCCTCATTTCGGGAGGGTCGCGATTGGCCGTATCGGAGAAATTGCATGGTAAATCCTTTATGATCCAGTTACCAATCAAGTGTAAGAACTTGGTATATGCAATATTGAGCTGAAATAGACTTAAGAATTATGTAGCAGAGAAATGTTCTCGCAGAAATATTAACACAGTAAAGATAATTTTGCACAGTGCTCCAAGAAATAAAAATATAAACATTGAAACATATAAAATTATATGGTTATTGTTTTTAAAGAATAATAAGTTAAATTTTCCTTCTTAACTGCTTCCCTTACCAATTATTTAAGTTTTAAAAAAGAAATGCGAAAAATCAACACATCTTTTACTTCATTAATAAATACCAAAAACTAAAAAAAAAAAAAACATATCACACTATCCTTAAGTTAGAATTTTAATTTTTTCATGCGGAAAAAAACTTTAATTTACCATCAGTTTACTATCCCGAGCTATATCGGGCAGGTAAAAAAAGTTAAAATAAAGACTTCGTATGATAGTTTTTAAAACAAGGAACACCACTAAATGATACTTTCCAAATTTCAGGAATACGTCATTTTTTTACCCTTTTCTTTCTATGTAAATTCAGCAACCATCGTATATACAATCGCTCAAAACGCATGGGCAGTCCCGCAATCAAACAACAATACTCCCAAACAAAACTTTACAAACTTCCCTTTCACAGCAGATTACTATTTTATCTTTGGCTTCTGGTCGAGTACAAAAGTGATAAAACAAAACGAACTGACAAAGTCTGCTAGGCCCGAGTTTTCTATCAGGATAATAAATATTTGTAGTTTATACATACCAGAAATATCTCTGGATAATAATCAGGGAAGCGGTTAAATAAAGAAGAGGCATAAGAACTGATATCATCATAAAAATTTCTAAAATAAAATAATTTGTTTCCTATTTATAATTTAAAAAAAAGTAATTAAGAACAAAGTTGCCCGCTGATAAACCCCAGTAACTCAGTAAGTCACCATTTAACCCACTGATTTTTTTATCGTTTAAACTACCCGTTTCTATTAAACCACTAAGAATTTTGAATAACGGTATAACCTGAGCCGTGATGGCTCAAATACAACTGTCATTGTGAACAACTGGGGTCCTATCCTCAGTGACGACTTGAGCACATCCATCTTCAGATCAATTGGTACCAGCTTGTCAGTGAAGTAAATTTTGTCAGTGCTCAGTTATGACTAGTAAAAATAGATACAAACTCAGGCAATATGTTTATCAAATTAAGAAAAGCTGATCTAGTGCTGCCATCTGTCGAGAAGTGAAAGATTCACTAATATGTTGAAAAGCAGAGATAAATATTTTTTGATGCCGGCTAGGTTGGAACCCGGAATCTTTGCCACCGTTGCCTGATGTTGTAACCATCACGGAAAATGGTGTACAAGTACGAAAGAAAAAAACGAACACACCTGAATCACATTTAAGCTCATAACTAGATGTTTACGCTCTAGGACACAATCTTAATGGTTCATTCATTTATCCAAAGGCAGTTCCATGCAAAAAAAAAAAAAAAAATTTTTAGTAAATATATGTTTTTTTATTATTATTTAATTTAATTATAGACAAACAAATTTTGAATAAAAAGTTAAATATTTTTACATCATTATAAAGAATGTTGCCTCATAAGGCAAAGTACAAAATTTGGATGAAAATGGTCGAATGGTTCCTTAGAAACCAAAAACCAAATTTCAAAAAAAAAAAAAATGCTTATATTCATAAATCGAATGCTCAGGAACAATTCCACTGATTTCTCAGGAATGCGCAATTGACAATGTTCTGACAATTATTCTAACATATCTTATTATATTAAATTATACCAACGTTGATTATAAATATATGTTACTTAATTATAAAACCGAAAAGCTAAAAGCCTTACAATTAATTATTTTATCAATACTCAGTTTAGATATGTATTTTTTTTCTTAAATATGCTATGAAATATGCAAAACAACATTTTATAGTCAAAAATTATCTAATGTGTATATAGTTTTTTGGACATTTATTAATATATCATGTTTTTTCAGTATGAGTATAATAGATTCAAAATAGTAACATATCTATCTTGATCTTTAGCATATTTTATTTTTTTTTTTTTTGCCTAAAAATAAATTTTATATTTTCATATATTTTCAATCAAATCATTAAAAAAAAAAAAAAAAAAAAAAAAAAAAAAAAAAAAAAAACGAAACTTTAAAGTAAACAAATTATTTCTAACCATGTTCTTATAATACTCGAATAAATGATTTATTTCCATGTTTTACTTTAAAATGAATGTTGAAATAAGATATGAAATTAAATATTTTGGATACAAATAAATTTTTGAAGTTTAAATATAATTTGCTATTCGTCATTATAGATATTTGTTTATCATCTAAAAGTCATGTAAAAATATTCAATTTTAATTTTTTCTTTTATTGGAAATATGATCTTAAATTACTTTTGTGCAAGCTCTTTGTTTATGAATTTATCATCATTTTTTGAGCACGAACAAAAATTTCAAAGTAAATAACATATCTTTTTAAAAAATAATAATAATCTCTTGTTTTTTCTTGTTTAAAACAAATTTTATATCACTCTAGATTTTTTATAAAATTTTCCTTACAAAAAGGGAGAAAAAAAAGAACTAACTAAATAAAAGTATAGAATTACTAAATTATTTATGTATAAAAATAAATTTTTTATGAGACTCTGGAAAGTGATTGACTGATAGTTTCTACTATAACTTAATGACTAAAAAAAGATAACGATTTATGGACTCAAAGTTAGCATAATATTTTAACATAACTTGTTGTTTGGCGTTGCAGAATGATATTAATCATCTGAAAATAAAGTGGTTTTTTAATTCAATTTTTCTATCACCACAAAACTTTTTTTCTGAATTCTTTATATAATTATAGAAATTCGTTTGCTACACAAGACATAAAAATACAATTATCGTTTTTTTTATTATGATTGGCAAAGCATTTGAGAATAAATATAATAAAGCTTTTATTTTATTTATTTTATAATTAAAATTATGCTTCCTTACTGACTGTGAGTAATTTTTTTAATGTTAATATGATTGAGATTTCTAACTTTGAAATTATTTATTTAAACCTTTTTAAAACATGCGCGTTGTTTTCAAACATTAAATCAATTACTTTTGTTAGACGCATCATTAACCGCTCCATAATCAATATTTTAAATTATAAGAAATCATAATGTAGCAATCGAATATGATATAAAATAACCATTTGTATTCAATGTTTCTATTTACAAATGAAAAAATGCAATTACAAATCGTGAATGTACTCAATTTTCTTAATATATTTTCTGATATTGGTAAAATTTAGGAAACTAAACTTTTTATAAAACGTGAAATGCTTAAAATTATAATAAATATTTAATGTAACAATAAAATAAGATAAATAATGTCTTGAATTTAAAGGATTTTTTTATAAAATAAAACTAATTAAAAAAATAATTTGCTTTGTACCTTAAACCTTCTACCGAGAATACTATGAATTTTGTATTGAAAACATGGTTTCATATATAATTATGCGTTAACACAACAAAATAATAATAAATTATCTCGATCGTCCCTAGATGTTTAGACACTGAGAAAAACTAAGTATGGTCGAAACTTTCAAAATATGGTAAACTTTACCGTTTTTTTAGCTCTATAAAAAACAACGTTCTGTAAGTTTTACCGTAGCTCATTAGTAAGTAAGACTTAAGCAATATTAACATCAAAATACGGTTTAAAAATGCGTGATTATGTATCCGTAGAATAGCAATACGTACAATACGACATGTCTTGAGAATAAAAATGGTCGAAGCAATCTATTTTTACGTAGAGTAAAAATATTGATCATGATATTTTTTGATAAAAAAAACCTGATAAATTGATCTAATATATATAGTCTGAAATTGCTTTTGTGATTTAAATATTATGAAATTTATGCATTTTATGTACAAATTTTTTAGAGGTTTTGACCTTTTTTGGTGATATTTAACTCTTGGTGGAAGAAAATTCATTTGAAATTAACATGCAGTATGGTAATAAAAAACATAGAAAAAAAGTACAATAAAGTATAATATTCAGATAGTTAAAAAAAACATAGTTCTAGTAATAAAAGTAAAATATGCGGCATTTAAACCAGTCATTTGGTAATTTTTCCATTTATATGATAACGGTCTACTGAAAATTCTGGTTTTTAGAATTATAGTTCTTATTACCACACATTTAGTAAAAAATACACAACTGAAAAGTAAATTTGACCAAATAATGCTTTTTATCCTGCTCTCTTGTCCTGTTATCATGACCAAATTTTGCAAAGTTTCCATGATATTTTATGTTTCCATGACTAAGACAACCAAATTTTCCAATATTTTCCTTTATTTATCATAGATCTTGAAACCATATTTTATTGTTCAATTCGCCATTATCATTACCTAATAGCTTCGGATAAATTTGGTATTGAGATTTTTATATATATTATATAGAGATTTTTTTGGTATTGAGATTTATATATATATATATATATATATATATATATATATATATGTAAAAAATGTTAACCATGATATATTACTTTAGAAGAGAAATACGTTTTTACCATAATCCATTTCAAGCATAAAAAATTTTTTGGAATATAGATGATATCATTAAAAAGTTATGTATTTTTAGTATTGTTGCTATGCTCACATGTTTTGATGCTGTGTACACTATTTATTCAGTAACTTTTCTTTCTTTACATCCTTGACGTCGAGTTCGAATTAACTGTTTATGTTATGATTCGGCAATTTTTAGAATCAATACAAATTTCTTTAAACTCATGAGTTCAAAAATCACGCAGGTAAATTTGAATTATCATCTGCTTTCAAAATAATGCAAACTAGCTAACTATTAAAAAAAAATCAAAACAACTTCGCGTAACGCGTAATTTAAAAGCGAATGAATTACATATAAAATGTTTCTATATTAATTAACGAAAGATGCAAACAGAAAAGATACTCATTACTGCGATGGTTCTTTCTCATAAATAATTGCAATCAATGAAAAACAAATACAAGAGTCTATTTTGGCATAAGATCACAAATAGTGAAGCGCGGTTTCTATCTGCATTCTGGTATAACATTTGGTGTAGAAATTCAAATGAAAATGAATTATTTATTGCATATCTGTCTTCAACTGAATAACGAGATTATGTAATGTTTGTATTTGATTTCGTTTCCCATGACAACAGAGTAACACTCTCATTTACTTCAATCAAAAAGCAAAGTGATAAATTTCGAGAAATAGTAATTCGTATGCCTTATAATTTGACATCGAATCTATGAAATATGTTTGAAGATAATATTAAAGATAAACAAATATAAAATATCTGTTTTGTTTATTATTCCATACCTTAGTATCAAATTCAATACATTTTCATTAAAAAATAATTGCTTTTGTGTTAGATGTGTATATGAAAAATTACCTATGCATAAATTACCCATACATATTTTAGAATTAAGAAAATATCTAAAATTGTTTAATATTCCATACCTTAGTGCGAATTCGATACAGTTTCAGTAAAAAATTATTATTATCGTGTTAAACATGCATATGAATGCATAAATTAAAATTATGTGAGATTCGGCAGATACCATCTTCATTCGTATGTTTGTTTTTTTATTCTACTATTTTGTCCAATTCAAGAGTACAATGAATTCATAAAAAAAGGCAGAAAAAAACGCTGATAGAAGATTAATCAACGTTGAAAATTGCAAATATATGACATTAAAATAATTGAATAGATGAGTCTAAAAACCAGTCATCTCCACTTTAAAAAATTGAGATTCTTTTATTTGTAAGTTTAGCTGATGTAAATACATAGATGAGATATAAAAAATTCATGCCCTACTTGATATAGTATATTTTTGTTCAGTAAAATCGCCATTTAGTTCGAAAGCATATCATATCCTGGAGATGACCTGTTCTCGGAATAAACTTGGAAATGTACCGGCTGCAGTTTTCGCCTATGCAATTGTTCGTATGAACCAATAATTAATTATTTAGTCAAAACTTATTTTTTGTTGATACTTTTTATCACACAATGAGTGATTCAGAATATAGTTCCTTAGATGATCTTTGCAAGAAAGTAAAAAATGATAAAAGTCATTTTAAACCGTGAAATATTAAAAAGCGGGGACTACAAATAGTATGATACTTGATTTTAAAATCTTCTGGCCGAAGCAGCCTAATAAAAGTGGAACAGTTTCAGATATATCATTATAGCGATTTTCCTTTTAAAAGCTGGTGACTTTTATTGGTGGTTTATGCAAATTAATATTCATTTTTTACAAAAAAGCACCCTAAAAGTTGCACCATAACCAGTTTAGGAAGCATATTTTGTAAAAGTTGCCATGAACCACAGGAAATTTGCAGGCATCAAAAAAGTTTTTACAATATAAACCAGTTGAGTCCTTATCTTTCGATGAAGAAATTTGTAAGTGGTCCAGCGCAGACAGTCATAATCCAAAAATATTCTGAATCTACACATATATCCATAGATATACAGTTTATGACTCAAATAAAGGCTTTATTTAAGTTCTAAATAGTAAATTATTATTTTCGCATCTTAAATAAACTGTATAGCATTTGTTGTTTTAAAGTTTTGTCCAAAAACCAGTCGTCACCTAGATCTAATTATTTTTTAAATTAAAATAGTAGGGGATACTATCACACAATTGCAAATATATATATATATATATATATATTGTAACAGCTTATATTTTAATATCAAAAAATAAAGAAATGCTCGTTATATCAAGCTGAAACATAACTATTTAATTTCTCCTGTAAAATTAGTTTTGTCGGATACGATCGGTTTTTAAACTTATTTATTTAATTAGGATGGCATAAAACTTTTAATACTGCAATTCAACGTTAAAAATCATAAATATATTACATTAAAATACTTAACATACATAAAAATACATAGTGGCTCCAAATTTCACAATTTACAAACATGCCCAACCATGACGCTTGACTTATATCATTCAAACCGTTCATTTGTTACGACTTTTTCATTTCAGATAGTTAAATAATTGCCATCATCTACATCATCATTTGATGTTCAAGCTGCCATACATAATTTTGATTTACTATTTGCGTGTTTGAAAAATTTTTGAAAATATTTAAACGCTGTCTTTAAAATTACAAAACAATCAATTACTAGATTTAATACAATTACATTAATTAAAAATGCTATTTTAGTACTCAATACGATTTTAGCTTATACTCAATACATAAACTCAATTTAATATTCTAAATATTTAAAAACTTTTGAAAAGTTTTTATTAGGAACTAGCAGTGCAACAGTTTCATACAAATAAAAAAAAAAATAATAAATTGTATCATTATTGCAAATACTCTATTTTATAAGTTCAAATAATTTAAAAAAAAAACAATGGAAATTATTATATTAAGGATTATTGCTTTTACAATTTGACACGAAATTGAAAAAGCCTATGACTTAGAGTTACAAATTGAACTGCAGATAACCTGTTTAACATTTTCAAAAAAATAAAATAATAATGGAAATTGTTACATTGAAGATTAACACTTCAATAGTTTGACGCGAAATAAAAAGAAAGAAAGCGTTTTAGCGCCGATTAAAATTTAAAATTCAACTGCTAATACTCTGTTTAAAAACTTCAAAAAATTAAAAGAAATCAAAGGAAATTTTTACATTAGGAATAAACATTACACACCTTTTTACATGAACTGAAGAAAAAAATACTACGTTTCAGTAGTGATTACGAGTTGGAGTTCAATTGCCGATTCTCTGTTAAATACGTTTTAACAATTGAAAAAAATAATGGAAATTTTTATATTGGTAATTAACACTACAGTAGTTTAACATGAAATAAATAAAAATAATAGTTTTGCTGATTATAATTTGAAATTCATTTGCAAATACTGTGTTTAAAACTTTTAAACAATTAAACTAAAAAAATGAAAATTTTATATTGGGAATCAACACTACTCTTTCACACAGTTTTAAAAAAGTTACAGTTTCAGGACTCACTACAAGTTGGAATTCAATTGCAGATGCTCTTTTTAACAATTTCTAACTTTTGAAAAAAAAATAATGGAAATTTTTATATTGGGGATTAACACTACAACAGTTTGACGCGAAGTGAAATAAAAAAAATAATAAAAAAAAAACAGCCAGTTCTTCAATTTTATTTTCCCCTAATGATAGCTGCATGATGATTTGGGTGTTTTATAGATACGGCTTTATCCAGGGATTTTGACTTTTTTTCTTTGCTGAAAAAGTAAACCTTTTCAATGTTGAAAGATTTTCTTCTTATTTTTGCTACTTTTTGCCTAGTTTATTCTGTACAAGAAACTTTGATTCTTAGATAGGTCGACATTCGATCTCAAACCGATCATATTTTTTTTTTCTCCGCAGACTTCTTTCAATTTCCGTGTACTTTGATCCTTGTCCCCGATTCCTCTAGGAATTTCGAGTATGTTGTCTGAATTTTTTTCCAAGTTTCATTATTTTTCATCCAACTTTTCCTTTCGAAGTTGGTTAAAAAAAAAGAAGGAAAAAAGTAATCATTCCGAGTTTTCCAAAAACTGTTCGGTGGGATTTTTAAAAGATTTAGTATGAAAAGTTACATACATTTGAACTCTTTAGTATTTTTGACAGGTCACGAGTTTTCTTGCGATTTATATATTTTCTATACAAACTGTTATTTTCGAATGTGTTTGGTTATAAAAAATCAAAATTTTTAGAAATGTTTGGTGACTATTTTACTCTGTTTCGTTATCGAAACGATAATAGGTTGGTATCAAGTATAAAGTTGGTAAATTAAACTAATTTTTGTAAAATTAGTTAGACGAAATTATTTATGAGCAGAAATGTTCGATTAAATAAATAATGCCAAGAAACTAACGCAGTAAGATACTAACTGATTAATAGCTTCATTGGTAAAAAAAAAAAAGTCTCTGTATTTTTCAAGCGTTCGAAACTGAACTTGATGCTTCGGAATCCTGTTTTCATATGAATGCTGATACCTTTGTTAACGTCCCTTTTTACTTCACCACCTCTCCATAGAACGTGGAAATGCATTTTACCCTGGTTTACCCCTCTTTGCCATTATGGTTTTTCTTGTTCTATTTTTTTCTCTCTCTCGGTTACTGTGGTTTTTCTGGTTTTGGTTCGAATCTTTATTTTTAAATATTAAATAGCACCTTTTCGTTTCATATTTCAAATCACTTCTTTCCTCTCATTCACAACTGGAAAGTCTTAAAAAATGAGCGCCTGTTTAAGCCTGAGTGTTTGATATTAAAATTAAAGGTAATATATTTTAATTAAAACATTTTTAGTGTCTCAAATGACAAAGAAGTAACAAACAGTGGAAAGTTCAAACAATTATATTATTCAGTAAATTAGATTACTTTATTTTAATGGTAACAATAATAATAATTGGAAAAAAAAGTCATTAATATATCTAGCAAATAATTTCTAGCATTATTCATTAGCTTTATATCAAGAAATAAAATGTATATATACATATATCCTAAGTTTCTAAATATGTAATCATGAATCCGCTGATTTATATTCAAAATTAGATTAATTTATTTTAATGATAGCAGTAGTAATAATAAAACGAAATAATCACTAACACATATAACGAGTTGTTTCTAATATTATTTGTTGGCTTTATATCAGAAAAATAAATTGTATACATGCATATATCCTACGCTTCTTTAAAATATGTAATCATCAAAAATAAATTGAACACCCAAAAGATAAAATCTCTTCTTACATAAACACAATTCCAGGTAAATACTTTTAGACAAAATGCTATTCTGTTTTATGTCTTTTTTTCAGGCAATTGGCTTGTAATAAATGTGATGGAAGCGAAAATTCACATCACCAACTAAGCTTGAGCGATGTAAATGACAACGTTTTTATTTCAATGAACAATATGAAAATTTCCCAAATATCATCCACCAAATGGGCTATTTTCTTGTTTTATGACTAAAATAGAACGAAGGTAGTGCAACAATTCCTGTTTTAGCTATTTTATGAAGGCAGCTTAAGGAAAAAAAAATTGGACAAATGGCTGTTGGCTGGTTTAAACATGACATCAAAACAAAAGGAAAGAAATTTTTCATCTTATTTAAAAAAAAAAATTTTTTTGTAACAGTTCCTCATCATTTTTGATGTGTTGTAATACAATAAACACCAGATTTGAGATTATGGGCAAAATATTTTAAATAATATATATTTTAGAAAGAAACTATTCTCATTTTTTAAATATTAACATCTGTTGACATCAAAACTCTTTTTAATGTTTTAAATTACTTTTTTATTTCCTCGTTAGTTAAAAATTAAAAGACTCGTGCTATTAAGATATAAATTCCATTTAAAATTTAATTTCAAAACAATTATTAATCAATATTTTTGTCAGAATAAAATGGTGTGTACAAAGTAGAACAATTTTCTTTTCGTTTTAATAATCGTATATTTTAAAATTGAATGACTAAAATATTGAGTACATTTGTTTTTTTCAATAAATAATTTAAAATAACTTTGTATATGTTTTGAAATATTTTATACAATTTAGTCAAAAACATGGCTGACACATTTAACAGGTTGAAATTTTTTAGCTTTTTTCATAGTAAAATACTGCCTATTTATTATATTACTGCCTATTATTTAATAGAATAAATATATTATAATAAATTATGTATTAATATAATAAATATATTATAATTTCTGTACAAAACTTTGGTCACAGATAAAAAAATATGCACCTTATTTCAGCTGTTATTATTTTCTAAAATAAAAACCTTTGTCTATATTCTCAACTGTAACAATACATAAATACTTCATACTTTACATACACACTCTCAATTAGCATAAAAAGTTTATGCAACATGCAGTGGTTGCTTTAATTAAAAATGATATCTTACTAACTTTTACATAATATATAAAGGGCATGAAATTTCTTAGCTTGCAAAAAAATAACAATAAATAAATAAAATAAAAATTTAAAGGTCGAATTCAAGAGTTATTATTCTATTTAACTTTCGGTTGAGATTTAATTATTCTTTGAACTGAGCCTATTTAATACAATTAAAAATCGTTTGTTGCCAGTTTTATTTATTTCGTTATAAATTTATCATATTCCGGAAAATATTCCGGTTTCATATTATTAAAATGAAAGGCACCATCTTAAGAGGAAGTCGCGATTTCCCCTTGACATTTTAAAGGTAAATAGATTTTTCTGAATGTAAAAAAGGTAAATTTTTATTAAATAAATTGATTGAATTCATACTTTGGGGTTTTCTATAACTACCACGCATGAAGATCTTTAACTATATCATAACTAAATTATAAATTGAGTGCTTGTTTTTTTTTCTTTCAGCTTAGTTAGCAGAGTTTAAAATTGTAAGAGCAACAACATTAAAGAAATTATTTACTAAATGAACGAGCCTGTATTAATTTAAAACTTACTAATATTCCAATACGCGTCAGAGCTACCTATTAAAACCATGCAGCTGAAAAATAGCAACAACACTTGCCAAAACTGAAAAATAATTTCACACTAAATAAAACCAATAATTGCATTTTTGCGGAACGGGCAAAAATAATACGAACTCAAAACGAGAAATAATACATTAACAATAAATCTTGTATTGTAATAAGCACAGAACCGCCTCTAAGAAGAAGGGAAACTAAAATTGTACAGCTGAGATGAAATTCCAAAACTTGCCAAAACTTTTGGTTTATAAATTCTTAAACTGAAAGTTGTTTTCTCTTTCAAACAAGGGTAATAATTGATTTTTCCCACAGGTTTCAGATATCCGCTGACAAAAGAGAAGAAAGATACGCTCATTTATTATCGGTTCCAGGAAACAAGCCATTCGTTAATTTGGGAAAATTTTCTCCTCCGATATTTGCTTGTCTAACTCTTTGAAGAATCTAGCAAAATCTGTAGTGTCTGAGTTTAGGTTTAATTCGCCGTCACGTTTCGCGAAATTCTTTTCCACAGTAAGTGAAATTGTCACAAGAAACCTGCAGACTTCATAATAGAATTTGCGAGAGAAAGCATATTTGTTCTACTAAGGGTGAATCCAAAAATTTTATACTTCATTTTACTTTGACCATCCTATTACATTTGAAAATTATTTGTAGCACTAATATATCGCATGCAATTTTTTAATTATTTATATTCAGACATGAACAATATTGTATATAATTTTTTTTTCTAAGTGCAGTTTAAAAAAATTAGGAAAAATAACTTCTTTCGAAATTTTATCCAGGCTGTTCCTGATAAACACACTAAAAAAAATATGAGGTCTAAAATGCCAGAATATGGTGAAATTTACCATAATTTTGAATCTATGGGATCACTAAAATCTCAGTAAATTTCACCGAAATACTTTAGCAATAATTTTGGTAAAATTAACACTGAGGAATGTTTGTGTTTTATCATATAAATAACAATAAGTAAGAAAGATACGCTCATTTATTGTCGGTTCCAGAAAACTAGCAATTTATTAGTTTGGAAAATTATCTCTGATATTTACATGTCTTTGAAGAATCTCTCAAAATCTGGTAGTGTCTGAGTTTAGGTTCAATTCACCGCCACCGGAAAAAGTATGGTCAAAACTATCAGAATGTGGTAAAATTTATAGTAATTCTGGTTCTATAGAAACACCAAACAGCTCGGTAATTTTTAACGAAGTATTTTATAGCGATGACTTTAGTAAAATGTACCATAAAGTATGGTTTTATGATATGTGATATAAATGTGACAAAATTTGGTTACATTTACCGTATACATGCGACAAAATCCGGCCACAAATATTTATAATATTTCATTAAAATAAAATAAAAAATTTATTTCGTTGAATTTACCTCTCAGTTTTGTAATTATTACTAAATGTGTATTAAATTGTCGTGGGGGTGCCACCAGTTGGAAGAGAAACAAAAGTCACTGAATTCGCATTAAATTGAATGATACTTATTTAATTTTCTTTTCTTTTAAGATATAAAAACGAAAACAATGAAACAAAATTATGCAAAATAATTCTTTCCCATTTTAATTTATTTTGACTGTGGAAAATTATTGGCCCTGAAAAATATCCAAAACTATAATTTTGAAAACCGGAAGTTTTGCTATACTGTGTTACCGTAAGAGCGGAAAATAATCAAATAAATTGTTCACATACCGTATCACTGCCATTTATAACCGTCGTTGAACAGCCGGCCCAATTTAGGATTTTTCAACTACTAATGTTCAATTCCGTTGCCTTGTAATTTTGAACCAAATCCTGGAGACAAGGAACTCCTGAATCAAGTATTGAGGGAAATTCGCCTTCGCTGAAGACTTTTCGATGAAACTAACCAACATTTGCGTTACATGGTGAGGAAATCACCATATCATCGTTAACCTGATGACAAGGGGATGTAACCCATAATCAGTCTACCACTGAGGATATTTTACGTCAGCACTGTGGTCAGTGCAAGCCGGGTGCGGAATTCGGATAGACCAGCCATCGCTGGGATTTGAACCTGTTGGGGAGCCCTAGTAACTACCTCATTGGTTGAACGCTCTATCCCCTGAACAATCACGGTTCTGTATCTCTGAATTTACCAGATTTATTTTTTGCCAAAAATTTCATTATCAAATAGTACAACCAGTACGCTAGTTTTACCAGAATTTTTTCTCCTTGAATAAATTAAATTTCTTATATAGTTAGTTACATTTCTCTACTTATTATTGGTTGCAAGAAATGGTCTAATAAATTATTTTGAAAGAAATTACTCTTTCGTTTTATTTTCTAGCATTGAAAAATTTAGAAAAATCTGTCTGAATCTTGGTGTATCTATTATCGGTTTTCTTCAGTCACGTTACACGAAGTTCTGTCAAACAGAAAGTCACAAGAAACGTGCAGATTTATAATAGTCTACAAGAAAATACATATTTCTATTTTCAGAATTGAAGGCGGACATTTTAGCGAATTTATTTGGGCCGTCTGATTTCTGATTGCATATGTAACAGATTCGTAGCAAAGTTGTTGAATCTGCAATTCAAATGTTCAACTTAAATTTCCAGAAAATCCGAGGGAAGTATTAATAAAATTATTAAGTAATCGTTAATTTTTCCTAGTACATATTGACTTTTTTTATGAGTGATCAAACCAAATGCGACTTTAATTAAAATTATATTTTGCATTAAAACAATGTAGTTAAATAAATTTAAAAAAACATAATTTTACAAAATATTAATATTATGTGAAACCCTGTATAAGAAAATAAGAAAAAAGCTAAAAACTAATCTATCACGTATACACTTTATGTTTGCAATTTTGGAGGGAATGATAATCTTGAAACTTTATAATCAAAAAAATTTTTTTAGCAAATTTTTAATAGATTCTGATAAATAAATTTACGAAACGCGTAATTTATTGGGTTAAGTGTTAAAGAGTGCAGAGTTCTAGTTATAAGTGTAACCAATCTTTTCAAATTATGGATATATTAAACTATATATTAAAATTTTTTTTTTGTATCCAGTTATGTATTAGTTATTTTTACATAGTTAAGACATAAACAAATAGCGCCCCTGTATACCATTTTTATACAATTCAATTTGTATTACTTGTTTTTCCAAAAAAAGATTATACATTTAAAGAAAAGAATAAATGATATAGGTTTAGAACAATATATATATATATATATTCAATTAATTTCAAAAAGTTTTTTTTTCTTCATACTTTGTAAGCTTTCAAAAATTAAACAGACTCGAAGAATTGTTTTTTTAAATATTCGTTATACTATTGTGCAAAGTTATTAAACTGTAAATTTTCAATAGAATTAAAAAAAAAAAAAATCGAATATTATTTACTTGAATAAATTTAGAAAACCTTTGCATTTGGAAATTTCTGAAATGAATTTCTATTCCACAAATGGTACTTAATATATAAGTGACGTAGTTAAAAAAAAATTCTTTTTCGTGTTTAAAAATTCGTTTACGAGTAAGAACGTAAGAAAATTTAATTTCGAATTTAATTTAGTTTCGCAGTTTTTCTTTTTTTTTTTAATATAAATGAATAAAAGTTTTCTAAGCAACATAAAGAATTTATAGTTTATATAATTTTAACACGTTTTAGTTAGCATAAGATGAAAATAACTTTTTATTTTTGCTAAAAAAATGCGTTAATAAATTCTGTTTCTATAAAGATTGTTTAAATGATTCAAAGAATTGGGAATAGAATGAGAAAGTAATTTATTACAATTGTATTCATTTTACGAATGATAAGTTAATCAGGTTAATAATAATTATAAGTTAATTATTTCATAAAAAACAGTATTAAACACCATAATAATTTATAAGATGTAGTTAATTTATTCAATTTTTACTTAAATAAAAAAACGCTGTGATCAAAATTAAGGAAAATCTTCCGATGATTTGTATACAACTAAATTAATTCCGTTTTTTTTTCTTACAAAAAGTATGCAATTTCGAAGCAATAAGAATTTTCAAATAGTTGTGAAGTAGCAATTTTTTTGCACATTAATTATAAGATTTTATTTCGAAGATAGATATATTTTCATTAAGTTATATTGCTTGATATTTTATTTTATTTTATAACCGTCGTTGAACAGCCGACCCAACATTGCTTGATATTGCAGGTACTAAATTGACACACCGATGAAAAAAACTCATTTATTGCACTTTTTACTGTACTCCATGACTTACTAAAGTGATTTAGTCGCAGACTTTTTCCTGCAATGTTTAAGAATCTCTATTAAAATAGAACAAATAATCTTCTCGAAAACTTTTATAAATGTAAACTTATCAAAAAGCTTATATATAAGGGATGTTAAAGATGATTATTCGTTTGATAATTTGTTTACAGCAAACCTAACTCATAAATTACTTCAAAAATATGCTATTTGTAATTTTAAGCTAGAAAAATATTCTAAGAACTACAGAAGCACAACTATTATAATCACATTATTAAATAAATTAAATTTAATTTTAGGTATAATTTCGAATGCCATATATTTCATGAAATTACATCACTTCATTAATCAATTACTTACCATTTCTTCTTTTTTCAGAACAATTGGATTCATAATCAAAATAGAGTAACAGATTTTACTCATCTTCTTGATTTACTGCTTTACATAATTTAGTGTCCGCAAATTTTTGAGAAACCCTGTCAATTAATCATGAGATGCTAGAAACTTTTACTTAATATAAATTAAACAATTAGAAAGCAAAATTAAGGATAATTAATTAGCCTATGATATATTTGTGGCAAAGCTTGTGCCAAAACTTACTCAGAGTTATTATTTTTTAAGCAATAAAAACAATCCTATTAACTAAAAAGTGAAGTAATAAAAACAATCCTATTAACTACAAAGTTGCACAATAATTTTTAGCAAAAAATTAAGTGCATTAAATTCTAAGGCTTCACTTCTAATATAGGTAAAGATTCGTTGAATCTAATCATTTTATAAATCAATTAGTTGAAAATTGTTTCTTTAAAAAATAGACACATAGTAACATAAAAGAAAAGAATCATTCAATCCAGTTTCTACTCAACTCCATGGCTTACTACTTCATTCAATTTAGTTACAGTCTTTTTTTTTACAGAAACAATTATGACGCTTAGTCAAAATATCCACACACACAAAAAAAAAAAAAAAAAAAAAAAAAAAAAAAAAAAAAAAACACTCTTCCAGTAAATATTTATTACGATAAAATGAACAAAATAGTAGATATCAAAACTAGGGTTAATCATTTGTTTGTCATATATTTATTGTAAAAATAATACCGAATTTCTCTACGAATTGTGAAATTTTATACGATAAAAACAATCCTATTAACTACAGCATAGTGCTTTTTTTTAGCACATAAGTACTATAAATTTCAAAGTTTCATTTTGATACCTTTTCGTGAAATCATATCATTTCATCAATCAATTACATTAAGTATTTTTTTCTATAAAAAGTGATGCGTAGTAGCAAAAAGAAAAAAAAAACTAATTTAATCCAGTTTCTACTCAAGTCCATGACTTACTACTTCATTCAATTTAGTTCCAGTCTTTTCCCAGAAACATTTGAGAAACTTTGTCGAAATGGCACGAGCTGCCAGAAAATCCTCGAGAGGATTCGTGAGAGTGGGTAAATTCTCTTCGTCGTCCAACACTGGATGATTGATAAAGAGCACGCAACACGAAATGATGCACGACACGTCTTTTAACCCCAGGGAGCACAATTAAAACGTTCGACCAAGTGATTTCGTCAAAAAGTTTCTTCGCTTTTGCCGAGTCATTTTAAAGTGTCGAAAAAGTGAAATGAAAGAATGACCGCACCCAGGTCCAGTCTAATGTAGTTAGAATATTATCGCCTATTGTACTTTTTTGAAATAGCTTTTTTTTTTCATAATGCTTTAGAAATGTAAATTTATTAAAGGCTTAGTGAAAATAACATTGTTAAACTCTAATCAAATAAGAATGTTTAAATAATCGTTGTAAATCAGGATATATTACTAAGCTAAATTACATTTTTTTTTCTATTGCTGATACATTTGTATGTTTTTCAAACAAAGATATGAAATTTTCTTATAGAAAAAGAATAAAAACTGCAAGAAAAAATAAATTATGAGAGTTCTATTGAATTTTCGAGTCAAACTACACGCAATTTTAATACACTACCGTCTTTCTATTTTATTAATTTTTGCAAAGAGCACGCAAAATATGGTACTTCAATGTTATATCCACAAAGTTGTTGCTTATAAAAACTACGTTCACTCATTTCCGTTTATAGAAATTTATAAATAAATAAATGAATAAGATTAATAGTGACCGACCTACTTCGGATAAGGGTTCGACCCGTTGCCACGTGAGAACCAAACACTGCAAAATTACAGTAAAATAAAATTAAAACTAATAAAGATTGATACACATTAGAAAATATCACAATATCGATGACGTGTAAATTTAAAGCAAATAAATCAAGTATCTTAAACCATGTAGAAGAGTAAAAAATACGAAGTGGATAAATGAACGCAAAATGTGCCCATGCAAGAACAGGTAGTTCAGTATCCCATAATGAGATTTATAAAATTTAAAATTAATCATAATATTTTAAAAAGTGATTTACAGTTAAAGCCAATATAAAATTTTAGAGCAAGGCATCAAAGTGTATGGCTATCACAAAAGAGGTTACCAATGACCAAAAGTTCTCCATGGTAGAGAAAGGTCCCGGAACAGCAACCAGTCCAATTGTCCGGCTTAAAATAAAAGATCAAAGGGATGTTGAAGAGAAACAGAATTCTTAAAAACTAGTAAAAAGCCCTTAATACATCTAAAAGAGTAAAATTAACCAAAAATAAACGTGGCAAAAATACAGTTAAAAAACGTATAAGGAGTAAGATCAGGTAAAACATCAAACGGTGTTAAATAATGGAGTAAACTAAATGAATAAAGAAAAATTTCTTTTACGCAACTTGTATAAAATCTAAAGTAAAAGTAAAGTTTTATTCTCAAATTCTGCAAAAAATTAGAGGTAAATTAGTTGAACAAAAATATCAACAACAAAAAAAAATAAATTAACAGCTGAGGTAATTTAGTGCTATTGGAATACTAGTGCTATTGAGGTATTTAGTGCTATTGGATCTGACATCTCGGACAAACTAACTAATAAAATGCATTTAGTGTATGAGACAGAATGATTACATCTGGATAAGATAAGTATGAATAAGAGAAAATTTGCATTATTCCAATATATAAGATTGCACAAATATTTTATAAGAAAATTCCGCAATATTTGGTGTAAAATACCTTCCTTTGGTGTATAATATTAATGTTCTTTTTGTACAAAAACATAAGTAGCATGCTATTTACACCTACTTTTGTCAATAATATTGTTTTTCCACTTTATTTGTATAAGTTACTTCAAAATTTAGAATTCCGTTTTCCCTGCGTCACCATGTACACTTTATTTGATATCACAAGTGAATAACTTAAAATAATAAATTCAAAATATTTTATTTTACAAGGAGGTTTTGGCAATTAATATTTTCCTTCTAAAATATTTTAATTTTTAGTGTTAATATATTTTTAAGTTTTTAATATCGAAATATTTTTTTTTGAAATCTTAATTCAATTACAAAAATTAACTCTGGTGATGAAAATAATTGTAGGGAATTTAGTAAGTCGACATGTTTACTGCTTTCTTTTCTTTTCCTTAAATCTATTTTTCGAAACCAAAATTGCATTTCCAGAATGCATTTTTCCAGTATAATTATAAATGAATGTTAAAAGTAATATTTCATTAGGAGCTAATGGTACTATACGATTAAATTTTCCTTTTTGCACTAAATTCAAACTATTGATACGCAAAAAAGCATCGGTACTATTGAACATATAAAATTCTGCGGTTACATTTTTAAATATTTTAACTTCTTTGGAATTAATCTATAATCTCGTTAGTAAAATGACATGCTTATATAAAGTAAAGATTTCAAGCCAAATTTGTAGAATATTTTACAAATTAATATTCGTCATTTGCGTTCTAATATATGAGCTAAAATCACGCAAAACGTCAATCCACCAATTCTTCCCCTTTAGTGTGTTTTTGAGAAAAGTTAGAGGAATTATCTCAAAATATTGATACTTAACATAAGAATTATTTATAATTTTGTGATATTATTTATAATTCAATTACTGAAAAAGTGATAAGTTTTAATTATAAATGAATGTTAAAAGTAATATTTCATTAGGAGCTAATGGTACTATACGATTAAATTTTCCTTTTTGCACTAAATTCAAACTATTGATACGCAAAAAAGCATCGGTACTATTGAACATATAAAATTCTGCGGTTACATTTTTAAATATTTTTACTTCTTTGGAATTAATCTATAATCTCGTTAGTAAAATGACATGCTTATATAAAGTAAAGATTTCAAGCCAAATTTGTAGAATATTTTACAAATTAATATTCGTCATTTGCGTTCTAATATATGAGCTAAAATCACGCAAAACGTCAATCCACCAATTCTTCCCCTTTAGTGTGTTTTTGAGAAAAGTTAGAGGAATTATCTCAAAATATTGATACTTAACATAAGAATTATTTATAATTTTGTGATATTATTTATAATTCAATTACTGAAAAAGTGATAAGTTTTATTCATTTAATTTTATGTTTTAGAAATTTTTTAGTGATTAGTTTTATATTTTTTTTTATAATTGATATCCTAATTACTTTAAATTTATTATAAACTTTATAATAAAATTTAATTAAAATTTAAAAAGAATACTAAAAAATTTCAAAATATAAAAAAAATAAATCTGTCTTTAATTGTAATTGAAAAACTGTAAACAATTATTAATAAAATACGATTTTTTTTCTTTCAAGAATAATTTAGTTGAAATTTTCAGTTAAATCATTTTAATCTGTAAAATGATAAATTGTATGGAGTAAGCTGCTTAATTTAAAACAATATGTATGTTTAATGCATGCTTTTAAATTAAAATTGTTTTTCACATATAATTAAGTAGTGAAAGTTTTTCTTGAAGCAAATTTAAGTTAAAGTAACGTTGTTAGACGTGTTTGATACTATATTACGGAGCATCACTGAATATTTATAGTTTAATATAGATGAGCAGATAACATTTCTCTAATGAGATAACATAAAGAAAAAAATATACTGGGAAAAAAAGCTTATATATATATGCTTTTTTTAAAATCTTTCTCAGAAACTAAGTTGTTTTCTTTCAAGAAGAAATAATTTTATGTAAACTTTGGCTTAAAACACATAATTTTCATTCGTTAATATTGTTTACATAATTAAAAAGACGTTATTAGTCTATCCGATAACGGAATAATACTATATTTTCATAAAATATATATATTTAATGTAAAGCACTTAAAGCACATGTTTAAATTACGAAAAAAACTATTTCAAATTTCAGATCAAATTAGGTTTTTGAAGTATATTTGTGTAAATATTTTTGTATGCCTTTCTTTAAAGTTTCAAACTGCATATATTTCGATAATATTAGATTTAATGTAATATGACTCACTTTTGGTATAATCTCTGTATAAAAGGTACAAGTTAAACTGACATTATTTATTTCGAATCATAAATAGAACTCTGAGAAAAAGGTCGCAATCATATTAACTGTCCTGGAATTTTTTTTCTTCTTAAGAATGTGAATAATTTTTCAATTTTATCATAATTATCAATTTACATATATTATAATCCCCAACAATAATAATGTTATGTAATAAATTCATAGATAGTTTTATATACGTAACATAGAAACATAGCATAGAAATTAGTACTTCAAATAAAATTAATTATTAAAGCAATTTTATAAAAAAAAAAAATTTAAAATTGGAAAAAAGAAAACATAAAGGTAGGTAAGGGTCAAAGTTGCATTTTGCAAAAATTTCATTTTAACTGATATTTTAATTTGACATTATTTAATTATTGTTTACTTTGAGAACAAATTATTATTGCGATTCATTAATTTTTTAAATACTTATTTTCCATTTTTTTATTAAATCTGTAACAAATATAATTAGGTAGTTTCTATAGCATATTTAAAAAATTTGTGAAAAATATTTTTAAAAACATTTTGAATTCACTATAATGCATTGATAAGACACGTGGCAATATCTCTCTTTAATCTAGGCTACGATTGATTAATTTAAAGATATATAATTGCTAGACAGGTACGCACTATTCCCCCCCCCTCGTTTTTTCGAAAAAAAAAATACATTAATATATTTCCTCGCTAAGTTTCTAGTAATTTCTTTATAAGTTTCCTTAATCAAGGGATATTTTTTGTATTCGTACATTTCTTTGAGATTTTCATATTGTTTCGATATTTTTTACAAATTGCTATTTGCATATTATTAGTCAATTTTAGTCAATAATTCCTCTAAAATTGGAGTATTGTAAATTAGTTACTGAGGAAGGTACAACTTTTTAATTATATTTGTTTTCATTTTTAAAGCATTATTAAAAAACTATTTTAGGGCTTCAAAATCTATTTTTATGATTTCAAAAACATTTAACTGTAATTCCCTTTAATAAGCTAACTATAATTCAATTAACTACAATTTCCTTTATTGTTACAAACAAAAAAATCACTATTTACAATGAAACTGGTAAAAATTATTAAATAAAAAAGCAAACAGATAAATTGTAAAATATTAATACAGAACAGACGAAAAAAGTACTAAGGAAATTTTGAATTAACTATAATTCATCTAAAAGACATGTGGTAATTTCCCTTTTTTCTACGCTAAGCTTACCTAATTTAAAGACATTAAATTGCTAGAGAAGTACGTCCGTCTTTTTTGTTTTATAGAAAAATCTTTAATGACTTTCCTTGCATAATGCCTCAAGTATTTTCTCTTCCTTTTTCGTTAGATTTGGAAAAATGAAACAACGCTTGTTTACCTTCATAATTCACGCAAAGCTTAATTAGTTTCCCAGTATCCAGCTTTGATTATTTATCAAAAAATAAGTGTATTCAAAAATGCATTAAGACCCTGTTAACTACATTTTAAGAAGGTATAATATGCTTAAAGATAATTTATTAAAATTTTTTTTTAAAAATTGCTATAAATATTTTTAAAAGGAATTTTCTCTTATCTGGGATGTTGCATTTCTTTTCTTTATTAAAATTTACGAAAGGATTAATTATTATTTCGAAAATGAGTTTTCAAACATTGTTTTTGATAAGCCTGTATTGTTTTGATATTGTTTTAGTTTTGTCTGTGTTTGCATAGCAGTAATTTGAGTTTCTATGGATACATATTTATTCTTCAAATGCAATTACGTCACGTTAGTATCTAAATTCCAAATTTACTGGCTTATATTAATAACTTAAGTAATTAGATATTGATGAATTAGTAAAAAAACAAAAATAATACTCAATAGCAGTTTTTTTTTATTCTGAAAAACGAATCAAATATTCATATGCTGTAAAAGAATTGAATCACGTTTGTTATTTCCAACCTGAAGTTTGATAAGAGTTCAACACTTTTCATTTTAATGTAAATAACTGCTTAAAAAGTAGAAAAATAGAATTATAGAAATAGCAGAAAAAATTAATTCCAATTTGCGTAATTTTTTATGCTAACTTAAATATTTAATAACAAATTAAGCACCGTATAAACAATTATCAACTTTTCCAGATAACACCATTGTCCATATGACTGTTATGTTTGGAATTAGCAATATAAGATCGGGATCGGAACTCAGGAGGATCTTTTTTTCTCAATATTATTATTTAGCCACTTTCTCTGCTATTCTTTCAAAAACATTACACAATTAATGTCCAGGAATCACACGAGCTCAACTGATAATTATTAGACTAAATGTACTCTTCCAGAATTTTTGATGTAATAAGATACTGAAACTATAAATTTTGGCAAGGAAAAGATGTTTGAAAAGAGATATAAAAAGATTTCATCATATTTTGTAAAAAAAAAAAAAAAAAAAAAATTCATTCTGTGTTTAAAGAATAATGCTTATAAACTCAACATTTCACAATTGGTCAATATACGTAATTTTTATAAAAGAAAAATAAAGTTTATTTATATTTCAGTATTAGAAAAAATTATTTGGAAAAATTTAACTTCGCAGTTAATTTTTTTCATTTAAGTAATAAATTTGATAATTAAATGCAAGAATTTTAATAAAAACGTTTTTGAAAACGATATAAAATTGGGTATAAAATATTACTTTTACTTACTGTTAACAAACTTACAACTAACAATAATTTAAAAAATGACATTTTACGTATTTTTCAAACCAAATCAAAATTGAAATTACTTTAATATGCACATCCCGCAACATTCAGGTGCTAATAACTAAACCTTTTAGTAAGATTTCACACCAAAGGTGATAACTTGCCTTCATCAATTCCTTGTTTCGCTTCAAAAATTTCGCTTCAAAAACGATGAATATGTCATTTTTCTGCGATTAATGCAAACAAATAAAATGTTTCGAAACAGGAAAGAAAGCTTTCAAAGTATAAATATTAATAGTTGTATTATAAAAATGCAGGTATAGTAGAATAAATATGTATGCATTTATATTTGAATATAAGTATGTGTTGTGTATTGTGATTAAAATTAAAATAAAATTTACACAGTTGAAATATGTTTATAATTAATTTCATTCCAAACTAATTTCATAATAACAATAAATTTTATAAGAAAACAGAAATTTTCAAAATTGAAACAAAATCATTATTTGTATACCATATGTTTTCTATATTTAAATATGTGAATTTAAACACTCAAGTGTGGTAAAATATTTTGAAAGAAATTATTATTCTCCGATTTATCCAGATATAGAAGCTTTACAGAAATTCTTGAATAAAATTGTTTGTTTTGACAGTGCAGTATATTTTGTGCGGTGTATTTTGACCTTTTCTGTAAATATGCTATTTATAGATATGTAGATTTACAACATTTAATTGGTGTGAAATATTTTGAACAAAATGTCTTAAAAATATCCCAATATAGAAACTGCAAGCACTTTCTTGGTTGAGCAAATATTTAATAGAAAAATATTTAAAGGCAGATTCTTAAGTAAATGTAGAAACTTCATCTTTAATGCATCTTTGAACAGAAATGTAATTATTTTTCGCTTTCGCGTATGACTTAAGTTGTAAGATGTTCTCGAGTTCTCTAATGACATGACGAAAATATTCACTTTTCTGCATCTGTGTTATGTTTTCTCAATTAATTAATTCGTTGAGGAAAACACTTTCTTGGGAAAAAAACTACTTTTACTTAATTTCAAGTATTTTAGTTAGCGTTATTTCTGAAGTAAAGTAAAAAGAAAAATATTTAAATATAATTAAAACTTTTAACGTTTTAAAAATTTATAATTGAATACTCTTTACTAATGAGACATCACATTTTAATCAATTTTTAAATTTGTTGAAATGTTCCAGATACTTAAAACGAATGTCAGGGTTTAGTAATAATTATATATAAGTAATAATTATTAATATGAATTTCGTGAAATATTTTTTAATAAATTATTTTTGTTTTTATTCATTTATAAATATATAATAAATTTCATTTAAAATATATTTCATTTCAATAAAAAAGATAGAAAACAAGATCATAGTCCTGTTAAAGGTTGCAGATTAATGACAATTTAAACTTTTTAAAAATTTATAATTATTCCACTTGAGATTAATTATGTTTTTATTACGAAATCATTAAAGTGAATGAAATAACTATTTTGTACATCATTACTATTTATCCCCATCACCATTACGTTTGCATTTTATTACCATTTCATGCACGAAACTTTTTTTGTGCCTTAATGAAAGTAATTTAAGCATATTTCAAGGAAAATAATACCGCATTTTATAAAATTTCTGTGATTGGACTAAACTGGGTAATGTATATTTGTGTCAATTTTTTTCTGGCATTAAATAAATTTAAGTTCACAATTTATAAACTAGAAATGACAAAACTCTATTTCCAATTTCCACTCGCTAATTGCTGACCATTTAAGCATCATTTGACTTGATATTACAGTTATTAAAAGTTGAAATCAATTAAAGAATCTCTTGTCTCACAAATACATTTATTCTAATAAACTCAAAACTAATTTTTTTTGGTTGCTGATTAACAGCTTGTTGTCGAAACAGGCTCCAAAATGTAATTATATAAAAAATAAAATTGGTGCCATTTCGACTGTAAACTGCTACATTACTATTTAAATATCGGTATGATTCAATTTGGAGTAAATTTCTATTTTCTTACATGTTGAAAATGAAGAAATAGTAACATTTCTAGGGGTTGTATTCCTTCAAATCTGAATAGATGATTTAATTCATAATTTTTATTCAATCTTTTTCTTTTCTATTTAAAATTCCTTTCTCGCATCTACGGTTAGAAACTAAAGAAAGCTAAGAGCAGTGTCTATGGTTAAAATGATAAGGTGAGGAAAAAATTCTAATATTTTTTTTTTTTTAAAAAAGTACTAGAAAACTCTATTCTTAAATTTTTAAATATTTATAATTATTTATTAGTTTCAATAAAGCAAACAGCTAATCAATTAAGAAATATTTTTCGCAAAAATATTTATTTGTGACATAGTCTGAGCAATTTATATATATATATATATATATATATATATATATATATATATATAAAATTTTATTTTTCCCTTATATAATAGTAACAAAGATAAAAGTATCTTGAAATATTGCGTTAGTGGTATCTTAAATGGAAACAATAATTGGTAAATATCGATATTTGGTATTGGAAGAAATAAAAAGTTCGTTTCTTCGATACAAACATAAGCTTACAAAAATCGATTCGAAAAAATGGCCCTTTAGTAAGAGAATGAAATCAAAAGAATGTTTCATTAGAACTAACATAGCTTCCAATGTAAGGAACAAAAAAAGGAGCAATTCCCGTCAATACAATATAGATACTTCGTACCTTTCGAGAAAGATATCGTCTAAGAGGAACATTATCTGAGAAAACCCTATGGGAATTTAGGAAAGTAAAATGCTATTGTTTTGAAATCTTTCTATTTTGTATTAAGTTCGAAAATAAAAGGCTCTATTGTTAGGATGTAATATCCCGGAATAAATTTGTTGACTGAACAAATTAAATAAAAGTTTTTTTTATTTTATCAATTGCAATAAAATGCAAATAAAAATATTTTATTTTGATACTATCAAATCATGTATATTTATAGGTTTGTTATTACTTGTTTGAAACAACATGCAAACATATGCCCCCCCCCCTTTTTTTTGTTGGGACTATTCAGTAGTAATTTTAACGAATATGCACTTATAGCATAAGTTGAAAACCTAATAACTAACAGAACTAAAAAATTGTACTTTATTAGGAGATTTTATTCACAAAGCACTGGTTCATTTTAACTTTTTATAAGAGCTTAATGTAATTTAAAGAGCTTTTAATAAGAGCTAATGAAAATTTAATATCCAAATAAAAAAAAATTTCCTGGAAAAAAAAATTCCAACCCACACAAAAATTTGCTGCACAAATTATCGCTGTAATGTTACATGCATTCTTTTATTAAGCGAACAGCGCTGGTGTGTTATGCTCATGTAATTACACGTTTGTAGTTTCTGTAGCTTTGCAATAAGCAGAACATTTCAACAATATATACCAAAAATCTACTTATGGTAAATACACAGAAATATATAGTATATTAGAACTTTATAGTATATTAATGATAACTGATACCTTTGCTTATGAGAAATTATACATAAATGCAACTTCTTCAAAGTATTATTTCACAATGATTCATCTCACCTTTACAATGCGCATCAATTCTCCCAGACATAAATTCAATATTTTGAGTCAGTCTCTGCGTTTGTGTTTTATTTTCCCGAGAAAGCATAATTTGAACAATATAACGCTCAAGGATCAGAAACGACACAAAGCAATTATTCAAGAGCAAACTGCCTCAACAATATCAAATTTGAACAAATGCAAGCAAAGTAAAAAAAAAAAAATTTGCTCAAAATCATATTAGTAATAACTTTATTAGTATAAAATAAATTAGTGATATTATGAGTCAGATATATAGTACCTAATGTTGCGTATATTAGTGTAGTAGTAATAACTAATACCTTAAATTTTTTTATGCTTATAAGAAATTGTACATAAATCCAACTTCCTAAAAGTATTACTTCATGATGATGGCATCTTTACACTGTACAACTCAGAGTTTAATGCCGTATTTTTCATCAGTCGCTTATTTCTGCGTTTTACTTTTACTTTCCTGAGAAAGTAAAATTTGAACGACACAACGCTTGAGGATCAAAAACGACAAAATGCAACGATTCAACAGTAAACTACCACATCAGTGACAACTTTGCACAAACACAAACAAACACAAAATATGATATCAAAATTATAATATATTAGTGTTAACTGCATTAATAAATTAGTAATAGAATAGATCAGATGCATTAGATATATAGTATATAATATAGCATATTAGATATAAATATATCAATGCTCAAAGCATTATTTCATTATGATCACAATTTTACTCTGTACATCTATTCTCCCAAAGTTAAATACAATATTTTGTGTCAGTCACTTATTTCTGCTTTTATCTTTTATTTCCACGAGAAAGCAAAATTTGGACGACCCAACGCCCGAGGATCAATAACGACAAAATGCAACGATTCAACAGTTAACTACCACATTAGTAACAACTTTGCACAAACGAAAACAAACATAAAATATGATATCAAAATTATAATATATTAGTATTAACTGCATTAATAAATTAGTAATATAATAGATCAGATGCATCAGATATATAGTATATAATATAGCATATTTGATATAACTATATTACTATAATAGTACTAAATAATACCTTAAATTTGTTTATGCTTATGAGAAATTGTACATAATTGCAACTTTTTAAAAGTATTATTTCATAATGATCGCATCTTTACAATGTACATCAATTCTCTTCAGAGTTAAATGCAATATTTTGTGACTGTCACTTATTTCTGCGTTTGTCTTTTACTTTCCTGAGAAAGCAAAATTTGGACGACACAACGCCTGAGGATCAGAAACGACACAATGCAACGATTCAAGAGCAAACTGCCACATCAATAATTCAATACACAACTCCTCAAAGCCCGGGTATTGTCTGTTTACTCGCTGCTGTCTGCCAGTTACGAATGAGTTCGAGTGCTCGCGGAAAAGGGGTGGGGTATGTGTACGAACACGGTATACTCGGGTATATTCAATTCACTTAAGTGCACCTAGCCTCTAGGCAAGAGATAAATATCCCACTCCAAATGCGAAACCTGTCCTGTATTAACACAGTAATTGCTATGGAAATACGACTTAAGGCTATATTTCCTACCAAGGTACTTGGTTATTTCAGGGAATGCCCAGTACTACTTTTAACTGTTTCTCTGGAGTGAAGAGTTACAATCAGTTTGAAGAAGAATTCTAAGAAACTTTCAAAGAAGTAATGCCGACAGACAGAATATTAGTAAGCGAGAACTAAAAAATTAAAGCTGAAATCCTTAATGGAAGACAAAGTAAAAATTATTTTTGTAATTCGCAAATGCATGAGGTTATCAGCACAATGGTGAGTGAACCCATGAAATTAATCTATTTAATTTTGGATCACTTAAATATTTTAATGAAATTAGTAAGCTGCAACATTGTCTAAGCTCTAACAAAGATCTCAATAAGATAGAATTATCCAAAACTTAAAATGTGTAAGGATTATTCCAATATTTATAGCATAATAATTAAAAAGGCAAGAGGCAGTATAATTAAAAGTTAAATTTTCAAACTATTTTTAAAAACACTCCATTTGAAAAAACTTCGTGATTACAATGAAGGTAATAAAAAGTTTCACGTATTATGCTCTCAATTGGTGGCGATTTCGGAAACTTGTAAATTACCTATCTGGAACAATACTAAGGAACAATTTGGCGTCAAAATGTCACAATTAGAAAAAGACAAGGTTTCTTACATGGTTTTAGGCACTTCAAATAAGTATTAAAAAATTTAAATTGCATAAAGATATTAATTCCTTCATGTATATTCTAATGTTATATATTGCTTCAGAAAAATTTATACAGGTTCAAAAACAAATCAGTAAGTGCATGTCATACTGTAGGTAAGCGAAGCAGGATAATTACTGAAACGTTTTTTTTCTCCACATTTCTATGCATGACTGCAAGTATCTATTTTATTACTAACATTGCTGTTATGATATAATATACGTACAAGGGTATAATTAAACATTACTCAGTTTTGATAGTGTGTAATAAGATTCAAAATATTCCCATAAATTAAGATTCTGAGAAATGCTTGTTATTTATCATTGACAATGTTTCAAGAATGCAGAGGAGATCAATATTGTTGATAACAATAATATTCTGCTTCTGCTGCAGATAGACTGCTGCAGATAGACTGCTGCAGATAATATGCTGCAGATAGACTGCAACTATGCACATGATAGGCTTTATAATAAATTTAGTTTCACTATCAATTAAAACCTTCATGGGTTTGAAAAAGGTTCTAAAAATATTATTAAGATTAAACTTGAGAACCGACTGCGTGTTGTTTTGTTAATTGTGTGTTTTGCCTTCAAACGATACTGACCACATTCGATGAATATAATGATATTAGAATGTTTTATTTTTTTTTTATCAGAGCTAACAATGTCGTCCTTCACCATCTTATTTATTTGATTGAAGCGATATATATATATATATATATATATATATATATATATATATATATTTATACATATATATATATATATTTATATATATATATATATATATATATATGTATATATATATGTATATATATATATATATATATATATATATATATATATATATATATATATATATATATATATATATATATATATATATATATATATATATATATATATATTCATATATATGTATATATATATTCATATATATATATATATATATATATATGTATATATATATTCATATATATATATATATATATATATATATATATATATATATATATATATATATATATATATATATATATATATATATATATATATATGCCTGAAAATATTACATTATAGAGATGTAAAATATACTTTTTGTGACTTGATTGAATGACAGGTAAAGAACGGCCTTCCCGAAACCAGCATTACGCAAAGTAAATATTTTCTCTCAATCCAGTTATTCTTTGTTCTCACACATATTTGATAAAAGAAACAAAAAAATAAAATCTAAAATAAATCATTTTCATTTTAGTGACAACAGCAACTTCTTTGAAATCAGTTTTTCGCAACTTTAAGTGTAAGAAAAGATAATTTTTTTTTTCTTTGACATACGTAAGAAAAGATTCAGTGTTCGAAAAATTTGACTCGCTTTTTTATATTAGGTTATCCTTTTTCTCCGCCTCATTCTTTTTTTCTTAACAAAATATTTTTCTTTACACGTTTGGTGACGAGACCATAGATTCTTTCATTTTAATTTTTTTCTTTTTTTTTATTCATGCATTGGAGTTATATTTTGAAGTTTTTCTATTTATGATCAGGTTTTTTTTTTTTTCATTTTTAAAAATCAGGATGTCAGTGGGGAAAAGTTTTTGCACCGCTAGCTGGGGCATCGAAAGGAATTCCTAGTACTTTAGCGAACGAGATTTGATTTTTTTATTTATTTTTTTTATACCTGATTTTTATTTTGCTCTGAACTGAGATATTCTCCTAGATTGCATTTTCTTTTTGAAGTGCTTACTATTTTTTGTTATTTAGTTTCTATTTTCCTTTTTTTTAAATTTATGTAGGAAAAAAAAGCAATCATAATAAAGCTGAATATTAATAAAATACTTTTTTTTAATATTTTTTTTCATATTTAGATATCACTGGTTCATTTTTTAAAAAATTAATTACGACTTAAGATGCTTAAGGAATACTTGATTTTTTTTTAATCTGCATTTTTTTTTACTGAAAGATAAACAAAAAAAAAATAATGTGGTGAAATAAATGTTGATAAATAATTTTTACATAGCTTATTAAGTTCTTAATTTTTTGTTTATCAATAATATGATAATTTATTATAATGAATACTGTAATGATTTCTAATGTAAGAATTTTCTCTACAGCTGCGAAATTTCATAAAGTGAAATAATTCTTCAAATAAATAGCATAGTATCCAAATAGTAGAATTTAGGTACAATGTCATAAACACGGTTAATATTAGTTTTAATATTAAAAAAATACGCATCTATAATTACACAACTTACTTTCCTATTACGACTAAATGTAACTAATATGTTTTTCTAAATTTTTAGTTTCAAAACTAAATAAAATAATAATAAATTAAAGGAATAAATAGGTTATCAAATTACGTATGTAATCCCAAGAAACTGAAGTCGTAAGATATTACCTGGTTGAAAACTTCATACGCTTCGATAATATCCAAAAATTAAATAACAGTCGACATGTTTCAAGAGAATTAAAAGATGTTTCCCATTTTCAAAACTTGACAGGCGGGAATGCAATGAAACAAAAAGAAAATGGAAAAAGAAAAGTGAGAAACAAAAACTCAAAAAACCACAGAAGTCGAGAAAGTAAACAGATGAAAAAACCGGACAAAAAAAGGAGCACAGTGCTCGAGAGGCATATCAAGCTAAAATGCATTTCCGCACGGTTTGGAGAGGTCAGGAGAAACGAATGTCATTAACAAAAGAATCAGCAATCAAATGAGTAAAATAAGATTCCAAGGAATCAAGAAAAGCTAATGCGACTGAGATGGAAATAATTTCAGCATTGTCGACATTGAATTTATGCTTAAGATTCCAATGATGTGAAGCAATTTAAAATTTCTCAAATTCTTCATAACGAACACATCTATTGTGTTCTTTAAGTCTAAACTTTAAAGCGCATTTAGTTTGCCCGATGTAGCCTAGGTTGCCTTGACAAGTCTAATGATAGTCAAAGCTAATAGGATCCTTAAGGAACTTAAATTTGATTTTGATAACAGGCCTAAAAATGTTCCAACGATTGACAGCGATGGACAACGATCTACAGAAGCACTTTGGCTGCGATTTTAATAAAATTAACAACAAAATATGGTTTTATAGGAAGTGGATGAAACTTGATGGACGTATTAAAGTTTGGTAATTTTATCAGATAGAGCACAGCATAAAATTTATTTATTCGGTTAAATAAAACTTTCCTTTACTGTTTTTTAAATATGTGATTATAAGAACTATAATTTTGAAAGCCAAAATTTCTGGTAAGATTTACCATATAAAAGGCAAGGTAAAGACATTTCCTGTAAAAAAATATGCATAAATTTATAAAAATAAAATATATAAATTTGGCCATAAAACAATCAAATTTTACGTTATTTAAACCATTCCTTTCGTAATTTTTGAGTTCATATAATAATGATTTTACTGAAAATATTGGTTTTCCTAATTACAGCTCTTATTACCACGAATTTAAGGACAATAAATAATTAGCAAATAAATAATTTTCTCTGACACACTATAAAGTATCATGATTAAATTATCAAATTTTAACGCATAATATAAAACTATGTCTTATTGTTCATCTTACCAAAATAATTACCAAAGTACTTTGGTAAGAAATACCGTACATTTAGGCATTGCAATAATGCCAGAAAAATCTAATAAATACTTAAGTTTTAAATTGATGAATATTTTTTAAACAAATGTACAGAAAACTTTTGAAATCACCCATACGTGTTTCAGCATTTTCTTTTCATAAATACTCAAAACAAAAACACGAAACAAATAATCCTTCGACATCTAATTTATCTGTTTTTCCTCACGAGGAGTACCATCTTCAAATTGTTGAAACATCTTAGATTTAAGACCAATAGCATACATCTCGTCCCTCCATTTATCTTTCGTTCGTATTCAACCTTGGTCACCCTGCAGTCATAAGAACATCATACATAACTGCACGTGAAACCACTATTTTACTAGCTTTTAGTTGATATCGTTCATATTATTTTATACCTTGGAGGGGATAATATTTATTGTGATTGTTGATATTTCTCCGTGCCATTTACATTTTATATATGCATGGGAATATAATCTTAGCTGAAACGTTGTATGATGAAATAAAACCACTTCAGGATATTAGTGAAAAGAAAGAAATGCCCTGATGTACGTTAATACACTTCTTCGGGGTAACTGTTTTATTTTTTTTTATATCTCTTCCGAAATTTATTTCTGGTTTATATTTTTATTGCGGTTGTTGGGTATCGCAGACATATCGTTGTTGCGTATCGCAGGCTGTAGCACAGAATAGACCTGAAGCATAGTTTACGATATTATTAAAGGCATGATTAAAGATTCTGATGAATAATTATGCTTACAAATTAAATTGTATGAACCATATTTACATTGTGAATTGTAAATAAATAAATTGCTAGGTGAAAAAAATAATATTGTGAATTTTTATATTTATATATCACATTAAAATTTATGATGATTTAAGAAATGAAATTCTCACATTTGACAATTCAGAAATCCTCTAGTTCGTTAATTATGCGTATCATGTCGTCACGAAATCATGTTATTTATGACGAAACGTGAACTCTCATATATATAACGAAAATTGTTTCTCTTTTATGGAACCATATCGTAGTAAATTGTAGGAGATTGTCATCTAGAATGATGATACTATGATGAAGAGTAGACGATAGGAAATAAAGAAACGATAAAGTCAATCTTATATTTTGTGGTAAAGGGGAAAGGGGTTGGTCTCGTGCAGGAAAGATCCCGGGTTCGAATCCCGCGTCAGGTAGGGATGTAATTTATCTAACAGTTCTTCTTGTGCTGTTTAAAAGACATTGAGCCTCATGTATGGTGCCGGATATCTACTATGTAAGAAAGGTTTAATACATTAGGCGCTACGAGATGTTTTTTTTCTTCTTTTTTTTCTTTCTTCCTTTCTTTTTATTTATTTTTTATTTTTTTAATTATTTTTTTTTTTGCCAGAATACAGAATGACGATATATTTCTTTTAATTTGACGAAAATTACATCCTCAAAGAAGTTATAATAGTTATTTCATCACTTTGACGACATTTTTGCACATTTAGAAAACTGTATCGTCAAAAACGAAAAACGTTTCATACAATTTGAGCATTTAAATTTTACAGTGTGGATTTCAATAAATATTTGAGCTTTTAGTTTGAACTATGAGAACTATATTTAGATAGTAAATGAATAGTAAAGAAATGTAAATGAAACATTAACAAATGGAAGATTGTGATGAATTGCTGTTTTTGATTGTTCTTCTCAATTTTGTCAAATTAAAATCTTCGATTAATCATTGTTTAAAAGAAAAAACTAAATATATGTCTAATGTGTTCTTAATATATATCTGATATTTACATTGTAGATTAGGAGATAGAAGCAAAATATATGTTGAATAAATTACAACTATAAATTAATTACTTTTTATAATTTATTTTAATGTTAAGAAATATGAAACAAACAAAAGCATTTAGCATTTAAATGATAAAAATATTTAAAGTAGTTTATACAATTTTCGACTTGTAGAAATGTTGCGTAATGGAAGTTTTCAATAGACACCGCTAGGAACTTTTAAAAAATAACTAAAATCTTTATCTAGACCATTATTTTCTTTGTAAGGAAACTAAATCGAAACAAAGCTTACTTATCCCCCATTAACACAGAAGCTTTTTGTAAAGTGAAATTTCAGTTAAAATCAACCGAATAAAACTGATCTTGTTAAGCAAAGAAAAAAATTAAAAGAAGCTACAAATAGTTGAACATATTTTCAAGATATACTTTTTCAATAGAAATGAAACTCTTAGCCATTAGTCGCACTTCAGTCTATTTTTCCTTGCGTAACTTGACCCCGATCTATCTTGTGAATGACAGTTTTTTCAGTTTTTGTCCATTAAATAAACAACTTACACTAGTAAACAATGTTCTGTGTTTATTTTTTATATCCCATTCTTTTCTTTCTTGGCAATAGTTTTCCTCGACAATTGGTTCATTTTCCCATCCCTCATTTCCTTTTGTGATTCGAAAGATTTCAGAAACTAAGCTTGTTTCCTTTGTATTTTTCTACACTGTTTGTAACAATGAAGTAGAGTATAAAGAAATACGTTCTACTGAAATTTTTTGAAAATTCCATACTGTTTCTTAAAAAAAGTAGAAAAGAGTAATAGTTTGTAGCCAGACTGAATTATATAAACTTTGTAGAATTTTTTAAAAAGTTAGAAAGGAAAAATAATCATGTAAAAAATAAATATAAAAAATTTCCATTTAAGAATTTTGCGAGTAGAATTTCTAAAAAGAACTTACAAATATAGATGCTTTGGTTTTGTTGAAACTCTTTATAATCAAGATTATATATAATTTTGAGAGAGAAATAAGTCACAACATTCAAATTGTTGAATTTTTTTTTTTTTTTTTTTTTTTTTTTTATTATTAAACGACTTAAAACTCCTCATGCACCACAAAGTATAACATGAGGCTTACAGTTGTAAGTAGAAAACAAAAGAAGAAAAAATTTACAAATTTAAATTAAAAACAAAATTCCGCAAGGCAGCAAGACTTTCAATACTTTTGACCAGTTCTGATAAGACATTCTTTTTTTTAATAAAACTTTTTTGAAGAAAAAAAACTAAGAATCTGCGTGCACACCGAGAAACAAAATTGCATGAAAATGAAATTTCTGTTTAAAAACAAATTATGGTTAATAAAACCGAAATATACGGTATTTAAAGCATTCGTTTAATAATTTTTCCATTAGTATGGTATCAGTCTACGGGGAATTCAGGTCTTCAAAATTTAAGATCTCACTACCAAACGCTTAGTTAAAAATACAAGACTGTAAAGTAAATGTAACAGACTAAATGTTTTTTTTTTGGAACGTGTTTAAGAAATATTATGATATTATGATAAATATTATGATAAAATATTATGTCTTATAATGCTATCATAAAATTACAAAATTTTATTACTTCTATCAAATTTTTATCACTTATCATTTTTTTAAAACCATATCTCATTACTAATTTTACAAATAACATTACTAAACTGCTTCGATAAAAATTACCCAACATTTTGTATTCTCTAAGAGCCGGAAAAATGATATAATAAACCATATTATGGTAGTTTAGAACATATATTTTTCCTCTGTGTACGGTTTAAAAGAAATGTAATTTAAAGAAGGTAAATTGAATATACGATTCATTTGCATTATAGATCTAAAGAGAAATAAAAACTCGTAGACGTAAACACCTTTTGAAGAAAAATTAAATCTATAAAAGCACATTTACGAAGAAAAAAATTATTTATTCAACTTTCAGAAACCAAGTACAACATTTATAAATTATAGAATAAGGGAAAATGTTGCTTTAAAATATGTTACTTGAAAATATGAATAAACAACTGTGATAAATATGTAAACAAACAAATAGTATATACATAAGAATTTCTATTGAAACAAACAAAAACTGAAAAAAAAATACATTTACAAACAAATAGATTGCAAAGATATAATAGCTGCTAAAAATAGCCCCATTTTTCTCATGAAATGTTACTACTCAATGAGTTTCTTTTTATAAAATAACACATTTCTTTTCCAATTGAAGCAAAATTCTCTACTGTTCTCATTTTCAATTTATGAACAGTGCATAAATATAACACGGTTACAGTGATTGGCAAGGGTCCAAAGCTTGACAAGCTAATCAATTTCAACCCTTGTAAGTATAAAGCTTTTCAAAGGAGATTGATGGCTTATTCTGCTAAATCTTCATTTTTAGGTTAGGTAATTGGAAATACGGGCAATATAAAATGGAAGCAAAACAAGGAAAAACTGATGGAACATTTTTCATATTTCAATATATGTTTCCTATAACTAGTTATGAGCTGAACAACTGAACAACCTCATCAGTCAAGTATTTTATTTGAAATCGATTGAACATAAATAATTGAATCCTTCCAAGTGATAAAATGGATTGAGTTTGTGTTTATTGAAACAATAAAATATAATGTTAAAAAAAAAGAAAAGGAAAACCTGCATTCGGAAGTTATTAATTTTCTTTTCTGATTTTATGTCTTTTTGTTTCAAATCAAATCAAAAGATGAAACTCCTATGTATATATATTGTTTATTAAAAGTTTTCGACATTTATTGAAACGAATTAATTAAAAAAAAATAAAGAACGATATATAAACTTTAATCCCTATTCAGCTTCATTATAGCTTTAAAAATAATTTTTTGATAAATATTTATTTCTTTTTATTTTATATTAATAAAATTTTATATTGTGCGAAGCTTTTATTCTTTAAAAAACGCTACTTATATGTATTAAGGTCAAAGGTAAAGAAAGGTTTACGTCCAATTTTTACAAAAATGACAATTGGATTACTAAGATTTGGCAAATCTATAACGGGGAAAAATGGGTTTTCCCCTAAAGTTATTACTCTCTGAAGATGCTGCTTTTGATGATGTCTGCTTATGTTACGTTATACTGGAAATATGCATTTTTAATACTAAATTGAACATTATTAAAATTATTTCTTGAAATGCTTTATTTTGCTTAAAAATTAGTTTTTTTTTTAGATTATAAGAAAACTATTCATTTAGGAATTAGAAGATGTATAGATTTGCATTCTTACTTTATAATATTCATTCACACGTTGTTTTGCGGAATAATCATATTTTTTACTTTTCTATTAAACATCTATCATTTTTATTATGAGTTGAAGAGACTTAATTTTTACGAATTCAAAGTAAGAAATCTTTTTTTTTTCAGAATGCATTATAAATATTTTAAGAATTTCAGTAATATAATTAAATCGTGGAACAGCGAATTTTTTTAATATAACTTTATTGTCATATTACCTTTTCTAGCTTTTCAAACTTGTGCCTACCCGATTGACACTCATCATTCAGGTATCAGTAGGGCACAGGTTAGTAATCCTCCCTTTCAGGTGCATCATATTAGGAGGGCCAACGTATTTTCCATAGTAAGTGCATATATTACGGAGGATGAAATAATATCCATGCCTTGTCCTGGATTCGAACCCAGGACCTGATGTGAGGGCGTTTCCAATTTAAATTTCAGAAATAAAAATGCAATGATATATTTTTAATTGCAGAAAAATGGCTGTTTCAACGTTTATAAAATCCAACAGAATATTTTCGCAAAGAAACAAGAAATGGTGAATCATAATTATTACCTTTGATGTGTTATCTTATTACAAGATTTATATACTAGCACCTGAAAGATTATATACTTGCACCTGAAGGTTTATGTAGTAGCACCAAATTTGTACAGGGTGGTCATAGTAAATTTATACTTTAAAACTGGTCATGAAAGAAAAACTAATGAAATAATTGTTATCGAACTTGTTAACAGTTTAAGAGAATTTATATTCAACCAACCAAAAAGAAACAAAAAAGTTCAAAAATTCACCATTAGGGGGAAAATTTCACAGAATGCAGTAATGTTAAACCGAAAATAATATTACAGACATAAGTTCTTAATACAAGGTTTATATACTAACACCTGAATTTTAAAGAAAGCGTAATTTCAGCTAAATGCTATACTACTATTTTTAATATTTTAAAACATTATAAGGGAAAAAAACTCACTAACAGTTATTCTAACATATGCAAATATATCAAATATTCTGAAACAATTTATAATCTATCAATTACTTTTATCTCCAAAAATTTAATATTTGATTAGAATTTTAAACATTTTCTTTTTATGGATTATATATTTATGAAAGATATGCACTTTTCATTATTTATTTCTCCTGAAAGTAGAAGTCAAAAATATTTTCCACTTAAATATTTTTTTCTTGGCATAAACTTCTAAACTACTTTTATTCAATAAATAGTTGGGGATAAAGAATAAAAAAGTGACACCAACTTTCACCGCGTATCACTTTCAAAATATATTGTTTTACTGACGGCTTGAATTTCAACCCCATTTCCGAATTTTAAGGGACGAAAGGGCACAAGGGAAAATGCTGCAGAAAAGTTCTTTTTTTTTTCTTCTATTTTTTGAGAACGTCAAGTTTGTAATCGTAGCCAAACAATAAAAAAAGAAAAGCCAGTGAAAGAAGTAAACAAGAAAGCTCTTTCACCGTTCAGGAAATAAAGAAACAAAATCGTATAGAGAGAAGAAGCTTCTCTGCCTAGCAAATCACGCCCCTGCCCACCCCTGGGTTCGAACATCGAGGGTAACGACTGTACGTCCTTCACAAAACTATTCTGGCAACTTTTTTTCGAAAAAAAAAAAACTTTTTTTTTTTCGTTTTTACTTGGCATTTCATATAAAATGACTTCTCTGCAAGTAGTTTGAACGATTTCATTTCTTTATAGCTTTAAACACAATTTTGAATTTCAAAAATGTGGCGGAATTGAAATCAGTCGGTAGGGTAGCAAGTTCGGAGTTTTAACTTTCGACGGAATACCGGACACTTCTGAAAAATATTTTAAATCTAAATAATGGAAATCTGGATGGTTTAGGTACATTTTTTGCATTGAAAATACAGAAATTCAGAGAGTGTTTGATTTTTTTTTTACTCAAGCTCAGTTTAGGTGATTTGTAAAGGCAGGGATTATTGTAAAGTACGTGCTTGGCAACATATGTTCGGGGTATTTGCTATACTGTAAACTCAGAAAAGTTCATTTTTATACAGAGGAAATACGTGAGAGTTTTCATAAGAGTAACTTTTTAAAGGAAATAATACTCTGTATCCCTTTATTTTTCTTAGTTGAAAATGATATTATACTAGTTTTCTTTTAGTTAAAACATATTAAAAGAGCGTAGCACGTAATATATATGGATAGGAAAATAAGGAAAAATAGTGTGTTTGAAATAAAACCAAACTAGTAAATGTATAAAAAAGGTACTTTTAGTATTTGTAAAAAAAATATTAAGAAACCGATGGAAATTCGAAATAACATTTAAAATACTATACATGTTTTCTTTATTTTAACATGCATCAATAAGAATAAATATTAATAATATCTATGTAGTTGCATCTGCAGATGCATGGACGAATCTTTATAATATTATATTCCATAATTATGCATAATAGTATTTTAATACTTCTTCTGTCTCACATAATAATTCTTCCCGTTCGAGAAAGAGGAATTACAGCAATAGCCAGAGGATTATACATATATATTGTTCATACACGAAGAAATGAGCATTAATTTATGATATAAGTTTGCGATGATTATTATTCTGTATCATATCATCGAACATCAGTAAATCCAGCAAATAAAATTTTCATAGAAATGTCTCACAAAAATTCAAAGAAGTGAACTTACGAGTCTCACGAGATAAATAATAGTGTTCGCATTGTTTCCCATTTTAAACTAGAATTGCGCACGATTATAATTTATACAAAGGTTCAAATTTGAACTTTGTAAAATTATCCCTATTATAACTGTCACTATTATATCTAATTATTTTTGTGAATGATAATTCGGTATATTTTAAAGTTACTTAATAAAATTAATTTTATACCTGAAAAATATGCAGCTCTTTCGGAAAAAAATATATAATTAAATCTGAACTGCATGAAATGAAAATTTAATGATGTTAACCCAATGAATCAATATCATAAGTTAAGAGTGAACCAAATAAAGTCAGTCCGATGCTAAAAATATCAGTTATAATATTATTTCAGAATAAAAAACATCAATTGAGAAATTATTTCAGAATAAAATAAAATATCAGCTGTGATATTTCAGAATAAAAAGAAAAATATAATCAATGATTTTATTTCAGAATAAAAAATACTAATTGTGAAATAATTTCTGAATAAAATAAAATATCACTATGGAATTTCGGTATAAAAAAATATTAGCAATGTTATTATTTCAAACTAAAAATAAATAACAGCTATGATATTATTGCAAAATAAAAAGAAATATAACCTATAATATTATTTCTGAATGAAAAAATATCAGCTGTGATATTATTTCAGATTAAAAGAAATTCAACTATGATATTATTTCAGAATAGAAAAAATACTAGTTATAAAATTATTTCAGAATAAATAAATATCAGCTAAAATATTATTTCAGAATTAAATTTTTTTTTTCTCTGATGTCATTTCAGAATAAAAAATATTTATATATCAGCTGTGTTGTTATTTTTGCTCCAGTAATTCTCGAAACAAATAAATAGTGTGAACTGATTATTCATTTTAATAATGTTCAAATAGAAACTGATACAATCGATAGTCTTTGTAAGTAAGTTAAAACACAGGGTTACCATTTTTTTTTCGCTTTGCCGTATATAATTTTCTGAACTTGTATTGCTTTTTTGACACTCTGAATAAGGTTTTCTTTTAGACTTTAATTAAAGTAACTAACAACTTGTTCAACATAAAAAAGTGTTTTAAGTAAACACTAAAATAATAGAAGCCATAGGCAAATTTTAATAATATACTGCCCCATAAATGAAATAACCTTTTTATTAATATTATTTCAGTCTATATATTATTCCGCACTACAATACTGTTTGACAAGAGCCCCTACAGAGAATTAATAAAGATTAAATACATTCATAGTTTATCTATGATTGTCGAGCGTAATATAAGCTGCACATTTAAAATTCTATAGAATACCTTTGTTTCACCGAAACACCTGAAATAATGCAGGAGTAATTAAGCCGTCACTTCTTTGGATGTCTCACAACCTATTCAATTCAGTCTCTAAAAGCATTTTTCTTTCCTTCACCGTCGGTATTCTATTCACAGATTATCGATCAAGTCGACTAGTGGTTATAAATCCCGTAGATGTAATAGGAAACCCCCTTCTAACTGATGAACTGCCATCAGAACTTCTATTCGTGGGTTTGTGAACTTTCAACACCGGTTAAAAATGACACCTTGATTAATAGGCCTACCAGGCTTCCTCTGTATGAAGGGAACTCCATCAGTTATTTAAACGTTCACTTTTAGGAAAACCTCTGGACTGGTGCCTTTTGGTACCTGATCCCAACGATTTCCGGGAACATGAATCAAATTGCAATTCACCACCACATTCTTTTCGATTCACCTTTCTCTATTCGACGATGGAAAGGAATTGGTTTTGGAGATAGAAATTCGAAATCACGTCTTCGAACGGGACAAAAAAGTATTCATCAATTTCTGAAATGGATGCTTGGTCGTTTGCAGTTGTGAATACTTTTTGGCACAGTATCGAGGTTTTTGGCGTTGTAATATTACGATAAAACGTGGATCTTCTTACTAACCGACTTGATGCGCAATAAATTGAAATATTGAGCCAATTTTTAATAGTAGTTTCGAAATTACTTTTTAAAACTGGTTTCAGATATTGTTTACGTGTCATTTAAAGTAGTTGTTTTCAAAGCCAGCTCAGTTAACATTTTATTTTAGAAAATATTTTCCTCCTTTGTTAGCCAGTTTCAAAAATATTTCAATAACCACCGCAGCGATTCTGTTAAAAGAATAACCAACTAATTTCTGATTTATTTTATTTGTTTATTTATTTTGCTTTTAAATAAACACTTCACCTTTTTTTTACGATAAAAATCAAATTAATAAAAGCAATGAAATACCAACGTAAAAATATTTTTTATTTATTGACACACTTAGACAGACTGCTGCCACGTTTCCCTTCTGTATAATCTGGGTGAGCACAACGCGCACACACACAACCACATCACCCAAGTTCTTTACCACTAGCTCGGTGCGGTTTCTATCATCTTATATTTAGAAAGGCGCCGGCTGGCAGGATGTCCCTTGGGCACGGGGAAAAGATTGATGATCTCAGCGGTAAAGATTGACAGATTCATGCGGTAAAGATGTGTTGTTTTACAAATATATCTTATGTGAAATAATAAGAATATTATTATAGTTTTTATTTATATCAATTTCTTCTTGAGTGATTATATTTAAAATGAAATACAACTAGTACTAAAACTCGTTCATTTCAAAGCCAGCTCAGCCATTTTATAGATATTAACTCAAATATATTTGACTTTTTATTTTTATTTTGACGAAATATATAATTTATGCGAGGAAAAGTGCCATTGTTAAGCAACTGTTAAGCCATTAATATAGCAAAATTCATACAAAATTATTTTTTCGCAACATCTTTTAAAATGAATATATATCAGAAAGAAAGAGTTTAATTTAGTTTATAAATAAAAACGCTGCATTTGTATATGCTTTGTACTATTTTTAAAATATAAAATATTCGCGGGATATAATAAATTTTATTCATAATAAGTATATATATATATAATAAGTATAAGCATTACTTATTGCATACTTGCGTTTTAAGAGGAAGAAATTATACAAATAATTCTTAAGGTTTGCTCACATATGACTTGTGCTTTGTCTCAAATAATATCTAGTGATCTTTATTAAAAATATAATTTCTTAATCTACTGAAAAATTAGTTTATCGCAACTAAAAGGATATTTTTAGCAGCATTTTACGCATTTATTTATTTATTATTTATTTTTTTTTAATTTTACAGTTTCTCTACAATTTTTAATTTCGGGTTTGTTTTCGCCTCACCTCTTATCGAACGATTGCATTTCAGAGAAATAAGTAATTGAACCAGGAACCTGGCAAGCATTCTGAACAGAGAAAACAACTTTACTAATTACGGTTTCAACGATTTGCTAGCAGAAGTGAAAAATAAAATTATATCATGGAAGTGTATGTAACATTTTAATGCTGAAAAAGTATAAGTTTTAGTAAAATGCTTCTACTATTTATTTCTTTATTATGAAATTCTGATTATTAGAAACATAACTATATATACTTAATATAATTTCAAACACTAGATTTCTGAAATTGTAAATTATTATATTGTTCCAAGAAGAATTTTCGATATGGCATTTAATAATTTTAATAATTTAGTACAAAAATTGTTCATTTTAAGCAAAGCTAAACTGTCAATAAAATAATTAAAAATAAATAAAGTTACGTGTAAAATAAATGTGATTTTTTTTTTTTTTTTTGCTTATGAAAAAATTTTTTAAACATAATTTTAAAATATATTGAGATCGCTAAAATATGCTAAGCTAAATAATTTCAAAATCATTTAACATCATTAAATTCTAAAGAAAATAAGCAGAACATATTCACCTGTTTACAAAAAAATAACAGGAAGCAGCCTACGTATTCTTATCGATTGTTAGTTAAAAACGATCAACTAAATCATAATAGATAATTTCAGTTACTACATATGTCATGTTGATGCAAGATTTAAATAACCAATTACTATTGATAGAGGTTATGCAACAGCATGAAAATTCTGATGATCATTAATGATGATCATCAGAACTAATTGCTAAAGGTAACTCAGGAACTCAGGTAACTAATTGCTAAAGGTATATATATATATCTATATCTATATCTATCTATCTATATATATATATATATATATATATATATATATATATATATATATATATATATATATATATATATATATATATATATATATATATATATATATATACAATATATATATATATATATATATATATATATATATACAATATATACATATATATATATATATATATATATATATATATATATATATATATATATATATATATATATATATATATATATATATATATATATATATATATATATACGCTTTGTGAACAAAGCTTGTGAACACAAATGACTGCATGATATTTCATATTAATTTTAAAATTATTAAAAACATGATTTAGACTTAACTTAGCTATGTTCTTTCCAAAAGTTTTAATAAGTTACCTTTAGCAATTAGTTACCTTTAAAAATTATCATTAATCATCATCAGAATTTTCATGCCGTTGCCTAACCTCCATCAATAGTTGTCAAGCGCTTGGAGTCCACTAGTTACATTGACGTAACACTAAGTGTTAATGGGGAAAATTGTAAAATAAGTTTCAGTGTTAACTAAAACTGTACTGAGTTGCAGTGTGAAAAAAAATAAATGTGTACTAAGGCCTACTAAATACTTCATAAAGCATCTAAATTCCTTTTTCCAATTCCGGAAGCAGTCATTTCCACCCCCTGTTTGTAATATATAGTTTGCTCAAATCTGTATAATTTATAAATTTTTAATACTATGCTTCATTACATAGAATTCAAACTCTTATTCAATTTTTTTGCAATTAATTTGATTTCTGGCACATTCATTATGACAGTAAAATAAGTTGCAGAGGAAAAAATATAAAAGAATTTGAACTAAAGCTTAATAAATACTTCATAAAGCTACTGTTTTCCTCGTTGACGTTTTAAAAGTACTCTTTTTCCCCCTTTGTTTGTACAAATCAGCATAATTTATAAATCTTTAATACAATCCTTTAATATATCATCGGAATTATTTATTTATATTAACTTTTATTTACTTTTTACACGTAATTCACAGAGGAGCAAAGCTATTACGAATGTCTAATGATAAGTTTCAGTGGGGAAAAAATAAAGGGTTGTGTACTAAAGCTTAATAAATTTTATAAATACTTCATAAAGCCTCTGCATACTTCCTTCAAACCCCTCATTTTTAAACCTTGTAATTTAATGCATTGTATATACGGCTATGCATAATTTATAAACCTTTAATATAATAATTCATTACATTCCCATTTTTTCTCTTAATTCGTAATATGGCACATTAATTATGATAGTCTAATACTAAGTTGCAATGAGAGAAACAAAGTAAAGGATTGTGTACTGAAGCTTAATAAATACATCATAAAGCCTCAGCATTCCTCCTTCCAATTCCAGAAGCAGTCTTTTTACCCCTTGTTTGTAGCTCTCTCAAACTGCAGCCGTCGTAAATTCGCCAGCGAAAATGGCACTGGTTTCACTTTTGTATCCCCATTTCGTGGCTTTACAGATGAGTTTCTGTTCAGAACCATTAAGGAGTAATTACTGCGGACATAATGCAGGGGAGTTGTAACTAACACTTCTCGTTGAGTCCGTGACTACGTAGCCAAGTTTTATCTTTAACCCGAACTCAGCGACTTTCTTTCACAAGCAACAGTTTTCTCTATATCTAATGCGAAGTCATTTGCAGGGTTTTCTGAAGAACTGCACTTAAGAGTATCGCTTTAGAGAAGTGTTGCACTCTGTCTCAGTCCCAGGAAATATTCTTCTGCGTAAATAATTAAGAAGCCACAACTTGGGAGGGAATATTTCTGTATTTATAGTTCTGAATAAGAGTTGCATGCGAAGTTGCTTCATTATTGGTGCTGGGCCCTAATTGCTCTGGAAGGTTTGCCACTGAGTCACGTTGGCTAACGTTCACTATTTATAGTTTCCAAATTTGAGTGATTAAAATGCTATCTAGTGTTTTCCTTCAAAATGGAATGACAATAATAACAATATTAAAAAACAAAAAATAATGCATGCCAAAATCCAGCTTTCAAATCCAGCTTTAATTGCTATAAAACGAATCATTTAGATGCAATTTTTTAAATATTTCGCTTTTATACGTATTAAAAATATAGCAACAGAGCTAGAATATATTATTTTTTCAATATTTTTAAACACAAAAGCTTATAGTCCTATACAGGTCTCTCATCGAAGAAAAAATGCAGGAGTTTTATATGAAACTTAATATACTTCGTTTTATTATGAAGATAAACGCACTAATAAATTATTATACTTAGCTTATTATACTTATATTAAATTATTAAAATAACGGGATATTATTGATAATCTATTGTTGATTATTTTGGTTAACTTTACAAGAATTCATTTTTTTTCTAACAGTAACGTAAAGCAATGCCGCAAGTGCCTAATTTTGCTCCAGAAATAAAAATCAAACGCATAGCAATAGCAGTACTTTAGCTTCCATTTCTCAGTGCTTCATTTCTTATTACATTCACTTTGGGTTTAGCGTGGTTTAAGTACAATTTAACGTATTTATACGTATAATACGTACAATTACAAATTATTGCGTATTGTTCGTTTGTGAATTACTTAGGTTACATTGAGTAATTCAAAACACGATAAGAAATAAAGAAAAGATAAAACTTAAAATGTCATACTATTTAGTAGATAGTCCTTTAATTATGCTTTTTTAACATACTTTGGTAATGAACATTTTTATTATATTCACTACATTCAATAAAAGTATACTAATGCGGAATTCATCAAACAGCACTATAATTAAAATTCAAAAATTAAAATTATCTTGTTGGAGTTAAAAGCTTATATCTAAAATAAAAATGTTAGAATATTTGTCTAAATATATCAATCTGAGACATTGCTTGAAAGCATTGATTAGCATGTATTAGCAAGTGATATTTCTTATGAAATCAATATATTTAAATTTTCCTAATTTTTTGGAAAACCATTGCAATGTTCCAGGTAACTTAAATAATGATAAATTAAACTTATTACAATTTACAAAACTATAGCTGTATTATGGATCTGTGTTTTTATAGAGTATATTAAAAACATTACAATTGTATTGTTTGAATAACTGATGCTTTGATTTATAAAAATTTATAATGTTTAAATAGAATTATTTAGCATTTTAGTTATTACTGTAAAGTTTTATTCACTTATGTTTTTTTCATTGTTATTTTGTACGTTGTACTTTGCACTGAAGATTATGCTCAAACTTAACAACCAAACTTCTATAATATTTTAACACAGGGTAAGTGAAAACATATACTCCAACATCCTAAATGCACAACACATCATGAAATAAATGTATTCATTAAAATTGTACTTGCATGTAGTTCAAACGGTCGTCTTTCAATCGCCATCAGCGTTTCTACGAAAATAAAACTGGCAGTAGAACAAAAAAAAAAAAAAAAAAAACTCAATAGCACGTTACCACAACTGTAGATTTTATTTTATTTTATTTTATGACCGTCGTTGAACAGCTGACCCAATTTTTGGGTTTACGACTACTAATGTTCAACGCCGTAGCCTTGTAATTTTGAACCAATCCAGACGACAAGGAAACTGCTGGATCGGTACCCCCAGAGGTATTGATCACAACTGTAGATTGGTCGTGTACCAACTGCTGACAATAAACTCTTGCCTTTGCCTATGTGATCATCCCATGTGATTTTTCAGATAGTTTTTCGTATGCGCCAAGTTCAAAGACATGGCTGACTTTAATATCCGTACTGTTATTATCAGCATTCATAGCAGCTTGAGATTTGGTGAGTTCCGTAAAACAAAAGGAGATTATATCGAAAATTTTTTATGAGTGCGCTCAAAAAATGCTTATTTAACCTCTGCATATGAAATTTTTGGAAATACATTTTATTACACTTTGCATTGTGCACTTATGAAATGAGAGCATTCATTTTTCATTCGTTTCATTTTTAACTTCACAGCGTTTTTATATTTTTTGAACTGAGAAACTTTAACAAAAATTAGTTTAAATCATTTTTTTCAAACCGCCTCTTTTAAAAAAAATCGAACATCAGCTTCAGCTTCAAACATGAAGTTTGCGCATCATCTCAACATATTAAACTCCATTCAATAAAGTTCGCTTTTTTATAGTGAAGATTATTACGTTAGACTACCAGCGTTCCCCGAAATCGACCCTTGCACACATACATAAGAACTGAAGAATTTATTCTCAAGTTTTCGAGTATGGTGAAAATGAAGTACTTTTGTAAGCAACAATCAAATTTTACTTTAATGAAGCTTTTCCTGCCGTTCGAAGACTTCAAAAGGAAAAGAGAATAATAGAACGAAGAAGTTTTCTTCCCTTTCCTAAATCAGTTCGCAGTGCCTTTATTAGATTACGGTCGCCAAGCAGAGAAAATATTTTGTGAATTTCTACCTTTATTAAGGAGAAAATGCTTTGTCCTTTTCTTGGAATCATGATATTGTTAGTTATTTGTTTATTTTCAGTGAATTTCTAGCGATGGCCATCATATGTACATACAGCTACATAACTTAGTATGTATCGTGTTAAGAAAGTTTAAAAATAAGGAGACTGAATGGAAAGAATTCTGATTGTAGCTACATTTTAAGAGAATGCTTTATCAATCCGAAATTCAATTCTTTAAATCGTGATATTGTTAAAAACTGCTTTTAAAAGATGTGAATAATAATCCGTGATATCTTGATTTTCGCATGATGGAATGTCAAACAATATTATAACATTTATCATGATGCATTTGATTGGTTTTATTTTAAATGTAGAAGTGTTGCCGAAATTGAAAGTGGACAAGTTGAGTGAAAAGAATATATTTGTTGGAAGTAAAAAAAAACCTCTATGGATGTTCTCATCATGTAGGTAGCAGGTCTATGCTATCTCTTACAAAAAAATAAGGTGCTTTTGAGATTGTTTGGAGATTGACAGGTGTAAAAATACACCTGAGGTAGAAAATGAGGTTATGTTTAGCATTAAAATAACCTCATTAATAAACCTCAATTTCAACATCATTTTACAAATAATTCTGGTAGTTGTTACGCTAGAAGAGAATAATTTTACAATGCAAAGTACAATTATTGGAATCATATTTTTAGATCATACTTTAATTTAACTTTCAACAGATGTGTAAGGATAACCATCAAATATAGGTTTATTTTTTGTGATATAGTATGAGGAACAATATCATGATAATTTGTGATAGAACAATTTTAAATGTGACTACTGATTACATAATGTATACAAATCTTGTTGCAGAACTTTCTGACTAAGAAGAAATATATTTTTAAGAACACAATCTGAAATATCCAAGGTAAAAAGATATTTTGACTAACCAACAACGATATTTCGATTTTTGGTGAACAATATCATGATAAACTTTGATGCTATGATTTTTCGGAAGTATTTTATTTTGAAAAGAAAATAAATTGATTAAATAGGGTATTTATATCATGTTTAAGACTTTCTTATGAGGAATAAACGTTTATAAGTGATATAAATAAACGGAGTTTTCATTATAAAAATATTATATTTTATTATTTCATTAAATCAAATATGTTTTATGAAACAAATTTGGAAAGAAGACTAAACTCGAGTCAGTTAAATAGATAGAGAAAACAAATGATATTGAGCAATAAATGTGGCAAAGCATGGCACTTTCGTAAACGAAAATTAAATATTAAAACGAAAACAACAATTTAGAAAACATTACATTTTATAGTAGTCTTTTAAAGTCATTTTTATAGCGACATGTTATAGATTATAATTTACTGAAAAGTATTTTATTAACTTGCTTGTAGTTTAGCCTTTTACATATTAGTTTAATAATTCCACTTAAATTAAATGTTGAAATCCCTTCTTAAGTATTAAGCAACTATGTCCATTGTAAGAAAATATTTTCGAAAAATTGTATTACTTAAGTTTCCATATAAGTGCGTATAATCTTAATATTTATTCGTTTTAAATTAATTTAAATACATATCATAGGAAATACGTATTATAAAAAAAAAATACACACGCATTTTTATTTTTACGGTTTTAACGCTTATTTTTTATAGCAAACATAATAAGTGGTTTATGAAAAAAAATTGCGAGTCAATATTTTGAGTTTCACGAAAATTCTCATATTTTTCATATTGATGAAAAAAAGTTAAGGTTCACATATAAAAATATGAAAATATAATCCTTCAAGGAGATTGATTTTTTCAGAAAATATATGGCTTTAAAGAAATGATTTTTCAGAGAATATACGACTTAGAAAAAATTGTAAAGCAAAACCAGATTTCATACTGGAATCAAATATTTATATTATGATCTGCATATTGTTTCTTTTTTACTTAGCGTTTTCTTACCAAATATTTATGGAGAAAAATGTCATTTAAATCTGAAAGTTTGACATTTTCATTTTATGATAAACAATATGAGTAAGATCTTTATAACGAAGTAAAGACTAAATTGATTTTACCAGAAAAAATTGTTTTGAAACATCTTTCGAGACATACATAAGATATTAAAAATATTTTTAGATTTTGGCAGAAAAAAAATATTGTGTGAATCCAGTGTCTTGCTGTAATTTTAATTTGATGCACAATATAATATCTTTCTCTTTTTTTCTTGAAATATTAGGTATTTTTATGCGAATGGATTATTTGATTTCAAGGAAACTGTTTTCATAAAAATTATGAAAAATAAAACACGAAAACATTTCATAAAATGAAAGGTATATAGACGAAGATATTATTATTATTATAGATGTGTTATTTGTTTTTAGTAATAGTAAAATATTATTTGTTGTTAGTAAAGTATTATTTGTTGTTACAAAAAGTAAAAGTTGAGAATCCTTTTAGATTTAGACTATCTCATTAGAAATTACAAGAGTAAACTTCCTCATTAGTCTTAAAAATGATTATTATTTTTATTCCTATAACTTTTATAATCACTATAGTAATTAGGAGAACTAAATACTAGATTTTTTAATGATGAACAATTAAAGAACAAGCATTTACAACGTCCAGTTTGCTTTTGTTACTTTATAGGGCTTTCTTCACAAAGAAAAAAGAATTCTGAAATAAGTACCGCACTTTATGACATTTCTGAAAAAAACAAACATAATTCAAGTTAATAAAACCAAAATATATGGAATTTAAACCATATATTTCGTTTTTTTTGTTTATATGGTAACGGTTAACCGTCAATTCTGCTTTTCGAAATTTTAGTCCTTATTACTACTCATTTATCAGAAATTCGAATCTGAGAAGTAAGTTTAAGCAATCAATCAGTTTTTATACTATGCTCTGAGGTATCATGATAAAATTACCAAATTTTACCACATTTACCAAATTTTATTACTCATTTATAAAACTATATTTTATAGTTAATCTTACCAACATCATAACCAAAGCACTTCAATAATATTACTGACCTTTTTGACCAAGCCAATTGAGTCAGAAGTGCTGTAAATTTTATTATAATCTGGTAGTTTTGATCATTCTTCTTCTCTCAGAGTGCGGATGTGTAAATATTATTTATGAATTTAGCAGGAATGACAGCATTATCCTTTTCTAGAGACCTATTTTATTATTATTTTATTATTTATATTACTATATAACTAAGATGCCATAGCAATCGTTTTATTTATTAAATAAAGAAATCGCTATTTTTGTAAAAAAAAATTTCGATGTCTTTTCTTTAAATTATCTTATGATTACTCTTCTCTGCCTTTAAGAAGGCTATTTTTTAATCAATTTCGAAATTAAGTAGAATTTTTCCAACTTAAAGGTATATTTTTTATTTAATCTATACCGAGGAAAAAAGTATAGTCAAAATTACCTGAAAATGATAAAATTTACCGACTTTCTGATTTGAACATTAAGAAGCTCGGTAATTTAATTTTTTCCGAAGCACTTTGGTAATGATTTTTAGTAAAATAAACAATAGAATATGATTTCATAATGTAAAATAAAATTTGGAAAATGTGGTAAATTTTCGTAATTTTATCATTATAGTTTTGAGCATGGCATAAAAACCATTTATTCGGTTATATTTACTTTTCAGTTGTGTATATTTTACTAAACCAGAATTTCCGGTAATCCGTTACCTTAAAAATTGCCAATTAACTGGTTTAAATGCGTCCATTTTTTGTTTATTTATATATATATACATATATATACATATATATATATATATATATATATATATATATATATATATATATATATATATATATATATATATATATATATATATATATATATATATATATATATATATATAATATATGGGTCATTCTTTGGAAACATGACAATTCGGACGAAACAATTTCTTCAAATTTAAACTCTTCAAAATAATAAATTTTTTTTGTATTCTCCTTTAGTTACATATATTTTAGTATCTTACAGACAGCAGTGCAATTTATTGACATTTGCTCGAGAAAAAAAATAAAATAGAAATTCACCAAATCTTGAATGCCAGGAAAATGACATATCAGCTTAGAAGTTTAAAAAACAGTCATTTTAATTTAATAGTAAGTAACTCAACTTAAGCCTTTATGTTAGATGGACCATAAATTGCTTAAATTAATTCTTTTTATCCATTGTAGGAAGAATCAAAAAAATTTTTGTTGCTGATATATACAGAATAAAATTGTGTATAAATAATCAATCATTAAATAAATAAATAACTTTGATTACATTCAAGCGTATTACAATCATACATAAACTTGGTAATAGATTAATAGTTGCTTTCCCTCACAATAGACTGCTTAAAAAGTTTTCTGGTAACACGTCAATGTCCTGGCATTCATAAGACAGGAAAATGACAGCCTGGATAATTACAAATTTGCAATTTTATAGCATTTAACTTTACTTTAATTTAAAATTTTGGCCTGAGACGCCTACATTCAACAAAAAACAACAGGATTTCTTGAAATAACTCAGATAAATCTATGTAGTTTATGTTATTAATGATTTCAAGAAGACAGGAAAATGACAACATAAAAACCTAATCACCTTGAAAAATTGTTTGAAATAGATTTTGAACCAGAAAGTTGGTTCTTCATTCATGCAGCAAGACAGGATGTTCAGATAGGATGGTATCTAATTAATCTATTAGCATAAGATATTGATTGCTGGCGCTATGTGTTTTGGTTATAAATCACTAAATAAAAGCAGCCAGGAAAATGACCGATTTTCACGTGACAAGCAAATTATTAAAAGAAAAAATAATTTTAAATAAAGTATTAGTAAATAATACCCTCTGCGTATATTCTAGAAATGCTTACAACGGTTGAGATAAAAAAAAAAATTACATATTGAAAAATTTATGCGAAGTTTTTAAGTTATTATTGGAAATATTATTTGTGACATACCAGAAACATGAAATTTTGAAATTCAATTAAGTTTTTTCAGCAATGCTCTTTATAATTTTTTTAAAAAAAAGTTCTTTTAGTAGTATAGTATTAGATCCCATATATATATATATATATATATATATATATATATATATATATATATATATATATAGCATCAAAAATGGCAATAGCATACAGTACGGTAACTTTACCAGAACTTTTTTTCTCCGTGAACGTTTCCACGTATCGAGCCTCATATTATATTTTTTGGTAGAGTTAGTTCTTAGGTAAAAGCAATTCGTGGGTGTATTATTAGTGAATGAATGACACAAAGTAAATAAAAAAAGGAATCAGTGAGGCGGTGAATGTACTATATACTAGAAAATGTGATTTCATAAAAAGATCGTGAATTTGATCTTTTACTTTGGGGCTGGTTTGCCCGTTTTGCTAGCCCGACGACCTGAGCGTGAAGTCCAGAAATTTATGATATAACAATTTAACGAGGACCAATACCGAGCATTCTCGAAACCAGCATAGGCTGATTGAAGCGGTCACCCACCCACTTACTGACCTCAGAAAGTGATACTTGACTTTCTGTATTCTTCTGGGAACCGGTTCTTTATGATCAATCTACGGCAGACCAAAGACAAATAGGACAATACTGATTTGGGGATGTAATAGGTAGTTTTATGGTATGGTAGTCTTAGAGGTAGCCTTATGGTATCTAAAGTTTAAATGAGATAAAATTTCGAAAGAATTTTTTAACAAAAATAAAAAATTCTTTATTTCCAAAAAAATGTATTATCATCGTATTAATTTATAACCATATTTATTTTTAATATTTGAATGTTTCAATCAAAATCATTTGATGCGTTTACAATTATGCATGAATTATGAATTAAAGAATTATTTTCTTGAATTTAATTCCATGCGATGGAAATTTATAAGGAAATAATGCTCTTTTCAGTCATTAATCGAATCATCAAGGTATTAATTCGTGAATATTTGTGTTATATATCTGCAAAGAGTTTTAGGCAAAATGAATGACTAATCTACCCCTATTTATCTCATTACCCCTATTTATCTCATTTTATCTCGTAGATCACATTTTTTACTAGACTTCGCAATTTCAGTTTAAGCAATTAATTAATTTTACTGAAAGTGTTTAAAAACATATGAATGACTAATTTTTTTTTACAAATATTATTATAAGTAATATTTAAAACTTTGAAAATTGATTTCAAAAAAAGAAAAAAAATCTTTAATAAAATGTGATAAATTTTTTTAAATATTATAAAATTGGAGCCTAAGTCAAAATATTTCATGTTTAAGAACAAATAAAATGCTTGCTATGGATTTTTATGCCTCTAAACAGGCTAAACTGCCCACAATTATCAGAGTTTTGCCTTTTGGAATTAGTTTAGATCAAAAAAATTCAAAACCGATTTAATACATTAACTTCAATTTTTAAAACTGATTTTTATGCAAACATAACAGGCAAAAAAGTTTAGCTTAATTTTTTTTTTGCTTACTTCATTAGTCTTACATTGACATAGTTTGTATTAGGTATTCAAAAGACTTAGCTATTAAAAAAGAAGATTTTAATTTTTAAAAATCATCAAACAAAAAAGATTAGTGACTTAAAAGTTCCTATTGCGTTTCCTATTGTTAAGCTAAGCGTTTTTAAATACTGCTAAAGGTTTCCGAACATATAAACCTAAACAGAATCGTTTTTTTTTTCTTTTCGGGAAAACAAAACATGGTTTGAATGTAAACTTTAGATCATGTTTAATAGCAAGAACATCAGTTATTTCTTTTAAATCTGAAATTTACAAACTGGGATTTTCTCTTGAAGACATTCTTACCTTGTAAACCAAAGTGGAAAGCAGTCGTATCCATTACTGGAAAGGAAAGAAACTTAATGGTTATTGATTGCTCAACTCTGGTAATGTTGGTAGCCTAAAGTACACGTACCTTATGCTCCCTGGGGTAACTATTGTAAACGTGCCTTGGCACTCGTAAAATATCCATTCCCATAGAATGTTTTTTTTCTCTTTCCCCAAGTGAAAAGAATGGAGGCAACTTTCCGCCTAAAGCATATAAAACGATCGTTTGGCAAGCTCAGATGGAATTTTAGAGTTTTACTTTGGCGATATTTTTAAGTACTTACACAGGTGAATTTACTCTGGGTCATAAAATGAGAAAAAAGTGGACATTATTTTAAAATCTCAAATACCAAAATAAATATTGAACGTAGAAATGGTTAAAAAAGCTATTTAATGTCGTACTATTTTAAAATGTTTTCTTAAAATATGCAATAAAAATTTTAAATATTTTTACAACTAAAAAATCAAAAGGAGTATTTTTTTTATTTATTTTTATATATTTCTTTAATTGCAAAGAACATAGATAATTTGAATGCAAAGAGTGTTGTTTATTGTTTTAAAGTGAAAAATCTCCCTCTATTAATTTACACTTAGTCACTTCTTAATGAGAATCAGATATTTTTTTTTAAATTAGTACACTTTGTTCTACTATTGTATGCATGGGCACTTTTTCAAGGAAAAAAATAAAGTTTCTTTCTTATTAATTTTTTTTATGTGAAAATACTTCATTAAAACAATATCCTGTACTATTTTTACATTAATATATAATTTTTATATTAATAATTATTCGAAAATATAATAATTCGTTCATCTATCTATTAAATAATCAATATTTCAAATTAGTCTAGAAATTTAAATAATGTAAAGTATAGTGCTGTGTGTTTAAAATGTATACAATTATGTACAGTCACGTTTATTAAGTAGCATTGTGACCTTCATCAATATAATTCAAGTTTCTTCAGTAATATGACTCATGTTTATTGGGCAATATTTGGTTATGGTTGTTTTTGAAGAATCGTGTTAATACGCGATATCGATAATTACCGCCTTTTCAAAATATAATACATTAGCAGTCTATATTAGTTTTTACAAAGAGAGTTCTAACATAACTCAGATTTATAGAACACAAATTATGCTAGTTTTTAAAACATGTTGTCAACGCAAAATGTCTGATTTTATCGCATATTCAAAATATAACAATACCGCACCATATTCAAGCTTTTTTAAAGAAACTTCCAACATAGCTCGGGTTTGTAGAATACAAATTGGTTATGTAAGTTTCTAAAATAATATAATTCATGTTGCTTCAGCAATATGGTTAAAGTTTATAGAACGGAAATTATGTTAGTTCTTGATGAATCTCTCGGCGCTCAATTTCCTGTCAATTTTTAACATAAACAAATATTATCCAACCACAAACTATATAAATTTTTAAATGAAGCTCTTACATAGCTCAGGTTTATAGAGCCCAAATTGGTTATGTTAGTTCTTGCAGCAATATTAATAATGTTACTTCAGCAATATAGCTCAGCTTTTTTTTTTTTTTTAAATTTATAAATTATATTTGTTCTTGAAGCATTTTGTCAACCTACAATAAATAAATCGTTGAAATAAATCATTTTATAACATAATAAAATATAATATAACCACAACTTATGATAGTTTTTCGAAAGAAAATTAAATTCCAACAGTCATATTATAAACGTTATGTCTGCCGGGATCAATTTTTTCCTAATTTTGTGTATATTATATTATATTATATTATATTATATTATATTATATTATATTATATTATATTATATTATATTATATTATATTATATTATATTATATTATATTATATTATATTATATTATATTATATTATATTATATTATATTATATTATATTATATTATATTATATTATATTATATTATATTATATTATATTATATTATATTATATTATATTATATTATATTATATTATATTATATTATATTATATTATATTATATTATTACAAATGATGTAAAATTTTATTACCGCCTGTAATAAATTCCTCAAAATTTGTACATTGTGCTGACAAAGTTAAGACTTCCTGTCTTGTCAATCTCTGGCAGCCTCTTTCGTCTGGTTGGCCTCATTGAAACTTGTACTTGTAAATGTAATTGAACATTTTATGTTTCAACTCTGCTATTTGCTATCTGTTGAAAGCAGCGTATTTAACATGTCTGAAGTACCGTTATATATATATATATATATATATATATATATATATATATATATATATATATATATATATATATATATATATATATATATATATATATATATATATATATATATATATATATATATATATATATATATATATATATATATATATATATATATATATATATATATATATATATATATATATATATATATATATATATATATATATATATATATATATATATATATATATATATATATATATATGTATATATATATATATATATATATATATATATGTATATATATATATATATATATATATATGTATGTTCATATATACATTTGTATATATGTATATATGTATATATATGTATATATATATATATATATGTATATATATATATATATATGTATATATATATATATATATATATATATATATATATATGTATATTCATATATATTCATTCCTATTGTCAGACATGTTAAACGCATTTTGCGATCTTTAGACTTAACCTAAGAGGTAAATTTAAATGACCTTCAAGAAATAAAGGCTAATAATTTTCCCACATTTGACAGATCATTATAATAAAATGCTTTCTGTTATTTTTTGTTAATAGCCTATGTATTGTTAATTTCTATAAAATCAGGTTTTTTTAATGTGTGGTAGAGATTTCCAAGTAAGATAATAAATAAATATATAAAATTCTAATTGATAACAAATACAGATTTTAATGAAGTTGAATTTTTATTTGAAGTAACTCATTCTACATTTCAATTAACAATGAAATAGTTCCTGGAAAATGATGAAATGTTGTTACGCCTTATTATATATAATAATTAAATATGCAATAAATGCGCTGTAAACTAAATACGTTGCAAACTAAATACGTACTGTAATTTAATACCACAATTGAAATAGGCAATTTATGGTATTAACTTTTACATGAAATAGCTTGAAACTCGGTTGAAATCAATGCCCCATTTTCCTATGTTCAGTTTATTTCTGGAAAAAAAACAATTAAATCAATATAAATGTTTTGTTAGGATAATCAATTAAAATAAATGGATAAACATACCATTTTTAAAAGGAATTTAATTGCCTTGGTAGAAAAATTAGAAGGATTGAAGTCCAAATAGAAAAGTTCTTTTACGCTCAAAAATTCTAAACATTTATTTCACTAACGCGAATAACACTCATAACTTTGTAAAACACAAAATATAAAAGTGTCAACAAACACAAAATAAAAACCAAGTTCTTTGACGATTTTGAAACGCAGTTTCTTAAATAGAATATCTAATTTCGGTAGAAATTTACGTTCATTTCTTTAAAGGAAAATTCTCAGAAAAATTTTAAAAATTCAATCTTCACTTGACAGAAGCTCTCAGCAAAATGCCTCTAATCTTACTAAGTACTTCAAAAGAATTTTTATTTCTTAATTTCAGTTCTTAAAATGGATGTTTTAAAACTGTAACGAGAGCATTTTCAGCATATTTTAGGGATTAAATGTTTTTGAAATAAACTCTTTGCTCACAAAAAATAATCAAAATTTAAAGAAAATATCTCATTACCTAATGGATGAAAGCTTTTACTTTAAAACGCAAGAATCTGTGATTGAATTAAATTCTGAATTTATCTCATTTTTGATATGGAAACACTTATCGCTAACTGCAGTAAACAACTCTTTAAGTCAAGAAGATTATTAAAATCTACTCTTCTATTGAGTTTCCATCATTAATGATTAAAATAACAAGTTTGGGCTGAATTCTAAATATTTTAATTCTTAATAAGATTTGATGGTTTTTAAGTTTGTTTATATAGAGTAAGAAATGAAATGCAAGTGGAAATTTGAATATTTCAAGAAATAATATCACATTTAAATGTTTTTTTTTAAAAATTTAATCGTAACTCTAACTATTTTCGGTAAAATAGCAATTTATAATTAAATGATGTTTTAATATAAAAATAATAAAGTCACGATGGTTCAAGAATTAAGGCAGTGACCTTTCATTGTGAAGAACTGGGGTTTGAGCCCCGATGGCGGCTTGAAGCCCACTTAGCTTCAGATCGATGTTTGCCAACTTGTCTGGGAAGTAAAGGTGATCTATTGGCAGTGCTGATCACATGACCACAATCATTTCGTTAGCCACGAAATTGTGAAGCCCTTACCTTCATGAACCCCTAGCCCATAACGGGCTGCTGTTGGAATACTTTACCTTTATTTAATATAAAAATGAATAATTCAATAATATGTCTTTTAATTAATCTTAAGTTAAAGAAGGATTGTTACAATTTCATAAGTACTAAGTTTTAAGACGTTAAAAAAATTACGACACGTTTGCAAAATCACGTGATTTGTGACGAAATGTTTACTCTCAAATATGCGACGAAAAACGTAAACGACGAAAACGGCTTCCTCAAAAACGGAATCTCATCTTATGGGAGATTGCTGACTAAACTAGAATGAATATTAGGCTATCGATAATAAAATGACAATAAAGTCGACCGGTATGTATGGTGTTCAAGGAGGTGGCCTCGAGCCAAAAAGATCTCGGGTTCAAATCACGCTTATGGAATGGGTGTAATTTATCTCTCTGCTCAATCAAACTTTATTTTGATGATTAGGGTACATTGATACACATATATTGTGCCCACAATAAAGTGATTATTCGAAAAGTTCGATACAATAGGCGTTAACAGTTTTTTTTTTTTTTTTTTTTTTTTTTTTTTTTTTTTTTTTTTGAGAAAAGAACAAGAATGATGAAATATTTCTTAATTTTGAATTTTGACAAATTTAATATTCGCGGAGAAATAACGATAGCTATTTCTCCACTTTAACGAAAATTTTTGCTCAGAGCATATACCAATGATACGGTTTCGTCAGAACTGAAGAAAGTTTCGCGAAGTTTGAGTACCAATTTCTTACGGTGTATAATAATAAAAACAATACATGCATGCAAAAAAAAAAAAATTCTTTGTTTTCATTTTTGCTTATTTCACGAAGTTTCACCAAAAGAATCTAATTTATCTACCAAACCATTTAAGCGCATCACATTTTTAACGTAGCAATTTTATGTTTTGGAAAGAGTGAAATTTGGAAGAGAACCAATTCCGCATCATCTCTGAGAGCTGAGATTGCCTTGAAAACGAATGAAAACTATAATAGAATATATCTGGGGTGAGAAAAAATAAAACAAAATAAGGAACTACCCGGGAAGAAAGCACGAAATGCATCTGGTCTATTACCATAAATTTCAAGTAATTTAAAGTCTTTTAAAGAAAGATGTATTTCTTAGGGGCTTCTCGGATGCTATATTTTTTTTAAGATACCCTTCCAGTATACGAATAAATGTTATTGATTTGTTGCCCTTGGCGATTTCTCAAACTTTCTTGAAGCATTCTCTAAGCAAACTGTTTAATTTTAAAATTGCTTTTATATTGAAAAATTATTAATCTTCACAGATCTTTTTTTATGTTATTGATTCGTTTTTAGGATTATAAATCACAATTCGGACTTTTTTTTTTAACTAATGCATGTTTTTCTTTTAATAAAACTTAGAATATATTTCAAATAATCCACCAAATCAAATTGCATGCATTAAAGTTCACAAAATACTTCATTAGCGTGCGAAGAAAAAATTATGCTAAAATTACCATTCTGTATGGAAATATTCTGATTAAAAAACGTAATTCTGGTAATAAAACCAAAAAAAAAATAAAAAAAAAAAAAAAACAGTATTTAAATCATCTGTTTTTTTTCCTTAATGTAACGGTTTTGTTTAATTCATATATTGTTTATTTTAGAGAAAGAGGTTCTAAAGAAAATATAATTTTACAAGAATAGCTAAGCTAAAGGTATACTTATTTAAACAATTGCAAAATTAAAGCAATTCATATTCAATTATTAGCTAATTTAATCTTGATATATACTGAAAATTCTAATTTTAAAAATTCTTCTTCTTAACAATTATACTATAATTATACTGTAATTATACTACAATTTAAATAAAAATTACGAAACTTAAAAGTAAATTTAACCGAATGAATGGTTTTTATGTCATACTCTAAGGTATCATGACACAAATACCAAATTTTGCAGCATTTAACAAACTTTATCACATATTATAAACTAAATTTTATCGTTAATTTTACTAAAATCATTTCCAAAGCCCTACTGTAAAAATTACAAAGTTTCTTGGTGTACCCATAGGGCCAGAAATATTGTACATTTTTCCTTTTTCTATATTGTTGACCATATGTTTTTCTCACTTCATTAGTCTTATTAAATTATTCTTTTATGCGAGATTAAATTTTATGCAATTTTAAAATTATATTTTTAAATGTATGATACAGGAATTGTATAATTCGGGCCTATACAATGCATATATTAACATTATCTTTGAAAATTGAAAATATATATTGTATATGTTAGAGTAAGAGATCAGGCTTTCATCCCTTCAGTCGGTAGACAAAATGAGTACCAAGTATGTTTGGGGACACTGGGGGTTCCGCATCCGGCTGACCACCAAACCAGAACATCTGCTCCTGGATCCCAGAGCCCAATTTCAAGAAAGCTGAGATGGGCACAGTTAGCCTTGGCTCTTTATAGGCTGTCGTGCCACTGAGTTTAGTAGAGTAAGAAATTCTGAGAAAAACAAAATTCTATTAAAAATATATACTGAAAGTGTAATTATTAAAAAAATTGCAAAAAGTTGATTTTCTTAAATAAAATTTTTAAAATTTAAAATACGTCTTTTAAATATAATTCTTTAAAATTTTTACTAGATATTCTATTTTCTTATGCATTTTAATTACCCCTTAAACTGAATTGTTTCCTAATCGAGAAATTTCATAATAAAAAATTAGTTACTTTTAGCTCATAAGATGTTCCGTAGTCATACTTCATCATGATTTATCATAATTATAATTCATTAAAACTATGCATAATATTTATTATTTACATTATTATATATTATTTAATATTTTTATTTTATTTTAACCTGAATTATTACAAAATAATGCGAAAAAAAAAACTGTGAAAAATGTTGTTAATAATAATTGTACGTCAAAGGGTTAACTCCTGATTATTTCTTTCTATCTTGAGAAATTGAACAATTAGTGCTTAAATGACCTCAATTTTACGAAATTTAACTAATGCCTTTAAGACTGATAAAACGTAAAACACGTTACTGCACAACATATAAACGAATAGAAATTACTTTATCGTTATCGCGAAATAGAACTTTAAAAAGTTCTAAATGAAGAAAAGAACAACTTTGCCCTTTCCATTTCCAGCGTTTTCTTTGTGCATTTCGTTGATTTTTTTTTAAAAGTTTCTTTTAAATCGATAATTGATTAATCCTAAGAGCTTCTAACAATTTTTTTCGGTGCGTTTTTTATCGTTTTAAGTGAATTGTCATTAGGTACCTCTGAGAGTAGAAATTGCAACAAAAAAAAGAATTTCGAACTAAAAAAAAAAAAAAATGTGTTCTGGAAATAGAGAGGTTCGCAAAAGAATTCAGTGTTTATTTTTTTAAGTGTTGCTTCTCCATCAAAGGTGCGGAAATAATAAGAGTACAGTTAACTTTTCTCGGTGTTTGAGCAAACCAATTCCGGTTTTATTTGAGTGCTTCTGTAAAAGTTCTTTGAAATACAGCCGTAAATGTTAGCAAATTTTTTTAGAAACTATAAACAAATAAAAGTTTAATGATTATTACAAGTGTTTGTTTTCAATAGTGTAAAAGAATCTGTAGAAAGTTTGTTACCCCCATTTATTAAGATGAATTTAATATGATAGAATGTACTTACTTATAAATAGTAAATTTACCATATTTTAATTTTTTTCTCTGATATCTGAGCAATCAAATTCACTGAGCGCTGCGTCTGGGAAAACTCCGAGAAACTGCAAATAAGAAGTTTCTCATTTGTATGGGATAATCATAAATTGGAATCATTATAAATATGGATTATTATAAAATTTATCAGAAAGGTTGTAAAGTGAAAAATACCATATTTTGCATGCAGACCGAGCTACCACATTCTTGTGTGCTTAATAAAACACGTTAATATCAATATTACATTCGTATGGCTTAATTGGTGTTGTGAAATGACAAAATTGTCCTGGTGTCTGGCTATAATTTTTTTATATCGATCTGTTCTATCTCTATAAAATTTTTAATTTAAAAAAAATGAGGCTTCCGTTTTGTTTAGCCTAGCTCTTAATATTCTATCTGTTAATATTAGTTTTACAAATTTTATTTTAAGAATTAGTGTATAACATACCTTCATATTCTCCCTGTTATGTTAGCTTTACAAATTTTATTTTAAGATTTAGTGTAAAACATACCTTTTAAGTTAATGATTCTTACTTAATATGCTCATCTTATCTTACTGTATTTAAAAATTTTAGAACTATTGTTTATACAAAAAATAGGGGCAACTACCTTACATCAAGAAGTGTAAAAAATAAAATATTCTTGGTGTTATGAAACACATAGTATCAAGAATTGTCTGTGGTTATCCCCTACTGTGTAAAGCAGTTGCCACCATTTTTGGTTACTATACGCTTAAGTTTTTTACAGTATAGGAAAAAAATCTCCGCTAAAATATGTATGTTTTCGATTGTATGATAAATATATTTATATTTTAATTTTTTAAATCTCAATGATCTGTAATAAGTAATTTTATAATGTTGAATTTCTATTCAGTTCGATTAAGTTTTTCTTCGAATTCATCTTAACATTATCTCTGTGCTACAATAAATCACAATCAGTGATGTTTAATTTATAATGATGCTTAATTTATAAAACTAATGTTATTTCACGAATTAATGTATATAGGCATCTTAAACTAATGATTCTTACTTTGTATTGTATCGTAAAACTATTTTTTCAGACTCTCATGTTAATCATACCTTACTGTAATTATAAATTTTCTTACTACTGAATACAAAATGTGATGTCAGTTGCTTTACACCAAGTAGTGTCAGAGAATACTACTTAGTGTTTCGGAACTACTCCACTACTACGTTTTGGTGTAAAAGAACGCCCATTAGAACACCACTTTAGTGAAAAAGTTTCTGCCTACATTTTTGTTATAAAGATACACAAAATAGGAAATAGGAGAAATAACGATACACACTTTTTCACCGACTTTGAGCAACTTATCAAGTCAAACCCATTCATCAAATTGAAAAAAATATAAAATTTTCTGAGAATTATACTTTCAGAACAAATTTAAATATATCTAAATAAACTCTGAATAACAAATTGTATTCTTTAACTTAATTATGATTAAAATTATAAAAGCGAATTTGGAAATCTATGTTTCTATTAATGTTTTCACGTATTTAAAAATTTTAAAATAACATACTTACAGTCTTAAGTGGTGTTTTGAGTAAATGTTAACATCTGAATTTGAAAAAGTATTTGACTTTGTTATCAATACAAATAGATACCTTTATATGACATCTATAATATCGAAACCTAATAAAAATTTATAAACTTTCTGATGAGTTTTAATTTGAGTGATTGAAAAAAAAAATAACAATTTTATAATGGTTAGAATTAAAAAAAAGTAAACCGCGAGAAAAGTAAATTTTTAAGTTATTTTAACAAAAGTTTCTTATATTGTTATCAATACTACACAGAATCAAGCTGTACTAAAGAAACAGTTTTTTTAAAAAAACATTTATTTGGAACATCAACAAGCAAAAATAAATTGAAATACCCATAATGAATTAGTATAAATTTTAAGTACAAAAAAAACCCTAATATTAACAAAAAATCAATTCACTCTCCGGCGTTCCAAAAACTTTCCTCGTTCTTCTTTTTTTTTTTCTTCTTGATTTCGATTTTGATTTCTTTCTAATGTTTTTCTATTAATGATTGTGCTGGAAGAATTTTTTTTAAGACTCTATAGCACTAATCGAAATACCTCGATATGATATGTATAATATCAAAATTTAATTAAGATAAAATTATGAACAGCGAATTATATATAAGTTAAATGTGATAAGTTTCTTGCATTATTTTCATTATTTTAACACATAAGTTTGAAAATATTTCTTATATTGTTATCACTACTCTACCGAATCAAACTGAACCGAAGATATCGTTTTTATAAAACTATATTTATTTAAAACGTCAACCACACAACACTCAAAAATATATTTAAATACCCGTAACGGGCTAGTATAAACCTTAAAACAAAACACCTAATCTCAACAAAAAATCTACTCACTCTCCGACGTTCCGAAAATCATCTCGCTCTTTTTTTTTTTTTTTTTTTTGGTCTTGATATCAATGTTGATTACCTTGTGTTGTTTTTCTACTAATTCTTGCCTTAGTGGATTTTTTTTAAGATTCTGCAACATTTATAGAAATACCCTTGATATGATATCTATAATATCAAAATTTAATAAAGATACTTTATAAACTTTATATGCCGCGATTTACGTGCTTGAAAAAATTTAATATCTTTAATGTGATTAAAATTGAAGAAAAAAAAATAAATACAAAAAAATAATAAGTTTTTTATTTTCTTGCATAAATTTTAGCACACATGTTTGAAAAAATTTCTTATGTATCGAAATCAATACTGATAAATATACCTTAATATGATATTTATCTAAATACTTTTAAAAACGTTATGATCAGTTTTGATTTGAGTTCTTGAAAATAATGCGATATCTATATCGTACTTAAAAGAAAAAATAACTAAAAATAGAATGCAAAAAAAATTCAAATATTGCCATTTCAAATCAATGAAATGATTTCAAAATCTATGTAGGATTCTCCAGGGAAAAGGAATAAAAAATTTAGATTTCACTAAAGTAAAAAATCTCACTGAAATTTCAAATATCGCAGGACTGCATTTGAAATTCGACCAACAGTGCAAAATATGATCGAAAAGTTTTCTAAATGTACTCTGAAAAATGAAATCCATTTCAAAAACAGATTACTGAATTTTTTGCATTTGATTCTTGCTTGGTTTTGAATCAAATGATCAAATGCAGCTTTCGCTAGTGACTGCATTTTGCTTAAAGAATGCCTTAATAAAATGCATTCAATTTGCGCTCTGGGGATTTAAAGATGCAGTAGAAAATTTAATATTAGATACATATCTTATTTTTAGAGAAGATTGCTTTCAATGTGAAAACAAACATAGCATATTTTATGTTATTAAACGTGTTGTTATGATATTAAACTAATATGTTTGATATATTTATTCGGGGATTAAATATTTTGAAAGGGATGCACATACTAAAATCTGAAATAAAAACTGCTTTTTGAAACAGCTTTGTAGTATAACTTAGCACCAAATAATGCCTGTATGCAAAATGGGGTAAATGTATCTTAAAAAGGGTGAGAGATGTTTTAATAAAAAAACTTACGCATCAATCTCTTGTAAGCTGCTGTAGATAAGAACGCCATCTACTTGTTGTAAAAATCAAAAAATCAAAAGAAAAATATGTTTAATTTTTAATATTAAAATAAAAAATATATAAATTAAAAAATATAAATAGCTAAATTTTGTTAATCAAGTTTCCGAGTACTGAACAAAATTTGAAGAAAACAAGAAAACAAAAATAAATAAAAACTTTTTTTTTTAATTTTTTTTAATTTTTACCTGAGGTGCTAGATGAATGAGGAAAGGACGTTGAAAAGAGTTATGAACAAATTTTTAACATATTCCCAAAATCATTTCATCACAAGAAATTCGGAAAAATAGATTTCAGTGTTTTTACTTTAATTGTTACTTTCTTTACAATTCTTCTGTTTCTTATAATATGACAAAATTATTTTTGACTTGCTCTACGTTTTGTGGCGGTAGTGTTTAGAATAGTGGCTGGAATCACAAGTTCTTTGTTCGTTTTGTTTTCATATAAAAATCAGTACATAAATTTACTAAATGAAAGTTCTTCTACGGATAGTACTATCAAATAATTCGCAAATGATTCTTAATTAAATGTAAACTATTTTTCTGTTTTGTTTGGTGAATAATTATACTATCGTGAATTATAAAAATATATGGCATTTGGCAACCAAACGTAATTCATGTAATGTTATTTAAATACAAGACGTAAATGCTTATTCTTGTATCTAATTCTGTATTTTTGCACTCAATAACGTCTTGAATGGGAAGTTGAGAAACGCCCTTTTTTACACTTGATTTGACGTCTAAATTATGTAATCCATTTCTGTTCGGAAGAAATACATCATGATTTTTAGACTTTCCCAACAGATATGTCAAATAAACTGAAATGTATATCACAGATTTCAGTACCGTAACGGATTCTCTTTGTGTGAAGAGAATCTGATTAGGGCAATGCAAATAAAATATATTCATCATGAATATATATTCTTTAATAATATATAAAGAAAATAAAGGGAAAAAATGAACTGCTTATTTCTTTTAATTATTTTTTTATGTAAAATATGTATTATGGACAATTGTTCTAAATAGATTATCCTAGGAATTGTGGAATTCCAATTTTGAGGGAAAGTGATTTTGAGTACAATTAGCGACACACCAGAAGGACTAAAATAATTTTTAATAAAACATTGTTTCGCCTTTATATCCAATACATTATGGAAACAATGAATTAATTAATTGATAAATTAGTTGCTAAACAATACATTTTACTCAAGTATATAACGTATGCTTTCTAAAATGGTTGCAAACTTACATCCTAATATTGACAAATGAATTTCATTATCAAAAGCGATTTCCAGTATATAATTCGAACACATTTAAACTATGATTATATTCATCTGGCCAGTTATTAATTTATGTGCAAATCTGGCTTTTGCGACACCTGTGCCCAAAGATCAGCAGTTGAAACAAATCGATCAATGTGACTTCTGACATCTGACTGTTTCCCTTCTATTATCAGCATGCTGATAGTATCCTCGCTTGTCAGGACATGCTTGGCGACACATGCGCATGATGGCTATCTGACATATGATTGACATCAAAACAATATCAGCAAAGTTCGGCAGAATACGCGGAAAATGCGCCTACGCAGTTATTGGCTGTCATCTGAATGACGTCGACTTAGTTATTGAATTAGGCATGGCTACGTCAGTAATTAGATTTATAATTATTAGACAGTCCGCGAAAATGAATCACTCTACAGTAAATTGAAAGGTCAACATATAATACTGGATTTAATTCCAGTTCTGTTTATAACACTAATCTCGAAATGCAACTGCTGCTCTTTCCTCACTATGCAGTGCAAATAGTTTCGACTAACGCTGTTCGTAATGATGGTGATAAGGTAGATAAATGTATGGGCTTTATGTTCGAACAAAGTTTGCATATATGTTCACAATTCTGTTATTAAAAGCAAAATTTTTTTTCGAATAAAATAAATTCATAATTCTTCTGCTGTTATACTATTTTTAGCTAGACAAATGTCCATTAGCTTTTTATTTTAAACGTCTACTTTCAATTTATAAATAATATTATATTCTTTTAATAAGTATATTCTATATCTTATTAAAGGAATATGAGGTTTGCTCAATACAGGTTTCACACCTCAGTCAAACATTGGCATTTTCTTATTTAATTTTATCAATTTTATGTTTTTACGTCAATACAATTTTACAGCATTATTACTTTTCGTAAAATTGAGAATATCAACTTTGTTAATAGAAAGCATGTTTGTTTTCTGAAAAATATTCATAGCTCTGAATAATAAACTTAAGGTTCAATCAGTCGTATTTACTGGCATTCCATCATTTTAGGTTAATTCATATTATTATGCACTTAATACGTTTATATTTTTTAAATTATTGTTAAATGCTAATTCAAAAAAAAAAAAATGTAGATTAGAGTTCTCAAATAATATTTAGGAATGTATGAAAATAAAGCATAAATGAAACCTGCCGAATTACTTGTATAAAGTGAAATGAAAGATATCAGAGCAAGTTTAGTTTTATGATGAAACTTAAAGACGACTCTAATATTCGCTATTAAATAATTTTAAATAATTTATATTCGCTTTTTGAAGATCCTAGGTCAGAATTTTTGTTCGATTTAATAACTGTCGATGAATAGCCGACCCAATTTTAGGTTTACGACTACTAATGTTCAACTCCGTAGCCCTGTAATTTTGAACCAATCCATAAGGCAAGGAAACTCCTGGATCAGTACCCCCCAGAGGTATAATTTGTTATGGAAACATGGCGGAGTTTGTAACTCGACCAATTTAACGTGCATCAGACACCATTTACTACACGAAGTGAATCTTTGGATTAGAATCTATGGCCTCTAGAAATGGGCCCAATGCCCTGCAAACCAGGCTATCCTGGCCCACTAGGTCAGAATTTGATGTTTTCAGTCCCACAATCCTTAGATTTCAAAAGTCTTTTTGTTGATTTTCCTAATTTTAATGTTTATTGATACGTCTGATGCGCATACTTTTCAACATCGTTTTTTAAAAAAATTAAAAAAAAACATCTATAGTTAGGAAATCCTTAAAGACACGTTCTGAATAGATTTTTATTTTGTATACACATTCTTAGAAATGTATATATCAAATTTGTAACTGTTTCTAAATATTCATAATAAAAATTGGTTTGAAAGGTAACATACACATAATATTAAATATTCCCTCTTCGCTTCGTCAAATATCTATACAAGTATTTAAAAATTCATGATGTTTCCATTAAACCTTTATAATCGTATCATTTCATCCCATTATATGATCTAATTACTCATCATTCAACAATTAACCTGAATAATTAATAAGAACAACCAACTCATCCTGTCACTGGATTTAATAATCCTTTATCATTAAACTACGAATTCTGAACTTCTCCTTCCACTTAAATTAATACTTCCAATATCATCCCTCAATACATAATCCAGATATCCCCCACACCTGGGCATATTGAATTTCCCCCCACATTCAATTATAGTGGATGTGGGATTTGCTTACGACATCATTATACGTGCCGTACATTGTTTAATAAATTAATAATACTTTATTACATCCAGTAATCTCAGATAATGTTACTTATTATGGCGTAAGTCTAAAGAATCCATATTTCATTCAAATATAAATATGATGACGCTATGATGGGAACTGTTTGCAAGAGTTTTGCGTGGAGTCGTCGTTGTTCTTAGTACCTGGTAGCACGAACATGACGGAACTACACGCAACAGAAAGATAGAAGTTATCATAGGTGGAAGTAATAGTGTTTTTTTTTCTGATTTCATTTCGTTGCCGTTTATTTCTGACAGCGGGTTAAGAAATATATAGGAGACAAAACAGTGAAAAAATGTTTAAGGTTATAGAAATGGTGAGGATATATAAACGAATTCAAACAATGTATGGGATTCTAAAGGCATGAAATAATAACATAGAACTAAATTTTACGGAATAAGAATAAATAATGAATTCTTACGATTTTAAAATAGCTAACAAATAATTATAATTTTCAATGGAAAGTAATTCTCTTAACTGTTCTTAAAATATTTCAAAATTAGTTTTGAATTTTTTTAAGAATAAGAAAATTAAAAAATGCTTACACTTTATAAATATTAAAATACAAAAAATAATAACTTATGAATTTTTTTTCTATAAATAAACAATTACCTGATTTCAGACAGTTACGTACCAGCTTACCTGGGAAGTAAAGTTTGCCGATTCACCCTGACTCACACCATGGCCTTAATTTCTTTGACCAACGTTTGCCAACTACTAGCTTTAGTGGGAGTGCTTTTAAAACAATTATAATGAAATAGGGGAATATTTTCTTCGAATTTAAAAATTCACAAATGTAGAATTTACTGATAAAATATATGAAAATAATTTTCATTTTGCATTAAAATCTCAAAAAAGATTTGAACGTATTGAATAAATATTTCAAAACTATACTACTGCTATAAATTTATTCGTATTTTTAATCATTATTGGGTTCCTTTAACTAATATTTAACGAAATAATATTAAAAGTGATACATTTCTATAATTAAAAATAAGCATGTGAACTGGAAAATCACACATAACCTTTCTACAGAGTAAAACAGCAAACTAACCTACATGTTAATTGAATGATTATTTTATTAAAACCTTTGATATTCTTCGAGAAATGATGAAAATGTATAAAACAACACAAAAGAGAATGTTATAGAATATGCCGGAATAGCCTCATCTGTAGGACGTTAGGCTCGTGTTTGTGAGAAAGCGACGTTCGAATCCCGAAGACCGAAAAATCCCCGTCTATTAAACGGTGAGTGGTGCACATGAAATCTGCCAGAATCACTAAGTCCTCCAAGTACTCATAAAAATCAATACCGCTGATAGTACCGAATTGGAGATTGATCGATGTCTGGTTCAGAGTTAAATTACTATCTATGGATGAATTAATGAAGTACGATTGGGGTCTTCCCTGTAAAGCGGGCTTTGACGTGTATGTGACTTAAGTTGTATTGAGATGGTGTCAATGAGAAAACAAGAAACGCTCCCCAAGTCATAAAAAATCATTTGATTTCAAGCAGGCTTGCTGGCATTAGCAAGTGATATAAGTAACAACAGCATGATAAAGAATGATAACATTTAGTTTTTAAAACCCAATTCTGTACCGATTATAAAGTGTTAAGCATTTCAAACATTCTGATTTATCTACAATTTCACATTGTTAATCAATTACTTATCTCGACTATTTACCCGTTTTGACTTTGGATTTGCACAAATTTAGCTAATACAAACTCATTATAAAAATTAAAAAAATTCTTCTACCTAGATGCATTAGTTATTAAAATTTGTATTTGAGTATTGGTGAAGTATTCAAATATAGTAGGGAACGTATTATCATAAAATAGTCTACAAATCAAAAATTCAGTAGATATATTAGTAGTTTCGTATTAGATTCGTGATGTTTTGAAGAAACGTAATTACGTAATAACCACAATATAAAAAAGAAATAATAAATCATTTTATTTGAATGAAAATCAAATAAAATGCACCCACACTCACACATACTTATGTGTGTGTGAATTGGCTACGATTGGCTACTAATTCTGAATTTTAAATGGGATTATTAGCCAAAAATGGAAAGTTTAAAATATAACTGGTGATAAATGACTGTTAAGAGTTCTCGCAAAATAAGTAAAGAAAATAAAAAAAAAGATAAAAGGAAGTGGACATAGTCTCATTTAAATTTAATGTAGAGGCACGTTAAAAATAGAAATCGTTTAGGTAAAAGTAAACTAAATGAATAAATATGTCGGAATGTTTTTTCAATACATCAAATAGTTTCTTAACATTCTGTAATGTCAAATTGCTCAAAATCACATTTGAATTTGAAGTAAAAGATATCGTAAAGCAGTTCTCAGATCCGATATCCCCTAATTGAATTAGCAATTTTTAAACATTTCTATTACCTATAAAGTGGTGAAGTATTCAAAGGTACAAATTCAGTTGGGGCACAATGCATTATACAATAGTTTTCAAATTAAAAGTATTCTTGAGATAAGTAATTAATTCTTATTTTTATTACTTGTGTAATGGTGAGTTATACATTAAATTTAAAATTATTTTAAAACTTAATATGTAGCAGCAAATAAAGTCTCTTTAGAATAAGCTTTGATTTTTAAACGGCCAAGTTTCAGAACATTAAGGAAATATTATAAAAATGAATAGGTCTGAAAACGATTATTCTCTTTAATCATCGAGGGAAATAATGGAAAAGTACTTTGGCGATAGCATTTCAAATATATTATCTGCAGAAGTGGTTTAAGTGTCTAATATCTTAGCGTGAACATAATTTGAATTGTTTTATATGACATTTAATTGAATAGGTTTGAGAGATTAATAATATATTTTTATTAATAATCAACTTATTTTAATTGGTCTATTGATTGCTTTTAAGAAAAAACAATTAGAATAATGAAAGCTATCAATAATTTGGTAGCACTTGACTCTGTGTTACTACTATCGTGTTTTTTTCTTAGAAATCTTTTTTATTAAAAAAATTAAGCCTAATTAAACTTTTCTTAAAAATTTTAATTGAATTAGTCTATCTAAAACAATAAATTGCACTATTTTAATTTAAAGGCAATTAATCACATCTGAGTACTAATTTAGATATCTAAATATATTTATTGCAAAACTCTTAGATTTTGCAGCAAAAACATTCTTGTTTGCATTTATCATGGATATAATAGTTAACTGAAAAATTTAGAAACTTATAGATGTATAGGATGCAGAAAAATCACCCTAAATAACTTTTGAACTTTTGATTTAATGATTAGATCTTCGCGTACTAGGATTCATTTTTAGGGCTCGAAGGGACAACCTCAAATATGCTAAATAATTAGTGCTCTAGTAAGTAATATTATAATCAATATATAATTTCAATTGTTTTAAATAAAAAATTTATTGAAATAGATTGTGAAACTAATAATGGATTTTAATTACTAATCAACTTATTTCAATTTGTCTACTTATTGCATTTAACTACTAAGAGCTTAAAATATGAAGGCTACTAATAACGAGATTTGTTTTTTTTTTCGCACTTCACAAATGTAATGCTACGGAAGTAATTAAATATGGTTTAGGATTTTCTTGGACAAAGGCGTCGTGGCATACAACCTCATCGCTCATTGTGTTTTAAATGGAAACTGTTTGAAATAACATTACTCAATAAAAGTCTTTAGCTATCATAGCTGTAAACAAAATATTAATAATTAAAACACTTTAATATATATATATATATATATATACATATATATATATATATATATATATATATATATATATATATAAATATATATATATATATATATATATATATATATATAAATATATATATATATATATATATATATATATATATATATATATATATATATATATATATATATATATATATATATATATATATATATATATATAGCAAAATAAATAAATACAAAAAAAAAAAAAAACAGAAAAAAATTAGGAAAAACAATAAGTATCATTTATTGCGCATAAGCTGCAAGTAAATAGATAAGTTTAAAATGAAGATAAAACAAAGGTAAATTACAGACAAATGAAAAAAGGAGGGGGGGGGGAAATAATAATAATAACAAACAACTGGGGAAAGAAAAAGAATTAATTAATTAAGAAAATAAATAAATAAATAAATAAGTAAAAAAAAATTAAAAAAAGGATAAAGTTTTTTTTAAAAAACCGGAAAATAAAAGATACAATCTTTTCATCAGCCCACACGATTATATCCGAAAAAGAGTGCTTTCTAATATTGTATCAATATAGCCAAAGCAAAATATATCAATACAATAGTGTGAGAAGCACTCAAAATATTTTTTTACAAAAATTACGAAAAAAAAAATATTAAACACAATAAGAAAAAATAACACGTAAAAACAGAAAATAAAATATAAAGGAAGAGCAGAATAAAACAAAATCTATAAAGCGAGCAGTGAAATAAAGCGAACTTACATGAACGGGAATTTTTTCAAGAATGATTTAGAATGTTTACGTAACAGGATTGCCAGATTTTAAAATATGAAAACTCTGAAAACAAAAGCGCAAATTGAGTGTAACTAGAGGAGTTTAAAGTACGTTCTTGCTGCATTACTGTAGTCCGTTTGATTTGTTAGTTACCAAGGATGGGTCAGAAAACGGATGTGCGTGAGGTAATATTATACTGGATAATTTAAAGAAGTTGATTATAAATAAATTTAGAAAATAAACATTCATTTTCGAAAAAATATAAAATAGAAAAGAGAAAGAAACATGAATTGCCAGTTTTGCACATAATTTTAGCCACGGATTTGCCCGAAATGGATTTGCACATGGCAAAATTATATAAATTGACAAAGAAACCTTTTAAGTAAATCATTTTAACCACGGATTTGCCCGAAATGGATTTGCACATGGAAAAATTTATAATTTAACAAAGAAATTTATTAGTAAATAATTTTACCCACGGATTTGCCCGTAATGGATTTGCACATGGAAAAATTATATAAATTAACAAAGAAAAAATAAAAAAAAGAAAAACAACTTATTTTAGTAAATAATTTTAGCCACGGATTTGCGCGAAATGGATTTGCGCATGGAAAAATATTATAAATTAACAAAGGAATTTTTTAGAAAAGGAATTTTTTTAGTAAATAATTTTGACCAAGGATTTGCACAAGGAAAAATTATACAAATTAAGGAAGAAATATTAGTAAAAAAATTTTTGGCCACGGATTTACCCGAAATGGATTTGCACATGGGAAAATTGTATAAATAAAAAATTTTTTAGTAAATATATTTACAAAATATGCGATTGACTCAATGATTTCATATAGAATTTTTATACATTAGTTGGGTATCTATTGTTTTTTATCAAATTTTGAAAGAGTTTATCGATTTGTTTTTTGGATAAATAAATATTACTACATATTCTTTTAATTCTATTAATTTCATTAAAAGTAGTATTTAAATAGACGCTCCTAGAAACATTAGAATTCCAAGTAATTAGTTTATTTATATTAAAATTAAAATCATTTCTTTTATCGTATAAATCAACAAAGCAGATATTTTCTTCTTTTATAATACCCAAATCCAAAACATTTAAATTAATATTATCATCATGATTACGAAGCTATATTAATTCTTCGGGGTAAATATCATTTAATAAAATAGTATAGTCTTGAAAATTAAAGATAATTAAGTCATATATATATATATATATATATATATATATATATATATATATATATATATATATATATATATATATACAGTTACACGTATTTTACTTAATTAAAGTCACATAATTTCTGAATTACTTGGAGAGTAGATTCTGAAATTGGTTTAAATATGCTTTCCCTACTTTATGGAATATATAATTTGAGCAATTATTTATTTATGGCTTCTATGGTTTGTTGGCATAAGTCATGTTGAAATAAGTTATTGAATAGTTTCTGTAATTCGCAGATATAATAATGACACCGCAGTATTGCCATATTGTAATATTGAAATAAGAACTTTATATATATACCCCGTAATATATATATATATATATATATATATATATATATATATATATATATATATATATATATATATATATATATATATATATATAGGAAACATTCAGGAAAAACGTACTGGTTTGGATAATCAGAACACAAATTATAACTTAAAGCTATTTTTAGCTCATTTATTTAAAGTACTTCGTCAAAAACGATTAATTCTCCTTCATTACTTAAGTATCAGTATCCTAATGCTAAAATGGGGCATTATCTCTTAATTATTTTTCAAACATACGCAGCTTCCAGCAACGTGGGACTCATTTTAAAGTTAAACTAATAAGACGCCAATTACTTGGTCGGTTATCATTAACCGTGAGTTAATGCCCAAATACAATATTATTTCTTCTTCCTTTCAGAAAACTGCGCCAAGCGGTCGCATAAAGGCATAAGTTCTCCTCTCCTGAAAATGCATAAATATGCAGTTTTCGAACGTATTTTTATGATATACGAGATAACAGTAAAGGGCATTTAATATCCAGTTGGCACCTCGATTGTACGTCCTGCTATACTTGTATAGAACCGTTAAAATGATTTGTTATTGAGTCATTACCTGTTCACAGTTTTCTTTGTGAAGCAAAATATTCTTTACGGGGTAAGAGCAATATTTACGGCTGTTTCTCCCTCGACAAGCTTTTCATCGTTAAAATGTTAAAAGATTTATCATCTGAGACGGTAGAGCTTAAAATCTATACGTTGCTAATGTCTTTAGTTTTAAAAAGAAATTAAGAACGAGTAATCGAATATTTACGGTATTTTTGTTTTGCTGTTAATTTTTATGTACTTACATTTACATTTGTATTTATAGTATTAATTTTTAAAAAATGCATTTATTTGTGTAAGATGCATATGCTTCAGAACTGTTGGTCAAAAAGTTAAATTACATTATCGTGTTTCAATTGTGTATAGAGTTGTATTTTTACATGAGCAAAAATGTTCAATGAATATTTGTTTTGCATCAGATAAATGTTGTAGTTTTTACGTTTATATTCATAAAAGATTAATTTATGCAATGTATAAATTAAGTTTTAAGGGTCAGATACTTCAGAATTACGCGGAGAAATGTTGAATTAAATGACATTTTTATAAAAGAAAGCTATATTTTTTATTTAAATTATGACTTACTTAAGTTGACACTATTTAAATAGCTTATCATTTTAGGGTACGTTTAAAACATATTTCTGGGTAAAATGCAAAAATTGTTTTACAGCAATATCTGACCAAATAAGATTTCTCCGAAACAAAAACTGCTATTTCTTTTGAACAAGAAAAAAAAAGCATGTTTATTGTAATTGGTACTCCCATTATTATACGCAAATAAAAATCTTATAAAGACATTAAAGTGATAGATATAACATCAATGCATTATTTATTTGTTTAGTTTGTTGATTCAGTGATTAAAATTGTATATGTTTGCTAACCTTGTTTTCTCTTCATAAGCAGAAATTAAAATAGTTCCTTTTTCTTATTTTCAAAATATTGTCTGAATCACTTACAAATTAATAATTGTAATAAAAACAAAACAAAACTATAATTGAAAGATAACAATTATTACACTATTTAAAAATTTATGTGAAAGGCATATGTTCATTTATGTAAATTAATATTATTCTGTGTGTACTTCATTATTCTATAATAAATTTAAAATAAAGCTGTTAATCTCTACATGAAATAATTTTTATTTAAAATTTATCTTTTTATTTTTAATTCATATTATTTTTTATTATAATCTATTAAGGTGTAATAAGCTGTATAAAGCAAGTTAGTACTAAATTATGTAATTATAGACTTAGAGATAAAATAGTACAATTTAAATAATTTCTTTTTAAACTTTTCATATTTTTATCTCTTTTATTTTTATTCGATTAAAAATTTATGTGAAAGGCATATGTTCATTTATATAAATTAATATTATTCTGTGTGTACTTCATTATTCCGTAATAAAATTAAAATAAAGCTGTTAATCTCTACAGTAAATAATTTTAATTTAAAATTTATCTTTTTATTTTTAATTCGTATTATTTTTAATTATAATCTATTAAGGTGTAATAAGCTGTATAAAGCAAGTAAGTACTAAATTATGTAATTACAGACTTAGAGATAAAATAGTACAATTTAAATAATTACTTTTTAAACTTTTCATATTTTTATGTCTTTTATTTTTATTCGATTAAAAATTTATGTGAAAGGCATATGTTCATTTATATAAATTAATATTATTCTGTGTGTACTTCATTATTCTGTAATAAAATTAAAATAAAGCTGTTGATCTCTACAGTAAATAATTTTAATTTAAAATTTATCTTTTTATTTTTATTCGTATTATTTTTAATTATAATCTATTAAGGTGTAATAAGCTGTATAAAGCAAGTAAGTACTAAATTATTTAATTACAGACTTAGAGATAAAATAGTACAATTTAAATAATTACTTTTTTAACTTTTCATATTTTTATGTCTTTTATTTTTATTCGATTAAAAAAATAAATTTTCAAATTTTTATTTTCTATGGTGATGAATAATATAAATAAAAGAAAAATATGAATGTAAGCAAAAAAAAAATTTTTTTTTTTTAAGAAATAAAAAGTACTTTATGAATATCGAATTCCAGATAATAAACTTCTATGGTTTAAATTCTAACAGGAAAAAAACATTCACAAATACCATTTACTAAATTTTTCCAAACTCATTTTTTCTATGTTACCAGGTTTGATAACAAATTTAAATTTTTATAAGAAGGAAAACGCTTGACGCAATTTTCATGAAATTTTAAGAAGTAAATTATTGCTTATTTATTTCGTGAAAAGTGCAAAGTACTCAAGCAAAGGAACATTCAAGTACTTAAACTTATCTTCAGCATGTCTGACTAGAATTTTAATAAAAAAACAAGCATTTTCAAGGGAATTTCTGTGAAGACAAAATTTATAAATATAAAATCCACTTAACTTAAGATTAAATCTTCTCTATTTCTCTTAACTAGTTTTACGACTCTTCAATTATTTACGTAATTTCCTTTAAAATGGAAAGTTACTCTCGTCAATTCCCATCTCAAGAGAATTGAAATTGTTACAATCGTGTTGATACGGATAAGAAATAAGTAATTTGGTTACTTTAATGTAAATTGATTCACGAGAAAATTGTTCCAAAGAACGCTAATTTTCATATAATGTGGCTGTTTATATTTATAACTGCTAGGTGAATTCCATCTCCTGCTCGCTTCTCTCACGAACTCACGCAAGTTCTCTCACAACACCTTTTGTTTCCTAAGCTCTGTTTGCTGTCTCTAAACTAATAATTATTCAAGAAAATAATTTTAAAACTTGTTTTTATTTTAATACTGAGAGATTTTCCCCTTTTAACAAGTTTCCAAGATAGGTTTTATAGTTCTTATTTAATCCTTTGTCACAAATTTTTATTAACCCGGGAGGACGTCTCCTTAACGCACGTTAAGGCGGATTAAAGGGATTAGGTAAGGTAAGATTTTGAAAAACGTGGTGGTTTGAATAGTCAAAGCACGCTAAGGGACGCTTTATGATTTTGGAATGATCCCAAATTAAATTTATTAATACTCTGCTAAAAAAAAAATATTTTTTATATGAAATATGAAACTTTTGACGTTGAAATTTATTGCGTTGAATTTAACTATATTCAATATGATTGATTATATATATGTTCATTGGGGAAAAAAACTAGGAAAAAATCGTTAGTTCTAGTAGTTCTCGATTTCTCGAGTGTAATTACATTTTGAGAAAGCTTTTAATTTCTATTTTGGTGATTCCTGTCGAAAAATGTTTTATATTTGAACTTGCCGTTCATGGTTTAAACGTGGTTTAATCACAAATTTGCGGATGTTGATTAAAGGTCTTCTATTTTCATACACAGTTAGTAACGACGGCTAAGAGATTTTTGTTAGATAATAAAGCAATTCTTGCACTTGTTGCAGCAAAACTTTTATGAACACTGTAAACAAGTTACCTATCATGAACATATAAAACATAAAAACAATCTCTCTAATTGCGAAGGAAAAATAGCGCACTCAAATTGGCCGGCCAATAGAACGAAAATGATTTGTAGAACAAACTACAAGCCATGCGTGATCTTTCTATAACTTACGAAATAAATAAATCATCTATAAAGGTTCCGTGGTGGCTCAGAGAATAGAGTGTTTGCCTTCTATTGAGATGAATCGGGTTCGAAGCCCAGAGATGACTGGTCGATATGAATTTTGTGATTTTCCTCAGGTAATGAACAGGTAATGAAGGTAATGAACAGGTATCTACTTTTTTAAGGAATCAGGACTTATGGAATAAATGATGTCATTAAAGGTGCAACTTTATTCATTATTTCGTATTTAGGTCAAAATAAGCGAAAAACATTATATTTAGAATTTTAATGATTTTTGCTTGAGAAATAGGGATAAATAGGCTCAAATAAGTAACACGTGTTCTTTTGCAAGCATAGACTAACGGCTCATTTCCAAACAATATTTTTTTTCACATTTGCATTTATTTGCAGTTACTTAAATCTAAGTAAATTTAAGATGTTAAATGACGTTTATATCACAGCTGAACACAGTTCTCCGTATATTTTTATCTCTACAAATTTTTGAATGAATCTTCAAATCATTTTTCATTCTAAAACATTCCTAGTTTTATCATAGAGAAAGAAAGAAACGCTTTTTGAAATGCAGTGCGAAAAAAAAAAGCTTGATAACTTTTTGTGAAATTGTAGTAACGCATGATATTGTACAAATTTATGTTATAAAACTAGATAAAATATTTTGTAGTTTTCTATAGCTCCCATTTCTTTATAATTTTTCATTTTCTGATTTTGAGAAAAGAAAATATTATCAATTATTAAGCAAATAATCAAAATGATATAATTTTTTCTAAATAAGGCATTATAAATAAGAATTAATACGCCTAAAACCGCTCCTTAACTACAAACTAAATCACTTTCATCACGCAAATAGATTTTCTTAAATTCTCTTTAAATATACGGCAAGTAGTTTTTACTGCATTTCTTTCCTTTAAATGTCATGTAATATTCTTTTAAATATGTGCTCATAAAATTAGGTTCCAAAAAATCGAAACGTATAAAGAAAAAAAAGTAGGTAATTAGAAGTCACATCCGCAATTCAAACCCACCCTGACAAAACTTTTAACCCCTCCTGATGACTGTTTATTCCCCAGGTTTCTTTCATAGGACACGGGGAAAATCGATACCCGGTAATTTGTCTTCCAGTGCCCGCTTAGGTGTACGCCCTTTAGACCAATTTAATTTTGCCCTATCTGATTGCCCAGCCGGGGTGTGACTTCGTCTTTGAGAATTGATGTCAGATTTTTTTCGCCTTTCGTTTAGACGATTGCAATTCAACCATTTTATGTTACTTGAGGTTGGGAACTTTCATTGCTATTTTTGGGCTTGTATTTACTTTTTGTGGCATTTAAAGGAATCAGCTGGATCCCTGAAAAGGTTTTTAGTTTTGTGTGATCAGGGTATTTTAAATTGGTTGATATAAAAAAGTAACTGGCACGGAAAAATAGATTTTTGATGCTTCTTTGTTAAAATATCTTTTCGAATAAATATATTTTTTTTTGCCTGTTTCACATGTTGTATATATGCCTGTTATATATAAATATATTTAAAATATACTAATATAATTTACTATATATAACTAATATACTATAGCTAATATATATTTAAAATATATTAATATTATTATACTAATATAATTTAAAATTTTTTTATTTATTCCTATGTCCTGATTTACATTAACAAAGCAAAATTTTGAATTCAAATATTTCTATTCTTAACTATTCTTTATTAAATTCGTATTTAATAAATTAAAATACATTCACAGGTATTGTATTTTAATGAAGATAACTGAAAATTTTTTTGGATAATTATTTAGGGCAACTTATGGGCGCAAAATAGTTCAATTTTAATTTATTCATTAGTTTTCTCAAAAGTTTAAGTCAAGTTTAATTCTGAATGTATTATTATGATGTATGTTATTAGAATGTATTTATATGTATACTTAAATGAAATATTTAGAAAATATTTTGATGAATTTATTGTTAAAAATCAATAATTATTTATTAACACCCAAAATCATAATACACCTTAATTAGCATAAAAACAAAATAGACGAGTGAATTAAAATATTCTTTGTAGCAATGCAATTCTTTCTTTGCTAAGCATCGGTTTCATTTTAAATTAAGAACGTGAATAATTAGGATTTAGCTGTAATGCAAGATTTTGCGTCAACGATTAGTTTCAAAATTCTTTTATTTATATTTCGTTGCAAAAGAAAAGAAATTTCTTGAAAATTTTATTCCAAGTCTCCAGAGGCATAAGAATCTAACACTACTATATTTAAAAATGTGTGATTTCATGAAGCGTATATTTAAAAGATTAATTTATAACCAATAGGAAGATACAATACAGGTAAACAAATGCATGGGAATTTTTTAAACACATGAATAATAACAAAATTGCGAAATATATTTGCAAAAATTAAATTATTGTATTCGCGTTGTTTCTCAGATTCATACGGAATAGTGAAATTGTAAACGAGAGAATAAAGGGAAAATCTTAAAAACTATTATCAGAAAAGTAATTTCTTTTTTAGTTTGTATGCATTTTAGATTTTAAAAGTTTGTTGTATACCAAATATTTTTTTTTCCTTTTAAACTATATTTAAGAGATAATCTCAAAATTTGTATTCATTATTTAAATAAAGTAGTAAAGTTTTCTCATTTCTATTAGAATGGTTTAAGTCTATAAGATTTATATAAATAGTATTTTTCTAGCATAACTTATTTCCTATTTCATAAAAAAATAGGGAAAGGGTTGAGTCAAAGAATATTATTTCTAATCATAAATATTTCCGTTTTTTTTAAATCCTTTTAAGAATTTTTTAATAAGCTTACTTTACATTTTTAGCTTATTTATTTGTATATAAGGTATTGCAATTACAAACTTTGTTTAATTTAGAGAAAAATTTAATTCCTTTGCATACATCATTTATTTTATTTTATCATTCACAGAAAAGATAATTCCTTTCTGTAATTGATAAAATAAGATAACCTCTTGTTGTTATGGGACAATGCAAAACTCCTTACTTGGACTTCGTCACTAAGTTTCCTTAAACTAAATAGACAACGCTAATTTCTAACAACGCTAATGTCTGGTTCTTACGGGTCATAAAAAATAAGAGGCATAATTATGGTACTATTTTACAATGAACACAAATGTGACAAAAATGAGAAATGTTTTAAAAACATCGAGAAAACATGGAAACAAGTAAAAAGACTTTCCTCAGCTCGCACGATTATATCCGCAAGAAAAAGTGCTTTCTAATATGGTATTGATATAGCCAAAGCAAATTACATCAATACAATAGTGTATATATATATATATATATAAACACAAAGAAGAAGAATGAAATGAAATAAAAGTGAGATTTTTTAAGATATATTCTGAAAATAAACTATTCAAGCAATTCTTAATAAAATTTAAATTGCTGAAATATATTCTCGTTCTTTGTTCTAAGATTAAAACTTTTTTGTCTTAAACCATTTTTCTCGTGCCTGAAACTAGAAGAATATGTAAATACTTGAATTATTTAGAATCATCAGCTTTCAAAAAGATCGAAAAGAAAGAGATCGGGGCAGAAAAACAGAAGATAACGATGTAAGCAGATGTTTGAATAATTAACATGAAGTTTCTAGGAAGAAATATAAAACTGAAAAAGTATAAATTTTAAAAAAAGTAATATCTTAATAGAAAAATCTTGATAATGAATGCATTGGTCATGTAAACATGTCTGTTTTTTTTTACTCGTAAAAACTGATTCTTTTTATCATTAATAAATGATGATTTTTCTTTAAAAAAAATAATCTTAAGATAATTTAGTGAACTAAAGGTGTTTCAGTGATATTCTAGAGTTAAAATAGATAAAACTTTTCATTTTTTTTTTTGTCATAAAATTAAAAAAACTCTTAAAACAATTAAAGCAAAATATTATTCTATCTTAGACTGAGGAGTAGAAATTAATTATTTTTTTAAAAATTTTTGTTTTGTTGCATAAAACGTTATATATAATAGGTGCATGAAAATTAAAAATGTATTGAAAGAAAATGGGAGAATATAAAAGCACATGCACTTTGCTATTAAAAGGAGAAATTTATCTACATCTAATATCAGAGTTAATAATTAATTAAGTGAACAGATGGCGCCGTTGATTGAAAAAATAACTATAGAGAAAATTTAACTATAAAGCAAGCTGAAGATCAGATTGGTTTCATTGTTTGATCAAGTTTTATAAAAAAAAAAAAAATTACTAATTTTTTTCCCCTGACCGATTGTTAATTCTGAAATTTCTTTTATTTTTATGCATTCTTGTTTGGTTTATCAGCGCTACCAGTTGATTAACTTTATAATAAATTTTCACAAATTTTATGGATAAATTAGACGCAAAATTCTTTACTGATAACTTTAAAATTTTAAACAATTAGATATTTTTAAGTATAATTTTTTTAAAAACAGAATTTGCATTTATTTCATAAAGCTTCTAGTTTTTGTGTCCATTAACTGAACATTGCCTTTATAATATTAAATTTAATGAATTAAGTGTTATAATCACAGTATGTAAATAAACTTGAATCATGTTAAACTGTGACAAGCAACTTTCTTGAAACAAAAGTTGTTCTTGTACCATAATTAAAATTCAATTTTGATGCTATTTTCATCATACTCAACATAAATTTCAATTCATTTCAATTTTATATAATAAAAAAAAAACATTATGCGCATAATGCTAAACAGTTACTTTTAATTAAAATTTAATGAAATAAACGGGATGTATGGAAGAGATATAATATTTGGTCGAATCTTAAACCAAGACTATTAAATTTCGTGAAAGCAAATTACGTCTATGTATTTAAAATAAAATTCAGCTTTGATACAACTTCTATGTTACTCATTTTCGACATCAAGCTATTTATTTATTTTTTTATAATTTATCAACATAACATTATATTATTTAGCAGATTCCTTTAATTTTACCATCATTCAAAGTTGTTTCGAAATCAATTATTTATTTATTGTTATATATTAATGACATAAAATTATAATATTTAGAAACTTCCTTTAATTTTAACTTAATTCAATGTAGTTTTGACATCCAGCTGTTTCATTTATTTCTATATATTATCAACGTAACATTACATTATTTAGCTGCTTAATTTAATTTTAACATAACTCTATGTAGAATTCAAATTAAATGGAAACGTTATAATGTTTGCTTTACATTAAATGATATTGCTTTTATATCAAATTTCTTGAAATCAAGCGCCGTACATGCATCAAAAATAAAATTCAATTTTGATACAACTCGTATCTTACTCAACTTCGACTTCAATCCACTTTCGCGGAGTTCCGGGATATAAAGTTTAGAATATCCAATAAAAAGAATCAATACTGAAAATCAAGTTTTCCACAGTTGCGTAAAATAGAGTCTCTTATCATATTAAACTCAAAGCGTGTTTTATAGCCCAGAAATGTGACGATGTTCTCCGCCATAACTATGATTTCAATAACTGAAAATTTATATAGAGCAGCTGTTTCGATCTCCTCCTCCTATCAGCGAATATCATGGATATAAAGACTTGGGAACACTTTATTTACTTTTCACACGTTTATCTGAAGGTGTGTGGAATTGTAATATCATTTTATGAAATTTTTACTTTTGAAGATTCGTGAAGCACTTTTGCTATTCATAAAAATTTTATTTCTAAAATCGCGTAAGCATTAAAAAAAAAAAAAAAACTCGAGTTTGAGAAATCCTACAAATATAGCAAAAAAAGGGTGCGCTATTAGAATTCAACTACCTAATATGCACGTTTTTCGTGTATACGAAAGATACGTCAGTGAAAGAAAAAAAATAATCAACACTAAGAATTGTATATGCTTTATTAAAATTAAACTACCTAAATTGCACTTTTTTCGTGTATACTTAAGATATAATACATAAGTAAAAGAAAAAATAATAATCTACACTAAGAATTAAATATGCTTTATATCGATTAAATAGTATTGGAATTTAAAATTACTACTAAAAATAAATGGGTTGAAAATTTAACTATAGCTCAGTTTAGGATTAATAATTTTTTAAAGATTTGAAGAAATATTATTGCTATTTATGAAATCTTCAATTGCAATTGGAATTCAACTACCTAATGCGCACTTTAACGTGTAGCTTATCCATACAAACAGAAAACTTGATACATCAGTAAAAAAATATATAAAAAATAATTTACACTAAGAATTAAATATGTTTTATAAAAATTAAACAGCTTAGAATGTTAAAATGGCAACTAAAAATAAATGCGTCGAATTCTTTAGCATAATGCATTTTAAGAAAAATGCTTTTATTTTTAAAGATTCGCACAAATATTGTTTTTATTTATAAAATTTCAATTGCAATTGGGATTAAATTGCCTTATGTGCTCCTTTTTGTGTTGCATATAAATAGAGAAGATATCATCAGTGAAGGAATAAAAAAATTTATCTACAAACACAATTGAATGTGCTTCGTTTAGATAAAATGGTATAGAAAATTTAAAATATAACTTGAAATAATGTGTCAAAATCTTGACCATAACTCGATTTTAGAACAATATGTTCTTAAAGGTTTGAACAAATATTATTATTTTTCACAAAAACTTCACTTAATATAAATAGTAATTTCAAAATATTAACAAAAAATACATTTTATTTTATTCAACAATGTAATTAAAAATGTAATGTAAACCTTGTAATGCTTCAAATATTACAAAAAAATAAACTAAACATGTGCAATTGAGGTTAAAATGCAGAGTGCGTGCTTTTGTTCTTGCAGCAGAACTTAGCAAACCATAGATACAAAGTATCACAGAAAGAATAAGCAATTGAAGTTATGATAAGAAATGAAAAGCTTTATATACATTCAAGTTATTTATTTCATGACTATTAAAAACATGTACAGAAGTGTTATACTGTTTCAGAAATATTTTTCTAAAGAATCGCACAAGTGTTATTATTATTTGGTTTATTGTCACGTGAAACTTTTTTTCAAATCAAATATTATTATAAAAAAAAATTTATCGTTTTACTGTGATAAATGTTGTCAAAATAAAGTTGTCAGAGCAAATCCATGTAATAGTGTATGCATATTAAGGATTAAAAAATTCTTTTTTAATAAATTATTTTTGCCGTAATTTTTTTCAAACTGTAGATATTTATATCTACAGTTAGGAAAAGCCTTAAATATAGATCAAAAGAAAAAAATTTCAGTATATATCAAACATTTAAAATATTTTGCTCATCTTGTAAGCGTTTAGTTTTAAAACAAAATAGAATTGTTAAATAGTTAAAAAAAAAAAAAAATTCTGAAGAACCGAATAAATATTATTTACAGAAATTTCTTCTAAAACAAATTTTTGAAATATTGAATATTTTTTTTTGGTTTCTCTATCTTTGAACAACATCAAATATAGCAAAAAATTAAATAAAAACCCATTGTTTTTTTATATAAAAAATAATGTATGTTTTATATACGACTTCTAAAAAGAATATTTTATAAAAGGAAACGGAATTTCTTATCAAAATGCTAATCAGCCCAATACGCAAACTATATTTTAAAACTACAAAAATCACATAAGGAATAAAAAAAATTTGTAACGCATGAAGTATTATCCAAAAAAAAAAAGCAAAAAAAAAACTTTTTGTATCAGTATTATTCATATAAAAATGTGTTCCTCGCTGTTTTATAACAAAACAATTATTTATATACTTCTAACAAACAAAATATTTTCCTAAACATTACATAAATATACCAAAGCTGAACGAAGATAATAATAAAGTTCACAAAAACAGAATTTCTCACAATTAAAAACGACGTTTCTCTTTTATTACTTACCATGCTCAAGATTTCACTTTTTTTTCTCCTTTTCTTACTAATGAATCAAAACATTTCAGCTTCTCTAGCACATTAAGAAACTATCTTTTCCAAGCAATCAAGACAGAACTGAAATAAAATTCATCGACTAATTATTGAAAATTCAAATTAGCTTGCTAGATATTAGTTCTGCAGAAATCACGATGCAATTTTCACTGAAGATTGCAACTCCTTAATTATCTTTCAATTCTTGTTTTACTTCCTCATTTTCTGGAAGACTGTGTTCCAGAAATGAGGAAAAAATTGAGAGCGTCATTGAACAAAGTAATTTTTTTTCCTGAATCTTATTCTATTTGTGCTCCTTTTTTATATCCAGACTTTGGAGCTTTATATTTGTTTTAATTTCTGCTATGTAAAAATGAATAAGAAAATTCGGTGGAACTTTCGCGGTAATTTGACGCTGTTTTATTCAACAGGGAATTTGTTTTCTATCATTACTTTTGCATGGCGGTAAACATTTGCTGAATTTTATTCAGGTTTTTCTTCTTTTTTGAAGACCGTAATAAATAAAGTTGATAAAAAGAGGAGCATAAGAATAAGAAATGACTTTCCAGTTTGACTTCAACCCGGGACAGCTGATAAATTGCACGCAATATCCATTATTGAAATTAATTTCAAAAGTTAATAAACGTACCATGTTCATTATCGTGTTTTCAAAACAGGAATATTTAATACAGTAAAATGATATTTCTTTTTGTGACTTTTTCTGCGGTCCTTCTTTATGCGATTTTGTTTTTGTGCGATTGGTTTTGTGCGATTTTTTTATGCGGTATATGAATCTTAGCGGCGTTAGCACCAGTTTATGTTTACTATCAATGTACATATAAATGTTGTGGACGAACTCTGATTACGTGGCCTCCTTGACAACGATGCTCTGTTCATTTATTTTAAACAATCTCCTGACAAGGCAGAGTCAGTTACGTACATATTGTCGCTCGACGCGAGAACAGTATACGCTTCGTATTCAGAGTTTTATACACGATTCACGTGATTAAGGATTCATTTTATAGTGAGACTAAAGATAAATAAATTAGTTACTTTTGTTTCTATTTATATGTAGTTTTAATGATTTTTATTTTATTTTTAGACATAAGTACTCCCTTAAAATGAATAATTATAGCCAAAAGAAAGTAAAAAGGCAGACAATCCACTATTTAATGTATAATTTGAAAACTTCTCCAGGTATATGCACAATGAAGAATTAAGTATTTTTACAATTTCTTTAGGTCTAATTTAATTATTTCATTTAATTGAAAGCATTCTCTCATCTATTTCATAAATCATTGATGTATTATAGTAAGTCCGTATTATAATAATTATAGTAAGTCCGTATTTCTTTATGCGCTCCCTATCAACCGCATAAAAAAGTTTTAGGTAGTATATCGTACAAACTTGTTTATTACATGTAAGAATTTATAAAATGTTCGAATTTTTTTTGGTGCGATTTCTTTTATGCGGTCCCTATCCACCGCACCAAAAAAGGTTTTACTGTACAAATATGTTTCTTTCCTAATGATCATGACAAGTGTAGGTCTTTCAGCATCTTGTAATAAGTTACAATTCTTTCGGTGATGCCATTTTCTTGCATCAAACTTAGCCTTAGAATTGTTTTTTAGATTAAAGGTTTAATGTTCGTAAAATCCAAGATAACATCAAAACATCTAATGGAGTGCATAAAATTCAAACATTTTTCGTTAAATACTTGATTTTAAATATCTTAAATTTAATATATTGCCACATCATATTATGTTTTGTAAATTATTTTGAATTTTTTCTATTTGATTGTGTAGTATCATGCGTTCTTTATTTTAATGTTCTTAATAAATCCCTTCAAATTCGGCATCCAGTGCACACGACATAAATTTCAGTCCATGTAACTTAATTGATAATCATCAGAATTACAGGATTGTTCTTTTATGTGATGACAAAGACTTTATTACTTGTTAAAAATCATATCTTGAAGCTATATGCATATTTCGATTGAAGGAGATGGTTGGAATCTAAAGGGAATATTCCCGACTAAAGGAGATGGTTTGAATCTATAGGGAATATTCCCGACAGAAGGAGATGTTTTGAAGCTGCTGAGCATATTAAAACAAAGATAATATATTGAAGCTATAGAAATATTCTGACTGAAGGAGTTGAAGTGATTTAGATAGGTGAAACATAAGAATGATACTGACCATTATGTTTGAATCTGCGTGAAAACCAACAGATTAATTTTTAAAAAAATTCATTTTTAAAACTAATTGAGAAAAATTACTCAATCATGCTATCAATCATTATATAGAGCGGTTGTGCAAGGTCATAACAGTGGATAGAGTGCGTACTTAAGACAAATAATTATTTTGTTTAACTTATAAAAAATATATATTTTTAAATCCCTTAGGTAGACATAAAACTAAGTCGTTTCATAAATGTTTTATTATAAAAAAGGGAAAACAATTAGAATGCCACATAAATAACGCCACTGGAAAGAAAATATTTCGAAATTCATTTATCTAAAACTCAATAAACGATTTTGTACACTTTCAAAGTAGTTCTTTTAGCGATGGACCATAATATAAATACTTTAGAAATGAAAATTGAGTACACTTTACGTATAAATCGAACAAAACAAGAAGAAAAAAGAACACAAATTTGTGCTAATTATTTCCGCCTTATTGAAATTGCTTTGCTTTATTCATATCGGAACCATGAAATAAAAAATAACGTACATTTTTATTCAACTTGTTGCAGAATTTTGTTATGTCTATGTCAAATTTAGACCAATAATATCGCAAAATCACTCTTAAAAATTAGAATTAAATCTGTTTAAACTTATTGCCATGCACTATGAAAACCCGGGACCAAACTATGTAAAAAGTACCGGCACTCAGATAAACAATACTTTTAACCGCAAAATCTCATTTTTCGGAAAATATTACGGAACAAAAAATGCGATATACCGTAATTTTTACAGTAATAATTACAGTAAAATCACTAAATTACTCTAATTAAAAGCTCCATAATAAAAATACATTTTAAGGTAAAATTTTTTTTTAGGGATGATGTACTTCAACTGTCCGTACTTTATACCGTACTTCTTACAGCGCATTGAGGTTGAGCAAATGTAGGTGATTAAAAATAAAGTTTTAATATTGATACCTAGCTAAAATTTTTTTTTGACTCAATGTAAGTTTAATTAGATTCATACACCGAAGAGCCATTACATTATGACCACCCTGCTAATAACATGTAGGACCACCTTTAGCCCTCAAAACTGCTAGCACCCGCCGTGGCATTGATTCCGCAAGGTGCTGATAGGTAGTCTGAGATATCTGGTACCAAGCGCTCACCAATTGGTCCTGCAATTGCGAGGGGGTAGCGGGGCAGCACGAATATGGTTTTCCAAGTAGGGCCACAAATGCTCTATTGGATTAAGGTCAGATGAATTTGGGGGTCAAGACATGACTTGAAAGTCACTGGAATTTTCCATAAACCAATCCATGACGATTTGACCATTATGCCATGGTGGATTATCCTGTTAGTAAACACCATCCCCCGCAGGAAAAATTGTTGCCATGAATGGGTGAACCTGGTCTGCAACTATGTTCAAGTAGCTTACAGACGTCAGGGATTGTTCTATGAGGATCATGGATCCGAATGTGCCCCATGAAAACATTGCCCATACCATACTACCCCCGCCACCGGGTTATAGCCCATTGTTATAGACGGAGGGTGGTCATAATGTAATGGCTCTTCGGTGTAACTTGCAGCATTTTATAGTTTTTGAATTAACTTATACATTTTCTTGTTGCATGATTACTTTACTAAGACAATGTTTAGGTTAGGCAATGCAAAAACATGATTTGATACTAATGCAAAAACATGATTTTTGAAGAAACAAATTTAATTGAGTTTATTATAAGTTTGGATTTCCCGTAGTCGTAGCTTTCTAAAAATACTTTAGTTTTGTTTATAGTCCAACTATTTAAAAAGTTATAGCAGTTTTTGTTGAAGGTGATAACAGTGGATAAACTAGTTATTTTAAGTCTTTAAATGCGTTTATCTCAAAAGCAGGTTTTAACACATTTTAAAAACCTTAAACACGGCATCTCATATTGATTTTAAAATAATTGTCAACATTTTTTATGAGTGTTTATGATTATAGCATGCATTTCTTGTACTGCAAACTAAAAGAAAAAAAGTAGAATTGCATTTGTTATGCATGGTTCTTGATTTTTTTTTTTTTTATTTATTTATTTATTTTTTTTTGCAAAGACACGTGAAGAAATTTTTAAAAAATTGCTTTTCTGACTTCCGCGCTCCCCAACTTTAGAGTGTATGCCCTTGTTTTTAAGATAATAATTCAAAACATAGTTAATAGCCTTCTAGATAAAATCCTTAAAGGATAAATCCTTGTTTTGTGTGATCGAATTCTTTTAACATTGCTTAGAGTATATGCAAAAAACGCCTTGTTTTTACATAAAAATGGCCTTTAAAAAAATTTTTTTTTGCTAGTTTTATAAGTTTTCACACATAATAAAACATATAAACTATCTTTTTTTAAAAGAAAAATATATTTAAAAAAAAAAAAAAAAGTTATCAAAACTAGTTGGACAGCCCAAAAATAGGCGTAATTATTAGTTAACAAATAAATGAAAAGAAGCTATAATAGAAATAACATTAAAAAAAGGAATTATTTGTTTTTCTAAGAAAAGTTGGCTTCCAAATTGGCGCATAATAAGATTGGCATTAGTTTCCACAAAACCTTAGCCAATCTTCCGGTCGTACAATGTGGTTGGAATAGTCTAGACTTCGGTTACAGTAGATGCAAAAGGGAACCCGAAAGAGGTAACAAATAAATGAATAAATAAAAGCCTTCCCGAGTTACTTCATTTATATTCTGAGCTCGGAAGAAATTTGCAGCCGTCTTTTCGTCGGCTTGCGGAAGATAGGAAGCAAAGATGGATGCAAGAAAACAAATTCAACAATTGGAAAGCCACGGAAAGGACAGGTTTCGGGAGTCGTGCATTTTTCATCTTGAGCCCAGCATTCTACGCTACTTCTTTTCGGTCGATTGTGCTATTGAGAAAGAAAAAGCATTTTCTTATTCGTGAAAGTTTTATTCTTCGTACCTATTCTTTTTATCGGTTTCTTTTTTTGGGAATAAAAAAGAATTTTGCTACAATCCTATCGGAATACTTTTTTCCCCCTAATATTTCTCCTTATATTAGACATGATATGTTAAAAATGTGCTTGTAAAACTGCTCTGGTTGTGAACCGAAACATCGGTATTCATGTAACTCAAGATATTTATTTTTCTAATCACATAAATTTGATTATTCGAAGTAAATTAAAAAAAATCAATTTTGTTAAATTTACGTGGAATGGAAATTTGAGGCACGATGGCGCTGCGGTAATCCCATTTTCGGCAGAAAAGTGCGTAAGCGCACGATTTCAATAAATATTTCTTTTTATTAACACTATGACGTAGATTTTTTGCTAATTATAATTTTCAGATATAGTTACGAGTTCTGAAGACGTCTATAAAATATTAGTAATTACATTTTATTAAACACTTTCCGTAGACAAATTTTTAAATTAAGCTAATTTCTTAGCTTGAGACGTTTATTGAGTACAAAGTAGACTTTTTGAGATTGTATTATTATTCCATTAGAGATTAATCGTATGTTCTTATGATGGATTAATGTTGCAAATTTTATATACAATACAAACTAAAAACAAACTTCATGAAAATAACAAGTGTTCAACTAAATGGTTTGTCATTTCATTTTATCAGTGGTGCATGTACGCATCATATTTTTTTCCTTAAATAGAATTTTATTTTTCATTCACGATTTTCTGTTTTGTTTCGTAATGAAATTTATTAAAGCATTTTTCACTGAAAACAGCATCACATTTCATGAAATTTCTATGCTAAGTCTGAAATGGGTTAAGATCCTAAACTTTCAGAGGGTTTCTACCTCCGATGAAGGTTTGATCTCACACGGCTTTCTATAAACGAGTACCAGCTAGTCTGAAAAGTAAAGGCAGTCGGTGTGCGATTCTGATCTCATTCTCACTACCACGCCAATGATCACGAATTTACAGAGCTTTAGCGTCTATGAATTTTTTGCCACAAAAATGTTCCAGAAGTGTTTTACTTTGTACTTGTACGTTATGCTTGTAAACTATATTCTTTGTTGTTATATTTATTGGTTTTTTGGTTTCTAGCTTTATTTAAAAATGCTTTTCAATTTTACTTTTATAAATGGTAAAATAGACAACTAGGCTTTTTTTCGCTTTAAAAAATTTTTTTTTTTCGTTTGGTGAAATAAAAAACATGATCTTACGCACGATTTAAGAATATAGTTACTTTGTTCTGCCACAAAATTTAAAATATTTACAAAAAAATCTCAAACAGTCTCGAAAAAAATATTTTTTGTTACACTCCTAAGGTAGGAAAGATCCAAGGATCATTCTAAAAAGCTAAAGAAATAGCAGGCGACTGCGATGTTGTGGACATATTTTATTCAATGCGGTTTAAAAGATCTACTTCTTATTGCCTGGACTAAATATATGTGGGAATACACATCCACGTACAGCAGCAGCGCCACCACCTCTAACCTCAGAACTATTTTAGCGCTCGAAGGAGTAGTCATTATAAAACTCTTCTCAAATTTGTTGATTTTTATTGTTAAATTAATTTTTTCAAAATGTGTGTTCTTAATTCTGGCTTACTATACAAAAGGGCAACCTCTACATATATAATATATTTAGAAACTCTTTAGAATATTTCAATCTAAATTTATTTATGCGCTAAATGAACAATCATAAAACTTAAAATATAGATAGTAAAATCTATCAGACATGTACTTTTCAAGTTAAATAAGTTGAAAAAGCGCATCGTAAATTAAATTATTTTCCCCTTAAAAAAATATAATTTTTCCTTTTTTTTATTCAAAATACTAATTAATTTTGACAAAAGAGTTTGTCAGATTACTCTGAAACTCCTTTTTCCATATTAAACGTATTACCTATTTTTACTTTTATTTTAATCATTTAAATAAACGTAACAACTTTCGCAAATTAGTATTGATGTGTTAAGCGCAGTGCCAGTGGTTATTTTAAACCAGTGGTTCCCATTTTTTTTTTTATTCTGAACAGTAAATGATCGAGCTTTTTATGTGGAATCTCAACTTTATAAATAAAATTCACGAGTAACTGTTAATATACTAACCAAAAGAAAAAGACTATGAATTAATTTAGAAAAAAAATTCTCATTGTTAAAAAAAACAGTTATAAAATTTGTTTTTATGCTAAGCAACTGAAATCACAGGTCTACTAGTTCAGCATTTTTTGTCATTTACGTAGGTTGGTATTGAATGAATTATTATTTTTAAAAAAGAAATACAACAAATTATGAGAATGGTTATAAGAAGAAAAAAAAATCGTGATGACATCTTGAAAAATTTGATGACAAATACTTGATTCTTTTCGAAATTTCTCTTCGTTTTCGTATTTTTTTATAACAATATATTGTTATTGGAAAGTGTCTATGTATTTATTTAAATTCTAATATTTCCTTTCTCATTGGCAGTTTACTTAAATATATTCATAAAATTAACCTAAATATTGAAAAAAAAATATTAGATTATTGGTTTGATAAAAACATAGTTATCCGTTTCAAAAAACCTAATTGGTTAATAAAATCATTATTTACAGAATTCCAGTGAGCATTCTATGGAATGCTAAGGTTCCGCGGAACACCATTTGGAAACTGCAACTCTATATTTAAATGCTCAGTTCCGATATCATTATTTTTAACTCGCGTAAAGTTTTTGATTGAAGTGAATTTCGTTGATAGCTCATTTATTACGATTAGTTAAAAATATTTTATTTGGTTACATAATACCAAACAAAAGAAGTAAAGCTGCGGTGTGAGCCACCACGGTTATAGAGAGTTCACCTTCCAATGCGGTGAGCCGGTTTCGAATTCTACACATGGCTCGCTTCGACCACAGTGTCGATGTAAAAATATCATCAATGGTGAACGGACCATGGGTTAGACAGTCCCCATGCATCTGGCTAACCCTGGGAGGTTTTCGTGTTTTTCCTTTCCATGTAACACAAATGTGGGTCAGTCCATTCAAAAAGTCCTCTACGAAGGCAAATTTCCCCCAGTAATTGATACTAGATTTCCTTTGTCCTCTGGATTGAAATCAAAATTACTAGGCTACGAAGTTGAACATTGGTGGTCTTAAACCCAAAATTGGGTCAGCTGTTCAATGACGATTCTAAAAACAAAAGAAATCAACGATTTTTCTTTTGTTTGGTGCAACACCATTTAATAGAAACTGTAATACAGTAACTAAGGCCAACTTTATAGTTTTTTCTTTTGCTTATTTAATAGCAATGTCTTAAACTCAGTGCAATTTTTTATATTCCGAGCAGACTGATTTCCTTTCATTTTCATCACTTTCTCTTTGCTTTGTGTATTAATGCATTCTGAAGAAGAAAAAAAGTTCGCCATACATTTAGCCAGATAGCGCTTCATCTGTATTCCATAGAGTTGTCAAAACAAACAAAGAAATAGAATGAGCCACCAAAAGTTGTACAAAAGCCGTCTAACATCAAACACCACAACAAAAGGGTCGCGATAGGTAAGCAAGGAAAAAGAAAAAAAAAAAAAAATGATTAACTTTTCATTCTCCAACAACTTTTCTTATTTAGATACTTTTACTTCAAGTAAAGTCTTTTGTGTTCCAAAAAGTGCCAAATAAAATAAAGCTGTTGAATTTCAATGACAGGTGTATTTTTTTATTCAATCAATTTTCCGAAAGTCAGTGTTTATGTTTAGTAAAAAGAATGGTTTCATCACGGATTTAATATTTTTACTTTTATGTTGACCTTTAAAAACAAGCGTGGCAGTCTGTGTTCACTAATTTTTATAAGAGCATTTTTATGTTGAATTTAAAAACAAGTGTGGCTCATTTTGTATGCTAATTTTTGTTGACCTTTGTTGACCATGTTGACCTTTAAAAAATGCACGGCTCATTATGTTTGCTAATTCCTAAAAGAATATTTTGACGTATAATAAACAAGACTAGTGCATCACACTATTTCAGCTACTTTTAAAAATAAGATTAATTTCCAGGAATGTCTACGTTCACATTTAACATAAATAACAGTTTCTCAGTGAATTTAATATTTTCACATTTCAATTTATAAGTTGTGGTAACCCAGTGATTGAGTAATCGATCTCTGATGTTGAAATGGAGGAAATGGCCTCACGTATGAGTGGTTCTTACATCTATCCGTTGGGTTCTGAGCTAAGACGTACTTTCACATTTGTGGTGCTCTTTCGTTAAACAAAAGCAGCTCCTTACGGATTTAACTCGTAAATCTGGTGAGTTGGTTTATCCAAGTGTCATTAGCAACAACAGCAACACTTTTTTATTGGAATTTAAAAATAAAAAGTGTATAACCTTTAGTGTAGTGCTTTTTAAACGAACATTTTTTGGAAAGCTTTCGTTTAAAAAAAGAATTTTAAGTTTGCTGAAAGAATTGTGGCAAATTTATAACACATATATTAAACACCTTTCGCTGGTTCAAAACTAAAACGCCACTTCGGCAGTCATGTTGTTTGAATGAGAAGTGAGTGCAGAAGTGTCGTTTTAGCTTTGAACCAGCGATATATTAAACACCTAACATTAACACATATATTAAACGCGTAGATATTAAACACATAAATAGCCCAAACTTAACAAAATGCCTAAAAATTTAATGAATTGTTGACATAATAAATTGTCAACAAAAACAAGGGATAGACACTGGGGATTAAAAAAAAATTATATAGCAATGAGGACTATCTAACGCAAATACAATCACAATAAAAAACTTTTTTTAAAAAAACACTATTTTCGAAAATTATTTTTCCCTATTTTCACAAAATAAGAAAATAAAAAAAGCAAATGTTTCGAAACGTTATCCTGATTTCCATAAAATTTTCTAGTTTTTAATTGCATTTACACTAATTTTTAACGTTCCCTTACACAGACAGCTAAAAAATATAACTCTATTTAAAATAATTCATGCATTTCTAAGAGTTATATTTCATGTTATTTCTGCTACTGTGACGAAAAATATTCTTAATATTTTTAAATGGAATTTACCTAACCAAAATATTTAACTTATAAACATCATATAAATATCAAGCTATTATTTATTAACATATACAACTATTCAACTTTTTAATTTCACTCTTTTCATTTTTAAAAATAAAACACATTGATTTTAAACTACACTTTTCTAAGCTTTAATCTTACTATAATAGATATCTGGATGAAAATGAATTCAGTAAAATTTACTTTTCAAAGTAAATAGTAGCTAATTACACGCAGTTTGAAAGGATTTAAAAGAGTTAAACTCACGTTTTAGGTCTGATTACGCTCAATTCATATCAACCTATTTACAATTGCAGCGAAATACATTTCAAGTAAACAAAGCCCAACTTCATTTCCGTTTCTTTCTTCAAAGCTGAATAAATGTCCAACTCATTAAAATGCTTAGACAAGCAAAGATGTAAACAATAGAATTCCAATTTAATAAAATTTAATACATCTCTCCAACTGTGTGGAGAAATTTTAATTATGTTGTTAAGTATAGTTTTATACAATACGATTTTAGACTTAAAGCAAATAGTAAATAGTCTATAAGTAAAAAAATTGATTTTTTATGTTAAGAAATTATGTTATTTGTAAGTTGATTTAGTGACATTTAAAAAAACTAGGGCATGGAGAACGAAATTCTGGTAACATTACCTTAATGTATGAAATTAACATTTCAGGAAGAAAAAAAAACATATTTTTAAATAATATATATACGGTTAATAAGCCATTTATTTGCTAACGTTTCACGGGAAATTCTGGTTTTTAAAATTATAGTTCTTATCACCACGCATTTAGTAAAAAAATACAATATAATAATAAAAAAGTAAATTTAACTAAATTAATTGTATAATGACATGCTCTAAGAAAACATTATAAAATTATCAGATTTTACCATATATAGCATATTTTATCTTATAATGAAAGTAAACTTTAGTTTTAATATTACGAAAACCATTAACTTCATAAAAAATAACTGAGCTTTTTAAGAGAAATGAATTAAAAGCAGTGTGTGAAAATAAATTAAAAATTACAGCAAAGCACTTTTCAAGTAAGTTAAAACCAGTATACTTTTTTTTAAAAATTATAAAGTTTAGTTTAGTAAACATTAGAACTTCAACTTAAAGTCATTAATATTAATTTATTGTTAAATACGTTGCATAAATTAAGTTATGAAAATTGGAGCAAAAAAAATAAAGAAATTGCTTTTTGAAGAGAACGAAGTTTCTTTATTAGCGGACGATATTCTTAAGATCATTTTATACATAAGTTAAATAAATATCTCTAAACTGAACATAGAGGTTTCACTTAAGGTAAACTCTACTATTAAGATCCTCTACGAGAGGAACTTTGATAAAATTGAACCCAGAGGTCCGGAAGTCGTTTCTTTGTCCCTTTTATCCAAAAATGACCTTCTGTATTTTGAATTTCTTTAATTTGAAATTATAAAGAGATATGTTGTAAAATGCGTTAACAACCAACTCAATTATGAGTTTACGAATGTCAATGGTCAGCCTTGTAATTTGAACCAAATTCAGAAGACAATGGATCTCCTAGGTCAAGCATTAGAACAAACTAGCCTTTGTGTAGGACTTAATGATGGAACTTGAGTTGCACGGAGAGAAAAAATCACAAACGCCTCCCACTGGAAGGGGGTTCTAACCTATGATCTGTGTACCATAGAGAATATTTTACGTCACTATTCTGGTCGCTGCATCCTGGGAGCTGAATTCGCATAGAGAAGCCACCTCTGGATTTCGACTCTGGGTCATTATATTACATCCTAAGTGGGAGACGAATGCTCTATCCACTGAGCCACCCTGACGACAAATATTTTTTGTACATTTATTAGTTTATCTTTATAATTTCTTCAGATTTTTTGGAGAGTTGATATCTATTTGTTATTTATTATCTGTAATTTCGACCATCTTTAAAAATAGTTTATAAAAATTTAGATAAGGCATTAAACTTCATTGTCTAGAAACCAAAATAGAAAATAAACACTAATTCATTTTTAGTTCAATAAAGTTAAAAAAAATTTGTCAAAAAAATATCATCAAAAGTTATTATAAAAAATAATTTTTCTAATTTGACAGTCATAAAATAAATATTTAATTAATGATGAACTAAAATTTTTTATTAAATTATTATGTGTTAGTGCTGTTTAATATTCAGCAATTTGAAAGGTTGTCCAATAGCATAGTTAAACAATGCTTCTTAAGCAGTTAACTGCACTGATTGCATTTTAATATTACATTTTAATATTTATTACCAATTAAAGTTTACCTTCTTTGATCTTATATGAATTTGAAGATCATGATTAAATTTATATATATTTTTTTTTTAAATAAATTGCTTTGCAAAATAATTTTGTCTAAAAAAAATATTTTTATAAAGTTTTATTGTAGATATTTTAAACTTTCTGTGTAAAATGAGAAAAAAAATAGAAACATTTTGAATTTCGCTTACATATTTGAATTTCGCAAATATTTCCACATCTCATTCAAATATTTATATTTTTTATTTATTTTTACAAACATAAAATCTATAATTTAAATATTTTATTTCTTAATTTTTGAAAGTGTAAATTTTTAGTTTCTTTTTATCTCAAATTTTTTTTTGTAGATTGTTTGACAGTCTAATAATATATAATTTATTGTTAGAATAAAACAAAAGCTACATGATTAAGCGTTTGTTCTTATAAACTACACAAATACATAAATTTTTTAAGGAATTAATCATTGTTTTAGACAAGAGAAGTAATTACTTTTTTCTGGAAATAGACTGAAGGCGATTCTATTAATTTAAGAATATTTTCGTTTAAACGAAACTTAGCAACAGAAAAAGCCTTTGTCTTGAACGAAAGAAACATACAACAGTAACTCTATAAACAATTTTAATAACATGTATCCATCTTACTTTAATTTTTGATCTTTATTAGGAATCCTTAATGATTGTAATCATTTTATTAAATGCAGGAGTTGCTATAAATATTTTCAAAATAAAAGATATTTGAACTTATGTCGAATCAAAATATTATGACTTCTACATATTATAGTTTACAGTTTGATCCTTACTTTCTACTTTTATGAACTAAATCTATTTAATATTTTTTTACATTCATTAGTAGACTTTAAGCTGGTTCATTGCTGGAAAATTCATTTATCGAAATATTAATTACAGAGAGAGGCTTTGCTAGATGCTTTCAGCGAGTCTAATTAACTAAAGGTGTATTTTTTATGAGTGATTAAAAAAGAAGACATTAATATAAATGCAGCACTAGTTTTTCCAATAATATTTATTCTATTTATTTTTCTATTATTTAAGAAAAAGTAAAGTAATGTGTACTTTTATTCAGGATATTGTATACGTATTGTGTACTCAGTTATACATATGGAACATCTAATTTTTATTAAAAAAGTTATGTAACAGCTTTTGTCAATTTTTTTTTTAACTGAGTATTGTAATAATAGTGTGATTTTGCTCATTCCTTCATGTGTAGGTTCTACGCATGCTCTGTTGGTAGTTTTGTAGGTAGTGCGATGCACAGAACGTGAGCGAGAAAGATGCTGCTAAAAAATGCAAAAACTTTATTGATTTAGAAAAAAATACATTAATTCAGTACTTTTTGGAACCTTTATCTTCCTAAATAGCTTTATTTCACAATTTTTTACAATAGTTTTATACAAGCAACAATTAAGTTTATAATGTAATTTTGTATTATTATTACTATAACGCTGAAAATCTACAATTCAATGTGATTAAAAAAAATGTTCCACTTGTTTGCATTGTTTGGTGCAGTTAAATTCTAATTCTAAAATATAACAAAATATGGCATTTATGGATTAAAACTTTTGGTTCATTTTAATTAATAAGATTTTTATTCACTCATTTTTACCCAATTTGCGAAAAATAGCATACAATATTAAACTGGCTTATTTTTCTTGGCTATATTAGTCTAAATAAAAATATAGTTTTCATGGTACAAAATTATACTGTTAACTTTTTCATTATGCTGATAAGAAATTATCTATGTAACCATCTATAGGAGTGGACGTTCTTCTGCAATTTCTTATAAAAATTTACAGCTCAAAAATTAACACCATTTTAAAAATCAACCCCATTTTATGTTTGCGTTTGACTTCCTTTTAATAATAGTATACTGCATGAAAAATTATGTTTTAAAAGTTTGAGTTTCGTGTTATAAATTTGTCTATGAAATTTATATAATAAATCTATATCCGTACAATAAATCTTTATGTTCTAAAAAATCGTGATGGAGTGAAATTTGTTGACACAATATCCTTTGCAGTTGTAAATTTCAAAGTGTATTTCACAATTTACACTTAAAGGAAAGCATTGGAAAGCACATCGAAAAAAATTAAGGTCAACTTCATGCTGTTGATTAAAATCGAGAAAAAAATAACAAATAAATATTTTAGGAAGTAAGGCGTGCGTTTCGATACTATAATTTTGACTTCGAAAATAGAGAAACATTGCTTCTAGAGTAAAATAAATAAATAAAAAAACATCATTGTCGACCAAACAATGGAATAAAATTTTTCATAAATTGAACGCTTGCTTCATTTGTCTTGTATTCTGAAATTATACTGTTCAGAATAAAAAATGTTATTTTTGAAGAGTGATAAAATTCGTTTCTTATTACTATTAATCATAACCATATTTTTTAACTTTATATATTTTTATCGAATTTTTATTTAATTTTATTGAATCAAAGTGTTCAGTATTTCTTATTCTTTTTATAATCAATTTTTTAAATATGCTGAATAATTTAGCATTCGTATACATCATTCCTAACTAGAGGCTACCAAATTATGTTTTATTATCTTCCTAACTTGAAATTTAGTATAACTAACTGAACCAGGAAGTTTTTTTCTTCTTTTTTTTGTGACTCAAATTTGACACTTTTAATAAAAGAATTTTAATTTTATCTTAAAATATTTTATCTTAGAATATTTTATCTTGAAATATATACCATAAATTATTTTATCTCAAATAAGAAGAAGTAATATTATATGTTTATATTAATAGATATTTGCACACTTTCTAATATTTGCATTCTTTATACGTTATTTATTCTACTTTTTTTTTGTTTTGGAAATGATATTTAAAATAAATTTCACACAGAAAATAGGTCTTCCGTAAAATATTTGAATTGATAAGCATTAGCACAAGACAAAAGTATATTCCAAATAAATGGATTTCCTGTCATTTACAGCAGGGATAAATTCGGAAGTTTCATTGAGCCGGAAATCTGGGATTTAAATTTAAGTGTGCTGCCATCTACACTTTAATGATAAAGCTAAATTCAGAGGTAATATTTCCATAAGTAATAAGTTGAGTTCCGTTTGCTTACTGAACACGAATAAATATTAACCATGTATTTTGGGTAAATCTATCTATATATTAGCAAAAAAAACGCAAATCACATTTTTTAAAAGGAAAAATTGTTTAAAATTAAACGCTTAAGAATTAAATTGTTTAACATGTAGTAAATGTAAATTCATGTAAATTTTAAATATTTTTCGGAGAACAAAGGTCATTGGTTTAAAGGTTTGATTCAATAATTGGTATTAATGAAATATTGTTAAATAATACTCGAAAATGAATTTATTTCATTTCAATTAAAAAATTAAAGAAATAAAATTATAAATGAGATTAAATTAAAATAATTTAAGCATACATTTAAAATAATTTCATGTTTATATCATAAATTAAATATTTTTATATCATAATATAGAGTCAGGCTTTGTATTTATTTAATTGCAAATCATTATAAACGAGTTATATTTAAAATACGTTATTATCTAACCAGCTAAATATGGATATAATGATATTTTTTAAAAATTTCAATAGAGAGTTTTTTTTTTATAATTTGTGTGCTACACTTGTAATATTTAACATCTATCTAATTTTAGTAGCAAGATATAGTGAGTTAAAAATACCACTACTTTCTACCGTAATTTCCTCCTGCATGTTTTTACAATGTGAAAAATTTAACATAATATAAATAAATATCTCAATTTTCAATTTTCAATTGTGAAATTTTGAAATATAGTTGTGTGTAATAGGTATGAAATATAATGTCAACATGTTTCAAGAACTAAAAAATAGGTATAGATTTTCAAAACTTGAATCCGAGACTTGCCAAGCGTGAATATGAAAAATCAAAAGTTATTTGAAATTTATTTATTATTATTGTATTTATTATTTGATTTATATTTGTTTCTTCTCATTCACGTCTGGCAAGTCTTGAAAATGGGTGCCTATTATTAAACGATTGAGAAATAACGAATGTTATGACCAGTATGTATACTTTTGAAGCGTTCGTTAATCAAGTGATAACTTATCTTTTCAGTTTCTTGAGATTATTTGTTAAATCCGTGCTATTATTTGATCAAATATCTGAAAACGTATTAAGGCGGGCTCCGCTTAAAAAAGCGTTTGTTTTAAACAAAGACAAAAAAAAAAACTAATTCAGTTTCACAAAGTTTACTTATTTGAATATACTATATTTTTCTGTTGCTTATAAACACTTCACCAGCAGATAAATCCAATGTTTTTAAATTCTGTTTCCGATTCCCTCGCTGCTTCAAAAATTTAATCTCTCAGTTTCTGCAAACCTATGAATCTTCAATCGAATTTTCAATTCCGATTTCAACGAATAGTCTAAAGAAAGCACGGCTCTCCCTTCCCATTGGAAGCTCATTCCGATACGATCTCATACATCAGAACTCTTCTCTCAGCTGCCGCCATTGATGTTTTCCCGCCTTTAAAACGGGAGAAAACCGAATTATCAGTTCTCTTCGAAACCGAATGCCTCTCGTGCTAATGTCTTCGAGTGTTCTAATGCCCCTTTAAATGACATCCAAAGAATCAGATTGCTAATGGTTAGGCAGACAGGAACACACGAGAGAAAAGGAGAAATTGCAGAAGAAGCAATCGCGCTACTCAACTCAGCTCTTTGATGCCATCGTATTAGCCCCAATTGCTGATTAATTATACCGGGAATCGAGGATAGATGGACGAGAAATCTTCTACTGCAAGTCGTTTACTTAGCAGATAAGACGTAATGACTTTGGAGAAGGCATAAATCAAAATCACTCCCCTGCACTTTTAAAACTTTGTGATGGGGTTCGAGGGTATATTAATAAGCGGGCAAGTTGCTAATTACTGAGACGTACCTTCAAAATAAGCCGAATTTCACAATCAGCATATGGTGTAAATTCGCAATAATTCGCAAAATAACATTTATGAACCAGAAATAAATTGATTTCTTGGCTGAAACCAAACACCAGTTTAAAAGTACCGAAAGATTTTGTAATTTGGTTACATTGTAATGCTGATAAACTGCATATTTCGAAAGCATATCGTAATGAGCTTGTAAATTATTTATTTTTCCATTAAGCTAAAATATTTAATTAAATCATTTTTATGCAAATATTTATGCAATGTATACTAATTGAAATCAAACATACACTTGCAATCCATTATAGTAATAAAATAACGAATTTTTTAATAATAAAAAATGAATATTTAAATTATGTTGCGTATACTCTTGAAAAAATTATTTATGTAAAAATAAATATTTAATATTTAATTTTTTCCAGGCTGTATTTCTTTATTTTATTTCATAAAGAAAATCATAACTCTAGTAAGCAGAGCAAGATTTCTTTTCGTGGTAGAAGTTTTAGAAATTTAAATGATAGTTTTCGCAAAAGAAAATAAATTGTGTTAAGAAAATTTTATATTTCAAATACCAAATGTGTTCAAATACCAAATTTCAAATTCAAATACCATAACAACTGAACATAATTTAAATTCATTAAAAATACTTCGTCATCATTTCATCACTACTTTTTCATTTGTCATAACTAAGTTATTTAATAATTTATGATTCTTTTAAGAATTAAATAATATTTTTAAGATGATATTTTTCTTAGATGCGCTTAGAGTACTAAACTCCATTTGAAAATAGTGTTCTATTACGCTTGTCTTACAACTTAGAAAATATGGTTAATTATTTTTTTTATAAATAAGTTAAAATTAAAAATATTTATTTATAGATTTTAAGTATATTTTGTAATATTTTACTGAAAACTAAGCCTCACCTGAGCATTTTGAATCCTACTTGAAAATCCTAAAAATACACTTAGCAAAGGTTTTTTTCTTCAAAAAATAATAAATTAATTAATGAATAGCATATCTCAGTTAATTACGAGAAGTAAAAATATTATCACAGCAGTATTTTATGTGATTGATAATACATTATGCTAAGTAATGAATTTCTATATTTTTGAAAATAGTAGTAGAGAAGTATGCAATCCGCAAATTATTAACTTGCTAAATATTTCCGTTATTTGTTTGAATTAAACCATTCAAAGCTTTCAAATAAAACTTTAGTGAAACACTTTCATCTTGCAACGGCATAAATCAATATAAATTCGTGGCCCTTGAATTTGTTTGATTTCTTTTTCCAACAAGCCTTCCTATTTTAGAAAACATTCTTCTCAACTTTATTGGAACAAAGCCAGATATTCTGAAATAGAAACATTTTTTTTAAGTATTCTTAATTTTACAACTCAAATTCTGGTCTCTAGCCAAATGAAGAACAAAAAAATAAAATTAAATAAAAAAACTTTTTATACTCAAAAACCTAGTTTAACCGTAAAAAAGCAAACATATTCAATTGTTAAAGATGTTATTTTCCTTCAAAGTTTCCCACTTGTAAAGATGTTTGCATAATGTATGCATAGAAATGTAAATATTAAAATGCAAGCCACTTCTAAATATTACATTTTGAAATAAACATGTATCATCTTGAATAATAATTTATATGTATTCAACTTGAATAATAATTTATCTAATTTCGTAAAATAGATGCAAAAAACAATGCAAAAAATAAAAATAAATATTTAAGAATGCTTAGCTTAATTTTTTCACAGTACAGATAAGTTTATATTATTTATATTAACCATTGCATTAAGATGCACATTACTGAAATTTTATTTTAGTTATTTAGATGATTATGATGTTAAAGTTTATATGTATAATGCGAACAAAGCTTTACGTTACATTAGAACACATATAATATTTTATCCCAACTATAAAATATTGCTTAATTTGAGTTTCTCTTTCATCGGTTTCCATAAAATTTTTAGTTTTAGTTTATAAATTGAATTAGATGTATTTTTTAATATTGTGTGAAAATTAAATGGATTTAAAATGAGTTAAAACCATTCCTTTTTTACAGACATTAAAGAAGATATGTAAAAAATTTAAAAATATATTCGAGTAAAAAAAATGTATAAAAGACATTCAGCTTTGCAGATTTTGATCTAATTTGTGAAACAAATATCGATCGAGAAATTTTATGATGCTTTATTGTTTCTATCAGATGTGAAATTATCACAGAATGGATCATTTTGTTGCTAAATGGGGGAGAGGGGGGCACACGTGAACAAATTTTTTTATTTCTTCATTTTTCAAAAAATATCATCTATTTCTCACAGCAAAGAAGTCCATGTGTTTAAGTAGTCTCTTCTTTGTCTTATTTAATTTTTTGAGATTTTTCAATAAAACATTTCTTTACTTTATGATATTTTAGAAAAATGACTTCAATTTTTCACATGTGCCCCTATGAGAGGCACATGTGTACATGCCTGGGGTACATATAAACAAGATTAAAAACGCAAAGCAATCATCATATTTAAAAGAAAAAAAATCTTTAATATAACAGATATAGATACACATTATACTGAAGGGGTTGTAGATTACTATGTGAATTTAAATTGTACAACAGTACTGTCAATAAGAAAATAATTTTTCCGCTGTACAATAATTTTTCCGCTGTTGGGTTTTTCGAAACTTCATGTTCCTCAGGAGTTGTAATGGGCCTTTTTCTTTCTTCTCTGATACTCTTTCATGCTTTTTTTTCATTTTGCTCTCATTCATTTCTTTTCATTTCATTTTACTTCTTGTAATCATTATATACCACAAAGTGTTGACCAACCATTTAATAAAAAAAAATTTTTTTAAAGAAAGAATTAACAATTAATAAATTAATTATGGAAAATTAAATAATAATAATAATTTTAAATGTGAACTGTTCACATCTGCCCCAGATGCTTTGTTCACAAGTTCCCCATCATCTTTCTTAAACCTAACTTGAAAAATAAAGAATTTTTAAATGATAAAAAAAAATAATAATTGTCATAAACTTATCTGAATGTTCATATAATGATCTGCAATAGTTAATTTTAGCTTATTAGTTGATTTATACTTTCACATGAAGAAGCGGGTGACTATATTATATACAACACCAGCTGACACAAAGACATTGTCAGAATAGAACAAGAAAATGGCTCATTGCTCTGATAGTTTTGCAGAGAAGTTGAACTAGTACTGCCATCAATTGAAAATTTTTCAAGATTTTTTATTTCAAATCATATTGGTAAAACACACCATGATCACATGTGCCTTCTGCTCACACGTGCCCCTCTTTCCTCTACTATTTATATTTAATACTGCGTAAATTGCATTTCAAATTTACAGTACGTTCTGAAACTTTTACTGTCGCATTTACGCTCGAAAATTAGAGCAATTAGAGCTTAAACTGACATAAAAGTTAATCAATATGAAACAATATTTTAACTATATAGAAAACCTCGGTATTAAATAATTAAAGATTGTATTGAGCATCGATTTTGAAATTTTGAAATAATTAAAAAACAAAGTTCTTGTTTTATATATATATATATATATATATATATATATATAATTCAAGGGAGCTGATCTCATATTAGAAAGGTCTAGAGTTTGAATCCCGGATAAGGCACGGACGTTTTTTACCTCCCTTATATGTACTTTATGTACTTTTTACTGTGAGAGGAGTGATGGCCCGCCTAATATGGTGCCCCAGAAAGAGTGATCAGCAATTCTGTTTTTCTGATACCTGACGAGATGAAATATCTGGGTGGGCATTTGAAGAAAATAAACTTCCCAAGGAATAAGGTCCACAAAATTCAGTATTTACGTCTAAGAAAGAACGTCACAGAATATTTTATTTATGATCAAAACAGCAAAATGAGACCATTTACAAATACAATGTGAAACCACTACAATTCAAGTCCGTCAAAAAATGTAGATTTAAAATTTTTAAACAATGATATTCTTAATTATACTTGATAAAAAATTTTTTAAATTAAGAATAAATATATAATATAATTTAAGCAACAGACTTAATAATTTGAACAAATTTTGACTTCATTTTCATTGAAAATGAACTTTTTGTAGAAAAAAAATTTAATTCAAACTTTACTTCATAACCAGTTTATCATAGATTTAAAAAATTTTCATTCACGTCCAAACAGAAACCACAGTTTATAAACCTATTGAATGTTCTTATTTTTTTTTTTTTTTTTTTTTTTTCAAAAATTCATATTTTTTCTAATTCTTTCGGTATTGAATTTGTAGTTAGATTACTAATTAAACTTTTTCCAACAACAATGCAGAGTCATAGATTTTCCAGTAGCGAACCATTCATAGATTTCTTACTTAATCCCCAAAAAACAAAGCCCTCTCTAACAAACATAAAGTATTACTTCACTAGATAATCAACTTACCATTGATTTATGAAATTATATAATTTCCCAAATTCAAAGTAATAAACATTTACTTAATTCCAAGAACAGAAACCTCAGTTTTTAAACCTATTGAAAATTCTTTTCTTTACAAAGTCATAAATTCACTGTTTAATAACGAGTTTTCTAATTGGGTCGGAATTGAATTCAAATTTCGATTACTAATTAAAATTTTTCCAACAACAATGCAGTCATAGATTTTTAACTTACTCCCCAAAACTGAGCACCAACAAACATTCACTTTATGACTTGAGCAACAGGATCAATAGTTTACAAAGATAATGAGAAATCTCTCGAAGCGACAGCCATTCAATATTTCCCTTGATGGATCGCTGCAAAAACACAGTAATTTGCGCCAAAATCACGGAGAACTGCTTTTAAAGTTGCAAGATAGAAGACTCCCAGCGTCACACAGACAAAACTGATTACCTGCCTAAGAAACCTGAACATAAATTATCTCCTCCGCCAACCCTTCGAATCCATCGCGTAATTGAATTATCCCAAATACTTGTAACAATCTCCTAAAAAAATTAAATTGCTCCCTCGAAGAAGAACGACATCGGGGGTCAGGCAAAGATCCATCTTCTGTCTGGTATACGGCTATCGCAAACATTATCGTGCAACAATAAACACCCAGCAGCCTTAATTGGCTAACCGGAGCTAATTGAATTGAGTTAATGCTTCCTCAACATAATTAAAGAGCCAGCAAAATAATCTGAAATTAGTAATCATGTGCTGCTTCGTTATTTTCCTCCTTGCTTTATGGGGATCCTTAGATATTTAATTTTAGATAAGTCAGTGTCTTCATGGATTCTTTAGATTTCATTCGTGAAGTTTGTGATAACGTTCGTGAAAAATATAAGTTTAAAGTTAAGGGTCTTAGCGATAAGCTTCATTTTTTTTCTTTGTCTTAGAAGCTTCTAAAATCTGTTGTAATTACTTTCAAAGCTGGTGTTTATTTATTTATTCTTTAATTGTCGTTAAATGAACAATTTGACTAATTGTTCAATTTCCGAAAGATTTTAAAATAAAAGAAAAGAACATGATTTGGCTGGTATGATTTTTTTTAAAGTGACAAGTCAGACACATGTAAAAAAAAAAAAAGTGCTGGTGAAAAGTGCTGGCATTTTGAATGCAGCATCCGTAAAATCCATTTTATCGTAAAATATAGTTTTTAAAATTTTAGACCGTAATTCTTACAGCAAATATCTATTTCATTAGAAAAATTCAGTCATTCAACAGTAATTAATCATGTAAAAATTAAAGGTATATTGGATTTTTCCATCCGTAAAAGATTACGGTAAAAATAATTTTAAGGTAGAAAGTACTGGCACTCTGAGCACCACTACTTTTTACCGTAATTTCATCCTGAATTTTTACAATGCAGAGATACTTTGAGGTATTTTGGGTGAAGATCTACGTATTTTAATACTTGTAACAATCTCCTCAATTTAATTGCAAGCTCGAAGGTGAATGGCATCGGGAATAGGTGAGACAAAGACTTAATTTCAACAATGTAAAAAAATTCTGGATGAAATTACAGTTTGAAGCATCGGCACTTTAGGTGAATCATCCGTAGAATCTATATTACCGTAAAATCCATTTTTAATTCTAAAATATTATATTATAATTTTTGTAGTAATATTTATTTAATTACAGTGATTCAGTGATTTTACTGTAATTATTACTGTGAAAGTTCCGGCATTTCAGATTTTTGTTCCGTAATATGTTTCGGTAAAAATGGATTTTTCGCTAAAGCACTGGTACTTTTTACGGTAATTTGATCCGAATTTTTTTATTGAGAAGTGTAAATTTATCTCAAACGTTATCTTGCAGAAATAAATACCCAACTTCCTGAATTGACTGATCATAATTAATTGAAATGAGCCAATGTTTTCTCGATACAGTTAAAGAACTGTCAAAATTATCTGAAATTAGTAATCAAATGCTGCTCCGTTATTTTCTCCATTGCTTTATTTTAAGTTATTTTATGTTGTTCAATGACTTCATGGATACTTCAGACATCCACCTCGAAGTTTATTATAACATTTAAGGTTGCATTCCTTATTTTCCTAATCTCCTTATCCTTGATTTTACTAACGTGCTTTAGAATTTCGTTAAAACGTACTTTTACTTAAAGTGTGCCTTTAATAGTTAAGCAATTTATAAATAAATAAGGAAATTATAATGTTTTCCTTCCTTTTCGTAGTGTTCAATACGCGTAAATGTTTTAATAAATATTACGTTATTTTATACCATGTAAAATTGATGTGTTTTACTTTGCAACATAATTTTTCTTTTGCAAAATATTAATACTAAACCAATTCGTTTCATTTTACTTTTACATTCATACACTCATGAATAGCTAATAGTTACAACACAAAGATAATTATACATTTTATAAATTAATCTTTACTAACAGAATGTTTTTGTACATTATGCCATTGCATAATTTAGCAATATTAAAGAGAAAAGAAACACCAGCATATATATATGCATTATAAGGCAATTAAATAAGATCAAAAAGAACTTGACAACACATTTTCTAATATTTGATACAATATTTTCTCAACATGTTTCTAAATTTGCATATTATGATTAATTATTCCCCTTCGAATTTCACACGAAAGCATAACTCTAACCCAAGCATTACCAAAGGATATAAATAGAACTTTCTCATCTGTATTCTAATTTTCACCTCCTATCACTTATGCATAATGTGGGTACTTAACTTACAGAAACCTAATTTCAGAAGGGAGACGTAGATACATATGTATCATTATCTGAATTTTAATCAGCATTATTTCCAAATTAACATCAACTGATTACGTGTCTTTCAAAACAACATCTCTTCATAATGACATCGAGCCTCTACCTTTACATCTTAAAGAGTAATGTTGGGCGATGCAAGGTTTGCTTCACAAACCTGCCTTGATTAGCACAAACACTTAAACTACCGTTAAAGGATCTAATCGATAAGAGTGGTTTCTAAACGAAAGGTTGAAAATCCTTCACCCAACAATGCAGTAATAGATTGGTACCGCGTTCTTGTTGGTTCTAATCAGAGCTCATGCCATCTGCAGATGCGTAGATTCTAAGTTATTGCCCGCTGAACAATACGCTTTGTACGAATTTGATATTAATAGTGGTATAAGTGCAATTTGTCTGGCTTAGAACACGACATCAATTTTGATAGAAGATAATTTACCACACGAAACGGCTATTGTTTACACAAGTGAAAACTTTAATTGTTGTAAACAAACCAATTTTATTTCATATATATTGGAGCAGGTTATAAATGAAACAAAAATTAATTGTATCGATTTTTTTCATTTTTCTATTCAAACTGTAATAGTTACGTTCTTGTTGGTTCTAATTACAGTTCGTGATATATACAGGTATGTAAATTCTATATATTTTTTTTCTTTTCAAACAATACGCTTTGCATGAGTCTGACAATAATACAGGAATGAATTCAAGCTGCTTATCTTTAAACAGGAAATAATTTTGATTGTAAGATAATTTAACACAAGCCTATTGTTTACAAACTTAAACTAACAAAAATAGATTCAATTCATTTGATATGTAGTAGGAATATTGATGTATAGGTTTAAATTTAAGAAAATATCATGAATAAGAAAAAAATAATAAATTGTACTTAGATTAGGATTTAAATCCATTAAAAATGTTTTACATAAGGTAAGAAATCGATACCATGCTCTTTTTTCATTTTACTCAGAGTTCATTGTATTTGAACAGTATTCTTATATACATATATATTATAAATTATTGCTAGATAAACAATAAGTCCAGTACGCGTTTAAGAATAATGAAAATATAAGATCAATTCGTTTAGCTTTGTATACGACATATATTCTAATCGAAAATAATGTGCTTTGCAAAGTTTATAATGTTTACATAAATACAATTTTAACTAGTGTAAACAAATCATTAGTTAGTACTTATTGGAATCCGTTGTTTATCTAGATAAAATATATCAAACTAGATAAAATTGAACGGAATCTTTTATAGTTTTTTTTATGTTCATTCCAACTGTATTAATCGATACAAACTGGTACAAATCGATAGCACGTTTTTTTATAATCATGTTTTTTACATATTTGAGATTAAAAAACTATAAATGTAATTTGTTTAACTTCCATAACGACATAAATTTTAATCGAAAATAATTATGCCATACAAAATAGCTTTTATTTACCAGAATAAACATTTAAACTATTTTATAAAATTAGTTTCGTTTATGATTTATTGAAACTTGTTATTTATGTTATTGAAGAAAATGTAATTTTATGAGATGCATTCATTTTTAAGATTTTAGCTGATTTTTACTGAATTAAAATGAATTTATTACCTATTCAACAAATAGGTAATAAATTAAGTCAATAAATTGATACTGTGCTCATATTGATTTTGATTCGAGTCAGTGTCCCATGCAGATGTGCAGATAAAGTAATTATTCTCTTATCAATATGAAGATAAATAGAAGAAAATGATATGAAGATAAATAGAGGTATAAGTAACAAGTAACAATTGTTTACCTTTAAATTCAAAGCATTTTTTGATACAAAACTATTTGCCACATAGGATAATGTCTTAAATATTAGTAAAATATAATTAATAAAATAAATCCTATTCCAAATTTATTGGACTTATCCATTTTCTTTTTTAAATAAGTGGAAAAAATAATGTTAACAAAATACAGTGGTGATATAGCTTTAGTATAAAATTAAATTTTTAAATTTTCAAAAAATTGAAAGAATTCCTAAAGTCATTTTTATGCTGATTTAAAAAGTGCAGTACTGCATTGTTGTTGCATTTTTATTTTTTGTATTCAGGGATCTATACCTGTCTGTATATGCATAGCTTAATAACCAATGTGTACCGCAGATTTATTTTTTTGAGAATAATATATGTATAGGCTCAATTAATTTGTTTTCAAACATGACTTAAAAAAAAGTCATATTATTTGTTTACACGGATAAAAATTAAATAACTTAAATGCATAATTTATATTGAGTTATTGGAGTTAATTACTTCTAAAATTTATTGCGAAACTGTTTGTTAGATGAAAAATAAAGATTTTGATGACTTTAGTAAAAAATTTTGGAAACATAAAAAATACTTTTCGAATTTATTATATACATTAATTATTTCGTATAGTAAAATAAAGAAAAATTTGAAAATGCGAGTAAATTTACGAGAAAACATATTGATTGTGTTTCATTGCATTTAGAGTAAACTGTAAGCAAAGGAATTTTGCAGAATATTACTTGAAGTTGAGGAATTTAAAATTATGCTTTCGAGCATTTATAAATCTGAAATATTTTTAAAAAATTTATTTTTGAATTAATATGTTAATCGTTTCATTGAATATTTTTAATGAAAAAATTATAAGAAAAATAAAGACTTTCATAAAATTAGAAATATTCGCTAAATTTGGGGAAATTTTAGAAGCACTTATTCAGTAGTGCAAGTTACTAAAATCCCTTTTATAAATAAATATTCAATCAGTGTTTCTCAACATCTGCAACAATTAATTAATTATTTAAACATTTCAAATTATTATTATTATTTGAAGAATCCCCAGAGTTTTTTAATCTAAATAATACTAGTTTACAAACAAAAGTTTACAAATGTTATAGACAAAACATTAGTGACAAATAAATTGCATCTTTGTCTTCTTTTTTAATGCATTAATTTATTGTTGGAAAGAAAAAGTGGTCTTTTTACTGAAATTTAAAAAAAAAAAAATAAATAAAATAATTTTATATGCATGACATAAAAGCTGAGGAAAACTAAGAAAAAATTCTGTTTCGATTACCATACTGTACAGTTGGTTAATAAAACCAACATACATGGTATTTGTGCAATACAATTGGTACTCTTTTCTTTAATATAGTAACTGTTTGTCGGTAATTAGGGTTTTTGAAATTGTAATTCTTATTGCCACACACTTAGTAAAAAAATACAAAATTTAGAAGTATATTTAACCGATTAAATGATTTTTAAGCCTACTCTGTATATATGTATATGTTTAAATTAAAGAAAAGATTGTAAATAATTAATATCAAGTTATAATCAAATAGAATAGATTGCAATCAGTTTTATTTAAGTCCATTCAAAATGTTTTTAAATGTTTAAGGTATGATTAGTTATCAAATTTTGTCACATTTTTCTAATTTTTTTCTCCATAGAACCATATTTTATTTTTAGTTTTTCCAAAATCATTACCAAAGTACTTCCATGAAAATAAACAAGCTTTTTGGAGTTCTCATAGACCAAGAAACACGTTAAAATTTACCATATTCTGGCTGTTTTAACCATTATTTCTATCTTACTGTGAAAATTTAAGCATTCGGAAAAATAAAGAAAAATATTTTTGGTTCACAAATGCTTACGAAGCAAAAAAAAAAAAAAAAAAAAAAAAATCAGAAATGGAGAAAGTGATGGGATTATACTTTTTTTTTTAAAAATACGGCTCTTTAGCTTTTAAGCTTGATTCAACTCATGCTGGATCCATTTAATTTTATGATCCGTAAACTTGACCTGAATTTTCAAGGATATTAAACTCAATTGGTAAAGACTATTCATATTTATCGTTGACGGGGTCGTTATCTTCGTCTGGAATTACCAACCCTTACTTAATCCGTTCGTGAAATAAATCTTCCAGGACCATTTCACATATCATTGCCTCGTCATTGCGAAGCAAACGTTAAACATAAGCCCTAAATTAAACAGGAATTAATCGAATTATTAATTATCTCCGGCCAAGAATGGAGGAGGGTATCCATTAAGCAGAGTAATCATTTGTCAAAAGTTCAACTCTCTGCGCATGTGCATACTTATATATGAATGGCCACATCTGAGAAGAGGTTTATGGGAAATCCACTTTTGAGGGCAACGGCATATTTTCGAGGGTGTTATATGGGATTAACCTCTCAAAACAGGAAAAGCCAGAAATGATCAAATATTGGATATGGTAAGCGTTAGTGATATAAATTGAAAAATATGATTGCGTTTGTTGTGTAAGCGAATTTGAAGTTCATTCGTAGTGGGATGTGGTTTGGAATAGAATTTTGAATAAGGAAATAGTAGAAAATAAAGCTATATCTCTCTTAAATGTCCAAATGTATTTAAATATCTTGAAGTTAAAATTAATAACTCATTAATAAAAATTATTTTCTCTTATAGCTATTTAGGTTCGGATACGGTTCGGATACTCAATAAATTACACTATTATATGAAGGGAAAATAAAAAGTAGAGAAAAAAAGCACAAAATTGCATTGTTACTAAGTTAGAAAACAAATCTAGTTTTTAAGTATTTTACAAGACAGCTTCGTACATTTCGCAAAATTTTAATAAAACAGATTTAAAATCAGATTTGAATGTCAAAAGAACCGGCATAGGCTACAATCAGCGAACCATAAACGATACCACGTACGTAATATATATATATATATATATATATATATATATATTATGCTAGGAGACTCCACACCATGTATCCTAGCGTAACACCCCATATTTGTGCAAATTTGGTTATTAACTATTGTTAATTATGTAATAATTTAATCATTATTTTATACATTATAAATAATACATTATTTTCAAATATTTAATTCGTTGTTTTAAATAAGTTAACTTTCTCTTTTAAAAGAGATTACAATCTGTTATTTTTAAAGTAATGAACATATTAGAGAAAACTTTGGCCTTGTTACAAATAATTTATACTATAACTTGACTAATCAACTAAGCAATTAGAAATTGTTTCAATGATCAAACTACATAATTGATTTTCGGAAAATATAGTGAATATTCTCATGATTAAAGAACTTCGGGACAGTAATAAAACATTTTGTATGATAGTCCTGCACTACAAAACTTAAACATGAAGTAATGTAGTAGAAAATAAAAATAAAAAATACGAATTTTTCTTTCAAAAAAGAAAACTTGAGCTACATTGCAAGATACAATAAAAGCTGTAGTGTAAAAAATATATTAGAGATAAATTTGACGCTGTTACGAATTTTTTTTACTGTATTTTGTATAATCAATTAAACAATAAAAATCAAACTGCAGAATCATTATGTAGAAGATCAATTGGAGGATCAAAGAACTTCAAAACAGTAATAAAAAGAAATTTTAATAGAGTCAAACACTGAAACTTAAAACTAAACGTAAAAATATAACAAAAATTTTTAAATATAAAATACACATTGTTCTTTCAGAAAACAGAAACTGTGACATATTGCAAGTTTTTCCGTTTTCGTCACTCTGCATAAGCCAAATAATTCTTTTTCATGCCAAATAGTAACCACTTTTGAATATTTAAACTCACACTCGAATGAAGACATTTTACCTTTCTAAATAAGATATCTCGTTGGCGAAGCACGAGGACTTATCTCTAATGCATGGAAAATTTCTCAGTTTTGCATGTAATACATTATTTATTTATTTAACACTATACACCCTGCACGTATGCAATAAGCTCAAAGTGAACCGAAAACTTATTAAGGCTTGGGAAATGTGCTTGTGGCGACATAACGTGTACTGAATTCCTTAACTAATCTTTCGGGGTGTGAAATGACAAAAAAATAAGTTTTCTTTTTAAAGAAAATGTTTTTCTTAGAGAACTATTGCGCGTTTAAAAGCAGTATTTTTGAAAATTATGCAACTGTAAATAACCAAGGAAGTGTTTCTTTATGCAAATGTAAGTAAAACAAGATTCTTAATTCTTGATTTTCTTGACGCGTTGAATTTCCTTCTATCATTTTATTTATGTGAGAGAGGAAATGCGGTAACGGGAAAATTGAACTGAGTATATCTAAGTAATAACTGCATTACGAATTAGTTTCTTTTTTTATTAGATTTATTTGTGTTGATTTGGATTTATGTAAGTGTTACTATAAAATGTCTCAAATAAATTAATTTTGTTTTTAATATTTAGTTTAAGTAAAATACTGATGTATAAGAATTGGTTCGTAATCAATTTATTTTATAAATCTTCAATATAGATGGCAAAGGAAGGCATTTTAACAATAAAGAGCGGAAAAGTCTTTCAATTTTATATTCCATGTAAGATATAAAGTAAAATAAGCTGCATAATTAAATTTAACAACATATTGCAACCAAAACTACTTGATAGTATTCTAAGTATTATTTTATAAAAAAATAAATAAATCAAAGATTCTTAACTAGTTTAATAAAAATTGCAATAGTTATAAGTGACAAAATATAGATTTAAAGCTTATAAAATATCATCATATGTTCTCTCTGTAACAACAAACAATTGATGTAAATATTTCAAATTATTTTAAACACATTCTGTCAGTAAGTAAAGCTTTGTTCATACTTTTGATCTATGTTTTAGCAAATCAACACCTCTGAGGATATTTTTGTAGACATTAGCACAATTTTTGCGAGAAAAGTAAATTTTCACAGTGTATTTTTTTCGAAATAAATCTCAATATAACTTCAACTAAATGAATAAACATAATATTTTTTTGAGTTAACTGGAAAATGATTTTGTATAATTAAATAAATGGGTAATAATAATAGGTTATAAAAACTTTACGTTGAGACTAAAATTGTATTTTTTTCATTTACGATAAAAAAATTTTTTACTAGAAATTATGTTTCTGAATATTCCTGAATAAAAAAGAATTCCTGAATAAAAAATAGTTTGACTGATATTCACATTATGTTTTTTTATAGCATTATACATTATAAATACATTAATTGAATCACTGTGGCTAGAGAAATTCTAATTACACTGTTAAAAAACTTTTGGAAAAAATGGTTAAATGACAATTTATTTAATTGTTTTTTCCCCATATTCAAATAAAACAGTCAAATAACCATAAATAAGATGGTATTCAAACTGTTAACGTTGAATAAAATTTTTTATTAACTTCTTTCAACTAATACGGTTTGACAACTAGAATTTCATCGCAGATACTAAGCCCACTTAATGAAGCCACTTTCTCCCTTACATATTACATATTATAGTACATATTAGTACATAATATTAGTATATATAGTATACTATAGTACATATAGTATTAGTATAGTATATATAGTACATATAGTACATATTATAACCGAGAGGGCTAATCTGTCAATCTCATGACCGACAGAACAGGAGTTCGAGTCCCAGCATTGACATCACAATATTCTCCTTTTCCTCAACACATAAAGAGTATCCAGTGTCCTGCAATCCTAAATTTGTGACCCTCGGTAATTACAATAAGATAATTTCATCTCATTCATGCATAGATGGCAACACCATGAAGCTGCTGAACTATCTCTAGTATCCAGTAAAATTTCGTTTTTACGGTTTTGAAAACATGTTAGTTTTAAATGGTTAAAATACCATGAAGTTAAAAAATGCTCCTTACCGTAAATTTAAATTTTACGGTTAATTTGATGGACAGACTGCTGTCGGCTATTTTACCACAATTTTGGAATGAAAATTCTAACCTTGTAGAAATTCAATATGCACTTTTTCTATATGAATAAAAATATATGTGACCGAGTGCTTCAGACCCTTACATTGACTCATTTGAAACAGTTTATAACACAGCATTATTTCTATAACATAAATAGATATTATGCTAAATTTTTCTTTTAAGTTTAAAAAAGTATAACATGCTGCTGTGACCTATTACTCTAAGAAATATTTAAAATAACAAATTTATATGTTTTGAAAGTTATTTGAAATTAATCACATTTCTTCAGAAGCGATAGAATATTTAAATTGAATTCATACCAGTAATATTTCAGTTTGATATCATTCATTGGATTGCATCTGAAATTTCATCAATTGCAAATATAAAACACTATTTTCTCGAAATATATTGAACTAGTCATGAAAATGTTCATTCCAAAACCTCATTTCTTTCCCCATGAGTACAAAAAAATCCAGAAATGTGCATCAAAGTCACTTTTTTTAGGAACATAAAAAAATAGAATCTAGTATTCAAACCTACACGTGGTTAAAAACTGAAATTCAGTTTCGTCAATACAAAAAGCGTTACCTAGTTTGCACAATTTTTTTTTCAAAGAAAAAGAAATAAAACATCGGATATTGAGAACTAGTAAAACCATAAAATTCACTCAAAGGAAGAAAAAAAAAAAATATAAATTCACATTTTCAATCTTGCCCCTTCATTTTTGATGGAGGTTTCGAATTTGGAGAAGTATTCGCATCAAATTGATGGATACCTAGGGTCGTTTACTTTGATTTCCCCAGTGTACAGAGAACTCTGTTGAATTCAGAACAGTTAATACTTGGCAGCTGGAAATGACGACCGAGGCCCTAGTGTCCGAAATAATTCACCCGTTGCCCTATTACGCAGGGCAAATAGTGATGGTTTCGAAACAATTTCCTTTCTATTTTCGACGTGCCGAAAATACTTTACAATTGTCTTGTTTTTTCGATTTAAAAATTCGTGTAAATCTGCATATGATGGAAAGTAATACTTTTGTAAGAAAAGAAGTATTCTTTAAAATTTTTTGAAATATTTTTCAGGGTATAATTTAACTGAAAAAAAAAATTTATTTAGTAAGTTGCATGGAGCCGAAGATTAAGTAATTTTAATTAATTGAAAAGAATTAAGTGTTTTTAATTAATTCAATAGAAAAGTAATTGAAAATTGATGATTATTTAAGGATTTTTACTTTGATTTCTCATGTGTGTTTAGAACAGTAAATTCTTGGCAGTAGGAAAAACACGACCGAGACTCTAGTGTCTGAAATAATTCAGCCGTTACCCTATTACATTGGGCAAAAAGCAATGGTTCCGAAAAAATTTTCTTGCTATTTTAATGCGTGTCAAAAATTAATTTCAATTTGGAAAAATTAAATAATTTAAATTATTTGAAGGTAAATAACTTTTTTTAATTAATTTAAAAGACTAATAATTAAAAATTGTTGCAGTATAATATTTAATCATGCATTATATTTTTCAATAAATATTTCAATACAAGAAATTTACTTGATTCCTTGTATTGTATTCCATGTTTTAACATAACATTATATAAACGTAGTTCTTTATCAGTTTTACTGTTTTAAAAAAACGTTTTATTGATCTGATATTTTTCAGACAGTTAAACGTCCGAAATTTCTTAATTTATTTAAGGAAACAAATGTATTTTAATGCTTTTTGTTTCTTTTATTAATTGATATGTGTATTATAATAACAGTTATACCATTGTGTATTATATAATACTGTGTACCATATGCTACATACTATGTATTATGTATTATATAATACTTAATGTATAAATTTGAAGTTTGTGGGTATTTAATAAACTCGGATTCAAGAAATTTAAAATTTCAAAAAATATTTGAATGATTAAAATTTAAAATTGGTAATTAACTACAATAAATCCCTTTTTGGTACCTAAAATTAACTAAAAAATATTCAAAAATTTAAACTAGTGAATAAGAAAAGATAAAGAAGGAAATTCCGGGCTTAAATCGGAGCGTAGATTAGCATGAAAAAGTAATATACCCTTTCTGTTTGAAGATTCTTGTATATTTCATTACTATGATTTTATAATTTGATAATATAATTTGTCAAATTATATTGCATTCATCATTGCAAAATAAAACATTTAATTAGAAGCTTCTTATTCCCTTTGAATCATGATTAATGATTAAAAGCATACTAATTTCTATACGTAATCCAAAATGTAATTAATGTGTTTTAAGTTCCCCTAATATATTCTCTAATGTTTTAATGCTATTAAATAATTTCTTTTTTAACATATCATTGTAATTAATATTGCGATGTTCTAAAACAAAATTATATTTGTTTTCCAAATTATATGTACATTGAGCAGGAGGTGTCTTCATTAGCATCTCTATGATTGCTTTGCATTTAACGCTGAAATACTGTTTCCAAATTTAACTGATTGCGTTATTTGTAATTTAAATTTCATTTCAATTGGTAAAATAGTTGTAATCTGAATTCAATTTCTGAATTGTGTATAGGTTTGGAAAATTAACGAAGCATAGAAAAATATATTTTTAATTATTTCAATGAAAAATTGAAAGACAAATCATTTTATCATTTTAGAAACATTTAGCAACTTTTCTTAAAATATTTTTTGACAAGGAAAGTGAAAAAAAAGAAGATTAAGTGCTTTTAACTTGAAGGAACAGGCACATAGCTTAAATTTTAGCTATAAATTCAAAACAATCTCTCTCTTTTAATTTTTTGTTGTAATTTTTCCATTTTTATGATAATTTTTTTTAAATCAATGAATAAGTTTTAACTTTTGAAGATCCTATAATAATAAGAAAAGTTAACAGGTTAAAGATTGACTTGTTACTTGCACACTAAACTTTAACAATAACTCAACAATACAAACTTTAACAATACAAACTTTAACAATAACTCAAATAAACTATTTACAAACTTTTTTTAATTTAAAAATGTTGATTGAATTTTTTCAGAAAATATTCTGTTTGTAATGTAAAAATAAAGAGCTTTTTTCACTGAGAAAAAAAGTATGGACAAAATTACCAGAATATGGTAAAATTTGCAGTGTTTCTGGCTCTACGGTAACATCAAAAAGCTTGGTAATTTTTACCAAAGTGCTATGGTAGTGAATCATATATAATATATAAACTAATAATGTATGGCAATAATATATAAACTTATAATGTATGACAATAATATATAAACTTATAATGTATGATAAACTTTGCAAAATGTGGTAAAATTAGGAAATTTTAATATGATGCCTTAGAGTATAAGGTAAATAAATGAACATTCTAAATTATTTAAGCATTATACATTTTTTAAACATTGTTTTTAATAAAAAGTGTAGTTTTTATATAAAAATAAAACCTTTATAAAAGCTATGTAAACAAGAGGCATAAAGAGTTTAGGAAATATTATAAATCAAAAATAAAACGAAAACACTTTTGATTACAATGTGTACATTTTTAAGTACAAAATTCAGATAAGAGAATAAAATTTTCTAAGTTCTGAAGTGACCCTTTAGAAGAAAAATTATAACATTACTAAAAATATAAATGGAATGATGAAGAAAGGCTTTGAGTACAATCCCAGAACAAAAGCGAAGAATAAATATTGTTCCCCGTTTTTCCTTTTTCTTTAAAATCTTCAAACCAAAATGTTTTCATAAGAATAAATGCCCTACAAAATATTCCTGCCTCTATTTTATACTTTTTATAACATTTCCAAAATGTTTTAAGCTGAAAATCAATGTTGACATTGATAAATGCCATCTCAACCGTTACAGGGATTTCCTTTCCATAAAGCATTCATCAGTTTGATGCTCTTGTTCTCTATTTGGAAGCTATTTTTTTACACCTCTTTTGCTGCAAATGTAAAGAAAAATATTTGGATGTTTAATAGGGGTCTCAAGAATATTTATGTAAAGACAAGATGAAGATCGAACTAAACTTAAAGAACAAGCCTAATAACCCGTGAAAATTATGAAGATTTTTATTTTGTTACAAATTCATGGTTTTATTTACTATAGCGAAAGGAAACATCAACTCACTAAATGCAGAAATTTTTTCTGTACTTTTCATAGGATTTTTTGCCTTTATGGGATATCAATTTGTATACTAAACAAAGTCTGAAGTGAGAAGAGATTTTGAAATAATTTGATAAATTTACTTTGAAAATATTAAAATTTTTCCAAGTCAATAATATAGTCATAATGTGTTTCCTAATGTTATTTTCGGTTTTCTATTCTGCCTAAATTATAAAGGGGGAAAATTTAAACTACAAATAAGTATTTAAAAAACTATTTTTTCTTGTACTGAAAGAAATTTCTAGTAAAAAGTAATTCGAGTTTGAATATAAACTTACATTTAAAGATCTCATAGAAATATTATAATAATATTTTTTTTTAAAAAAAGCAAAAGCAATTAACATTATGTAGCATATGTTTTTCAAATCTATGTGACCTATTCAAGAATCATACAGAAATAAACATCTTTTTTCTGGATTTAGATAAAAGTTATAGATTATCACTTTTACAAATACAAATGTAAGTTTTGTATGTATCTGAAAATATACATTATTACCAATATAATAACAAAATAAACAAAATATACCAAATATACATTATACATTATTGTGCGTAAGTTTCATTAAGAGTTTGGGACACTGCTATTTTTTAATACTATTATGCAATTATACTTATTTTATAATAAACTTAAAAGCAATAATTAAAAACTAAACAGGTAACAATGAATTAATTTTAAGCATATTCCTAATTTCCTAGAAAAAAATTACGTTCAGATATATTTCTTTCTTATATTTTAATAATTAATAGATAGAGTTTATTTAAACTTAATGCCTCAAAAACTACATTCAATATTTAAACTTTATTTAACTATATGCAGCATTTAATCTCTTTTCAACTAAGTCCAAAGACCAAAGTCCTAAGACCAAAGCCCTCTTTATAAACAATAGCTATGGTAATTTACTATGTACGTGCAATAAACCCGATTATTTTTTATATAATTGTGATTTTATTATTATTTATAAATTATATTATAATATTTACACTTTTACAATTTTTTCGCAAATCGATCGTTGAAACTACTCTTTTCAATTAACATTCGTTTTTTTTATAAACATTTAAATGATAATAAAATTAATTCTTTCGAAATGAATTGTTTTTATAAATTTTATTTATTAAAATTTCTGCATGAAACTATAAAAATAGATTAGACATATACGTAAACTGTCTTAAAATTATACTGTGGTACTCTAAATATTAATTGTTTTTAAAATAATATGTTTTCGTTAAATATTATTCCACAACTATTTAAACTTTATAATGAGCCAAGTTCAACCATAACATCGAAGAAAATAATTTTTCTTGAACTTGTTTCATAGGATAATATGGTTCAGCTTATGAAAACATGATTTACTTTTAAAACTTATTGAAATTGTGCAAGGTACTGATATTTTTTGATTCAGATTTAAACCAATTTTTTTATAGAGCATTTGATACATAAAGCATATGATGTATTGAAAATAATATTATTTAATACCTGTCTAATCAGATGCTTTTTTAGTAAATGTTATTTTCATCTTTCTAAAAAAATTCCTAAAATTTATGAAAATCATTTGTATTTTGGGTCATTCTTATTTGCTACGAATATACTTCTTAAATATATATTTAATAAGAATGAATCATTAATTATAATCCTTATATAATTACTAAAAGGAATATATAGTTATTATCAATTATAGTATTAAAGGAAATGTTTTGACAAAAAATAGGAAAAATAAATTTTATTTTTTATCCATCTTTTCTAGTAAAAAAAATATATATATATATAGGATTTTTTTAAAAAATTTATAGAACATTTGTAATTAAAATGAATTTTAAACTATAGCTATTGGTACTTTATTTAAATCTTACCTATTTAAATGATGCTTTTAATACGCATGCATTAAAACTGAATATTATATGCAATTTTTTTCACTAAATTTATAAGAAAAAAATAAATATCAATGAAACTATTAATTCCGCAAAAAAAAAAAAAATTATTCTATTTTACAATTTAATCGACAACTAAACATGTACTTTAATTAATTATTCATTAAATATTAACATTAACCATCTTCAGTATCGTTTGCAAGAAATGTTTTTCATGAATGTAATTAAAAAAATTAATCCCATTCATATTATCCTTATCTACAAAAATTTCTTTTCATCCATTGTGTATTAAAACTGAGCATCAGATATAATCATTTCCGATCCCCTCGACAAGCACATTTACGAACGCAAAATTAAGAACGTATTTACAATCTGCTGAGTTAAAAATGTTTAATTCACTTCGATATAGTGAATTATCTTTCAGGCGTAATATTAAGGGAATGTAATTCTATCTCTAGCTTCAAAGTCGTCTGTTTCCTTTGGGCTAAGCAACAAAACCTTAATCGTGCAAAATATTACCTACGGCAAAATTACTCCTTTGTTAGCGTTTGTGTGTGTCAGCATATCCTGATAGGGAACAAAAGTCCACTTTAGATTATTTTTATCCGAAGAAATATGCACAATACGTGAAATTCTAAACAGAAAAGGAGAAATTGAAAAGGAAGAGCGTTAGTTTCTCTCGCATCCCTCGGGAGGTATGAATAAAGCTTAATTTAAGTATCTTCCAATTTACACGCATGGAAAGTTTGGGTAGGGAATTGCCATCCAGGCATAACTCCTGACTTTTGAATTACTTGCCGATGGAAATTATACATAAAGATGTATAAACTTAAAGAACGTTTTATTGGAAACAAGTAGTATTCAATAGACTCTACTTTTTTATTATTTTTCTTTATCCTAATTTTTAAAACTGAAATTACACTTATCAATATTTTTTATCGGTATTTTGACAATAAAGTGATTGAATGAGGTGATTTTTTTTCAAACTGTCGAATTTAAATTAATTTGTCGGGAGGTTTGGATAAAGCTTAATTTAAGTATCTTCCAATTTATACTCTGTCTAACATTGGGAAATGCCATCCAGGTATAACTTGCAACTTTTGAATTACTTGCCGATAGAAATTACGCATAAAAATGTATAATCTTAAAAAGAAAACGTTTTATTGGAAAGAAGTAGTTTTCAAAGGTGTCTACTTCTTATTACCTTTTATTGAATAAAGGATCTTAATTTTTGAAACCAAAATTTTACTTATCAATGCATTTTATAGTGGCAGTAGTTTGATTGAAGTCTTTTTTATTTTCAAATTGCCAAATTTAAAACTTAGTTTAAAAATGCGTAAACAATTAATTTATATTCCTCAATGAAAAAATACAATTTTGCACTATAAATATTTAAAATATTTTTCTTGACTAAAATTTCGAAAAATAATCGCACATATTTTCATGACAGCAACAATTGCGCTTTATGATTCATGTAAAAACAGTTTTATAGCAGGTATTATTTCGAAAGGATAAAAAAACATAAACACACATCTAAAAGGATACCTGTGATTAATTATTTTAATTTTTAAATATATTAGAATGATCTATAATGAATATTTTATTTTATTTTATTGCCTGTAATACAAACTAACTGCACACATATTTTCATTTCTGAGATACAATGTCTAGAAGATTATTTAATTTTATGAAAGAAATATTAAAACAGACATAAAAATATTTAAAATAATTACGAGAAAAGCCAAGACAATGTCAATATCCTTCATATTTGACGCTAGCAATTACCTTGTTTTGGTTAAAGATTTTTAATTATTTTTAATGATTTGTACGATTTTTTTATAAGCCGTGTACAATTGTAATTCTTTTGATGGTAATTTGTTTCATTCAACCAAATTTAAAATTTGAAATTTTAAGCTTGAAATTTTATAATTAATTTTTGAATTTTATAATTAATTTATAATTAATATCCATTATTTTATAATGAAATTTTATAATTAATATCCCTTGAGCCATCACGGCTCAAGGGATAGAGCACTTGCTTTCTTATGAAGTGAATCAAATTTGAATCCCAACGAGGGCCAATCGGTACGAATTCTACGGTGATTAAAACGAAATCTGTACTCACTGTGCAGACATAAAATAGCCTCAGTGGAACACGGATCATGGGTTAGAGTTCCCTTGCCATCAGGTTAACCGTGGGTTTTTTTCGTGGTTTCTATCTTCCTTTAACCCAGATTCGTATTAATTCTATTAAAAAGCCTCCGTTGAAGGTAAATTTCTCCAGGAGTTCCCTTTTCTTCTGAATAAGGTACAATATTACAAGGCTACGAAGTTGAACTCTGGTAGTATGTTCAGAATCGGGTTTGTCGTTTAATGCTAACTACAAAATAAATTGAAATATAACTACGGATATAAATCATTCATGGGTGTTGATGCTTATACTTGACATGATGCTTACACTTAAGTTGAAAGTTTTCAATAATTTTTAATAATTATAAAATTTTTTCAGAAGCTATTAGTTTAATTTTTTGGGTGTACTTTATAAGTTTCATTCTAACAATTTAAAAAATGGGAATTTAAAACCCGAAATTATGAAGTGAATTTCGCAAATTGTTTTAATATGTTAAAATAAGTGACTAAAAATTTTCTCCTTAACCTCCAAATGCAAAAATAAGTTATATTTACATAGAATTTAAAAAAAGATAATAGCGGAAACTCTGTAGCCAATAAAATCGGTACACTGTTCACCACCAAATGATTTAAAGCAGCGCAAACCATCATTATTCTTGTCAGTGACTTATCTGGAGTAGCCGAGTAAATGTAGATAACAGTTGAGTCAGTGAAGCAGAGAATGGAAACTATGTTGGGATTGTATTACTGTAAATGGTCAATCTATAACATAATACTTCTCGGGTGTTAAATTCCGTTGATGACTGGGTCTATGTGTATTTCACCTCTATTTGATGCTCATTCTTTGATGAGTTGCATTAAGGCGCATGTATTTTGAAATAGAAATTTGAATATGTTTGAGAAATAGCGATGGAAAAAAAGCCAAAGAACCTTTACATTGTGATAACTATTTATAAATAGATTTAAAATTGCGTGTAAAAAATTGACATTAATGCTCAATTTAATATATGTTAAGTTGCATGATCAATTTAATAATGAGTCAATTTAATAATGAGTTGCATTAAGGTACATGTATTTCGAAATAGAAATTTGAATATGTTTGAGAAATAGCGGTGGAAAAAAAGCCAAAGAACCTTTACATTGTGATAACTATTTATAAATAGATTAAAAATTGCGTGTAAAAAATTGACATTTATGCTCAATTTAATATATGTTAAGTCATAGCACGCACAAGTCATGTTCCAAGATATATAATAAATGAGAATATATATCATTTATATGAAGAATACTGAATGCACCCTGCCGGAATACCATAACATAAATATTCGTTTTGTAACTCTAATTAAATTCAATTTTTATGAATAAAAATGTTTTTAAAATGAATAGCATGCAATAATTACGTTTTGCAGTTATCATAGCTTAAAAAAAGACTTTCTTTGCCTGTATGTTGTAAGTTTGGACAGTAAAAGCAAGTAAATGTGGATTTTTGAGAAAATTGTACGTAGTAACCAGGAATTAATGACAGATTCTAATTTTTTAACACAAAAGGCAAGATACGTATATTTTTAACTCAAGGACTTTATTCGTGTTGTACAGTGCAGTGATAGTCTAAACAATCAGTTGAATATGCAGCGCGAAAAACTGCTTAATCATACCTAATGTGAAAAACAATTTTAAGTAAGGAATATGCGTATTTGCTTATGTGTTTCATAAATCTAAAAACGGATTCAAAAAGCTTCAGGTATTATAAATAATTAAATCTATATAGTCCGTGAAACAAACTGATAGTCAATGAGAGATTATATTTTTTTTTCACTCTCTCCAAATGTTATTTCCTTAAATAACATTTATCATTCTCGTGCAAAAATATACAACGCGCAGCTGACTTATTAGCAAAAAAAAAAAAAAAAAAAAAAAACATTCCATTCGCTAGTAGATAATCTAAAACATCCTTTGAATGTTCGGCGTGAGAGATGCTACTAAAACTTGGTTGACGTGTAAAAGCAATATTAACTGATGTATATTAGTATTTTGCTCATGTGTTACATAAATGTAAAATCTTATTCATAAACGCAGCAGGTTTTATAAATAATTAAATCCATATCATCCATAAAACAAACTGATCTCTAATCAATGAGAATGTTTAGATTCTTTTTCACACTCTCCAGATATTATTTACTCAAATAACATTTATCATTCCCGGTGCAAAAATACACAATACGCAGCTAACTTAGCAACAAAAATAGCAAAAAAAACATTATTATATTTGCCAGTAGATAGTCTAAACAATCCGTTGAATGTTCGGCGCGAGAAGCTGCTAAAACAAGCATGGCGTGTTACCCCAGCACGCAATCAGTCCCAGTATCTACTCGAAATATCTTTTCCTACCCTCTTTAAACACAAAAGGAAACTCACAATGTGGCAAGGCGGCGGTGTTTTAAGTATCGGCCAACACGTGAGCCCAGCTTGCATCGCGTGTTGAGACCTGAGACTATGAAAATGAATAAGGCAAACAGGGCCCTGGGATAATGCAGCAGTAAAACACGGCCAAGTTTGGATAGGGACCCCTAAAACGAAATGATTGTGGAAAAATGCTAATGAGATTAAAGGAGAAGCGCATTAAAAGAAATAAGAGTAGTTTTCTGGAATGATTTATCAAGATGTAGTTGTATAACTCGAATGGAAGAACCAGAAAGGGGATGGAAAGAATAATTTGTAATTATTAAGTCGATAAACTGAAATTTTAAATACCGAAGGAACTTTCTGAGCTTAAACATATTTTGTAAACTACTTGCTTAGATAGTGCTTTAACTTTTTCAGGTATATATTAAGTTAAAACGTTCTAATATATTTTTTTATGAAAAAACATTTTTTCTATTGGGGTATTGTCTTGCGGAAAACATGTAAATTTCTCAGGCACACATCGAAAACATTTTTTTTCTAAATTTGGATTAAATGCTTAATCAATATTTAAGAGAATATTTTGAGTACTGTTTTATGTATTTATATGAATTAATGGCTGTTAAAAAGCATTTACAAAATGGTTTTCAGTGAATTTGTGTATCTTTCACTCATTCTGTTGTGTTTAATTCTTAATCGTTCATTTTTTAATTATTTATACGGAAAGGTGAATTTATAGCTTATACTCTAAATCTTGTTCAACCCTACATTTTTTTTTACTTTCTTTTAAAAAAAATTTTTCAGGAAATATTTGACCGATTTCACTCAATTCTTTTTACCTTGAAAAAAAATATTTTTTTAAATGATAGAAAAACATTATTTACTTTATAATTTAAAATTTTTTTTTGACTGTTATTAAATGAAATAATAAAAAAATATCGTCTAAAAGTTTTCGTTAGAAAGGAATTATCTTTGGATAAAAAAAATTTGAACTTTTGTACAAAACTTTTTAATTTCGCTTGAAAAGTTCCCGAGATATAGCGAAACATTCGAAAAGTAAAATTAACATCAAAAGGGTCTAATCTGTGAACTGGTCTCCTAAACGAACTATTAGAACCGTATTCACCAGATTTTGGCTATCACCCATATTTAGGGAGATAAAAATCTAAATCCATCAGCAAAAAAAAAAAAAAAAAAAGTTTAAATCTGAGCAATGAAGTAAACAGGATTAAGGGTGATTTTCCTTTCTTTTGCGCATTGTACACCTTTTTCCATGTTTGGTTACAGCATCAAACAACGGACGCAAACTTTCTGGGTCCCACATTTATTCAAAATAATCTGTTTTTTTCTTCCTTGTATTGTACATTTATTATTGAATGTCATGTCCTCCACTATTCAGGATGAAATAACTGACATTCAAATGACTCATTATTGCAAGATTCGGTAGAAAGTTTACATATTTAAATTAAGTTAAAAATTAAGTAATGTTAGTTGGATCTACATCAGTTCTTTGCTTAAATATACTACTTATTATATTATGTATTTGTTTTATTTATGATGGTGATTCAAACACAAAAGCTCAATTTTAATAGGATCTTTCTTTTAACTTTGCTTTTTTTTTAAAATTAACAAGGATGTTTCATATAGTTTGTTTGATTTTGTGGAATTTGGAGATAAAATGTTGTTATAAGTTCAGTTTTAAATCTTCTAGCTTTTCTTTAAAAACTGATTTTTTTTAAAGTATTGTAATTTGTTTTTACATTGTTTATTAAATGTGTTCTATTTCGCTAGATTATATATCGCTCTCTCACATATGTATTATAAGAAATATTAAAAAATTGTTTTGCAGTTGCATATATTTATTTCCATCCCAGTCATCAGGGCTTTTTATTTGCCAATGTTGTACTACGTTATATATATTTTTTTAGTTAAAAAAATTGTAGTGTTTCCATAATTTTTTCCTGCATGTCAGAAAGCATGAAATTATGCATGAAAGCATCAATAATGCATATAGGTCTAAATTACTATTGTACTCAGAGATAAATAATTATTAATATTCAGAAAACGACGTATAAATATAGTTATAAATTTTAGCTGTTTTGTGAAAATGTGACTTTGTTACTTGTTTCGAAGTTTTATCGTCCTAAAATATTTCTTTTAATTCAATTATAATAATTTTTCTAATAATACGTTTTTTAGGACTCATACATAATGAATATAATGAATAATCCCATTTTACATAAATTTTAAATTTTCATTTTAAAGAAATGTTTATTTAGGGATTGTAGAATTTCATTATGAACCATTAATAATGAAATAATGTTTAATCATTTGAGAATTTAAATATTACCTATTAATAAGGAAATTCTCAAATCACTAAATAATTCTACCAATGGATGAATGAATGGATAATTAAAATTATTACCAATGGATTACCTATAACAAAAATAAACTCTATGTTTTTAGCAAAAAGAAAGTAAGAACTCCAAATGTCAGTCTAAAAGAATGCCAATAATAAATCATTTTATCGTTTTTCTGATGATGAAACAATGTAACGAAAACAAGTAATTATTAATTATAAAGCAACTCAGCAAATTCAAGTAATTTACAAATCGATCGGTTCTCTTTTCATTGAAAGATACGATTACTGATTACTTTTTAAAAGTTTATTTTTTATAGTTTGTATTTAACTGCCTAGAAAATATTGGAATCGGTTTTCTTTGTAGCCCAGTAGCTAATAACACACACATGGCGACATAATGAAATCGCCAATGACAGGTGTCCAGGCTCCCAAATAGCTTGATTTGAGCTCGCTGTAAATAAAGTCCGTTTTCTGAAACTACTGTCATTAATACAAAAGCTTTGTCGCCATTCTTAAAAAGCTTGATACATTAAAGATAAAAAAGTTGATGTAGAATGTTGAAAAAAATGCATCAAATAAAGCATCAAGCGCCTAAAAAACTTTTGTACTTTTCCAAATAATGTAGTTTTTTTTCTTATTTTTATTTACTTTTAAGGGATAAGAAACAAAAAAAGAGCTCAAATTCCGCTTGTATCTCATTTTCTTTCGTTTTATATATATCTATACTCCTTAAAGAAATGTTTCGTGGCTGAAGTGAAGTTAAAGGATTTTTATTTTTGTCATTTTCGAGAAGAGAATAAAGAAGAAAAAAGCCCGGATGCTAAAGAAAAAAAATTTTTTTTTTTTCGTTTTACTAGTTCTCCTCTTGTAGAAAAGTTTTAAAATCGGGAAAAATGTTCTCCAGGACTATTGTCTCCAAAACAATAATGAAAGACGTTTTGTGAATTTGCTTTGAAACGAATGTCAACTTAAGAAATATTTTGTAAAAGTATTTATCTGCCAATGTTGTCATGATCTTTGTAATTACACAAGAGAGAAAAAAGTATTTGAATTTCAGGAAAAACTACTTGAGCACGCCCTATTTTTAGAAAACGTTCTCACAATTGAGAAGTAAAATGTCATTTAGTTCTTTATTTTATTTCTTTGTTTACTCGTACGACAGTTTGTTTAAATCAAATTTTAAAAAAAATACTTTTTTTAAAGATAAGTGAAAAAACTTACTTATTGTTCAAACATCAAAATTATACACACATTTTATTGGCGAAATGTAGATATTTTTATTTAAATACTTTCTTTTCGTAAACAAACGAAGGTTCATGGCTCATTAGGCTTTTTCAGTTCATTTAATGCTTATGGCCATTTTTCCCTATAACAATGCTTTGTTTCCTTGAATAACATATATAATGTTGAATTCAAATAAATATTATACTCAACTAAAATGCATAACAATTTTGCTTAATTATATAGATACATCAATTTTAAAAATATGCCGTTGTGCACATTTTAGGGTACTTTTTTTTCGAAACAATTTCTCAAAAACCAGTATTCATATTAAATTATATTTTATTTTATTAAATTATGTTATATTTTAGTAAATTATGTTATATTTTAGTAAATTATATTATATTTTATTAAATTTTATTATATCTTAATAAATTATATTATGTTTTATTACATTACATTACATTTAATTCTTATTTTATTTCCATAAGCATAGATATGTTTTTATATGATTCATACCATAAATTATGAATCTTATGTTAATATATGTTAAAAGAAATTTGTTGGCACTTTTTTCCTTTTACATAAAACTCACTAAGTATGCTGAATTTTTTGTCTAATATGTACTTACCACAATTTAAATATATATTCATAATACACTAAAAAGTTGACATACGACTAAAAATTATCTGTTAATAAGAACTAACTTTGGTTTTTTAATGAAAGTTTAATTGCAGTAATTAGCAAAATCTAAATATCATTGCATTTATATTGAACTAAAATATAACTACAATTATGTGTTTAAATTTAGTGCACAAAAAATACCTTTTACAAAGCTTTAAAATGTTTTCATTTATTTTTCAGAAATATCTGCTTTTTTGTAGACAGTATATATGTATATATATATATATCACAAAAAAATATAATTTACGATTTATCATTTCCTCCTCAAACCCTTTAATAGATAAGATAATCGATCAGAGGAGAAAGCTTCTTAATATTAGAAATTAACCCTTTTGTTTAACAAATATAAAATTTTTAAATTATCGTTTTTTTATTTACAGCTACAATTTTGTATACAGCCGTAGTTCGAGGCAAGGTCGCCTTACCATGTGACATATCGCCTCCTTCAGCTGATGATTCGGTGGTCCTAATATTGTGGTATAAAGGAGAAGACCCTGCGCCAATTTATACATTAGATGCCAGACGTGGCACTGTAGAACAAGCCAGACAATCTGCCAGCACTCATCTGGAAAATAGAGCCTATTTCAACATGATTAACCGGCCTGCATTTCTACAGCTTGATCCAGTACAGGAAGATGACGCGGGAGAGTATAGGTGCAGGGTGGACTTCCGAAAAGCAAGGACTGTGAACACAGTAATCACTCTAAAAGTAATTGGTAAGTGGAACTTTTATTCTGTTTTCTTTTTTTTCCCCTTAGGCAATAAAGTTTCTAAGAATAACCTATACAGTCTATTACCAATACATATTCTTAAACTAATACAGTTTAAAAATTTTTGAGGTTCAATTTTTGTTATTAAATCAGATAAGTAATGTGGAAATAGGTTTCTAATGACTCAACCAAAAAGATGAGTACCATTGAAAATGGTTGAATATGGTAATTTTTGACGATTGACTGCGGTTGATCTCGGAAGATAAGAATAGTATTCTCTTTTTTCTCAGGCAATGACGTTTATAAAATAGTATTAGTTTAAAAAATTTTAAGGCTTGATTTTTATTATTAAATTACATAGGTACAGTGGAAATAGGCTACTAATGACCCAGCCAAAAGGATGAGTACCAAAGACGATTGACTATGTTTGACCTCGGATTGTAGAATTATGCAAATACTACTAAATGTAATTAATCATTACTTTTATTAGAGGAACCTCTAAAGATGAGTTTTGCTTAATCTAATAATGTAAAGACATCGGTAAAGGCAGCACACAAATTTGTAAATGTTTTAGATTTATTGTGCTGGTATATATGTCTCAGTTTCGTGCATTATTTCGCAATGTTAATCAATACCTTGCTAACTTTACTTAATTTTCCTTACACTCAAGTGACGCATGAGGTTTGCAGCAAGGTATGCAACTCTTTTTTATCCAAAGTCGCCAGATAAGTTATGGTGGCCTTCTCTTATACATTTACTATCCGGGGCCCAGATCAGCACTATTCGTGTTTAGTCTTAGGAAGTCAAAATGAGTATGTATCCAAATCGCATCCGTCTGTATTTCTTAACGATTGCTATTGATGATTTACTGATAGTTCGTTAGATATTTTAGGGTGTAGATATTTTATTCGGCCAGTAATTTTCTTAAGATGTTTTTTTAAGGCATTTTGTTTGAAACGTGTCAAGTGAATTTTCGTGTTGTTTTGACACTTTCCTGGTGCTACTACCATAAAATAGGACTGCTTTTACAGATTAGAAGTTGATCAATAACGATTTATTGATTAATTACGAACACGTAAGGCTGTAAAGTAAACTCATGACTTACATTGAAAAGTAATTAGTTTTCATTAAGGTACCAGCTAGATTAGATAACTTTTTTAATATTAATATAAAATATTTAAAAGAAAACTAGTTTATTTGGTTTATTGTGGCCATTTTTAGATAAAATTAAAGCATTTTTTGCATATAAGCTAAACACTGTGAAAAAAAATTCTATCGTCTAAAACAAAAATTACTTTGAGGATTTCATTTAGGAGGCTATCATTTTATTTTATTTTATAACCGTCGTTGAACAGCCGACCCAACTTAATGGGTTTACGGCTACTAATGTTCAACTCCGTAGCCTTGTAATTTTGAACCCAATCCAGAAGACAAGGGAACTCCTGGATCGAGTATTGGGAGAAATTTGCCTTCGTGGAGGACTTTTTGATGGAGCTAACCCGCATTTGCGTTACATGGAGAGGAAGACCACGAGAACCTCCCACGGTTAGCCTGACGGCAAGGGGACTCTAACCCATGATCCGTCTACCACTGAGGATATTTCACGTCAGCACTGTGGTCAGTGCAAGCCGGATGCGGAATTCGTATCGACTGGGATTCGAACCCGGTTCGCCTCATTGGAAGGCGAACGCTCTATCCCCTGAGCCATCGCGGCTCGAGGCTATCATTTATATTTTGTACAATTATCTTAAAAGCAAGTGCATAGGGGAGTTAGGGGTCAATGTAGTTAAAAGAGCAAATTTTTAAAAACTTCCGCACTAGTCTTTGTTAAATTACATGCATAAAAAACATAATCTTTTAATCCGTAGTTCAAGACATGAGTGCTATAATCATAAAAAGTCACGAAGAATTGTCGACATTTACAAACGATATTACAAACAACGTAAGATACCGTTGTTATGTTGGTGCAGAATAACAAAAAAAATCTGATTTTGAGATAAGCGCCTTTAAACACTGATTTTGAAGTCAACTCATTTAAAGATCGATTTTGAGTTAAACACCTTTAAAGACAGATTTTGAGTTAAACTCATTTAGAGACTGATTTTGAGTTAAACGTCTTTAGAGACCTTGCACAAAAACTGCTATAACCTTGTAAATAATATGAATACAAACAAAAGTAAAATGCTTTTAGAAAGATTGCAGGACAGGGATTCTAAATTTATAATAAACTCAATTTCGATCATGTTTACCCAAATTCATATTTTTTCACTAGTCAGATACCTTAAATTACTGTAAAAACGCTATAAAAAACGATTATGCCTTTTTTTCGAATAAATGAATTACCTAGAAATTAATTCTAAAGATTTATGCAAATTGAAAAAGTGCATCTTCTTATGTAATTAAGTAAAAAAAAAAAATTAAAAAAAAATTACTTGTAAAGCAAACAGTTTGTTGAAAACTAAAAAACTAACATTTCATTTATTTAAAAAATAGTAAGCATTTTTGAACATAATATGCGTTACATGCTCAAAAAAGCAATTAAAATTAAACTCGGTGGATAGAAGAACACCGAAACAAAGCAAAAAAAAAAAAAAAGTAACTCTGACAAATTTGAGTTTCTCCTTTTTCATTCGAACTAAGAAACAAAAAGAGACATCTCATGATGGAAAAACTCTTTTTTTTTAATTTCTTTTTTAGGTTTTCCTTATGAGTATTTATTTTCTAATGAAGATTTCAATTAAGTTAATTTTCTGTACAAAAGAGTGAAGACGGAAATCTCGAGGGTATGCGCAAATAAGTACTTTTCATGTCAAAAGAATGTAGTTACTGAAATTTTTTAACGAAGAATCGAAGTAAAAATATTTATTTTTCTTTGAGACTCTATTTTGACTGGTATAAAAATAAAAATTAAATATATTAAATTTGAAGCAAACAGTGTTTGAGATGAAAACATGCAAAATATTTTGCGAATTTATAAAGAACATTCTAAGCTTTTATTTACACAAATAAATTTTTTAGCCGTCTTTTTGAACTAAACATTTCTCTGAAAAACCAAAATATTATGTCATTTATGATTATTTATTTTATTTTTGATAAACAAAATATGAAAAAGAATTAGGTTTGAGTACGGTGAAACGTTAAATTGAAAGCATGAGCATAATTAAAACTCCCCCATGATTATTGCTTCTGTCAATATGGATTAGTTATATATTGTTATATTTTAATTTATTTTATTTATAATCACCGAATTCATATAGAATTTAGTTTTACAAATAGTTTAAAAATATATATTTCGTTATTTTTAGGTTTTAAAGAATAGCGAAAATTTCATAAACACCAAAAACATTTTCTTAAAAAAAATTTAAAAAATGCACACTAAACTATTACAACACTAAACTATGTGATTAACACTTGACGTATATGGGGCTCCGGTGTCTCTTTGCGTATTTATTTTGCTCTTTAATTGTAAGAAAAAAAATATATTTTGGTGTTTTTTAATTGTGAGAAACTGTCTAATAGTTACTAAAAAATCTGTAAGATTATCTGAATTATATTTGTAATAAAAGGCAAAATCCAAAAACAACTAGATTTAAAATGGAGGAAAAAAAACTTTTTTTTCATTTTTATTCAAAAATTTATCAATATTTTATTTTTCGAATTATAAAGAATCAATGATGAATGACTGTTTCTCTTAGATATAAATAACTGAAAATAAGTGCAGATTTGAAAATCAATGGTTTGGAAGTAAGCCGTATTTGAATGATTTTATTTTTAACGGAAAAAAAAATGACATGACGTTTCATACTGTGTTTCATAGCCATATGTTATTAAAATGCAAAGCAAAATATTTTTTACTTATTTTGTTATAAGTTGATACAAAATATTGAAAAAAATAGGAAAATTATTTCAATAAGATTCCTGCGTCAAATTGTAAATCTCATGGTTCAGTCTTGTAACCTATGCTTTCTTTAAGATGGTTCTGCAAAAATCGTCCTTATCCTCTTTTTTTTATTTTACAAAGATAGTATTTATTTCTTTTAAAATATTTTTAATAGCAATGCGTATTACGCGTTCATTTGATAATTCATGCTCATAAACTTTTTTTTTATCTTTGCGTTCAACTAAATTTTTTTTATCACTGGCTGAGCTGACTTTTTTATTTAATTATTTATCTAATTTTATTAAATAGCTAATAGGTTTGCATAACTCTAAAAATACTGTTTTTTTTGTATAAATCATCATAATCATCAATTCTCCGACGGCCTAGATTTGGCCCTGGCCTTCTCAAGACATTTTTCGTATAAATACTAGATTAATATATATAATTTAATTTTAAATTATATTTTATTTATTCGTTTATTTATTTCATTAACGTTTGAAATTTAAAATAAAATCCTTTCTTCTTATCTTTCGTTTTTTCAGAAATTTATTTGAATTTTCATACAAAATGTAATTGAAAAAAATTCAATTCTGTCGTTAATTGCTGAAAAAAAATTATAAGAAATCTTATATCATATTCTTATTGAATAAATACTCTTTTTCCTTTAATACCATGCCGAATTAGTTTGTAAATATCAGCTTTGCATGATATTGAATTATATAGTAAATTATTATAGTAATATTGTACATTATAGTTTGCGATCTCCTGCCACAGGTCTTGGGTTCTATCCTCGGGCAAGGTAGGCACAGTCTTTCTTCCCTTCAGCCGGTCGATAAAATCAGTACCAATCATACTTGGGGACAAAACAAAAGGGGTTCCGCGTTCGGCTGACCACCTAAGCGGAACATCAGCTCCTGCATCCCAGAACACAAGGTTAAGAAAACTGAAATGGGAACAGTAAGGTTTGAACATTTATGGCTGTCACAACATTGAGTTTGGTTTATATTATGGAAAAATGTTATTTATATTCTTACTTGATCATAAGACACGCAGTTAAAATACATGCTTCAATCACGAGGCATATGAAATTAAAGAGGGTCAAATAAAAATTGTTCCGTAGTGATGATATTTAATTTCTTTTTTTTGAACCAGTGTCAAGGAAAATACAAACAAGTAGTAAGATTGAGGAGGGGGGGGGGTTCCTTTATATTTAAGCAATAAACATTTAAAAACTTTATCGAAGTTAACAAATCACTAGTGAAGAAAGGTTCAGTTAAAAACAAAGAAGACTGTCTGATTACCATTCAAAATATAAAGAAATCGGAAGACGATTGTAATAAATATCTCCAAGCATCGTAAGACAAACGAACTGCAATTTCTTACTCTGTATCTCGCTTTTCTTGATAGTGATTCGACATATATTGAATGTGTTATTGTTCGTCCTTTTTGTTACATTTTTCTATACAGTGATTTGATAAATTTCGAAGGAATATTTGCTTCTTAATTGCTTGATTACGATACCTACTCTGGATACTTCGATATCCTAACATAATCATATGTCCTGAAAAAGTCCGTCATCATGAGTTGAAGATTGGCAGTCATAAACTCAGAATTCGATTGGCTATTCAACATCGGTTATGAAAAAGAAAATATGGGTTGTAAACTAACTAAAGAAAAAAAAATGTAAACTAACTTTTTTCTTCTTTTCAAACTTAAATTTACAAATTAGTTATTAGGTTAGAAAGTGAATAATTATTTGGCCAAAGAAATACCTCTGATATTAAGTTTATTATTTTCTAGAAATTTGAATAAAATATTTATGTAAATTTTTTTAAAGCAAAAATCAATTTATTTAGCATTGCAACAGCATATGAAAGTTCTACTTAATTCTTTACATAGAAAACGTTAACTAAAATTTTATTCTAAGTTAATTTATGCTTGCTTTTTTCAGTCAAAAGGTAAACATTTATTTATTTGCAAAAGCATAATTACAATATAGTTATAAGTAATTATATTATGGAGTTGCCATTTATCCAGAGAATAACAGTAATTTCGTAAAACAATCGAAATACAAAATGATACATAATAGTTGCATAAAATAATTTTACACAAAAAATAACATCTGAAAATCATATCTAAAGCATTAACAAAATAAAGCAACACAAATTAATTGCCATATCTTTTAATCTTAAAATTAGTTTTGAACTTTTAACAAAATCTGCAACTTTTTCAAGACTTGTATAACTTTTTAATCTGATTCAATTATAACAGATTACATGTTTGGAGCAGTAGTTAGTCAAACTCATTAGGGAAATACAACTTCAGAATATAGAATTTCAGTTTTTACATCAATTTTGTAGACAAATCATTAATCATTCAGACATTTAATGTTAATGTGTTCATATATTTGAAATTGGAACATAGAAATGATTATTTCATGGAAAATCCTTAGACTTTTAAAATCCAATTAGCTAGTTCCTAAAGAGATTATCAGAACTTTAATGACTATCTTGCCTTGTGAAGAGACATAAATTTTGGATTTTCGATGTTTTCTGAAAATGTAATTACAAAACAATTAGATAATTTTAATTACTTTGACGCCTTCGGGAAAATAATTAAATACTTAACATCAAAAAAAAATTTCATCTTTTAATCTTCCAAAGCAATAACATAATAAGTATTTCAATGAATTTAAATTGTCCTTTATTGCAAATTTATTGTCAAGTACAAATGGAAATTTTTTTCGACTATTTGATAAAATATAATACGAAGATTAACTCAGTCAGAATTAAATTTTATCTAGTATAAATTTATTTAATGGCACTTTTAATTTTTTACGTTTTGCATGACAATCTCAAAAATTATGAACATTCGTCTCTACTTATGATCTGGCACGTTTTAATTAGTTTGTCATGTAATTTTTAAAATAATAAAACTAGGCATTTTTAATTTCAAAAGAGATCAAATTAAAATCACTACTAAATTTTACGAGGCACATGAACTGTCTGAAATAAACGGAACATATATTGGTTGCTGTGGCGAAAATTCAGGTGTCGTTGCAGTTTGTATAGTAATATAAGTTGAAGATTGTGATGAAAACAGGATAATGAAAATGACAGTTGAGGATGAAAACTGGATCATAATTAATAAAACTTTTATTTAGTAGTATTTGTAGAGCTCGAGATATTAAAATTTAATTTTATCCATAAGACTTTCGGTTAAATAAATTTTGCATAACAATATTAATAAGGACAGGCCATGGGCCATCACCTAGACCAATCCCCATGACCTGCCTAATCGAAAGCCAAATTAAAATATAATTGAATTGTTCTCAACAGACCTTTTTAATCATGAGATCCATGGTTGCCGAATTATCGAAAATTAACATAGCCAAAAATAAAGCCAATCCCCCATAATCAATGTTAGGTTTGAAAAATACCCTGGCGACTGTGAGAATTATTATAACCATGTAACTGAGGCACATATTTGTGGTAAGAAATTTAAGAATAAAGAGTTGTAAATAGATTTTTGTTTTAGTGAATTAATGAGTCTACATTTGTATTAAAATAAAAAGTTAGCTGTTACATTGAACGATAAAAAAGAATAAAATATTTTCTGTTTGCTTTTAAATAAAAATTAACTAATTGATTTAATTTAAACATAATATATTTAGGAATGATTAAAAAAAATAAATTTAAGTAATCACGAAATTTTAAGAGCTAGGACATATGTAATGTCCATTGTGGCATCACATTGGTTATGTTGTTTATATAAGATTACGTTATTTATGTTGTTTATATAAGTTCCAAATTCGGAAATAAACTTATTTCCATCTTCATTTTTGTCTTTACAATATAACAATGCCTAAAGGCACACTGAGGAAAATGTATGGCCAAAACTAAAATAATACAGTAAAATTCACCGTCTTTCCGGCTCTATGGGAACATTAAAAACTCTGTAATTTTTACCAAAGCGCTTGGGTAATTATTTGGTGAAATAAACAATAAAATACAATCTTATAAATTGTGATAAAATATTGGTTAATGTAGTAAATTTATCATGATAACTTTTAGAATGCAATAAAAGTCATTTATTTGGTTAAATTCAATTAAAAGTTTTGTAATTTTTGCTAAAGGTGGATAAAATTTGAAGTCGGTAAATAAATACAAGAATGCAAGGCATAAAATAAATATTTATCACACATCCATAAATAAATGTTTAATTATATACTATATCTATAATTAAATTAAGTCTGACTAATCTTAGAAACATTGTTAAAATGATATAATTTATGAAATGTAATATCCAAAAGGAATTTTGCGTGTAACAGAAATAATCTGACGCAAAACCTTTAATTTATTTGAAATTTCTCTTTCAATAAATCATAAAATTATAAAACGTTGCCACCGAGAGAATTGCAGATCTAATAATAAAATTAAGGTTTGATTATTTTTCCCTAAGACGACTTAAAAATGAAAGAAAATTTTAAACTATTTCGTAATAATTATAACATTTTATCTAATTTTAGTTTTTAAGTATTATAACTACAAATGTTTACAATTATCATATGCTCTCCTCGTAAAATTCAATTTTGAAGAGAATTCGTTTACTCGTTTATTTAAAATTAAAATTATATGTTTGACAGAATATTTAAGTAATTTTAAATTCCTATTAATTATTTAAATTTTTACATGACTTCTAGTGGAGAAGAGAAAATTGTTGTACAATATTTCTATAAATAATTAGCTGACAAGCCATTTAAAATACATTTACAAACAAAATTATAATTTAAATAATTATAACTTAGGATAAAAATAATTACATCTATACTAGCATACTTTAATATTTGAATTTGAAATCATGAGGTTAATCTTATCGTCCGTGGCAAATAATATTGAATGAAATTTATTAAATATGGTGCATAAGTTCATTTTTTTTAAATCACATATAATATTTCAAAGTAATACTTTTTTTTAAATTAACTTTATTTTTAATTTCCTAAATTATTTTTTCAGTCATCTTCCATTAAATTGTTCTAATATGTAAAGAATTTATAGCAAACATTCATAATATTTAATTGGAATGCATATTTACAATGTAGGTAAACGTTTATTAAACTATTGGACTTTATTATATTGTTAATGACTGTTTTTTTCAAAATAATAACTATATTTTTTTAACAACGAAGTCAACATCGAAGAGCCATTACATTATGACCACGCTCCATCTATAACAATGGGCTCGCCCAGGTTTTCATGGTTTCTCGCCCAGGAACAATGTTTTCATGAGGCACATTAGGACCCATATTCCTCATAGAACAATCCTTGACGTCTGTAAGCTACTTGAACATAGTTTCAGACCACGTTCACCCATTCATTTCCTGCAGAGGGTGGTGTTTACCAACAGGATAATGCACCATGTCATAAGGGTCGAATCGTCATGGATTGGTTCGAGGAACATTCCAGTGACTTTGAAGTCCTGTTTTGGCGCCCAAATTCACCGGACTTTAATCCAATAGAGCATTTGTAGTCCTACTTGGAAAACCAAATTAGGTCTGCCACGCTACCCCCTTGCAATGTGATGGAATTGCAGGACCATTTGGTGAGCGCTTGGTACCAGATACCTCAGACTACTTATCAGCACCTTGTGGAATCAATGCCAAGGCGGGTTCTAGCAGTTTTGAGGGCTAAAGGTGGTCTTGCATGTTATTAGCAGGATGGTCATGATGTAATGGCTCTTCGGTATATATATATATATATATATATATATATATATATATATATATATATATATATATATATATATATATATATATATATAGTACTGTATTTTATCGTCTCCGTAGTCGATCCTATTTTTTTTTATTATTTTTTTTTTTGGTAAATAAAATGCTGTTTTGATATTCTTTATAAAGATTCTGTGTTTGATAAAAATAATGCTTGTGGATATATTGTATTCGAGATACCCTTGTTACATTTTCTGAAAATATTACGCCAATGAATAGAATAGCACTAGTTTTTATACGATTATTCAGATAGGACGCTTTTGTGTGTGATTTCTTAATCTAAATTATAGCCTGCACTAATTATTACCTCATAGCAGATGATCCCCTTGAACCATTAAGAATGACTACTGGAAGTTTAAAATCCCATCATTAGATCAAAAGTTATTGTTATAGTTATATTTATTTATTTATTATTTTTTTTGACACATAGTAAGATAAGATCGTAGCATGATATGCAAATCTCGTAGGAAAGGAAACGTAATTATTTTCTTTACAATAAATATAAAATTATCGTTATCAATTTGTTTCATAGAACAAAATGAAATCATATTTAATGATCAAACAACCACATTATAAAGCTTCATTCAATTGTGATAATGGAATTTTGAAAAGGGTAGCAAATTTTGTTTTTTAGAATTTACAGAAGAATGCAATACAGGGAATTTCAATTTTTACACGTTATCTAATGCATCGTTTTGCCTCTTCATTACGTGACGAGAATACATACTCTATGTCATTTTAATCACGAATTTGTAACGAGATTTCTAACTATTTATGACAAAACTGTGAATTCAACACCATTAAGATTTATTATTTACGATTCTTTTATTTTTCCTTTGTCATCACGCTTTCAATTTGTACAAGTTTTTGAGTGATGAAAAGTGAAAAAGATAAACGTTATTAATAATGACAGCTAATCCCAATGTTTTCCCATCCATTATTTTAATTGCACATTTTCTAATTAATTGTAAGGGAAACAATATTAAAAAAACAATTAAAATTCTTTTATTACTTTGTGGTTTACTAAGTATAGAGAAAAACATTTTACGGTCATTATTGTAAATTTTATTGACCTTGTTTTGAAAGCTTTTTTTTCCTTTACTTTATAAGTGTTTTTGTTAATTGATTAAATTATATTAATTGGATACTTAATTACTTCGAATATGCGTTATGAAGTCTTAATTCAATAAAAGCATATAATTGGCGCAAATTTCTCCTCGTTTTCATTCGTTTAAGGGATATAAAACAATTTATGGCTGACCTTTACTAATTTAAGCTACTGATATAAACTATCCTGGAAATAAAGTATAAGTATTAGTTAATACACAGTTGCAGTTTCATATATTTCAATTTTAAACTTCATAACATATAAATTAAGTTTTAAAACTGTATTATAAACTAACACTTGTTTTATGGTTAATTAAGAATTAAAAAGGTAAAGCACTGAAAAAACCCATAAAATATATGATTTTGTTTTGATTGAGAATAGTCATAAGTGCCTAGATTAACGAACTGAAGGAAGCATAATTTGATAATTCTAATAGTAATAATTAACGAAAGAGTCGAAAGATCTCAGTGATTCAAATGGACACTGAATTGCATGAAATGGAGGTCACTGAACAGAAAATATTTTATAGTAGAAAACATTTAAATGAGATAACTATTCGGGGGATTGTAAAGTAATGTCACTTCGGCGAATTAAATATCCGTTTGTCTTAAACACCAGAAAGTAGATTGATTCGGAGTAGATCGAAAAAACCTTCCTTTTTTTTGATCTACTCCGATTCATTTTCGATCCGGCATTGAGAGGTTGTTGCGAACGAGAGCGAATACATTATTGATTAAAAATAAAATCTTGATAATAAATTTCAAATGCACCGAAACGACATTATTTTTCGGTCCCCCTAATAATAACCATTTAATTACAAAAAATAAAGTATAGTTTGAAAACGGTCAAATATCTCGAAAAATAGACATTGAACCGATAAGTTAAAAAATGCGCTTTCAATATTTTTCTAAAGGTACTAATGATACCAAACTTGATTTTCTAGCCCACCTAGGTTTGTGGTGGGGGCATCTTTAAATCTCAATTATGAGCCCTTATTTTTTATTATTACAAATTTGTATTATCTAGAAAAAGTAATCCTATTTGAACTTTAAGTTTATGTATTTTGTTTCACACAGGACGCTTTAACGGAGAAAATTAAAATACAGTACTAACTGTTAAAAATGTTGGTTCCTTAAGATCCATTTAGTCAAGCAAAATAAAAACAAAATTGATTCAGTGTTTTTATTTTGATAAAAAAATCGACAAAGAAAAATTGAAAAATGTCCATTTTTATGTCCTTAATCAGATTGGTCTTCAGATTCCCCATTGAAAATTATGTGTACTCCATTTAAATTTTCACTGTTACAGTGCCATTTATGATACAAATGCTTAAATCTATAGATCTAATAAGTTTAAGGGTTAGGTCAATTAATGGTAAATATGAATTGGTCAACGAGATCTGGGGTTAAGTGCGCTTGCCTTCCAACGAGGTGAACGGGGTTCAATTCCTAGCCATGACTGGTTGGTTCGAAATCTGCTCCTGGCTTCCACTAATCACAATTCTGACTTAAAAAATCCTAAGTAGTAAACGTATCATGGGTTAGAGTCCCCTTGCTTTTATTCTAACCGTGGGAGGTTCCTGTGGTTTTCTTCTCAATGTAACGCAAATACTGGTTAGTTTCATCAAAAAGTCTTCCACGAAGGCAAGTTTCTCCCAATACTTGATCCAAGAGTTTCCTTGTCTTCTGGATTGTATTCAAAATTACAAGGCTACGGAGTGGACCATTAACAGTCGTAAACCTTAAATTTGGTCGGCTTTTCGACTACTCTTATAAAATAAAATAAATTCATTTTTTTAGAATTAAAATCCGCAATACAAAAAGGGTTTCATTATTAAGATTTCAAAGTTATTCTGACCCAACATCTAAGGTGAGAGACTGGAATATCAAGCTGATATCATTAAATACACTCCTCAAAAGTGAAATTGCAACACCAAGAAATAATGCACGTAGCTTCATGCAAATTTCAGGAGCGATAGTAGTGAGATGGATATGCAAATGATTAAAAAACCGACTAATAAAATCATTATAAAGCAATTTAATCAATATCTAATGTGGCCACCTCGGGCAGCTATACAGGCCTCAATCCGGCGAGGCATTATTTCTTGGTGTTGCAATTTCACTTTTGAGGAGTGTAGCTTTTAAAATAAACTATTGATAGTGGTTATTTTCACTTTTTTGATTCGAAGTCTATTTATCTAGATATTTGGCCGTTCCCAAACCTTTCTTATACCCTTTATAATACGTAAGATAAATGAATAGATATTAAAAAATTTTTCAAATGTTCAGTATAAGTTCAGGTAAGTCTAAAATAAAACATTATTTAATGGAAATTAAAGAATTAAAGTAATACTAAAAAAGTTTTTATTTATCTAGTTGAAACGTGCATTTAATGGTAGTTTGATTTTAAATTTATTATTTTCTTTTCATACATAAATGTATATTATATTAAAAGAGAAAAAAAAAGTACGGTAAAAAGTAGTCGCTCTCATGACAGAACATTCTACTGTAAACTCAATATTAACCGTAAAAAATGTACAACATTAAAAAATAGAAAAAGTTAAACATTATGAGAGAATTAGTACATATAATTAGCAAGTAGGGGTTAAGTGATAGTTAGTAAGAATTCAAAACCTTTAAATTTACTACTGCAATAACCTCTATGCACTCCCGTCAGAAAGTCTATGCTACCATGATATTCTATTTGTTTTTACCTGGACTACTTTCTTTAAATAGTTAATTTACTGTAAGAGCTCAATTTTAAGAGACTAGATTTTTCAAAAATATTTATTTCTACAGTTACATTACAGTTTACAGTAGACAAGTAAAGTTTATTTATTGTTTATAAAAATTTTAACTCGTATAAGATATACACTTTATTTTAATGTATTTGCTGCAACAGTAAATCGTTGCTAATTTGAACAATATTATTGTTTATTTGAACAATATTATTATATATTTGAATAATATTATTAAATATTTGAACAATATAATTATATATGTGAACCATATTATTATATTTGAACAATATTATTACATTTTCATACTCAATACTATGATTTAAATTGAGCTGAAGCATTGTTTAATTTAACAAATTTTTAATAATAATATTTAATTATTATATTATTTTTATTAAAGTTTTCGCCAAATTTTGCACATTATGGGTGAAGTTAGCGATATTCGAAGCAATTGTGCAATCATATCGGTTTTTTATTCACCATTACTTCAGAAAAATCTTACCCTGATAAGTTTTACTGCGTAGGTATGTAAAATTGTTTAAAATATCCTAATTAAATATTTAACGAAACAAATAAGGAAACATTTTATATTATTCATTCATCTTTTGATAGATCACAATTCTTAGCAAAATTTTTTAAAAAAAGAACTTTTTTCTTTTGAACGAAAGAATTAAATGATTCATTTAATTGTTAAAATAAAAATAAATATCACGTTATAACAAAGACTTAACTAAACTTAATCTGTGACGCTTATTAAGTTTAGTTATTTTACTTTGACTCAAAATATTTGTCTCAGTACTTTGCTCAAAATAAAATACCTGACTTAACCCTTACAACATTCCAAAGCCCTGCATCAAGCAGTTTGGGGGGGGGGGGATATTTCTAGGCGAAAATAGTTGAACAACAATAAAAAAACAGTATTGTGGTTGTAAAGAAGTTTTAAGGGAAAAAGCAGAACGAAAATAGGGAAAATGCTAGGAGGAGGGAAAAGCATCTTCCTCCCATTAACTTGGAAGAATTTTGGAAGAACCGAAAATGGGCACATACTTCAGGAAGTAAAAATAATAATAATAAAATTTTTTGGTGAAAAATGCTCCAGCCGTTGAATACGGTGGAAGTTGCATAAAGTGTGAAATAAAACCAGGGCCCATTCAAAACCACTTAACACCCATGCGTGTTCAGAAATTTAGAAATGATTGATACTTTTTTTTATTTTTTATTTTCATCGCAATTTTTCTGCTTTTCGAAAATACTTCGGTTGAGAAAAGAAGCTTCCCTTTAAGCACATATGCTTTTTTGTAAGCATTGCAACACTGTTGGTATGTAAGGGTACTTTTTGTTTTTGAAAGTGGCGAGATCTTCTTTTATGCATTTTGCTACGGCTTACACTCGTGTGCTTTTGAATATGGTTTTTGTACGTTTTGAGTGATGGCATGTCCTCTATATAAAAATAAACTTAAGCCGAGGAGCTTAGATTTTCCTTTACTTGAAAAATAAACGTATGAAATATTTTATGAGGACTTTCTTTTTCAACATTCCGTAAAGTAATAAGATGGTGTTCAATACATTTAAACTGAATTATTTAACTTTTAATATTTTAACTATTCTTCTTTAAAACGGTTCTGTACCAAAACGCTTCATCAATACGTATCGATTCATCAAAACGTTTCATAGGTACATATTTTGTTTTATATTAGATATTGTTATAGTGCACCACATACATTGAACAAAAATATTTAATTTTCAATGATTATTTTAAAACTACTTTACTTTATCACAGATGTTGAACAGCTAAAGCATAACAGGTCAACTCATCTTCATTGAAAACTTTTTTTAATTAAAAAACCCCTACATATGTGGTACGTGGAGATGAAAGTCACAAAAACCTTTAATGGTAATCCTATTAATAGGACAAAATATTGTGCAAGCTTATGTCACTGATTTGTTTGCATGCAATAATTATATTACGTGACATTTGTTTGCGCCAAATTACAAATTGCCGTACCATAAATTGTATTTCAATTTTTCCCCCTGAATATTATTTTACTTTATTTTAATTTAGTTGGGATATAAATCATTCTAATAAATAATAAAACTTATTTCATCGATAATTTGTATATTACTTTTTCGAAGGTGATTATTTAATTTTTTTTAAATATTTTAATAATTTTGTAACAATTTGTAGTAATTTCGAGTACAATAAAGAATGCTTAGTTTAAAATAAATTATAGAAATACGAGATATTTGATAAAGGGAACTACTAATATTTATATAATTTCATTGCACTTTAATATTCAGTAAGGAAGATATTTTATGAAAACAAAAGATACTCGTATATATTTTTTTTATTAAAAAGGAAAGTAAAATATTGCCCAGTTCTGCCTCGGACATGGTGCAGAACCGGACGACTAATCAAACAAATCTATAAAACTATTAGGAATGATGAAAATAGCATTTTTTTTTCTATAATCATTTAGTGTTGAATGAATATAATGCTTAAACCTTTAAAACTGGGATTGTAAAACAGTATGAGTTATACAATAATACAGTGTACGTAAAAAATTTAATACATTAATTTAAAACAATGTTTAAACTTAAAAGACACATATAAATCTAATCTAAAAGGGAGCTTTAATATTTCTTTTTAAAAAAATCATATCTTTTTTTCCACAAATTTAAATTGGGTGCGTTGCTGGTTAATAATCTGGTTAGAGAGGAAAGGTCGATATATATATATATATATATATATATATATATATATATATATATATATATATATATATATATATATATATATATATATATATATATATATATATATATATATATATAGTGTTTAATTGTTTAAAACTAAATTTACCTAAAGGTAATTAACATGCATTAGCCATTGTGGTATATACACTCTCCTTAGTTAAGAAAGCACCAGCCGATACAATGCAGAAACAATAAATCACACAACTAATGCTACTTCCTCTAAGGCTCAAGTAAACCGGCTAACTTTTCTTTACGTAGTTGAGCGTAATATTTTTTTCTATATCTACTGATTTCCGCTGGATGGCAGCACCTTTTAAATCTAAAACTCATCGAACTTAATATCATCCCGGTACTCCATTGCACCCGACTTCTCAAACTGCGCATTAAACGAAAAAGGGGTTTTGTTCGTAACCAGAGCTTAACATTCGCGCCTGCAGAGAGTAATCACACTATACTGTTTTACGCGATCATTGATTCCGCATTTTTTTTTTCCACGAATGCCACAACGTGTAAAAATCTATGAGTTCCTAAAATGAGGATCGCGTCAGGTGATGGACTTTAAACAATTATAATGTATACAGCTCGTCATATTTTCTATATTCCTTTCACTGTTAGAAATCAATTACGACCATTTCAGTAAATTGTGATCATTTCTCCTAATTGATTAGTTCTCCAATTTTTATTTTAATGCAACTACCCTAGAATTGAAAATGAATCTACATAGAAGACACCCAAAGCACTTATAAAGAAATCAATAAAATTCCAGAAAAGGTACTAAGGGAATGTAAAAGCAGTGTACTGTCGATCCAAGAGACAAAACCCACCGTTAAATCTATCCCTAAGGTAATAAAAGAAAGATCCCTAATTACGCGTGCCCTACTTTCATCACTCTTCTCTTCGTCTCCTAAGTACAGCGCATTTAAGGAAGAAGGCCTTTTGTTCAAAACCAGAGTTTAACACTTGAGCTTGCTAAGAGTAATCACACTTTACTAATTAACGTAAACTTTGTGTTCAGCGTCGAATTAATTAAGAGCACTTACTTATCTAAATCGTGCTGCTCATATTCATTCTTGGGCTTTCAGACACTTCAAGCAACTGTTCTAATTTCCGGACTTGACTCGTGCTATTGAACTTTTTGGGAAAAGTTTGCCGAGAACTTGAATTCTTTGAACAATATATATTCAAGCTGAATTACGGGAATCAAAATGGTATCTTAAACACATACGGGGATCAACTTTGTTTTCCTATCAGTGATAATTACTTTTGTAGGTTGTGAAAAGTTATTTGTTTGCTTTTACCGATCGTTATTGTAAAGTTTATATGTTTCTTTAACGCATCGAATCGCTTCGTAAGTACTAGTTGGGATTAAATTGGAAATTTCAAAACTTCTTTCGTATAATTTGCCTATTTATGTTTTAATTTAGTGATTAAAATGTATTATGTATAAAATGCTTCTTAATCTTAATTTTACTACATAATTCTTTTTTGACTCGGGCACTTGAACTGTTGGAAGAACTTAGATGGGAACTTGCTTGCTTTGAACAATATAAATTCAAACTTGAATAACAGGAGTCAAAATAGCATCTTAAGTACATATGGGGATCAACTTTGTTAGACGGGGATCAAGTTGTGAATAGTTAGTTATTTGTTTGCTTTTACCTCGTTCGCATTGCAAACTTATTATATATTTCCTTGACTCATTTAATCGTTTCATAAATGCTAGTTGTGATTCTATTGAACATTTAAATCAAATTAGTTCATAGAATTAGTCTATTTTGGTTTTTATTTAGTGATTTGAAATGTAATATGTATAAAATGTACATAATGAACATGTTTAATATTACTATGTAAAAAATGTACATGTTTAATATTGCTATGTAAAAAATACCTTTGTTACTCATGTACATGAACTGTTGGAAGAAGTTTGATGCGAACTTACTTTTTTTGGAAAATTTAAATTATGGTAGATGATATTAAATAAGGATAATTAAAATGATATCTTAAGCACATACGGGAGCGAATTTGTTGTCCTATAAGTGTCAATTACTTTCGTAGATTGTGAAAAGTTGTTTGTTTTATCGTTCGCATTGTAAAGTTTATAAATTTCTGTGATATATTCAATTTATTTCAAAGGACTAGTTGTGATTTAATTAAAATTTAGTTTCTAGAATTTTTTTTCCATGAATTTGCCTATTCTTGTTTTCTAAAATTTAGTTGAAATATATGTATAAACTTTAATTCAAGTAGGGCAAAAATATTAAAAAATGAATTTATTTTGTGAATATTAATAAATATTTAGTTAATTACCTTTGATACAAAATTAATTAATAAGTTGCAAACACTTTAGAAATTTTAAGGAAGTCATAAAATAAAATGCACTTAAGGTTTTAGTATATATTGAAAATGAGACGTAGAGGGAAATAGTGTTTCTTATTAGAATACGATTGGTTTTATGAATAAACATTAAAAAGTCAGATTATATTTTAATCATTTTAAATATTTTAATTAAAAATAAACAAAATAGTTCATTATGCTTAAAGACTGAGTATTATAAAAAAATAATTAAAATTTTTTTCTTCAAAATTTGCTCATTTTTCTTCATATATATCGTTAACAGTCTCTTACTAAAACAAACTTCTTTACCCAACAAAAAAAGTTGATACTACATTGCAGGTTGAAAAGTTTTTATCCCAGCTCATACGTAAAATCAATCTGTAAAAAAAAAAAAAAAATATGTAAAATTTAACGTTTAAAAATTCATTGTTTTAAATTAAATACGAATTCCTTTTAATAAAGTAATACATAACAGAACATTTTAATAAAAATAAAATCAAAATCAAGCCAAATTATGATTTGAAACACTCATCGTTTTAAAATAAATTCAAAACTTATGTTAAAACAATTATTGGTTAAACTATACCTCTTTCAATTTTAAAACTCTGCAATGCATTCAAAACATGCAGTTTTTTTTAAAAACAAAATTGACTAATGTTAAATCAATGGTTGGACAAATAATAAATATTTCAATTTTGAAACACTGCCATACATACAGGACATGCAATTTTTAAATGAAAAAATTAAAAACTTATTTCAAAGCAATCCGTACTTGAATGCAAACATTGCAAACAATCAATCTTGCAATTTTGAAAAATTAAGAATCCCGATGCATTTTGTAAAATTAAAACAAAACATATATAATCCAAACACATATTTTTTTAAACAAAAAACCAAAAAGAAAAATCTTGGAAAAAATGCTTGATAAACATAGAATGTTTTGAATTTAAAACAGTTATAAAAAAAAATATAAGCGATGCAAAATTACAATACTCATTCTTTTAAAATAGTTTAAATAATATCCTTAAACTCACAATTGCTTTTGTTTTAAATCAATTGAAATTTACATACATAGATTTTAAAAGGATTAAGCTTTTAATAAATATAATTCAAAACTTTGAAATGTTTCAATTTATACTAATTTAAAAATCAAATCATTTTTAAGTTTAAAATAATTTTAAAAAAATATGTAAGACACTGCTATTTAAAAATTTAAAAATACTTAAACTATTCTTGTAAATTCGTTGCTGCGGTATGTCTAAAATAAAAAGAGTGGTTTATCGCCCTTCAAAGTGTGCAAAATCCGATACTGGCAGAATATATTTTTACCTCTCCTCCATAAAATATTTGACGCAGTTACAAACCGCAGAGCTACATCTTTTTTGTTTGAAGCATCAGCATTTACTACCCCTATGAGATCTATAAAAGAGTATCAAACATGCAGAAATGTGTAAAGGCCGCAATCGTTACATAGTTTTGACCCTCATAACATATGGTTTCTCATGACTCAAGAGATAACTCGGAAGATATACTGCACTCTATTTTCCCATTGATACTTCTTCACATTTAAAGCCTAGAACACAAAATAAAATCTAAGCCGCAGGGGCAGAAATTTGTGAGGTGAACAGATATTCAATTGTTTTTATTCGAATATATTCTGAATCCAAGTGTTTAAAATGAAAAAAAAAATAATAAATGGATATTTTGAAATAAATATTATTTTAAAAAATAATTATCTGTAAGAAGTCATATTTTGTGAAATACTTTTTTCTTCATTTAATATCCTTTTAATTTAATAAACTCATTTAAACAAAAGATCAAAAATTTTAATAATAACATAAAAAGATACAAATTAATGAAACCAGTAACAGAATTGATATTTAATTAAACAATTAAGGCAATTTCAGAATTTTCGGACACAACTATCAAAATGTATTTTGATTTAATTTATAAAAATTTCAACGAATGCTTAATAGTAAAGTTTTATTATCAATAATTAATTAATTTATATTCAAAATTTTTCATATGATATACAACTAAGAGACTCCACATCCTACTCGACCTTTTACCACTTTTCTTTTTTTTTTCTTTCTTGAACGACAATATTCCCACAAACATCTATTTCAACATGCAAATTAGTGTATCTTTATGTAAGAATATTTATTTAATATGAAATTAGTAAGAAATAGACAATTTCTTAGATAAAAATAATTATCTGCAATAGAAAAAAAAATTACAAATTGTATCTTTGGAGTACAAATTGTGTGACTCAATGGATAGTTGTCCGTGTAAGGCTAAGCGCAGATGCCGCTAGGGGTTAAAATTCATCGTAAGACTTCTGGGTTACTACTTTCCGTTGATTTTAAGTCTCAACTTGAAAAAACGTACCATCCAATATTATTTTACCTGTAGTGTTTACAATATACCGCATTCTTTCAATCTATCTTTACACAAAGTAAACAAATCAGGAGGACTGAGGGAAAAGTGAGGGATGATACTCAAAACGTGCCTAACCTTACACTTTATTTATGCTGTGATATTAATTTTGTTACGTTAATTTTGAGCTCACGACGTGATAAAATTTTTAAATTACAGAAAACTCTTTTGAATTTTAAAATTTCGTGCAAATTTAAACACAAACCACGATAATAAAACTTTTGGGAATGCTAAGCCTGTCCACACATTGCCTCGTAAGCATAACATAAGAGGAGGGATACACCGGAAATTTTCTAAATTTCTTCCAGTTTTAGGAAACTTGATATTGTTTATATTTAGTCAACCATCCGTAAGAAGAAAAAATTAGAAGTAATTTTACTGGTTGACGAGGTTTATAAGAATTTTAATATGTAGCAGTTTTTATCGTTTTCATCAAGTTCTTTTTAATATATACGAGGTTTAAAATGAATGCTATGGCAACAAGCGATTTCTCTTTTTCTCCTTTTATTATTTTTTCTTCTCTTGATTGACATCCACTCGAAAGTGTGCTGTTGAAAGAAATTAAGATCTCGGGAGGATAAAATAAATATTCTATAACAATGGATAAACAATGTTTATATAAAGCAAAGAAGAAAAAAAAAAGAAATCACGAAAAGCATTTAAATTGTCAGTAATTTTCGAGCAAATTCGAATTTCGAGAAAAAAGAAGAAAAAAACTAATGTTTCACTTATCATTGAAAATTGACATTTCAAAAAGCAAATCTCAACTTTGTCGATACATTTAAGCATGCTGTACAAATTTCAACACTCTAGTTGAATTTCTATGGGGTATAGATCTATCAAAGCAGTTTTTTACTTCAAGTTTAACAGTTTATAAGTTTGGAACTAATTATCGAATCTTAATTTTTTTATTCTATCAAAATTCTTGTGCGAATTTCTATACACCTTTGTAATTTAAAGTTTTTATGTATTATAATTGTTTCTTAACAAAACAAAATTTTAGGTAAACCGAAAAATGTGAAGAAAAATTGTTATTTACGCAAATAATTTGCAATAACATGCAAGCAATTATTTTTTTTCAAATAACAAAAACACTTTTTAAATTTATAAACAATTATGGCCCTTTCAGTAAACAAAATGAATCTAAACAAAATGAATATAAATTATTACTTAAGACTATCTTACAAAATGGACAAAATCGACAGATTTTTAAACATTTTTTCAATCCCTATTTCAGATCCCGTGCTAAGCATTCTCCACCTCGACAATTGTGTTTTGGTGCGAGTATTTGTGAATGATTTTTTTTTTACCAAAAATAAAAATATATACTCCCCTCAATTCTGAAAGAGAATAAAAAAGTTTAAAGTAAATTTATCTGAACAAATCCTGTATTTTTTATTTAATTACTGTGATTTCCGTTAGATACGTCATATAACTAATTAAAAATATATTAAGTTCAGATAATGTAACGAGAGAGATTATGCAAGCAGGAGACCAACTACCGCAAAATTCAAATTACAACGTTTGTTCCCAAACACGCGATATCATGTTAAAAAAAATTTAAATACAGTTTGTGCCCAAAACAGATTATGTGGTAGCAAGATGCTCCAAATATCTTATCAGGACATATGCTTTCTCGTGACAATAACATAATATTGCATAAGGTTTATCTTTATATTACTGCTCTAGTCTAAAAAGTTTTCAAAAATCAACCCCAACATTTTCCTATTTCCATCTATCATAGACGATCAAGCATCTACATTTTTCATTCTCTCACCCATTCATTGCTCCTCTACTACTCTCCAACTGCAAAATGACTCTTGATTTGAATTTGCATTTTATAAAATAATTCAATTTGCAGTAAATTTGCATTTTGATTTTAAGTTTTCTATGGTAAAAATCAATCATAAGAAATTAAGATTTGCCTTTGGCTAAGAATTCCGTTCCGAAATTGGACTAATACTTTCGATATTTGGCTAATTTACTGGCTAATAATTTAAAGCGATGATGAATCAGTCAGTAAGTCAGGGCATGCCTTTTTAAATGTACAGTTCGGACAAATTTATTACGCAGTTAGTTAAAAATCTGTAAAATATTTAAAAATTGTGTATTTTCTAAAATAAATAATTTGTTTATCCCTCGGTATGACCAACTGTTTATTCAAAATATGAAAGAACATGTGAATCGCTTAGTGACTCCAGTATAATTTTAGTCGTGCCTAATACTTAAATAGATGTTTGTTGTGCCTTATATGTTAGCTTGTAGAAATATGGAATCCTATTAATGTCTTCATCTCAAGTATATGTGATCTATTTTAGCTATATCTCTACGGTTCATTTCTTCTACCAGTATATCTGAAATCTATTACCTTATAAATAAATCGAATGCATCTGTAGCCTTAATAAATTGTCCATATAACATCTTATATCAAGTTCTGCGTTCAGTATATTTCTATCAAAACATCTAATTGGAACAGGTATGTTTCTGAGCTACCCACTTCCATTTGTGGTCACAATTATTTCTCAAATTTCAGTATTAACACGTGCAATATCTACATCTAAGAAAATACTGTCGGCATCAGTACATATATCACATACTATTTACCATCGAATGATTTGCTACATGCTATTTAATCATCGGTAATGAAATCTCATTACCGATCTAAATGATCATAAATGAATCTTCGTTTTCGGAGGCTTCAATAAGAAAATATAAAACCTTAATTTATAAGGTTTCCTATTTTAGACTAATTGAGAAATTTAAGTGATATTTGGAAGCAATTAAGTGTCATTTTGCGACAATGTACATATATCCCAGATTCACCATCTATTGCTGTGTCACCTATTGCTCACCTAATATTAATAAAATGTTCATTAATAGTCCTTTAAAATGGCATCTTAATGGCCCGGGGGGGGGCTATCACTTAACAATTTCATATCCAAAAATAATTTTTAATTAGTGTTTTTTTATTCACGAAGAAACCGACGATTAAAAAAATATTTGAAAAATATTGTAATTCTCAACTAGAAAAATATTCAAAAAGATATATTTTCCTTTAAATTGAATTTTCCCCTGAAATCAGTCTTGAGGCCAGTGGTTCACTTGGTTATTGAAGCATCATAGTATTTAGAACAACATTTAGAAAATATTTTTCTAGCTAAAATATTATTGCATACAAATATTATTGTAGCTAAATTATTGCATATTATTACAACACTGTCAAAAATGTATATTTTGAAAGGAAGTTTAAGAAACACTTGCTCTAATACCATTTGTATCCCAGTATTTTTTTATAAATTCAAAGAAAAGTAATGTAAGGGCAATTTTAATTGAAAAAGCTAAGAAAGCAATTTAGTTTACAGTTTTTACTTTAATTAAACATGTAAAAAAAGTTATCCTGAGTAGGTATAGTTGTTACACAAAAAGAAATTAGATTTCTAGTATAGAAAAAATAGTTATAAATATAGATCAGATCAAAAAATCATAAGTATAGATTTTGATGATTTTATATAGATTTAAATTGTTTAATGATATAGTGTAAAAACTTAAATTGGCACGTTTTACAATTGTAAATTATTTATTACGTAATTATAAATTATTTATTATGACGTATTAAAAAAAAGTCAAGTTTACAAATTTTGCTTTTAATTTTTTTAAATCTTTAAACACTTTTATTATAAACATTTTATTATACATTCTTTAAATTGTTTACATTAAAAATTTATACTTATAAGAAACCTCTTAGTGGTCTTTATTTTAGTAAAAGGGTTAACAACACATTTCGTCCCCGATCAGGAAGGAAAACCTACTCTCATATAATATTTGTGAAATATTATTGCACATATAATGCATAAATTTTTCACAATTTAAAAATAATTTTTCTATGTAATGTTTTCATTTTATAGTGAATCACTTAACTTGCGTAGAGGATTATTGACGCATATCGACTAGTTTTTCTTCTCTTTATTTAACATTTTTTCGTTAAATTTAGTAAAAAACGCCGTTTACTTTTGATTCTTTTGTTAGTTAGACAAATTTAGTTCTGGGTCATTAATCATAAAAATTAATTCCGTCCTATATTGAAAGATTTATAATCATGAAATATAGGGAGTGTTGAAAAGATTTTCAAGTCTGGCAGGGTCCACAAAACTTTAACGTTGTTTAAATGTACTTAACTATATTTAGTCAAGTAACGTCATGAGTGACAAGACCAAAGATAAATGACAATGTACTTTAAAAGGAATAGAAAAAAAAAAGTAGAATTGCTTTACAATGGTCTAAAAAGAAATGAACTAAAGATTCGTGTCAACGATCCAAGTGCAATAAAAAGCTCTACCATCGATAAAAGGAAGCTCGGAAACTTTAGAAAATGTACAAAAAATGTTAGTGAATGAAAAGTTAAGTTTCAAAGTAAGAAAAAAAATCTTTGAAAATTCGTGCAACTCTTTCATTGCTAGGATAGCAAGAAACTTGGGTTATTGATTGACTTGCTACCCCCTAAAAAAGAAATTTTTTGTTCGTTCAGAATTTTTTTTATTGAGAATAAAAAAAGGATTCCGAACATTGAGAAAAATGCCTTTTGTTTCATTTTCTTTTTTTGCCTATATTCTTCTTTTTTGCCTATATTCTTCTTTTCCGGCCATTCCGCATAAGATCATTTTTTTCTTATGATAAAATGGGTGATCCAAATGTTCACACTTCTATTATGAGATGATAAAAATCCTGTTTGAGGTTTTTTTTTTTTTTTTTTGAACAGCACTGATATTTTTTTGCTCTGCCATTTTTAACTTTCGGCTAAAATATGGAGAAAAAATAGATTATATTAACTGGGGTATATTTATCTTGAATTCTTTTTATTGCATTATTTCATAAAAAAAAAGTTAATAGCACTCAGTTTATTTTTTTAGAAAGAGTTAGCAGATATTACTTTGAAATTTGGTTGGATATCACTTCGATTTATATTGTAATATTTTAGCTAAAGCAATTGAAGAAAGTTGTAATAAATTTTAATAAAGGTAGCTATAATTACCAAATTGGTCATCGTCTTAGGTCAAAATTCTGAAACCAAAGTAGAAATAGTAATTCCAATTATAAAGTAAAGCGCAATTTGTTTAATTTTCCTTTTTGTCTGAATTTTTGTTCATAGGTACTCCGCAAAAATAAATTTATTAAAATTATATTTATATTAATTATATTTATTTATTAAAAAAAAAACTATTCAAATTTTCAAATTCTTAATATGATAGAAATCCTCAATAAGATTTTTGGCGCTGTTATTTTTTCTTTTGTCTATAACGCATGATTGTATAATAAAACGGGTGATTTCAGCAATTTTAAATTTATTACTGGACCATGATGTATATCATTCAAGATTTCTTGATTTCATATTTTTAACTTTAGAAACGAAAAATATACGGATCATATTTAATTATTGCTTACTTATTTTGAACGTTATTTTATTACAATCTCTTTTTACTATACATATTTCTACTGCTGTTATGTTTTAACTATCAGTGACATTGGAATTCGTTAAAAAAATTTTTGTTGTTTAGTTCAGTAGAATTATTCAATGCTAAATTTTTAATTACGTTTTATTTTTAAAGTATTGCTATACAATTTTATTTTGAAATATTTTAAAATCTAATCTAAACTAAAACTTCGGCAGAAGCAAATTACTAAATGAAAAATCTCAATTTTTGTGTTTTATAATTATTGTTCCCGGTAAATATTTTCCCGTGCACGGTCTTTTTTTTTAAAAAAATACGTATATTTTAAATGTTTTAACTACGTTAATACAGATATCTAAGAATCTTGTGACTATTTTTATATATCATTAGTTATAGTATATGTTATATATGTTATATATTAGTTACAGATCTGAGTTATATATGATGTTGATTTTGTGAGTTGAAAATCAGGTTTATTAATGAGGTTTTTTTTTTGTCAAAAAAAAACGCATTTTCTACATCAGGTGTATATTTTTACCTCTGTCAATCTCATAACAACCCCAAATACACCTTATTTGTTTGAAAGGGTAAAAAGTACATTTGTTTCATCATAGCTCAAGCCACAGAAATAAAATATTTTGATAAGATTTAAAACACAAGTAACACCAAGGGTTGTTATAAAATTATTTTTCTGTTCATTTTTTATCCTTTAACTGTTAAGAACTGACCCTAATAATAAAGTATATGCAGCGAAAGGCTTTAAAACTACATTTAAAGGCTTAACGTGTTTCATTCTGGGCTTATTCTTCCACCCCAAAGCACATAATAATATGCTCTATTCATCTTCAAAAAGATTAAAACCTGTCTTAGCTTTCCAGAGGGAAAAACCGGAAAAGCGTTCGTTATCTCGAATTTTGTTTTTAAGCTACTTTGTTACTTTGTTCAACAGGAGGAAAAATACAATGAATTTGCTTTTCTAATTCCTGGAACAAAAACAAATTTTGACTAATCCTACTTATACGGGTATTTCTAGTTAAGATCTCGTTTATTCCTCGATTTTATTCATTTACTTTTTTAAAATAAATTAGACAGGATCATGAATGAAAAATAATAAAGTAACATGCTTTTTAAAGCTTCTGATCTCAGTGTTTTACGTTGTTGAAAGTTGGAAAATGTCGTTTAGCCAGATTCCTTGTCTAATTTGTTGAAGTAAAAATTTAAATTTTCTTTTTTCTACATTGGCCTTTGTTTAATATTTAACATAAAAAAAGGAACCATTTTATTGAATGTACTCAAAAAAGTTAAAGCATAGCAGTAATTTGTTGATAAACTGAAAAAAAATCTTTACAAAAATGTAAATGTATCATTTTTGTTTTAAGCGTTGCATTTTTTAGCTAGCAAGCGTTTTTAAGATTTCACAAGTACAAATCCTTTGCAAGATTTTATAAGGTTTTGGCCATTTTTCTACCAGAATTTTTAATGTTCTTATTAGTTTTTAGAAAATGAAAAGTAAAGTTCCCAGTTCTGGATCGAGTTTTTTTGCAGCGTATTTACTTCTCTACTCCAAAAATTAGTTTTGTTTTTATGTAATTTTGTTGCTGTTACTTATATTGGATTACCAATACCAGAAACCTACTTGAAATCAAGCAAAGTTTTAAGGCAGAGGGTGCGTTTTTTGTTTTTTTAGCGACGTAATCCATGGTGAAGGATATCACTTCAGTCACACACACGTCACAGACCATTTTATAGGGAAAACCCAAACATACTCCATTCATTGAAAGAGCGTTGAACGACCAATCTCTAATTCAGTACCCCCAGAGATATTGAATATATATGGAAACTTGGAAGAATTTGTGATCCCCACAGATTTAACGTTCTCTAGTCGCTTTATAATATAGCGAATTCAGAATCACGTTCTCACGACCACGAGTCCAACATTCTACCGACCAGGCTACCCCTACCCTTTTAATACAATAAATTATAAAAATGCTTTTAAATGTTGAATTTTTAAATATTAATAGTAAAAAGCTTTGGGAAAAAAGATTTGATCAAAACTACCAGAATATGGTAAGATTTGCCATGCTCCAGTTTCTATAGGAACACCAAAAAAATATATTATTTTTGTCGAAACAGATGATTGAGTGATGATTTTGGTTAAAATTAACATTAAAATATTGTTTTATAATATGTGATAATATTCGATAAATAAGGTAAAGTTTGGTAATTTTATAGTGATACCTTAGATCATGGCATGAAAACAATTTTTTTGGTTAAATTTACTTTTCAGATTCGTAATATTTACTAAATGAGCGATAACAAGAACTATAATTTTGAAAACCAGAATTTCCGGTAAACTGTTACCATATGAACGGAAAAATTAACAAATTACTGGTTTAAATACCGTATATTTAGGTTTTAATAATCAGGATTATGTTTTTTTTCCAGACTAGATATGTTATTACCACACAGTGTGGTAATTTTACCAGAGATTTCTTTCTCCATGTGAAATCTATATCACAAATATGTTAGCCTTTTGTATGTAACTTTCGATGTACTGGGATTGAAAATATAATATATATTTAAATGCTTTGAAAAGGTAGAGAAAAAAAAACTCTAACAGAATACAAATAAGTTTTTCTCCTTTTTTGACTTGAAAAATTTAAGTTTAGTAAGAATTTAATAAAACATGAAGCGAAATGTTTTTAGGAATATTTAAGATATATTCCTAGTCATTATTTTTCAACGAAATAGATTTGACTCGTTTGGTAAAGTAAATTAATTCTATAGTAAATGAATTAATCTCTGTGTTTTGCTTGCCCATAGAATAAAAAAAACCTGTAGGTGACGCCATCTTTTGGAGTATTTAAAAAACTACGAACAAAACATCAAGCATTAAAATCCCGTTAGTAAAATGTGGGAGAAAATTAATTTTTCCCCTTATTAAAAGCATTTAATTCAGTTTCGAGTAAATAATGTATAAGTCTTAAAAATATATATGATTAGTTAATTTTGTTAACATTACAAGAAATGTTCCTTTTTAATTTTTTTTTTCGAAAAATGTTAAACTTTTTGTCCTTTAAAAGCGATAATAATATGTTTTTTTTTCTTCTCTTTTTGATGTCGCCTGGTTAAAGAAAGAAGTAGAATATAATAATTAAAAAAATATTGCTCACTGAGTTAGTTTGCTTAAATTAATTTCAAGTTTTTTGAAGTATTTGAAAAGAAATTTCTCTGGACAAAACATTTTGAGAGAATGCTCTATTTTGTATTTCATGTATTTCATGGTATTATAAAGAAGAAAAAGTCATTTTTTTATAAAATCGTTTGATTAAGTTTAATAGAAGAAATATGCAATTAAAGTAAAAGACAAAACTTTTGCACGCGATTAGATAACGTAATTTATATAAGTTTCGTTAGTTCTTATTATTAATTAGATATAAAATTATTAAAATTTATTTTACTCCATTTTACATTTTGCACTGTTTACACATTTGCCCAATATTTTCATATAAAACAGTATTTCATACATTACTATATTGTTAAATATTTAATAAAATTCATTTCTCCAATGATTCCATAAAAAAAAATTATTAGGTAAATGCTGTGGAAAAATTAATAGAAAAAAAAAAATTTTTACATAAATCTGTATTTTATTTTTTAAGGGATCTTTGTCAAAATATTAATGCATTTCTATACGAATAACCTGTGGTAAAAAGTATTTTTAATGATGTGCATTTAAACCAAACATTATTTTCATGCAGCCATAATAAGCAATTGTTATGTTTATTTCCTCTTTATTCTTAATGACTTTACAACAAAATACTCATTATGTTTCTCAATAACTAACTTCATTAATGATGAAACTCACAGTTGAAATTTTTAAATGCAATCGTATCACTTTAAATACAAAAGTGTTCCTCATTATGAGTTTAATGGCTCTAATATTTTTTCGTACTGTTCGCATTTTGAACAAACTTTCATGGTATTATTAATTAACAATGAAGTAGAAAATAAGCCTAAAATATTTTAATGGATACAAGTAATTACAAAAGAGCATTTAAACAATTCGATGAAATGATTGTGAATTAATGAAGAGTGAAAAAAATAAACAAACTTTAGCCTTAAATGAAAGTTTATTTAACTATCCTCAATTCTAAAAGAAAGAATTTTCAGAAGTTGAAGTTAAAGCTTTTAAATGTAATTGAATAATATTTTGTAGTTTTTTTTTTTTAAAAATTTTTAAAAATAATTTTTCTTTATAGAATTTGTATATAGACGCATATCCTTACTTTAAAAAGTTTTATTTGACAAATAGTTTTGTTTTCCAATTGCTTTGTGGTACAAATACCACAAATAATTATTTTATTGATTTATGTTGAATTAATTAAACAATGCTGAATAGTTTATTAAAATATATTTCTAGAAACATTCATATTTGTTTCGATAAAATTGAAAAGAATTTTAATTTCACTGCACGCGTTGCCTGACAAAATATTTTGGGCGTGATTTTAGTAAAGATATTAAAAGGCATGCAGTATAAAAATTGTTTTGTGATATTTCTTAAGTACGCTAATTATTTCTAAATCTTCTATGAAACGCAAAAAAAATATTTTTTTTTAAAATTAGCTCTTAAGCAATTTTGCATATGGACAAATTTCAGATACAGATATCGTGTAATCACTATAAACTAATTCTCTGTTTAAGTTGAGCTGTAGTCTTAAAAACAATACTATAGAGGTTAAAAAGCCACTAAACTGATTGACAGGTTATAAGCAAGTACGTTTTTGATAATTACAATGAAATAGATTTTATTCTCACTGATCAAAGAAAAATATCGAAAGTAATGTTGGTTTTTGTTTTTTTTTTTTTTCAATAAAATTTTCTAATGTTTCCTGGTGATTTTTTTTTATCCTAGATCAATGAAATCGTCTCATTTAACAAGTAATTTTTAGTTTTTTGTGATATTTCATAATTGCACGAAAGTTTTTCTAAATTTTCTTAAAACATGAAAAAAATATTTTTCAAATTTAACACTCAAAGCGTTTCGCATACAGGCGAATCTCAGATAATTTTTTACTATTATAAACTGTTTACATGTTTGAGTAAAGTTGCAGTCCTCAAAAACCAGTACCAGAGGTTAAAATGCCACCGTACCTTGAACTGATTTGTTGGTTGTACACAAGTATGTTTTTGATAATTACCATGTATTGTATTTTATTCTCACTGATTACAAATGAAGAAGGAGAAATATATTTTACTAAATAAAAATCTAAGTTTTCTAAGAAAATATAAAAAAGGGAATGATGTTTGTATTATTTTGAGTGCATCGTATTCCTTAATGTCATTTTACCATTTAAAAGTTTGATTTAATATTTTTAAATCAGAATTCAAAAATATTTTTCAAAATTGCCATTCTTGTGGTTCCGCCTATTAGCAAAGATAGGATAGTGCTTCAACCATTTTGAATTGAGAACAGTTATCAAAATTTTTTATCTTAGCTATAAATGCTACTAATGATTGAAATAATTTGTTTGTTATACTCGAATATACGTTCGATTTCTCATTAGCTATTTTCAAATTATCAAATAATCATGCAATTTTATTCATACTTGTTGTAATATTAGACATTTGTCATTTAAATTATATTTTTAGACATTTTTATATAATTATACATTGTAAGAAATTTGTGTTAAAAAATTAATAATATTAAAAGCTACTTCAAAATAATTTTTATTGATTTTCATATTAAAAAAGAAATGAAAATAAATTAATTCAAAATCAATTAAATGAAGCCTTGCAAAAACAAATATAAGTAAAAAATTTTTTTTTAGAAATTAACAAAATTTCTGGTACATTTTAATCAAAATTATTATTAAAAATATTTCTTTAAACAGCTTTGATTTTACAACATTAAAATGTCCCGATTTTTAACATTTAAAATATTTTCCAGGGCCAAAATGTGTCTCATCTCTCCATAGTAATGTAAGGAATCAGATATTCAAAATACTTCTAAAGCCATAGAAGAAGAACCAAAATAATTTTTATTTCCTTTTGTAGTCCATTTAGAAAGAGTCTATTAAATATGTGTATTTCTTTTCAAAAAATAGCCTTTAATAGTTTTCCGAATAGTTAAATAGTTTTCTGAAATAAGCGCACAAAAATAGTTAATTTTAGCAGAAATCTTTGGGATAAAATGTTTCAAACTTTATTATTACAAATACCAATTCAAAATATCAAGCACAGAATTATTTAAACACGTACAATTGTATACACAATTATACGTAGGGCCTCCATTGTGTCAGCAAACAATGACTTTAATACATATCTAAGTCATGTATGCAAGGAAGTAATGGGGACTATTTGGAGTTAGTTGTCCATTGGGAGGGACAACAACGAGTGCTGAAATTAGCAAATGTTATTATAAAAGATAAAAACTGATAAAGACCGTTATTTGAAATGAAATGCATTCAAATATACTTAGGAGTCTAAACCTTTATATGGAAAAGTATTAACATTAAAATTGTGCTTTTATAAATATTTTCGTATAATAAAAATGCAATACTGTACAAAATGTAATGTTTATCAAATCGTTTAGAATTGAAGATGCAATTTTATATTACTTAATATCAAGTAACGTATATTTTTAATTAGAAATAATAATTTATAATGAAATGTTTCAAAAGTTCTTTACAAATCTGTTTACCATACAAAACAATAAATTCGAGATAATTAAATCTACACTAAATAGTAATAAAAAATAAATTTATATTTTAATTATTATTTATTTAGAATAAACGCATGATAATTTATTAAGAAAAACAATTCTGGAAATGAAATATCTTATAGGTATTAAAATGAGCGACGAAGATGTGCCACGTGCGAAAGATGGTTTCACAATAAAAAATCATATGAAATTTTGCATTATATAACATTTTATTTTCGTCAATGTAAAATTTGCTTCAAGAGTTTTGTTGTTTGTCAAATGTTTCAATGTTTTTGTTGTTGTCAAATGTTCAAATGTTAAAGAAAATGTTTCAATGACATGCTTCAAGAGTTGAACCTTTACAAATGTCTTTATCATGTAAAAAATAAAATGAAAAGATAGTTTCACATGATGTAGTAAAAAATTATAAGTTTATAATTTATTAGTTAATATAAACGTAGGATATTTAATTTATTAAGAAAAACAATTCAGTAACATTATTAAAACTGAGTAAAACGAGTGATACAAAATTTCTACGATAAGAGTAAAATTTGAAAAAAAGATAACATGAGTTTTTTTTTTTTTTACTATTTTATTGACATTAATAAAAGTTAATGCAGTGTAACTTTATCCATCGTTTCCTCTGCTTCCATTTTATCATGCACATCGATAGCAATAAAATGATATCGATATTGATATGAATCAATAGCATTGTATTGATAGATTTTATTGATAGCATTAAAAATGTTATTCTTATTAATTTTAATGATACCAGTCTAGATTATTTTCGAAATTTGTGAATTCCAGCATCACTCAGACGTTTTTCAAAAATATTAAAATGAAAAAAATCTTGAATTTAATTCGTTTGGAGCCAAAAAACAGCAATTCCAGATGTTAGAGATGAAGAATTTCAGGTAAAAATACCGATCTGCGAATGAATTGATGGTGCGAGAATGCGTCCTCTCTATAAAAAGTGCTGTGACGTATGTGTGTGACAGAATTCGGTCATAGATGGGACCACTGAAAAACAAAAAGTGCATTTTTCTGCCTTAAAATAGGCTTGTTAGTATTGACAAGTGGCGTAAGACAACAACAACAGCAATGAAGAAAAATGTAGATCTGTTACAGTTTGGTGAAATCATCTCAAACCGCACGTTTAATGTTTATTTAACAGTTGAGTAAAATATTAAAATTTGTGTTGTTTTCGGTTCAAAAGTCGGTTGCAGAAGATTATGTGCCAAGTGTATTTAGATGATGATCTCGAAGCATTTGAAACAATTGGGAACTTTCAGTAGTCATATGAACTTACGGTAAACGAATTGGAATTTACTTAAAAAATGTCAAAAATTTTTTGTTTGATTTACGCGTAAAACAAATTTCTAAATGTTTTTCTTTTTTAATAAACTAATGTGCTTTTTCAATTGTCTTTTGTATCATCAGTATTTTAACATTAAGTTCAAAATTTTTAAATCGATTTTTTTTACATTTTAAATTTATTAATTTTGAAGTCTATAACATTGTTATTACTTTCATGCATTTTCAACTCATAATTTAGTATTTCAAGTTTATCAGCATTAATCAGTTTCATATTGTTATTTTTCTCAAGAAAATATTCTGTGAGAAACGATTGATCGCGGTTCTACTGTTTTCCGGTGGATATTCACAAAGGTGGATATTCATTTCAATTAGTTTTTTGAACTCAAAATTTTTTTACGTTTGCTGAAAATGCATATGAACCATATATTAATTTTTATAAATACTTTGAATGTTTAAATAAATAAATACAGCTAACATAAACAAATAGATAAAATTGCTATGTGAAATTCCTTTTATAATTTGTCAAAAAGATTTGCTTATTGCATAATATTAATTAATATCCATAGAATTTAATAACGTATTAAATTGTTTAATATTTCATTTTTAAATAAATAAATACAGCTAACATAACATAAACATATAGATAAAATCATTTATAACATTCCATTTACGTTTCGCCAAAGAACTTATTACATAAACTCTTTTTACATAATTGTTCATGAAGTTTAATAACATAATCAAAATGTTTTTTTTGCAGTTCCTCCTGGAGAGCCAGCAATCTTAGATGAGGAAGGTGTTCAAGTTAAAGGAATGATTGGTCCATATAATGAAGGAGATTCTTTGCTCATAATATGTGAATCCATAGGTGGTAAGTACGAATAAATTAAATGTCAAGTTACTTGCCAATCGTGTCAATTAAATTTTCCAGCGATGAAATCTTGCATGTTATCGATTCTTTTTCATCGCCTTCATGAATAGTTAGTTTCAGTTTTATGGCAATGTTTGTATTTTTTACTTATTCTACTCAAGTAGGAGTTCAAAAATACATGACGTCATTTTGTACATTTTGCAATATTTTATTTGCGTTTTTTTTCTTTTCTGTATTTGAATTGGCTTATCTTTAGTTTAGAAAACTGCTTTTGAGATTGCTGCAGCTTGAATATAAAATGGTATTTGTTTCTTTAAATATAGTTAAAATATATACAATGCTAAAAAAAAATTTTTATGAAAAAATAACTAATTAGTAAAAATTAATATGAAACCTAACGTTATAAACAAAAATGAAGTATCACTCAAAAAATGTTTAAAAAAAAAAGACATAAATTGGCAGATTCAAAATTCCGCTGAGGTTTTTTTCGAACTGATTTTAATTAGTAAACAAGTTAATGAGTTATGATATTTCTAAATTACAACAATTTTAAACAGAAATAATTTTATGTAATATAATTATTTAATATATATTAATAATTTTAAAAAATTTATTGCAAATTCTATCAACAGTTTAGAATGTAGAGCAAACAAACTTAAATAAATTGTTAGTTTCTTTATGTTTAAATAAAAAATATGAATAAATGTGTCATTTTTAGTAACGTGAGAATATTTAAATGGAAAAAGAAGGGATTTTTCAAAAACTAAAAACTAATTGACTAAGAAACTAAAGTAAATTAATAAAATTATTTTTTTGCTAAGATCTAGTTTTCACTTTACATTTTACATTACCTTTTCTTCAAAACCTAGCCTCTTTTACTTTCTAATTAAAAAAAAGTATCTTATCATTAATCTCTTATTCATTATTTTTTTCACCGCTCTCGAAATATTCTATAAATATTCTAACTCATAATTAATTCTATAGTTACAAAAGTAATAAACTTACAATAACTATAAATAATAAAAAAAATTTTGTTCACAGCCTAATTAAGTTATTTAACTAAAAAATAATTTAATTTATACGGTAACTAATTCAAACATCTTACTACTTTAATTTTTGTTTTCTTTCGTTAAGTGGAGTATTTTTTTTTCTTTTAATAGTTTTTCAATCAATTTTATCAAATGCCAATTCAATCTCATTATTTCATATATTGTATTTTCAAGAGATTAAGATTGTCGTAAGTAGATATGTCGTTATAGAGATAAAGATTATCATAAAGAGAGAGTTCAATTTTCATTGAATTTAAAACATATATATAATTTAAAATATTTGTATAAATTGATTATGTGTTGCTGAATTTCTTTGATACATTTATTTTCTTTCTATTTCATTTATTTAAATTTTTAGCAAATAAAAACTAGGATACACTTATATGACAGAAATACATTAGTGGTAATAGCCCCACCCTTAATGATTGTAAATTAGGGCATTAAAAGTTCCCCCAGATCACATATATTCAATTAACCAGTTCACATACGAGCACTGAAAGTGAGTACAAAGTCGTACTAAGAAGGATAGATCCCAAACCAAGCAACTGTCAGCAAGTATGACATAAGAGGCAGAAGTTGAGTTTAATTCGAACATTTATCAACGATTGTTTTTCATTCATGTTCAATGCTGTGTTTGAAAAATAGATTTGAACGAATGTTGTAAATATTTTTGAAAAGGACGTGCAATTATTTTGAATCTGCTAAGATGTACAGCTAACAAAACATTAATCTCCCATTAATTCATTGCTCTTTTTGAAGAACTAATTCGAGGTGATCAAGGGGGTTACGTAAACAAGAAATTCAAACATATCTGTATAATAATTAATTTGTATTTTAATTTGACTTCCATGAGTGAAAGAATGGTGTGCAACTAAAAGTTCTGATACTAAAAATTCTGCTAATTCTGTTACTTTCTACTTCTGAAAATGGAAATAACTCTAATGATTTAAGTTTGAGTGATTCTACGTTAGCTCGAACTTGCATTTACTTTAATTGATTTCATCTAAACTGCTTAATCACTTATATATAATCTATATTTTTGATACTATCATTCGGGCCCTATTTTCATTTAATCAATTCCGTCATCTTTACACAAAAAGAAAAATATTTATAGAAATTCAAATATTTATCACTACAACCTCTTGATATTAATTACCACATTATAATCATTTGGATTTAATATTATTATCTAGTATCTTAATATTATTATCTAATTATCTAGACCAGTAGGTGATTTATATATATTTGCTTTCTCACTCCTATCACAGTATTTATGTTAAAGCTGGCATTAATCCTTTTATAGTTTTGTACCTAAATATATTTAATACTGTTATAAAACCCTCCAATCTTCATTAAATGCGAGAAAAAAACGGCAATTTTAATTATTCAAGCCTTACATATTTTCTCAATTATCTGCTACGAAAATTAATTTCACTACCCCTGATGAATTTTACTTTAATTTAATTGGCTTTATCTAATTTTGCTAATTTTGATTCCCTTGCATGAGTAATGCGTACAATGTCAGATTTTGGGGTTACCCTCAACAGCGAGTGAGAAACTTCGTTACTTACCCTCTTTCTTTTTCTTTATGATTATTTTGTTTTTGTTCTCTCTTAGAGCCCTTACAGATACTTATCTTTTTCTAATCATACTTTCTTTAATTTTCCAGAAATAATTCTTTGAGAATTTTTTGACTAAGCTTTTTTTTGTCTGTTAGATTTTTAATAACAAAAATTTACATAAATTAGATTTTTTTATGAAATAAAAATAATAATTTTACTATGCGTTGTTTAATTTTGAAAACATACCATGTAATGTATTATTTATCAGTTTCATTTTGTACAGAGTTGCTGGATCCACATCTTTCATTTACTTATTGTGAAATAAGTGTGAAAATCTGAACCAAATTTACTTCTAATGATTTGTTTTTAACTTCTAGCTCAATAACATAATTAAAATTAGCAATAAATGCTATTTAATGATACGTACTTAAACCTATATAAGTCAGACATAAAACGCACGAAATTCTTAAAAACAAACGGCAGTTATCTTTGTTCAAAACTTCCATTGTTTCTCAGTTGCAATCTCGTGCAAAAATTAAATAAATTTCATTTAACCTTATACCATATTGGATTTCTCTCATTTTGCTGATTCACTCGCACTGAAAATTAAAAATACACACACTTTCAGATCTTTAGTAACCCCACTTTTCGAAGCTTTGAGAAAACCGACTTCGTTACTTATAGTTTGCAAATGGTAAGAACACCCCCCACCAAAAAATCTGAGGCCGTCTGCTGCTATGGAAACAAGAATGCCACATTTCAGATAGGGTAGCTTCTCTATACTCCAGGGCTAACACAACTGACTTCTATCCATTCTATTTTCCTTATCATTCATTGATTACATGAAATTATGCTTTAAAAAACTTCCAATAGGCTTAGCCTAGTCTCCTTACTTTTAATAAAAAACATACATAATTCAGATTTTTTATGAAATAATAATAATTATCTATTGCTGAATTTTATTGAATTCCATATGATGCATTATTTGGAGGTTTATTGTAAACAGAATAAAGTGAAATGAGTGTGGAGATCAGAACCAAATTTACTTCAAATTATTTGCTCTTAACTTCTAGCTCAATAATATCGTCATGACTAACATAAATATATTTAATCCTTATATAAAACGTTCGAATCTTCGTTAAATCTTAAAATCAAACGGCAGTTATCTTTTATTCAAGGCTTCCATAGTTTCTCAGTTACGATCTTCTGCGAAAATTAAATGAATTTTACTTCCCCGTGTACTTTATTGGCTTTTTCTCATTTTGCTGATTCACTCGCACGGAAAATGAAAAATACACACACTTTCAGATCTTCGGTTTCCCCGCTTTTCGAAACTTTGTGAAAACCTGCTTCGTTACTTACACGTCTTTCTCCCTTTCCAGATTTTTTATTATTTTGTTTTCACTATCTCTTACTGCCTTTACACGTACTTTCGCTTTACCCATCTTACCCACTTCTATTCATTCTATTTTCATTATCTAAGGATACTCCTTTAGAACATTTTCCACTTGGTTTCTCCTGGTTCTAACGCTGCGACAAGAAACCTTCTGTGGAAAGTTTGGGAAACAGGGATGCTGAGGTAATTGTTTGGGGGAGAAATGTAAAAGTTAGAGTGGTCGTTTCGAAATCTTTAACGTTAGTTTCGAATTTCGAGTAAAGTAGACCACCCGGTGAGGTAAAAGGAAAAAAAATGGCTGGGATTAGTGTGATGGGAGACGACTAAATCTGAGAGTTAGTTTTCAGTCTCTGTAAATCAGCGATTCTAGAACTATTTTCTGAATAAATCGGAATCGTAATTGCTTTTGTAAATTTGAGAAGTGAAGCAGAAAATTGATGTTTTATTATATTACTTTGGGAAACAATAAAAGATACCATAATTTTGGAACTACCCTTTTTGGATGTTTTGTGTTTTTGATTTGTAAGGCTTTCGCTTTGAAAGTTTTGTATTTTAAATATTATTCAGGCAGAAAGTTTTAGTAAAATTTTGAGGGTGAATACTTGGGAGATTCTTTTTTTTTTATTACGTATACTAGAACTATTCAACTAATCAAAATTTACGTGATGTTGATAAGTGTCTTAATGAGCAACAACACTAGAGAAAAATAAAAAAAACCATAATTATAAGAAAATTCTACCGATTATTAGACATTCCGTTAAATCTATTAAGTATTCCGTATTCTTTACAAAGTGTTTATACCTGTTTTTCGCTTAATTTAGCCTCAAATATGATGTAATTTAATGTCTTTGTTGGGTTAAGATACTTATTAGCAGAGATAAAAAAATTATTCAATGAATTTTGATGGAATAGAATAAAGTTATACATGAAAAAAAATTTCAATTTATTCCACGAATTTTGATTGAATTATTAAAAATATTTTACGTTGAATTTGTATCAGTACTTTTGTGTAGAATGCTTGGAGTGGAACCTGTCAATTGTTTTTTTTTTCCACATAATTTAGTTATAGTTATTTTGTTTATATAGAGTAGAAAATGCAATTTATTTTAAAATTTATTTCTGTTTTAAATTGAGACTAAGTACCAAAATATATTTTAATTTACTGGCAAGTTTGGATGAAAAATTCTAAAGTATTCTACCTCACTATTAGAGACAATTAATTTATTTCAGCAGTTAAAATAAAAGATAGAAAAGTAGTCAAGTTATCAAGCTTTTGCTTTCTTTTATTATATGAAATACATTTGGCACTTAACAATGGAGGTCAAAGCAACTTTCACTCTACTTTTATCCTACTTATTCTAAACAACTTATTTTTCATCAATTGAAGTTCTTTAATGGAACAAATTTCTTGACTGAAAATTAATTTTCCAAAAACTAAACAAATTGGCTACTGAGAATTTCAGTCTACTTCAGGGAATTTCTCAAAGAATTCACCAAAAATTCATTTGTATGTCAACTGATTTTTCCTTGCTTTCATACATTTTAAATTAAACCTCATTGTAGTCGAAATTTCTTGCGTCATATAAATAAAACTTGGCATAATTGTTTTTGTTTTTTTTTGCATTTCAGATTGTCTAAAATTTAATTTAAATTGTATAATCTGTTTGGACGTCTAGTTTGTGTTATGATTTCATGAAAACGTACGCGTTACTAGACTTGATACCTCCAGACAGAGAAGTGCTAGAAAAGTCTTAATTACTGATTCGAATTGCTTCTCGAAACATTTGCTCATAATTTCAATTACAAAGTATACTTATAGTATATGGTATGATAATGGTATACTTGGTAATGGTGATAATGGTATAACCATACTTAATCAAAATTTTCTAATGTACGATATTCTTTTATAAAGACCTTTTCAACAAATCTCAAAAACAATTTAACTATTTCTTTAAGTATTTAACTAGTTTTTTGTGTATTAACTATTATTTTGATTATTGATTGATAAATAATTATTGATTTAGATTATAAATTTAAGTAAAAATTCAAGTTTGAGGATATTTTCAGAAACATATTATAAAAATATTAAGTAAAATAAAACAAAAAAAAATTCTTTATTTTGTTTTCAAAATAGTACCCCTTACCACATGCCCCTTATATTACCACACCCCTTATAGTACCACAGTACACCTTAAAGACACATCAATCAAACAATTTGGTAATTTATATTCAAATCAGAAGTAAGTCAGTATAAATTATGTTTTGGTCTTAAACATTATCATTACCATTTTTAAATAAACGCTAATTTAAAAAAAAAAAAACAGAAAAAAAAAAGAAATTAAGTACAAGTACGCTAGCAATTCAGTACAATTTAACTGAAAAAATAAATAATTAAAGTAATGTTGTCTTATAAAAAATAATTTATACTGCGCATAAAAATAATTATTAATTTTTGAATTGCTGTAGAAAAGTCAATATGAACCCAACAGGACATTTTAAAGTATGCTTAAGATATTTCTAGGATTTCTGTTATAAATATTTATTTCATTGTTATTAACTTATTTATATTTTTTTTTTTTTTTAAAAACTGATTTTAAAGGAAGCACATAATAACAGTTAGAAATTTACTACAGTTTAAAACGGGCTATATATTAGTTTTTGGTTTTTAAAAATACACTGCTACTAATAACGAATCACATAATGATTTATAAAGATTAACTTCTACTGAAAATGAGCCATATAGTGATTTTTAGTAGTTCTGTATTGTTAAAAATTTAAAGATATACTTACTAGTTGGAGGAAACTTATGTCTAGATTACTATAGAGATGTTATGATATGAATTATACTTACGATGTTACATATTTAAACAATGAAAGCACAAAGAGACTTATTTCAAAACGAAGCTTTTAACTAGAATTTACTTTTTTTTCTATCTCTTCAACAATTATTTCTTTCAAAAGTTAGGGATTGAATCAAATCATAAAATTCTTTATCTACAGCTAACAAGCAGGGGGAAATAATGAAATAAAACTAAAATGAAAAAAAAAAAGACTTCATTTCTGAAAATAGACAACTTTTAATACCCATTCGAACTTTGCTAATATTTACTCTGACCAACTGCAATAAATTTCGTGGAGTTAATAAGGAAGACTGGAAACTTTTGAAACAATTTTCATTTGAACAAAAAGTTTCTGCAATAGTTTTTATTTGATAAGAATTAGTTCTTATCTCATTTTTTACAACTTTACAGTAAAACTTACGTTTTTTACCTTAAAATCTTTCATAGCAGAAAAGAGAATTTACTAAAAGCGTTATTTTTATTTCAGAAAACCTCAAATACAATAAAACTATTTATTTAAGTTCTAACTAGTACTAACTAGTACTAACTAGTAACTATTTAAGTTCTTTACGTATTAACTATTATTTTATTTAATTAATTATTTATTTATATTATAAATATATTCTTAATTCAAGTTTGAGGATAGATTCAAATCACACTCGAAAAATGATCTGTGAAATGAAACAAAATAAAATTAATAATTTTACTTTCAAAATAGTATCGTTGTATACCTTAAAACGTATCAACCAAATAAGCTGGTAATTTATGTTCAAATCAGAAATCTTAACTTTATAGGTATAGTTTAGCTTAGTAGGAAACATCTTTTAGATTTTTTTGAGAAAAAATAAATTTTTATTTGTCTTTTAAAACATAAATTATATTTTAAAGACTATTTATTAACTGGTCATCTCTTGTACCGCCAAATGTTGCTGGTGAAGAATAACCAATATGCTATTAAACCATTTTAAAGTCAACATTTGAAACTAATTATATTCACTGTTTGTTTCAATTTAAATTGATTTTTTTTAAATATTTACTTTTTTATATAAACTGATGTTATTCTAATTCTTGCAATTGAGATAGTAAGCTATATTTTTTTAAAACGAAAATCATATAAAGCATTTTATTCAAATAACAAGAAATTGAAACTACAAATAAATTAAGTTCATATTCCACACTAACATAATTTAATAATTTTAATAAAAGCAATTAAATTTCAATGAAGTATTATTTAATAGCATTACAAACATAGCATTACAAAAACATGAATTTTAAAAGAGCTTCTCGTCTAATGAATTTTCCACGAATAATCTATTTATCCACAGAGAAAAAATTCTAGTTAAATTACCGCACTATTTAGTAAAGATATTTCTGGCAAAAGAAAAACATAATTCTGTAAATAAAACAATAATACGTAATATATAAACCATTCACATATTAGCAGTTTACTGGAAATTTTGTTCTTCAAAATTATAGTTCTTGTGGTACTGCTACAACACATTTATTAAAAAATGCGTAATTGAAAAGTAATTTTAACCGAATAAATATTTTTTAAGCCGCGATCTAAGGCATCATGATGAAATTTTATCACATATAAATATGTTAAAACTATATCATTAGTTTTAACAAAATCATAACCAAAAAGAGTCGGTAAAAATTACCGAGACTTTTAGTGTTCCCGTAGAAATAAAACACGTCAAATTTTACTCTATTAGTTTTAGTTTTGACCATACTTTTTCTCGGTGTTCTATTTGTTCTTAACCATACAGATCATTCAATAAATTGAGGGCATTAATTTTAAAGATAAGATTTAAACAACAAATAAAGTTTTTTAATTTTGGTTCATAACTAAAAATTTATTACACTTGAATGACATTTAAATAGAATATTCTTCTAAGTGAAATCTATTAAATTAAAAACACAAAGAGTTAAAAGAACTATGACATATCGTAATTTCAAAATTTTAATCGAAATGTGGTATTATTTTTAATATATGAAAAAATCAATAGAATCACAAAGGACTAATTTTCCTAATATTTTACACAGAGAATAGGAAAACTTTGTAGGTGAATTATTGCCGTAAATTGCTACAAAGTGATTTATAACCATCGTTGAACAGCCGACCCCATTTTGGGTTTACTACTTTAAATGCTTAACTCCGTAGCCTTGTAATTTTGAATCCAATCCAGAAGACAAGGGAACTCCTAGGTCAAATATTGGGTGTATATAAGTTTGCCTTCATGATGGACATTTGGTGGAACTAACCCGCAATTGCGTTACATGTCGAGGAAAACCATGGTTAGCCTGATGGCAAGGGGACTCTGACCCATGATACCACTAAGGACATTTTACGTTAGCACCGTGGTTGATACGAGATTAGTATTGAACATTTGAACAGCCATCGCTGGGATTCGAACCCAGTTCACCTCATTGGAATGTAAATGGTCTATCCCCTGAGCCTCCACGACTGTTCAGATGTAATTTGAACAATGAATACAAGTTTTAGTTCTGAAAGTTCAGAATAAAGGCATAACGTAATCCAAACTGAAAAATATGTTTACCTTGACGAATACATTGCTTTTATGAGTGCAAAATAGGAGAAATTAAAAAGTGCATATAAAAAATATCTAACATAATATCATAATTTAAAAATGGGTTTCGAAGCATCGCATTTAATTTAATATTAAACTATCTAATAGCAATACAAAAACGTTCTTTTTCTCAAGAATTTAAACATAGTTTCTTGTCTAATCGATGCATAGGAAAATCTGTCAGATATATCAAATGCATTATCATTATCCAATAACATCTCTTTATAAATATAAAATAAAAATCTAAAGCGACTTTCAGAATAATTCTATCTATCGTCAAAATTAGTTATTAGCCATAAAGACGTTTCCATAAATTACAGCCATAAATTGTACAGATGATGATTACATTTGTGCCAAATCCAAATACGACTAATATATTTCCCGGTAATGTTTCCCGTTTGAAGATAATAACCGCCTCTTTTTCTCTCAGATTTGGAGAAGAATAATTTTAAGAAGCAAATGTAGCGTGTACACAGATAAAACAAATCGGTATAACAATAGATATGTAATTTAAGTTACAGCTAAATTAACCACCATCATTAAGATACCCGGAATGCATAGAATATGATTTTATTTGATGATTTAATTGACTTGTTTCATATCGTAATTCCTTCATTTTACAAGAATCGCCGTTATTTTGAAATACGCAATTGATTTGAACTTATGTTTCGCCTATGTATAACTGTTACGTTGAATAAAAATACAAATTAATGTTTAGTTGGAATTTTATGAAATGCAAATTGAGCAGGTTCTTAGATTAAATGAATGAACTATCTTTTCTTACAATTTATTAGATAAATGATAGTAATTTAAGGTTCATGGTTCTAAATAAAATCCACTATTAAATTTCTATTACAAAAAGTGGTAGATTATGGAATTTTATTACGATTATTTAGGGAAAACGCTCAATAGGAATATTATTTTTCACAAGTCGTAAGAATTTTCATTAAGAAAAATTCTTTTTAAATTTAATTACTTTTAACGATATCAAAATAGATACTAAGAAACTAAAAACTAAATCTTCAATAAACTAAAAATAATTAAATTGCTAATATTAAAATTATAACAGTAGCAAATATTATATTGCTAATATTATATAAATTGCTTTTATTGATAATATTATATAAATTGCTTATATTGATAATGTTATATAAATTGATAAAATTATAACAGGAGTTAATATTACATTGCTAATATTACATAAATTGCTAATATTAAAATTACTAGAAAATTGGTAGTAAATTACAAAATAAGAAGAATAAGATAAGCAGAAGAATTTATTAGAAAATAAAGATTAATTATTTAAAAAAGCTAATATAAAGATAATCTAAGTAAAGTTAAGATTTTATGTGATTTGAATGAGGTTAGTAGAGAAATAATTTGCATTCTTGGAAAAATAAATGTTTTCTTTTTTAATTAAATAAAAATAAATATGAAATTTATATATAAATATTACGGTTATAACTTAATTGAATATGTATCATAAATGTAAAATCTAAATTAGAAAATTAAGAATAATCTATATCTATTAGAAATAAAATACGAAAATAAAAAATAAATTTACACCTTATATCAAAAAATGCTTTTTTAAAAATCTATAGAAAGAAGAAGATAATCTATTAGTAAGGTGTAATATAAAAAGTTACCACGCTAAGAGCTTGGAAGATGATTTATTAAATATTAATAAAAATAAAAAGTAAAGTTCATATATAAGTGATTTTTTTAAAGACATGGGCAGTTTTTATTTCATTTCAATTAGTTCTGTGGTTTTTAACACAACAAAATTGAAATAAGAAAATAAAAAAAATTATCAAGTAATTAAGGAGAAAATAAAAATATAGTTATAACTAGATTTAAATTTAGAAATATATGTAATTTAACAAGAAAATGGTTGAGCACTTTGTTCATCATTATCAAATTACAAATTTTCTCAGAAGTTTATGGAAGTTTTGGGATAGCTAGATAAAGTATGTCGCAATGACAGTATGTAGTATTAGTTAGTTAAATTAAATCTCGTAATTGAGAATTTACAGTTTGAAAAGAATATTTTGTTGCTTTAAAAATTTATCATAATGATTACTATCGTTTAAAAAATAATTAAGTATATTTTTGATCTTGAAAATCAATGAAGGCCATGCAGGTTCCTAATATATTTCTCGTAAACCACAGCACTGAGTCCTTAAAACTTTTACACTCGATAAAATATTTTAAATTCTTTTTTTTATTATAGCTCTACATAAAAATATTTCAAAATTAAATTTTACCAAGGATTTAAATCCAAATTTCGTAAACTCTTACATCAAATTAATTAACTACAATAGTTATAGTGTCTTTTGTGCTTTATGTACGGTATTTATGGTGATTCTTAATTAAAGAGACTTATTTAAAGGGAAAAAGTTTTAATATTATTAATTTGATATAGAAATTTAGAGAATACGTTTTAAATGAAAACCATTTGAAACTATACCCATAAAAACATCTGTTATTTTTAATCCTTACATTAGTATTTACAAATTAGCAACACTGATGAATATTATATAACAATTGTGAGTCAATTTATTAATGATTTTCTAAATTATTTTAAAGTAGTAAAAATTATTTTTATTCAGGTGAGCAGGTGAGCCTATAGATATAAATATTATTATATACAGCTGTAATATTCCAAAGTAATTATGAATGGTGAATTGCAATGTTTGACCAATCAGTGCCGTATTTAGTTAACAAGCTGGCAGTCCACCCTCTGTTCTCAATGGTTGTAGCACATAGAATCATTGAAATGTAAACAAGGTCATTGAATGGAAAATAGTTATTTCGCATAAAGGTAATGTATAGAGTTAGTAACAAATTTAAACGTATCCATGTTCAACCCTACATTAAATGTCATTTGAAATGTAGGTACGCATATGATCTCATAAACAAACTTCATAATTAATTAGAAAAATTTAGCTTTTGCGGAAGCACTTGGTTAATACAGACTATTTATATCTGTGGGATGATATTAGTTAACTTATTTTTCAGACCATTTGGCATAACAAAATATTATTTAGTTACCATATCTTATAATTTTAAATACTATATCATTTATATTGTTATTCCTTTAGTTAAAATCTTATGCCATAATTATAAAAATATGCAAGTAATGGTACATTGAAAATTTATACGATTATTTTTATTTTCAATATTCTCTCAAACAACACCTTTTGCAGAGTTTACCGTATTGTTAGGTTGTGAATGATCTTCGTAGCATTAAAAAATGTTTAAACATAGACCACGCATATTGGGTCAATCAAAAACTAGTTTAAACCAATAAAGTTTTGAAACCATTATAAAGTTTCTTAAGACGGAAATATATTTTAAAGAACGTTAATTCGATGTTGAAAATATCCAGTCATATTTTGTACAATTTTTATTCCTTTATTCTGTTCAGTTTCTGCCACTAAGAGCTAAATAAACTTTTCATTAAGAGTGAGTAAACAAATTTGAATTTATCGTAACTTTATTTTCTTTAAGTTCAACAATATATAGCCAATACAATAATAGTTTTTAAATATTACATAATTTTAAAATATAAAGATTTTCAAGTAATGTTTAATTAAGTTGAAATCTTAAGTCACTATCTTATCTTTCATTAAGTTACTACTTTTTTATTTATTAAACTTTTTTTAAACATCCAAATTCTTACAGCAAAATTTAATTTCAAGATTTTACCGATAAAGTTTCCCTATGAACATTCAGGAAAAATCATACCAAAAATTAAAATCAAGCATATTCTAGAAGACATTACGAAAGAAAATTTTTGATACCAACGTAGTCAAAAAGAATCATTAACTAATGCATATTATGCATTCCATGATTAAAATTTCAATATCATATGAGAATCAATTGCTATAAATCATAATTCTTTTTTAGATTTCAAAGCTTCGCAAAACCGTATCCGTTGAGTTTAAAATAAAAGGAAATATGAATCTACAAAGCAAATTCAATGTAGAAAATTTGATTCTATGAGGAAAAATCAAATAAACTAGAAAGAAACGCGTAAACCTTCGAAGCATTGAACTATGAGATATTTTTAACTTTTCATCGTATACGTTGCTTGGAAAACTAAGTAATACGTCCTCTCATGTTTACTAAGCAGAAAATATTGAAATATACTGATATTTATTGAATAGTTTTCAAACTCAAACAAGACACTCTATTCAATTTTTTAAAGAAGTACAGTATATGCATACCTATGTTTTAGTTCATTTAACTATAACCTGAAATAGTCTGTTTTTTACATTGGAAAACTTCAATGACTAGTAAATAGTTAGTAGTTGGCTGAAATATTACATAATGCGATATGGCTAAATATTTTTTTTTTCAAAAGAGAATTTAAATATCATTGAGATTTCGCTTATTTATATATCTTATTGCTGTAAAAAAAATTACATTAAGATATTTCAATGAATTTTTTAATCCTTTTAATATCTGCAGTAAAAATTTTGTTTAAAAACGGACACCTATTTTTTAACCAGACTACTACTGTTATTTCATCATAACTTTGTTATTTTAACAAAACAAAACTCTATAAAATAACTATGTCTGTATTGTGTTAGATACGATGTGAGAACAGAATTCGCATCATCAGTCATGGTCAAGCTGTGAATACGGCTCATCTCATTGAGAGACAAGGGCTCTGTCCCTGTCTTTATCTTAAAACTCATACTTATTGAAATTATTTTTAAGTGTTAAAACGTTTAAAACAATAGTGGCCTACACTGATAGTGGCTGGGTGGCGCAGTTGGCTTGTCGTCGGCCTTCGGAGCCCAAGCTTGCGGGTTCGATCCCCGGCTCAGACACCGGATTTTCGGGATGCAGAAAATCCTCTGCGGCCATGTCGTAAGATTAGGCGGCATGTAAAAGATCCCTGGAGTGCCTTATTGGCTCTTGGCATTTCCGGCAAAATTAAATTCCTAGTGTACTTTAGAATTCAAATAGAGTCTCGGTTTTGCCATCTAGTGTGGCAGAAACTAGACGTCCAAATTAACATAGCCAACGGTATCTCACCCATTGTGTTGGCCACTGAAAGAGTGGATGCCACTTCTTGAGAACGCACTAGGTCTGTGCTCATCGGGAACACTGATTGTGTAGCTCATAGGAAATAAAATAAAAAATACAATAGTGGCCTACAATAAAAATACAATAGTAAAAATTAATAGCAGTTCAACTTACCGAAAAATCCTATCCGACAGATAATAATCAGGTAGAGTTTCAATTCGACGATACAGTTGAAAAGCTATTTTTATTATACAACACTCAAATACATATAATAATTTCTTAAAAATCAGATCAAATGTAGAAAATAATCGTAAAATGATTTGAAAAAAACAAAATTAGCCTATGGTGAGCGGAGCTGCATGGCAAAAACTGGAATTTTCAATTAAAAGTTTTAATCCGTGTATGATTATAGTGAAAAACAGAGAAAAACTGTTTTGTGAAAAGTAGCGTGATAGACGATTAAAAAACCTGTTATTTATCTTTAAACAGTTTCTTTTGTTTTCATTTTCTTGTGCAGAATCTACAGTTATTTTTTACTGTATAGGTAATTACAGTAGCACTTTAAGGTCTTATGCACCTATAGTGTTATGTCCCAAATAATAAATTTGAATCTTGAAACCTATAGCTTTAGAACCGACATTGTTCTAGTAACACTTTAACACTTTGTAACACTTTAAAATGATGCACTACACATTGCATTTAATTAGTAACGTAGTATGAAGAAGAAAAAAATAACTTCTTTTTTTGACAATAGGAATCGTAAGAAAAGTGTTTAAATAATCGCTTTCTATTATGTGAGGTAAAATCGTACATGGAAATACTTTTACTTTTGTTACTTGTAGCGAAAGTAAAAGTAAAAAATATGTAATTTTACTTGAACTTTGTTACATTTTAAATTTAGTACTTTTGCTTGTTTTTTGGTTTTTCTTTTTTTGGGGGAGCGGGGAAGTAAAAGAATTTCTCGATAGAAATTATTAATTTATTCAGAAATTGTTTAATAGTTTTTATTTTTAAAAGTTTTTTTTTAAATGTTTGAAATTTATTTTTTATTTTTAAATTTATAAATTTTATGTATAATTTACCTTTTAACAACTAACTTTCTATTCCACACATTTTTAAGCTTTGCAATTTCCCGAACGAGAAAGGGTGGTTGGTGGGAGGGAACGTGAAACCCTTACTTTAATGGATTTTATAGATTTAATCTGTTTATGAATACATTTTTTTAACTTTTTTCTTAAACAAACATTATTAATGGTATCGAATTTGTTCAGCAAATTAATTTGCTTCTGAAAATTCTGAAAGTAAAAACACAATTTTTAAAGATTTAATAGTTTCAAAATGTGAATAATTTGAATTTTCCTTTCATCAAACAATGAATTTTTTTCAAAATATTCATTGTTTGTGTATAATTAATTATCTGAGTATAATTATTCCTCGTTTTTGTTTGTAACATTTTCCTGTATTTTAAAGTTTCATACCTTTAAATTAAAATTTAATGCATTTAAAATAAATTTCTCTTACATTTAAAGAAATTCACAATTACGTTGAACTTTCGACTTCCTCGAAACATACATTAAAATCGTTACTTTTTGTTTCGTACATTTACTTTTTACTCTACTTTATAAAATCAAAACTTTTCCCTTTTTTTTTCGTCACTCATCTCATGCTTGAAGTCCTTGTAGTTTTACTCGTTATTTTTTAAAAGCAATGTTTCCCTGTGTAAGTGGAACTAACAGCTAAGAGTTATCAAGTATAATTTCTAACACGATATAAATTTAAAAACATTTATAAATTAATAAAATTCAAAACAAACCTTAATATTTTCTGAAACTAGAATATATTTAACTTTTACATGTGCTTTTTATGTTGAAAAACAAACATTCTACACTCAGAAATGACCGTTTCAATTTTAAATAACTGATAAATTAATTTTAACAATAATTAAAATCACCGTAAACAAAATTTTTACTACGCTTGTACTCTTATAACATAATATACAGTAAATTATATTGCGGAAAATTAATTTTTTAATCAAATTTTATACTAATTATTTAAAAATTATTTCTCTGGAGACAACTATTAGGCTATAAAACTATTTTTGATTTATATTTTTTGTATCCTGTGAATGTACTTTTTCAATATATTAATTATATTAGTTATTAATTATTATCGTATAATAATTTTATTTTATTTTTAAGTCACTAAATTTTTTAAAGACCTAATATTTAAAGAATTTTATTTTCTTATGAACCCATTATAAATAAAGATCTATAACTTATTTTTTAACAAATTACTGAAGAGAAGTTTTATAAACGAATATTCTTTTTGAAATTAATAAATAGCTTTAGATTTTTATAAGTTGCAAAATTATCAATATTTCTAAAACTTTTTCTATATAATTATATGTAATCTTTATTTGTAACAATTTGGATGATCTTTTACTGCAAATTAAAGAATTAAACCTTTTACTAATTAATTATACTTATATCAAATTTTAATAACAATAGAGTACTAAGCAAATGATAGCTATATTATATACTTAAAATTTTAGTTTTGATTAAAATTTAATGTTCAATTTAAAATATTAATTTTTATCTTTAGGAAATTTTGATTATCATTAACGCTTAAAAGTATCTGGAATGTTTTGAAACGAAGGGTTTTTAATTATTGTCATATAATTTCATGAGTTCTATGATGTTGAAACTTTAAATTATAAAAATAACTGTACCAACATTCTTTTCATGATCTTCAAATCGGAATTTTAAGAACTTTTCGGAGTTTATTACAAATTTTAAAACAATGCTATGGTTTGCTTAAAATTATTTAAAGAAGCATTATATTTTGGTGCAAAATAACATCGAAGAAAGTACAGTGATGTAGTATTTCACAACTAAGCACTTTTACAAAGTATAGCAATTTATTATATTTGTAAAATACTTTTAGTTTACAAACAGAGAGCTTCTGCATATTTACGCAATTTAAGTAAATTAATAAGTTAATTTTATTTAAAATATTTTAAAATGTTTTTAAGAGTGTTTTAAAAATTTTGCAATTATTTATTTTGAGTATTGGGAATTTTGAAAAACAATTTTACTGCATTTCTACTCGTAATTTCCTTTGGATTCCTACTATATATTACCTATACCTATATTCCTATACCTATTAAGACTACCTATATTCGACTCCGTAGCCTTATAATTTGAACCCAATTCAGAAGACAAGTTAACTCCAAGATTAATTATTAAGAGAAATTGCACGATCAGGGGGAACTTTTTTGAGGGAACTAACCCGCATTTACGTTATGTGGAGAGAAAAACCTACTAAACCCTCTCACGGTTAGCTTAATGGTAAGGGGATTCTAGTCTACTATCCGTTTACTACTGAGAATATTTTACTTCGGTACGGTGGTTGGTGTGAGCCGGGAGCATAATTTGCATCAACCAGCTACCACTGGAATTTTTACCAGGGCTACCTCATAAGGGGGCGAACGCTCTATCCCCTGAGCCACAGCGGCTCTGCGAGAATTGTATTACAACATTTAACAAATATTAAAAAGATAACAAATTTTATTCTTTTTTTTTCAATTTTTGGAATTGTGGCCTGGTTTGCAGTTTTATATTTGTGAAAAAAAAATTATAACTTTAAGAATTGCAGATAAAGTTATTAAGTGACCGAAGTTAATAATGGTCTGACGATGATCAAATGCGATGCCAGAATAGTTTCCACAAGAAAATATCTAGAGCATGTTTTTCATGCTGTCTGATGTGTGGACAAGATATTAAGAAATTGTTTCTTTTATTTATGAAGAGTTTGATTCGTTTAATGTTAAATATATCTTAATCATTGGCAACAACACCACTATTTTTATCCAGGCAATAGTTTTTAATTTTTTTACAAATACATAACTAAAAGCAAAACTAATGATCTCATTTAGATAATTTTGACTTTACATTTTACTTATATTAAAAAGCATGGCTAAAACTACCAGAATATGGTAAAATTGTGTTTTTCACTCTATGGAAAAACCAGAAAATTTGGAAATTGTTACCGAAACGTTTTGTTACAACTTTTCAAAAAATTTCATTATAATTATTCAGATTCAGATATATATATATATATATATATATATATATATATATATATATATATATATATATATATATATATATATATATATATATATATATATATACACATTATATTTGAAATAATTATAATTATTCAAAATTTCCAATTTTTAGTGATTTTGATAAAATTATTCAAAAAATTGGGTTTTATACTATGTGATAAAATTTAGTAGGTGTGGTAAATTTACAATAACTATCTGGTAGCAATATCTTAAAAAATGGAGTAAAAAACATTTATTCAGTTATAAAATTTGATAAAATCAATAATTTTGTAGATTCGGTAAATTTACCTTATCTATCCTTAGTAAATGGAGTAAAAATCATTTATTTAGTTAAATTTACTTTTTATGTTTGTATTTTTTTTCTAGTTGTGTGAAAATTAGAACTATATTTTGAAAACCAGAATTTCCGCCACAGGAGGAAAACTCCAAATGAATGCCATATATTTAGGTTCTTTAACCAGTGTTTATTTATTTATTTTTTTTTTATCAAAAAATGCCATCACTATACAATATGGTAGTTCTACCAGAATCTTTTTCTCCGTGCAGTCTTAAGCCTTTCATACATATGAAAAAACTTAAAATTTTACAATGTGGTTATCTATGGTTTCAGTATTATAGTATAAGACATGTTTGAAGTAAGAATACTGTATTCATCACAAAAGAAAAAAAAAGTCATTCTTGTTTTTTAACAGTATCTAGTATTTCCTACTTGACTTTCTTTCCCCCTAGACAAAAGCTCTACAAACAATATTTATCCCATTTAAGAAAATTTCTCTTTTTATTTGATTTGTCTTCGCGAAGAAAGCTTTAGTTTGTTGTTTTTGCCGCAGAGATAGGCTAACAAATCTCCTTTAAGCCACATATCTGGGTAAGAAAAACAAGAGATAAAAAGTGGACATTCATTCAAAGAAGTAGGAAGAAAAAAAATACATCCAACTAGGAATGGCTGTTTCGTTTTGCAACCGCGAAAGTTCATTTCATGGTTGAAAGGATTTCCTACATTCCAAAACCAAATAGAATGTGAAACCAAACATTATGAAACAAAATAAGTTGTCGTAGTCAGTCCCATAGAAAGTTTTTCTCCGAACATCAGCTTTGAAGGCCAGTATTTGGACCAAGTCAGTTGCAATAATATTAATAAAAATAACATACTTTCGGAGTCTTTTGGAAATTGCTACTAAAGCCTTTCTTAGCCGGTATTATCTCAATTTTATTGTACTTTGGAAAGATAGAGTCTCTGGAAATCTAAAATCGCGCCATATAGTTGCAGCATAAATCGCTGCAGTTTATTAAAGGTTCAATGCATCATGAATGTCTATAAAAAAAAAAAATCTGATTTTCCTAGTTAATTTGCAAAACAAATAAAAACAATTATATTTTTACTTTACTTTGGAAATTTAATCCATTGAAACAAAACTTTTAATAAATATATTTTGTATGATTTTTTTATTGTGTTTATTAACTTGGGTCAAAATAAGTGAAAATCATTACATTTAGCATTTTAATAATTCATGATTGTGAAATACAGCACGAACCCCCGTGTCTTTTTCTGAAAGAAACAGTTATTCATCATTGATTACTTTTTTAATTTACAAAAACAACTGTTTCTAATTTTTCAGTATAAATAAAAAAGACCTCAAATTTATTTTTCTTAAATTTATATTTTAGTATAATCCTGATAATTCAACAGACATTTAGTAATTATTAGGTAAATTTTTATAATTAAAAATTACCAAATATAATATTTGCTTGTGGTTAGAACTTCAGAAAAAAATTAAATACATAAAAGGGACACCGGCATCCCAACTGCGTTAATATGTTAAGTTATAAATTAAAAATAATAATAAAATAAAAAAAGCATAGGAAATTTTTTTTTATCAATGAATAAAATTGATTCTGAGAAAAGGAATGCGCATTGGGTAAAGTAAAAATAAAAATCGCAAAGTAAGTAAAAATCGCATCTTAAAATATTTGCTTGAAGCATACTGGTTAATTTTACAATTTTACCCCAAATTACATCAAGGAAAGTAGCATATTTGATATACTGCACTTTGCTTTCCAATTCACAACTGTTTCATTTCTAATTTCGTCCGGCTACTTTGTTTGAATCGTTTTATTAGGTCGGTCATATGAATGCCACGAGAATACAATTCCAAGATGGGTATTTGGCTTCCGAAGTCCATAGGGTAAAATTAGGGTGGCAAACTCCTTTTACTGATTCTACAACATTCATCCTGATTCAACTGGGTGCTAAATTGAACAAATGGACACCACTGGTTATGTACAACTGTGTATAATTGTACGTATACAGTCTACGTGTATCAAGCTTATCCAACGTTATTGGTCTTGTTAAGTTTGCCAGATCGTTAACACTAAACATATTATAAATGTTATTTGCATGCAAGTATGTCTAATGCATTGTAAAGTGTTGGTATGTTTAGAGTTAAACTTTCCCCTTTTTCTTTAATTTTTTAATAAATTCTCAATACTCTACTCTAGAATAAAATAAAGTTAAACAGTTCATTTTGGAAATTATATGACCCAGGAATCTAGCGCCTGCATTTTACATTGATTAAAGGTGTCTAATGCAACAATTTTTTATCATTGTTGTTATATTATGTCTGCCTTAAAATTCTGTCCGAGAAAGAGCTCTCCCCATCATACAAGGTAGCAAAAGTGCCTTTTTGAGAAAAAGAGGTAGGGCATTTACACTTAAATGTATATGTCAGATATATTGCTTAATTTTGCTGGATACTTTCAATACAGGTTTGATTATGTATGCACATGCTCTTTCGCGCCATATATGCTGTCGCTTTAAGCTAGAACATTATCATTATGTTGAATGGTAAACACCACTTTATTTATAAAAGAACATTTTGAATTACTGTAAAAGGGATCATGTAGTTTAGTGGAATTAATTTTCCGGTAGACCTAATAATTTTTAACGTTACCAGATGTGTAAATTTCTAAAATAACCTGTCACTTTCCTAAAACACTAATCTCTACCACAGATCCTTGGTTTTGCTGAAAAGTAAAGCCCACTGGAACAAATGCTTTGTCCCGGTGGAGTTTGTGTCCTGGTAACGCTCACTTCAACAAATGAAACAAAATATCCATAATTGAAAGCACTAGCTAAATACAGTTCTAGCAAAACGCGCAGTAACTACAACTCCTTTCACATGGCATAAATGAGGAAAACTGATGCACAGTTCGCATGCCATTACCCATATTTTATACAACTCAAAGTTTGAATCAATCAATTTCAAAATATGTCAGAGAATTAAGATTTTTCAGGTCGTCACTTTTTAGAGTACAGCTTTATATCTATGAGTATACCGTTGTTTTATAAATAAAGTGGAGGGGGAAACTAGAGACTATTTATTAATTTGCTCTCTCTGATTCAATAACGCTTCACCATATATAACTAACAGAATTATATTAATTAAAATAATCCCAATTTTTCTTATTATTATTTATTCCCGGGTGTGTTATACTTTTAGAAGATTCAGTAAACAAATTTTTTAGAGATTTAACTCATCAAATTAGAGATTAACTAACAGTATTATTTGCACCAAAATTGATTCTATATATATATATATATATATATATACAGTGATATCTCGAGATACGAGTTTAATTTCTTCCGTAACCTTGCTCGTATGTCAATTTTCTCGTATCTCAAAGCAATTTTAACCATTGAAATTAATTAAAATGCCATTAATCCGTTCCAGCTCCAAAAGTGCTTCCCCCAATCATTTCTGTTACGTGTTTTTGAATAAGAAAAATATATTTATAAATTACAAATATTGTATAAAAACATAATAAAAGAGAATGTAAAGCAAAAAAAAACTGGTTTCATAAAGTGTACATACATATTTGTTTTTTGGTCAATTTAATGCAACTTACACACAACTTAAATGCTACTGTGTGCTTGATTTTAGTCATTGCTTTTCTCCTCACTGGTCTTTGCTTCTTTGGCCGGATTAAAAAAAAAACAGTCCAAGGAGGTTTGTCTCTTCCTCTTTTTCAGAACTCTGCAGAAATGAATTAGGCAAGTGTCATTAAATAGCGCCGATGTACGACCAATTGCAACTTTTTCGGGATGTTTCTTTTCCATGAACTGTGAAATTCTCTCCCTCATTCCCAAGAACTCTTTTATCTCACTTGTAGAGATAACCTCCTTCACCTCAGGCTCTTCCTCGAAACCAGAACCCCCGAATGCTGCTGCGACTGTATCTCTTGCATTTCCTTGGTCGTGAGTTCCTGAGAGTGCTCCTCGGTGAGCTCGTTCAACGTCTCTCTCACCCATCACCAGGTCCATGGATTTTCCCAGAGACACTATCTCCTCATCCACTGGCACTTCGGGTTCGAATCCTTCGTAACTACAGACTCAGGCGGCAGCACAATTTTCGGCTACAGACTCACTCAGGCCACAGCTTCTTCCATGCAGAGGTCAAGATCCTAGTTGTAACACTCAGCCAGGCCTGATCAATAATTCTGAGGCATATTACGATGTTAAAGTGGTCCTTCCAGTATTCTCGAAGGGTGAGGTTTGTGTTCTCTGTCACCTTAAAGCTGCGCCGTAACAGGCGCTTAGTGTACAGCTTTTTAAAATTAGAGCAGGAGCATTGTCGAGGACGAGAAGGGCTTGCATGGCTGTTCCTCGTATCTCAAAACAAAACTTCGCTCGCTCGACAGCTCGTATCTCAAATAACTCGTATGTTAGGGACACTGTATATATATATATATATATATATATATATATATATATATATATATATAGCAAAAAAAAATACAAAAAATAAAAAATAAAAAAATAAATAAAAAATTAGGAAAAACAATAAGTATCATTTATTGCGCATAAGCTGCAAGTAAATAGAACTCATAAGATAAGTTTAAAATGAAGAAAAAACAAAGGTAAATTTCAGACAAATGAAAAAAGGAGGGGGGGGGAAATAATAATGACAAACAACTGGGGAAAGAAAAACAATTAATTAATTAATCCGTGGCTAAAATTATTTACTAAAAAATTTCTTTATTCTTTTATACAATTTTTCCATGTGCAAATCCATTTCGGGCAAATCCGTGGCTAAAATTATTTACTAAAATAAGTTTTTATTTTTTTATTTTTTCTTTGTTAATTTATATAATTTTTCCATGTGCAAATTCATTTCTGGCAAATCCGTGGATAAAATTATTTACTAATAAATTTCTTTGTTAAATTATACAATTTTTCCATGTGCAAATCCATTTCGGGCAAATCCGTGGCTATAATTATTTACTAAAAAGATTTCTTTGTCAATTTATATAATTTTTCCATGTGCAAATCCATTTCGGGCAAATCCGTGGCTAAAATTATATGCAAAACTGGCAGTTCATGTATCTTTCTCTTTTCTATTTTATATTCCTTTCCTAAATAAATATTTATTTTCTAAAATTATGTATAGTTAACTTCTTTAAATTATCCAGTATAATATTACCTCGCGCACATCCGTTTTCTTACCCATCCTTGGTAACTAACAAATCAAACGGACTTCAGTAATGCAGTAAGAACGTACTTTAAACTCCTCTAGTTACACTCAATTTGCGCTTTTGTTTTCATAGTTTTCATATTTTGCAATCTGGCAATCTTGTTACGTAAACATTTTAAATCATTCTTGAAAAATTTCCCGTTCATTAAGTTCGCTATAATTCACTGCTCGCTTTATAGATTTTGTTTTATTCTGCTCCTTTATATTTTATTTTCTGTTTTTACGTGTTATTTTTACTTATTGTGTTTATTTGTTTTTGTTTTTTTTTTGTCGTAATTTTTGTACAAAAAATTTTTGAGTGCTCATCACACTATTGTATTGATATATTTTGCTTTGGATATATTGATACAATATTAGAAAGCACTCTTTTTCGGATATAATCGTGCTTGCTGATGAAAAGATTATATCTTTTATTTTCCGGTTTTTTAAAAAAACTTTTTTTTAATTAATTGTTTTTTTAATTAATTAATTGTTTTTTTAATTAATTAATTGTTTTTTTTTAATTAATTAATTGTTTTTCTTTCCCCAGTTGTTTGTCATTATTATTCCCCCCGCCCTCCTTTTTTCATTTGTCTGAAATTTACCTTTGTTTTTTCTTCATTTTAAACTTATATATATATATAAATATATAATATATATATATATATATATATATATATATATATATATATATATATATATATATATATATATATATATATATATATATATATATATATATATATATATATATATATATATATATATATTATGATTATTTTTATTATTAATTATGAAAATATTATAACACAATATATTTAACACAAAATAATTGATTTCTTTTTCTTTTTCATTGTTTTGCTTATGCTTAAAATAAATTTAAAATAAGGGGAACATTGCTTAAATTCCATCAATTATGATTTATTTGAATAAAGAAAATAACTGTGTGCTTAGACTTGAAAACATAAATTTCTTTGTTATTTTTTTTCCATTTATCTATTATTATTCTTGGTATTACCAAAAAAACTTTAAATGTTGTACATTTTTTATTTATCTTTTTTACTTATCGCACTTTTACTCTTACATGATTTAAACCTAAAAAACAATACTGTGTTTTTATAATATATTTGAATTTATCTTTAATGCAATGGCTTTTGAATTTAAATGCTGTTCTTGATAAATAGCTTTTATTTGAGATTCAAACAGGTATTCACTATTCTTGGCATGTTAAACTTACTTAGTATTCAAACAAGTTATTATATAGTTTATAAATTAAATGTTCAACAGAATACTGGTAATCAGGTTTTAATGCTTCGACTATGAGGTTTTCTTTTAAGTTTTATTATGCGAAAATTAAATTTTTTGCTAAATCTAGGGTAAAAAAATAAAGAATTAAAGAATTAAAAAATTAGGTTTAAATTTATACAATTAGCCTTTATTTAAAGTATTTAATATTCCAAAAGCACAACTTATATATGCACTAAATAAAATGTTAAAAATAAATATTTTTTAAAGTGTCTTAAACATAAAGTAAAAGGAAAATAATTTTTTTGGAGATTAGAGATTTTAATGACTAAAAATGACATTGTTTTTTTTTTTTTTTTTTAAGTAATATTTCACAAATATATTGCTACCCAAAATAGTTTTAATTATTTTTAAATATTTAAATAGAATCATAGTTTAAATAGAATCATAGCTACATTTATTTTTAATTTGGTTCTTCAAAAATTATTTCACTTTTTGTTGCATGGCAATTTTACACAGAAACTATGCTATGTCACCGGTGATTAATTTGAAATTAAATATGGAAATAAAATGTGAAACATTCTAAATACTGATTCCATGCTGAAACATTGTTGATCAATTACGAGATAGCTTAAAAATTGCAACTGCAACGACGAGTTAACTTGTCGACACTGTTTTGTATAACGTAAGTATTGAAGTATCAAATAATGTTGTCCCACACACATTTTTATGATTTTTTAGAATTTTTTTTATATATATAAAAGAAAATTTCATTATTTTGCGTGCGACATGTTAGAGTGATACATTACATAAGAGTTAGCGCATCGTTTTGTCACATTTTTATGATTTTCTGCCACACGTGAGACATGAGATTTATTAATATATATAAGTCTCAAATTTAGACCAAATGTTTTGAGCAAACAGATGAAATAACTAAAAAAAAAAACTTCATTTCGCTATTTTTCATCTATCGGTGCGATTAAACAAATTTAATCACAAAAACAATACAAGATACTAAGTCACATTTATAATTTGTATTTTATTTTTATTATTAGGAATTTTTGTCTCATTTATTGTTTAAACAAATTTAAAGTTATGCAAAATATGTTTCCATGCCTTAATACCATGCGTTTTAATGCAGCATGGGCTTTCCCGGCTTTCGTTCCAATAAAATAGGAATACATACAAAAAGCCGACTGTAAGCGCTAAGTTTGTTTGGGCTTACATACTAGCCACATCTGCTGAGTCTGAGATAGATTTTGATCCCCCTTATTTTTTTATTTCAAAACGTAAGAAAAGAAAAACTTATAACTTACTATATGACGAAACTGATTTCGTCAAAAATAACGAAATACTTCGTCTTCATTCTAGTTTTATCATTCCAGTTCCGAGTAGAGGAAAAAATTCATCAGATATTTAAGAGTTAGCGCATCGTTTTGTCACATTTTTATGATTTTCTGCCACACGTGAGACATGAGATTTATTAATATATATAAGTCTCAAATTTAGACCAAATGTTTTGAGCAAACAGATGAAATAACTAAAAAAAAAAACTTCATTTCGCTATTTTTCATCTATCGGTGTGATTAAACAAATTTAATCACAAAATCAATAGAAGATACTAAGTCACATTTATAATTTATATTTTATTTTTATTATTAGGAATTTTTGTCTCATTTATTGTTTAAACAAATTTAAAGTTATGCAAAATATGTTTCCATGCCTTAATACCATGCGTTTTAACGCAGCATGGGCTTTCCCGGCTTTCGTTCCAATAAAATAGGAATACATACAAAAAGCCGACTGTAAGCGCTAAGTTTGTTTGGGCTTACATACTAGCCACATCTGCTGAGTCTGAGATAGATTTTGATCCCCCTTATTTTTTTATTTCAAAACGTAAGAAAAGAAAAACTTATAACTTACTATATGACGAAACTGATTTCGTCAAAAATAACGAAATACTTCGTCTTCATTCTAGTTCTATCATTCCAGTTTCGAGTAGAGGAAAAAATTCATCAGATATTTAAGAGTTAGCGCATCGTTTTGTCACATTTTTATGTTTTTCTGCCACACGTGAGACATGAGATTTATTAATATATATAAGTCTCAAATTTAGACCAAATGTTTTGAGCAAACAGATGAAATAACTAAAAAAAAAAACTTCATTTCGCTATTTTTCATCTATCGGTGTGATTAAACAAATTTAATCACAAAATCAATAGAAGATACTAAGTCACATTTATAATTTATATTTTATTTTTATTATTAGGAATTTTTGTCTCATTTATTGTTTAAACAAATTTAAAGTTATGCAAAATATGTTTCCATGCCTTAATACCATGCGTTTTAACGCAGCATGGGCTTTCCCGGCTTTCGTTCCAATAAAATAGGAATACATACAAAAAGCCGACTGTAAGCGCTAAGTTTGTTTGGGCTTACATACTAGCTACATCTGCTGAGTCTGAGATAGATTTTGATCCCCCTTATTTTTTTATTTCAAAACGTAAGAAAAGAAAAACTTATAACTTACTATATGACGAAACTGATTTCGTCAAAAATAACGAAATACTTCGTCTTCATTCTAGTTCTATCATTCCAGTTCCGAGTAGAGGAAAAAATTCATCAGATATTTAAGAGTTAGCGCATCGTTTTGTCACATTTTTATGATTTTCTGCCACACGTGAGACATGAGATTTATTAATATATATAAGTCTCAAATTTAGACCAAATGTTTTGAGTAAACAGATGAAATAACTAAAAAAAAAAACTTCATTTCGCTATTTTTCATCTATCGGTGTGATTAAACAAATTTAATCACAAAATCAATAGAAGATACTAAGTCACATTTATAATTTATATTTTATTTTTATTATTAGGAATTTTTGTCTCATTTATTGTTTAAACAAATTTAAATTTATGCAAAATATGTTTCCATGCCTTAATACCATGCGTTTTAACGCAGCATGGGCTTTCCCGGCTTTCGTTCCAATAAAATAGGAATACATACAAAAAGCCGACTGTAAGCGCTAAGTTTGTTTGGGCTTACATACTAGCCACATCTGCTGAGTCTGAGATAGATTTTGATCCCCCTTATTTTTTTATTTCAAAACGTAAGAAAAGAAAAACTTATAACTTACTATATGACGAAACTGATTTCGTCAAAAATAACGAAATACTTCGTCTTCATTCTAGTTCTATCATTCCAGTTCCGAGTAGAGGAAAAAATTCATCAGATATTTAAGAGTTAGCGCATCGTTTTGTCACATTTTTATGATTTTCTGCCACACGTGAGACATGAGATTTATTAATATATATAAGTCTCAAATTTAGACCAAATGTTTTGAGCAAACAGATGAAATAACTAAAAAAAAAAACTTCATTTCGCTATTTTTCATCTATCGGTGTGATTAAACAAATTTAATCACAAAATCAATAGAAGATACTAAGTCACATTTATAATTTATATTTTATTTTTATTATTAGGAATTTTAGTCTCATTTATTGTTTAAACAAATTTAAAGTTATGCAAAATATGTTTCCATGCCTTAATACCATGCGTTTTAACGCAGCATGGGCTTTCCCGGCTTTCGTTCCAATAAAATAGGAATACATACAAAAAGCCGACTGTAAGCGCTAAGTTTGTTTGGGCTTACATACTAGCCACATCTGCTGAGTCTGAGATAGATTTTGATCCCCCTTATTTTTTTATTTCAAAACGTAAGAAAAGAAAAACTTATAACTTACTATATGACGAAACTGATTTCGTCAAAAATAACGAAATACTTCGTCTTCATTCTAGTTCTATCATTCCAGTTCCGAGTAGAGGAAAAAATTCATCAGATATTTAAGAGTTAGCGCATCGTTTTGTCACATTTTTATGATTTTCTGCCACACGTGAGACATGAGATTTATTAATATATATAAGTCTCAAATTTAGACCAAATGTTTTGAGCAAACAGATGAAATAACTAAAAAAAAAAACTTCATTTCGCTATTTTTCATCTATCGGTGTGATTAAACAAATTTAATCACAAAATCAATACAAGATACTAAGTAACATTTATAATTTATATTTTATTTTTATTATTAGGAATTTTTGTCTCATTTATTGTTTAAACAAATTTAAAGTTATGCAAAATATGTTTCCATGCCTTAATACCATGCGTTTTAACGCAGCATGGGCTTTCCCGGCTTTCGTTCCAATAAAATAGGAATACATACAAAAAGCCGACTGTAAGCGCTAAGTTTGTTTGGGCTTACATACTAGCCACATCTGCTGAGTCTGAGATAGATTTTGATCCCCCTTATTTTTTTATTTCAAAACGTAAGAAAAGAAAAACTTATAACTTACTATATGACGAAACTGATTTCGTCAAAAATAACGAAATACTTCGTCTTCATTCTAGTTCTATCATTCCAGTTCCGAGTAGAGGAAAAAATTCATCAGATATTTAAGAGTTAGCGCATCGTTTTGTCACATTTTTATGATTTTCTGCCACACGTGAGACATGAGATTTATTAATATATATAAGTCTCAAATTTAGACCAAATGTTTTGAGCAAACAGATGAAATAACTAAAAAAAAAAACTTCATTTCGCTATTTTTCATCTATCGGTGTGATTAAACAAATTTAATCACAAAATCAATACAAGATACTAAGTAACATTTATAATTTATATTTTATTTTTATTATTAGGAATTTTTGTCTCATTTATTGTTTAAACAAATTTAAAGTTATGCAAAATATGTTTCCATGCCTTAATACCATGCGTTTTAACGCAGCATGGGCTTTCCCGGCTTTCGTTCCAATAAAATAGGAATACATACAAAAAGCCGACTGTAAGCGCTAAGTTTGTTTGGGCTTACATACTAGCCACATCTGCTGAGTCTGAGATAGATTTTGATCCCCCTTATTTTTTTATTTCAAAACGTAAGAAAAGAAAAACTTATAACTTACTATATGACGAAACTGATTTCGTCAAAAATAACGAAATACTTCGTCTTCATTCTAGTTCTATCATTCCAGTTTCGAGTAGAGGAAAAAATTCATCAGATATTTAAGAGTTAGCGCATCGTTTTGTCACATTTTTATGATTTTCTGCCACACGTGAGACATGAGATTTATTAATATATATAAGTCTCAAATTTAGACCAAATGTTTTGAGCAAACAGATGAAATAACTAAAAAAAAAAACTTCATTTCGCTATTTTTCATCTATCGGTGTGATTAAACAAATTTAATCACAAAATCAATAGAAGATACTAAGTCACATTTATAATTTATATTTTATTTTTATTATTAGGAATTTTTGTCTCATTTATTGTTTAAACAAATTTAAAGTTATGCAAAATATGTTTCCATGCCTTAATACCATGCGTTTTAACGCAGCATGGGCTTTCCCGGCTTTCGTTCCAATAAAATAGGAATACATACAAAAAGCCGACTGTAAGCGCTAAGTTTGTTTGGGCTTACATACTAGCCACATCTGCTGAGTCTGAGATAGATTTTGATCCCCCTTATTTTTTTATTTCAAAACGTAAGAAAAGAAAAACTTATAACTTACTATATGACGAAACTGATTTCGTCAAAAATAACGAAATACTTCGTCTTCATTCTAGTTCTATCATTCCAGTTTCGAGTAGAGGAAAAAATTCATCAGATATTTAAGAGTTAGCGCATCGTTTTGTCACATTTTTATGATTTTCTGCCACACGTGAGACATGAGATTTATTAATATATATAAGTCTCAAATTTAGACCAAATGTTTTGAGCAAACAGATGAAATAACTAAAAAAAAAAACTTCATTTCGCTATTTTTCATCTATCGGTGTGATTAAACAAATTTAATCACAAAATCAATACAAGATACTAAGTAACATTTATAATTTATATTTTATTTTTATTATTAGGAATTTTTGTCTCATTTATTGTTTAAACAAATTTAAAGTTATGCAAAATATGTTTCCATGCCTTAATACCATACGTTTTAACGCAGCATGGGCTTTCCCGGCTTTCGTTCCAATAAAATAGGAATACATACAAAAAGCCGACTGTAAGCGCTAAGTTTGTTTGGGCTTACATACTAGCCACATCTGCTGAGTCTGAGATAGATTTTGATCCCCCTTATTTTTTTATTTCAAAACGTAAGAAAAGAAAAACTTATAACTTACTATATGACGAAACTGATTTCGTCAAAAATAACGAAATACTTCGTCTTCATTCTAGTTCTATCATTCCAGTTTCGAGTAGAGGAAAAAATTCATCAGATATTTAAGAGTTAGCGCATCGTTTTGTCACATTTTTATGATTTTCTGCCACACGTGAGACATGAGATTTATTAATATATATAAGTCTCAAATTTAGACCAAATGTTTTGAGCAAACAGATGAAATAACTAAAAAAAAAAACTTCATTTCGCTATTTTTCATCTATCGGCGTGATTAAACAAATTTAATCACAAAATCAATACAAGATACTAAGTCACATTTATAATTTATATTTTATTTTTATTATTAGGAATTTTTGTCTCATTTATTGTTTAAACAAATTTAAAGTTATGCAAAATATGTTTCCATGCCTAAATACCATGCGTTTTAACGCAGCATGGGCTTTCCCGGCTTTCGTTCCAATAAAATAGGAATACATACAAAAAGCCGACTGTAAGCGCTAAGTTTGTTTGGGCTTACATACAAGCCACATCTGCTGAGTCTGAGATAGATTTTGATCCCCCTTATTTTTTTTATTTCAAAGCGTAAGAAAAGAAAAACTTATATCTTACTATATGATGAAACTGATTTCGTCAAAAATAACGAAATACTTCGTCTTCATTCTAGTTCTATCATTCCAGTTCCGAGTAGAGGAAAAAATTCATCAGATATTTAAGAGTTAGAACATCGTTTTGTCACATTTTTATGATTTTCTGACAAAATTATTCTCAAAATTGACGGAATGAATTTCAAAACGACCAAAATGCAGCTCAAGGATTATTTAATCGTCAAAAGTAAAAGTTTTATTTCTGAGAGTGTACTGCGAAAAATTTTTTCCAAAAAATATTACATATTATTACTTATTATCTATCATTCATTATCTATATTTTATCTATTATTTGATTTAATTTTAATGTTTCGTTAATTAACATTCCGTTTTAGTTTTTTCTAAGACTTTTTATTAAAGTATTTCAGTAATTAAAAAATAAATAGTCATATTTTTTCAAACTTAAATGATTTTTAATACATTAAAAATATAAAATAATATTCTCCTAAATTTTACAGTAGATATCACAAATCTATTCATAATTTTTCGAAACAGAAACAAAAAAGGTTTTTGCTTCAAAAATATTTTTTTCATGCATGACATTTAAATGAAAGTAATTTCTTACGATTTCCGATTGAAAGACAGACATAAAAAGGACGAAACTATGTTAAAAGCGTTTTAATACAATAACAAAAGTAAAAATATTTTTAGCAACTCTCAGCTCTATAAGTTTCAAATAAAGAAAAAACACATACTTTATTCAATCACCACTGAGTAGAATAAATAAACATAACTATATTCATATGTTATCTAACTCTAAAACATTTTCCAAGATATCAATACTGTTCAGTAATGCTGGCACGTTGTGTACATACTCCATCTATAGCGTATTGAGACTTGCCTAAAAGTACTCAGGCTTTTCCTATTGAAGAAAGAGATGGAGGAAAAAAAAGTACCTCATGAAATTTTAAACAGAGCTCAGATTTCATGAATGTGCTGGATTAAAGTCGCAATGTGTTGTGTTAGAAAAGATATATTTGAGGCAATATTTTCCATTCTGAGTGGTGGATAGGAATATGAAAAAGAATTTTTATCCAGTGTGGTCAAAATATTTTCTCTCTGAGGACCATCTATGAATCTACTGGGGTATTTTATTTTATGAAATGCACTCTTTCAGTGATATAATTTTAGCGTTTTCGGATTTTATCGAAGTAATTTTTATTCTCCGAAACTTCTATGAGTATATGCTTTATGTATTTGTAATATTTGCTTGGTGGTTTTATTTGAAACGGTTGAATACATATGAAGGCAAATACCAATAATTTTTATTATTTTCTCCCAGAAGACCATCTACGAATCTACTGGGGTATTTTGTTTTACAAAGTATACTCTTTCAGTGGCCTAATTTTATTGTTTTTGGAATATATCGAAGTAATTTTCATTCTACAAAACTTCTATGAGCACATACTTAATATATTTGTAATATTTGTTTAATGGTTTTATTTGAAACGGTTGAATACATCCGAAGGCAAATATCAATTATTTTTATTATTTTCTCCCAGAAGACCATCTACGAATCTACTGGGGTATTTTGTTTTACAAAGTATACTCTTTCAGTGGCCTAATTTTATTGTTTTTGGAATATATCGAAGTAATTTTCATTCTACAAAACTTCTATGAGCACATACTTAATATATTTGTAATATTTGTTTAATGGTTTTATTTGAAACGGTTGAATACATCCGAAGGCAAATATCAATTATTTTTATTATTTTCTCCCAGAAGACCATCTACGAATCTACTGGGGTATTTTGTTTTACAAAGTATACTCTTTCAGTGGCCTAATTTTATTGTTTTTGGAATATATCGAAGTAATTTTCATTCTACAAAACTTCTATGAGCACATACTTAATATATTTGTAATATTTGTTTAATGGTTTTATTTGAAACGGTTGAATACATCCGAAGGCAAATACCAATTATTTTTATTATTTTCTCCCAGAAGACCATCTACGAATCTACTGGGGTATTTTGTTTTACAAAGTATACTCTTTCAGTGGCCTAATTTTATTGTTTTTGGAATATATCGAAGTAATTTTCATTCTACAAAACTTCTATGAGCACATACTTAATATATTTGTAATATTTGTTTAATGGTTTTATTTGAAACGGTTGAATACATCCGAAGGCAAATATCAATTATTTTTATTATTTTCTCCCAGAAGACCATCTACGAATCTACTGGGGTATTTTGTTTTACAAAGTATACTCTTTCAGTGGCCTAATTTTATTGTTTTTGGAATATATCGAAGTAATTTTCATTCTACAAAACTTCTATGAGCACATACTTAATATATTTGTAATATTTGTTTAATGGTTTTATTTGAAACGGTTGAATACATCCGAAGGCAAATACCAATTATTTTTATTATTTTCTCCCAGAAGACCATCTACGAATCTACTGGGGTATTTTGTTTTACAAAGTATACTCTTTCAGTGGCCTAATTTTATTGTTTTTGGAATATATCGAAGTAATTTTCATTCTACAAAACTTCTATGAGCACATACTTAATATATTTGTAATATTTGTTTAATGGTTTTATTTGAAACGGTTGAATACATCCGAAGGCAAATATCAATTATTTTTATTATTTTCTCCCAGAAGACCATCTACGAATCTACTGGGGTATTTTGTTTTACAAAGTATACTCTTTCAGTGGCCTAATTTTATTGTTTTTGGAATATATCGAAGTAATTTTCATTCTACAAAACTTCTATGAGCACATACTTAATATATTTGTAATATTTGTTTAATGTTTTTTTTTTTTATTTGAAACGGTTGAATACATCCGAAGGCAAAAATCAATTATTATTATTATATTCTCCCAAAGGACAATCTATGAATCTTCTGGAATATATTGTTTCATATAATGCAGTCCTTCAGTGACATAGTCTTTACGTTTGTGGATTATATTGAAGTAATGTTTATGTCACGAAACTTTTCTAATCATATGTTTTATGCATTTGTAATACTTGTTTGAGGGCTTGATCTTAAAGGATTGAATACATCTGAAGGAAAGAAAAATAGTTACTTAGCTATTTTTTTAAGGTTTAGAAGCATAAATTAATTTTACCAAGTTAAACTGCAATAAACACCTTAATTTTATAATAATTATTGTTGCTTAGGAGGAAGTAAAAAAGTATGTATTTTTGAGAAGAAAAAAAAACTTTTCCATTTCAAAAAAAAATAAATCTATTGAGGAAAACAGAACTGAAACATTAATACTTCCTTGATTTCTGACATAAACAGAGGGGAGTTAATATGTGATTATTAAAAACACATCAAAGTTACATCAAGCAATGAAACTGATTTTAGTATTTTTATTCATTCCGCCTATTAACTAGAGCAAAACATTAAATTCAAGTTTTCAAGTATTTTGATTTTTAAATTAAAATCTTCATATAATATGTTTTTGTAAATCAAAAAATTTACATATTTTGAAAGCATATTGCATATTTATGTATGTATTATTTTTTTTAATTACTTAAAACTAAACCTCAAAAAGGCTCAGGTTTTCACGTGAAATATTTTTGTATCGCAAATTTGAAAGTACTTACTTTCAATATTTATTTTTATTAGTTAACTTTGATATTCTTACGTTCATGGCTTTGATTGTCAAGAGGTCAAAACTGGAGGAGTGGTTTCTTCATTATATAGTAATTCTATATATTTGTGCTATTACGCTACATTTTAAGATAAATTTTGATACACTTCGTTTGGCTGGGCGCTAGCTGTTCAACGGCGGTTATGGCGAAAATAAAATAAACAAAATAAAAAAGGAAAATAAATGTTTTTGCATTTGGCTAATCAATAAATACCGCTTTTTAAAAATCATTCTTAATTCATTACTTGTCTTATAATTATCACTTATGTTGCGAATTTCATTAATATCCTATTATAAATTACAGATAAATAGATTCATTAAATAATTAAGAATTTGACGATTATTTTTTTTGAACAATATATTACATGCGAAATCGTATTTAATCTATCCGCCTGTATTGTAAGCAAATATATTAAAAATTACGGCTGTGAACTTACCAAATTTGTTATAACTGCATATTAAATTTTAAATATCATTTTGAAAACTGATTTCTAAGCCAAATTATTGTTTATATTAGATCTTAATAAAATCATAAGGAAGTGTTTGAACTTGGTGAGTAGGGGCACTAAATTAAGCAAAATGAATTTCTAATATATATTTTAAGGAATAATTTCAATTTTCGCATTAAAAAACTGCTTTATGCTAAGAGAAAACAATAATTGCGAAACAATCATAGGTGTTTTTGTGTGGCAGTGAACAGGGATATTTAGTGACCGGATAAAATTAGGGACAGTATAAAATTATATTTCTATTTTTCTAGTTGAAAAACGACCATTTTAAAATGTCTCAATGTAAATATAATGAAAAAATACTTTGTTTACCTGCAATGTCTTTCAGCAAAATCTTGATGCTTTCAAGCACGGAAATGTTATTATACATAATTGGTGATTGGTACAAATTAAAAAAATTTATTAACTGGCTGTATAATATTCTTCAGTTATTTATGTAAAATAAGTATTAGTGGTAAGAAATTTCCGTGAAATTGAATAAATAATTTACATGAAATATTTGTATTTAAGGATTACATAAAGACACAATTTAAAAAAATATGGAACACTTATCACTTTATTATATAATAACAAATAAAAATGTTTCACGTATGTCGTTGGATAGGCAGAAAAGCACAGATATCAGGTTAATTAATATGAAGAACACATATGCACTTGAATTTCCAGAGATTTAATCATTGTTACTGTTTAAATTTAAATAAAATTCATTGATATTCTTAATAACAGGTAAAGCATCCTTAAAAATAAGCAATTGTTTAATTCATTCTCCTTCCTTGGCACTACAGCCTAGAACAAGCCATGGTCTTTCTAGTAAGCCTCAACCATTGCTACTTAGTCAGAACCAAAGATCTCGAGTTTTTATATCTCAGCGTGCTGAGACGTTTTTTTATTCTTTTCATTTATATATTTTTTTTAACATTGTCACGCCACCAAGCCTTTTTCACAATACCTCGGGGCTTGCTAGATGCCAGATACTTTTCTGGGTTGAGCTTTTCTAATATCTGTAACTATAAAGCTTATCTCATGCGATAAACTTCAATGGTTTTAATAGCGTTGAACAGTTTGAATTACTTTAGATTCATATGCCCGTAAGCAAAAATTACAATTAAGAGGCCTGGCATACCAATTTTTAACTAAAAATCAAATTAAGCCACATGTCTCAACTTTCTAATAGCCAGACCGCTGATTTTTGTTTTGAATTTTTTTTTCAACATTGCGAAGCTCTTTTCTTCTAAAATTGAGGCTTGATAGATATCAAATGCTTTACTGGATTGAGATTTCTCAATCGATGTAGGAGTGCAATTCATCTCACACGGCCGGGATAGCCTAGTTGTTAGGTCACTGGGCCAATGCTCGTGGTTTCGATCCCTGTCAGTTGAAGACTCCTCGTGTAGTAAATGGTGCCTGATGCGTGTTGAACCTGTCGAGTCACGAAGTCCTCCAAGTTCCCATAACAAATTATATCTCTGGGGGTATTTCCTTGTCCTCTGGATTGGTTCAAAACTACAAGGCTAGGAACATGAGCACTAGTAGTCGTAAACCCAAAATTGGGTCGGCTGCTCATCGACGGTTATAAAATAAAATTCATCTCACACAATAAAAGCCGTGGGACTTGTTGAATTACTGAAAATTGATCTGCCACTGAAAAAAAATTTTTTTTAATATGATAGTTTCTTTCCCTTACTTTCTTTAACTGAAAAAATAGCTTTTGTTGAATTTTATCAACTTGTTTATTTCTTCAAATTCTCGTAACTACATTGTGAAAACTAATAAGCCTTGCTTGTTTTTTTTTTTTTCTTTAGGTAAACCAAGACCATCCGTGACGTGGTGGCGAGAATACTCCCTGTTAGATGATACTTATTCCTTCATCCCAGGCGATAATCTTGTTAGAAATGAACTGAAAATATCGGAACTAAAGCGACATGATTTACTCGCCATTCTTACGTGCCAAGCATCCAATAATAATATCACTGTCCCAGCTTCAACAGCCATAACACTGGACTTAAATCGTAAGTATTTTTCCGATATATAGATGGAATAAAAATAAAAAAAGAACATTTCTTACATCGCTATGAATTTATTTACTGATAACGACTCAAGTTAGATAGATTATATTGACCATTAATTGTTAATGAAATTTAATGCGATATTTCTACTGATTAACTAATGGAAGAAATTAGAAATAAACCAGATGTTATGTATTTAATTTCCAGAAAGAAAAAAAAAGCTAGAGATAGTGTGTTTTGCATTTTCTACAATAATTATATTAATTAACCTTAAATTTTTGCTACGTTAATCACCCTCAACTAAAGGGGGTAGCACGCATTGAGAACCAGGAACGTTTTGTGAAAAAACTGGGTTTCTGTTCTAGGAAACGGCTTAAAATAACATCCAATCATCGGGTACCACCTAGCTGGGAATAAAAGGTAATCTTCTCGCGATGTTAGCACATCACTCTTTTATGCCGTTGAACATGAAATTGGGAATCATTTTGACCAGCAACTGGCTGTTGTGTGAATAAAAACATTATTTAATGCTTTATCACGTTAAAGCAATGCACATAATCACTGTGTATTTTCTTTAAACCTTATTCTATTGCAAAGTTACTTTACCATGTATTATTATCACAAACAATCAATATTTTTGAATGTAAATAAAGCTAAGTTTTACTTGCGAAAATTCATGTAAAAATTTAATCATTGCTGTATGAAATATTACAATTTAAAACCTCATTATAGCATCAAATTTCCGTTGGGTATTTTAAGATCTCCCATGAGAAATTCTCAAATTAAATTATTTAAAAATAACATAAAGTAATTCATTAAAAACTTGAAGTATGCAAATTAAATTTAATTTTAACAATGTCGTTGAAAGTAGTCAGCAAGGAAATTATTTATTCATTATTTTAGTATCCTACACTCATAGACATTTCCTTCAACAACCCAAGTTATGTTAAATATCCTAGCATGACTGTCACTGATTCATTATTCATTCAAGGCAAATGATGAATGAATATTCTCTAATAATTTATAATACCCAACACGACATAGATTTATGCAACGCTCGTGTGAAACTCAGGTTTACGATATGCGAACAAAATAATGATTCTGATATATCCCCGTGATTTATAAATATTCAATGCGTTAGGATGAGCATTTACAAATAACTTCTAGTTTGTTTTTGAGCAAAATTAAAAGTAAAAAACTTACAGGATGAGTTTTATTTGTTAATTGTGATTATCGAGAAAGTTTTAAAATAATTATTTAATGTTTTATTTCATGCATATGGGATTATAATTATCGTTCTCCAGTTATTTCCATTTGTGTATTAAGATATTTCGTAACTAGTTGCAAAGCATGATTAGCATGATCATGTTTTATTGATGTCTAGTAATTAATAATTGTTTTGAGGCTCATGAGTTGTATATTATTTGACTGTGAATCTGATTTTTGATATTGTTTTATTAGTTTTTTCTATAACTTTCATTTTGCAAATCTATGATTTTTTTTTCATTTTATTGTAGTGCACTAAAAAAACGTACACTAAGAAGACTGAAAAACAAAAGGGATATTTAAATGATGACCTTCCAATAAATGCTGATATTTTTATGAACTATGACTTTTCATAAAGTATTAACGGACTATACGGGGTTTTGTAATCGTCACTCTTAACTTGAACTTTTCTAATAATGCCAAAAATGAAGTTCAAAATATGAACAGTGTCACAGGTTTAAAAAAATGAAAAAATCACTTGAAATGACATTTCATTATAATTTTACGATTTTTTTTTCTTTCTTATGAATGAGAAGAATTATTTTTATGAATTCATATTTCGTACTAAGACATTTCAATAAAAATTACATGCTTACAAAATATCTTGTGACAAATATAATAACTAATTTCGTGACTTACATATGCAATACGAAGCATTGGAATCAACTAGTATCAAAATGTAACGAATCACCATTAAAGAGGCCGTGATTAAAATCAAGACCTGTTTGATTGTTTGAGGAAACTGTTGAGATTAGAAATTATTAAATGAAAGTGCTTCAAATTTCAACATTGGAGAAGGTGGATCAAAAACGCAATTTTTTTTTTTTTGATTTTCTGAAGTAATTAAGAGGAGTACCAGTATGATTTGCAAAATCATCTTTAAATTTCTTCCTGCAAACAAACTAGTTTAGTGTTTTATCCTAATCTCTTTTTCAAAAGTAGTTTATCAGATATTGATGAAATGTTTGCTTTTTCTTGTTTGCTTTGATATTAATAAGCAACCTAAAATGTGTTATAATTTTCCTTCCACTTTATGATCATGATACAAAAAATAAATATTAAGTGCAGTTTTTATGGAGCACCCTGTATACTCTTGCGATGATAGCTAAGTCAATATTTAGAGATTTAAAAAAATTTAAAGTCTTAATTTTTAAAATAAAAAGTGTTATTCTTCCAACTGTTGAAATATAGATATATTAAGAACAAATTGCTGCTAAAAAATATAGTAACTAAAATAGCAAAATTGTAGATTTTCATAATTATAAATATAAAAAATAATGTGAAACGAGCTTATTAGTAATATGCTTGATGCAAAAACCTGATATGAAAATGGGTTAATGATCCTGATAGTTCGGCTCATATGACAATTATATAGTTCTTATGTTTTAAAATTACTTTTTTTTACAAATAATATTCTACCAGACACTTTTTATCTTAAGAATTATTTTATATTGGGAGTACAATGAAGTTTCCGCCATTTTTTTAATCAAAAATTACCAGTTCATTGTGAAAAAATGGTATATTATCTTTTATTCAAAATATTCTCCATTACTAGACACAATTTGTTCCAATCTTTCTGGGATCTTTCGGATACCACGTCGGAAGAACTCTTCATCTTTCGAGTTTATCCACGAATCGACCCATTCCTTAGTTTCTTCAAATGATGCAAATTTCTGCACAGAAAGATCATGCACCATCGGCCGGAACAGGGGATAATTTGAAGGGGTAAAGTCTGGCAAATACGATGAGTGGGTCTAGGACTTCCCATTGAAGTGTTTCCAAGTAGCGAAATCAATTTTCATGCAAAATCGACGCTCGATGTCTCTTGACTTCAGTTGGTATGGAACCCAACTTCCTTGTTTTGGGATAATTCTTAACGATGTTAAATTGCTTGTTGTGTCACTTGTAATTTAAGAACAAGTCCTTTTTGCATTTTTGACGAATCTTCATCCAATTCCTTGTCTTTATATAATTTCGGCCTCCCACTGCGTTCTTTGCCATTCACGTCAAACTCACTGGTTTTAAACTCCTGAAACCATTCACAACTTCTCTCACTTGAAGCAGTTTCACCATATGCCACTCAAAGCAATTAATGTGCCTCAGCTGCAGATTTCTTCAAATTAAAGAAGTAAATCAAAAGCTCCCTCAAATGATGTTTATTTGGCACAAAACTTGACACTTTTGCACGAAAACAATTAACCAATGCTACAATGGAATCAGTTATACCTTAAGGTTATGTTGTTACTAGGTGAACAAACTTACAATAAGATTTTTAAGACCAGTCAATTTCTACATAAACTTCTGGCATCGTCATCTTGTGACGAACGGCGGGAACTCATTTGTACACTCAATATGTTTTTAGTTGTATAAATTTTAATTCAACATTCTTTTAAGAATAGTAACTTAAAAGAATTTTAAAGTAACATTTTATCTCAATTTTGCTTACTGAAAAAAAAAATACAAGTGCAATATATACAATTCATGACATAAATATATTTTTCGTTAAAGTAAATAAACATTGGTTTAAATAACAAATCGCAAAAAAAAATCACTGCAATTGACAGATTAAAATTTATCTTTTTAGTTTATAAATTCTGTTAGTTCATGCTCAGCAAATATCTGGAAAGTTATTTAATTAATCACTAAACTTAAAATTTGACGCAACATTCTGACGTTTACTTCATATGATGCATACATTTAACATCATAATTAACAGGATTTAAAAGTTTTTAATATTTGTTTTATTTAACATTCTAACTCACTAATTTAAATAATCGATCATTATTGACTTAAAAAATCAGCGTGAATAAACTTCATTTTTAAATTTTTACGCTCACAATTTTAAATTATTATAATTAAGCTTCAAAACTAATTAGCCTGAATATATTTTTTGAGCAGTAATGATTGCTACATTATCTTAAAATATTTTCTTAAAATACTTTTTAATTCCTTTTTTTTTTCCTAATTTCTTACAAAAATTCTGTATTTCTTAACGTAAGACACCTTATGTGACGAAGATATTGAAGTTTTTATAATTATAATATTAATAATTTGCGTTAATTAACTGATTTAAGCTTTTCAAAACTTTAAGCCTCATCTTTTTTGTAAAAAAGAAGCAAATCATTTTAATAAAATTGCTTATGAATTTTTCAAAGTTTTGAATATTCATTATTTTTTTTTCATTTAAATACATTATCTGAAAGTAATGTTTCAAATTTTAAAAAGTACTTCTATTAAAATCTTTAGCAAATTATTTTCTTAAATGGATGAACTTTTTAAAATAATTTGTTCCTGCTAATTTTAGATATATTGTTAATTAACTAAGTCTATTAATTAACTAAATCCATTAACAAAATTTATTAGTCGTCAAAAGAAGTTTAGTTTACCAGACAGTTTTGTTTACCAGTTTGGTACATATTATTTTCGATGGATCATTAAGGATCAAGTGTGGAGTATTTCCCAAAATATCTAGCGTGGGTGGGGATGTATCCGTGAATACGAATTAAGAAGTGAAATATAATAAAAGTTTTTGCAATGTCTTACAAGAATTAAAGCCTTCAACCTTATTCGAAGAGGATATGAAAAGCCAGCCATTAAAAAATAAGGATATTGGAGCTATTTAACAACTGCTTTAAAAGATATATTTTTTAACCCACTTTAATTGAAATTTAATATAATCAATAGCAATTTGTACATCGAGAACAAAATAAAATATGGAACAACTTAATTACTTTTGATTCCCTTATTGGGTTTGGTGCTAAAACACAATATCCATGGTTTAAAGGTCTTATCTTGAATATTCTAAATTCTTTATATAGATAATATTTTAAGTTGTGATACAAAAGGGTTCTTTATCAGGGTTAAAAAAATTATTTTAAAGACAAATTCAGATTTTTAAACCTTGACAGTAGAAAAACTGAACATTGTTGTATACCTAAAAGGTCTGAAGGGACCAGTGTAGTCCTTCCCTGATAGTTTGCGAGTAGACCAATTAGACAGCCTGAACCTTAAACTATAACTAAAATATATTAGAGACTCTAGCCTCAATATTCTATGATATTTTATGGGATATGCAGCAAATGCTAAATAAGAGTTAAAATGTTTCCATAATTTCACTTTATTTTGCAATTCATTGAACTATGACACAGAGCTTAGGTGTGCACAGATCCTGCTTTGTAATTAAAAATATATAAAGAAATAAATGGATATACTATAAAGTCTAAAAATAGTTTAAAAAAACTTGCTACAAAAGCATGAATTAAAATAAAAATATTAAATAATAATTTGCTAGCAAATTCATGAATAAAATAAGCACTTAAAAAAATTAATTAAAAATAACAGCACGTGATAAAAATAAAAGCACGGGCCAATTTTTAGAGCAGCAGAGTTGTTTTTTTAGAGATTAGTTTTGTTATTAGATTAGATAAGTTTTCTAGTTTGTTTTACAAGATTATAACTATCTTGTACTTCATATTTGTTATTGTTTGTGTTGTTTGTGAATAAAAGTTTTTTTTTTTTTTTTTAAGAGAAACAGAATTGTTATTTATATAGCTTGATACGTTACAATACATTTTGCGTTTCTTTCTAAAAACTTACTAGAGCAACTAGCTTGAGTATATTTTACTAAAGAGGACAAAAATAACTGTCTAAAAATTAGAGAAATAAAAACTTTTTGTCAAAAATCAAATATTTTATAACCAGTACTTAATATACAAAAGTTGTGTTGAACGACTTGTGTGGCATCAGCATTTCAAGCGAAGTACCTTCAGCTGAGATTTTTCTTCATTGCCAGAAATCCCTGGATGCGATATCAGGACTGTATGACAGATGTTCAAAGCACTTCCAATCAAAAATGGCAATATAGTTTTGGTCACCATGTGTCGCATTGTCCTCCAAGAGCAGAGCACCAGCTATGAGAAGACCAGGTCACTTTTTCCATACAGCCTCCTTCAATAAAAACAGGGTTTAATAGTATCACGTAGTATTGATGGTTCCAAAAAGTCCAGCAACCAGACTGCGGGACCACACTGAGAATTTCGCTTCAACTTTGCTCAGGCACGGACACAGCGCCATCTCCTTGATCATAGTCGAGCAATACGCAATGGTGTATGGCTGTCTTTTAAGTTCAATCGCTGTCTTGTTTACCTCATTGCTATTCGACATTCTACGGTAAACAAAAGGGATAATTTATTTTCGGACTCCACCTTGCATTTCTTATTTTGAATTAAAACTTATTTTTATGAATAAAAATTTGGAAGTTCTTGAGGTATCAGTGGATGAATATTATAATAATTAATAATGATTATGGGATTTTGGTAATGGAAGAAATTTTAATGTGCGATTTTCAACACACAGATGGAACTTAATATTACCACCTTTTTATCTTAGAAAACCTTAATTAACATTTTCATCCTTAGTTAACCATTAATCATAGAAAACCTTTTTTGATAGCAAATTAAAATACTAAAGAGCGAGCTCTGTAAGGCAGTTTAAATGTCAGGAATTTTTAGCTTCACCGACCAGAAACTTGCGTACAAGAAAGAAATATTCATAAATGTTTCTTTCCTGCTGTCGATTTATATTTTTAAGTTAACTTTCTTAAATTTACTAAATTATCACTTGGACCTATATCTATTCTGCTCTTTAATAACTTATTATATATATAATATATAAACTATTTTTTTAGAATTTTCTAGAAAACGTATATTATGCTTAAAACAATTAATTGCACTATGACATAAGAGGATATGAACTGAATGCAATACAGTGTGATTTTATTAATCTAGTACATCACATCTATCTACATATAACAGAAATGTTTTAATCGTACAATTTTTTTTTCTAGTGAAACCAGTAGATGTGCGAATAGATCCAAATCGGCAACCTCTTAGTGCAGGTCAAGAATATGAATTTACTTGCATAGCTGCAGGATCAAGGCCACCCGCGATAATAACATGGTGGAAAAGTAACAAGCAACTAAAGAATCCAGACGACAAATCAACACAAGCTGGTGATGTCACGACGAGTATCTTCAGATTTACTCCAACAGTACAAGATAATAATGTACACTTCTCCTGTAGAGCTCATAATCCAGTGATCCCAGGAAGTGCTGAGTCTGATGGATGGACTTTAGAGATACATTGTAAGTAAATTATTAACCTCTTTTAGCAAGTTAACTATATATTAACCTTTTCAAGTGGTCTCAAAAGGAAGATATCGAGATGAGGAGCTCTTTTTGTAACTGGGGCAGTGATATATGAAAGGGAACCGCTGATCGTAAAAGAAGTAGGTGACGAGCCTACCCAGTGTTTTTCTTAACTTCATTTGCGAACTCTTTGACCTCCGTAGTTATTAGTAGACCACCACAATTTTGGTGGGTCACCAGAGGAGGCTTCTTGTGCTTATAAAAGCTCGAGAATTCTACTTAGGTTGTTACATTAGATTTAGCTTTAAATAAAAGGGAGGAAAACATTCCACATACCAACTATAAAGGTGGAGAAGATTTCTTCCCCCATTCTTAGGTCAAAAGTGTCACATGCCCCTCAGAGGACCCAAACTACTGATGTGACAACTGTAGAAATCTCACATACACGTACGTCATCGAGCGATTTGCCATTCTAGTTCAAATTATCATACATAGGACGAACCTTTTGTAAGTATAGCCACCCAAGATAGAACAAACGTGATCTCAATACGGTACGTTACAAACTTTGTGCGAGTGCCCGAATTAAACTAAAGACTGATTTGAGGCTTCGTTCTATTTGTTGGCCTCTTGTTTTTTTCAGAGCTGGTCAAAAGTATCGAAAGCCTTGCACAGAATTATTGCACAGAAACCTAGGAAATTATACAGCATTCATTTTCAATCTTTTTTTTTTTTTTTTTTAATAAAAAAATTTATTTTTAAGATTATGTTGTTAGCAACGGCACAATATTTGCTTGTTTTTTTCCTTAGTTATCTAATTTATTAAACAATAATTTGACTTCAGAATTTATTTTATCTCAAAGGAATTACGCTCCAATAACTTACATAAAGTATAATAATTTAACAGTATACCAAGCAAAACCTATAATTCTTACGATTTTTATGTTTACAGATTTTAAATTTTTATTTACATTGTATAATATTTACACTATGATGTGATTATGTGATTCATTCTATGTTCAATTTCTTCTTGAGTTATAATTCTATGCATTAAACTTAAAAGAACCGATAAATTTCCTTTTTGATAAACGAAAAAAAGCGAGAATACTTATTTTGAAGCTTGAGATAAGAGAAAAATATAAATTAATAATTTTTAAGAAAACTCTTTGGTAATAAAACAATTTAACTTATTAATAACGTAGTAAATATTCGTTTTATTTTTTTTCCCTATCTATTTTAGCACAGCATAAACGATACAAATGTTTTAATCTAGCCACTTAGATTTTGATAAATTCTTGAGAAATATATAAACTAGACTTAGAATTATGTAACTGTAATGTTTTCAAAAATATCAATTACATTTAATATACATTAATCAACGCCCTATTAACCTAATTTAAAAATTACTAATATTAGTTCGCGTCAAATAATCGGAGAAAAGACAGATTTGATTTAAAAATCCAAAATAAAAATAAAATAATTATTAAGGTTACATTTAAAATATTGTTTCGAGGTGCTAAAAATTTTCAAGTTTTTATTTCTGAAGGATTTTTTTGAAGGAAAATAAACAAGCTGTAGCTTGAATGCCTTAACCATTTAAGCACGTTTAACGAGTATACATGTTGAACCAATTCTTTATCGTATATGACGTTTATATTCGTCACGTAAAATAAATAATAAAAAAAAAATTAAACTATACTCGAAATTTCAATATTAATACTGTTTGTTGGTATGTTTCCTTTATATTACCAAAACAAATGCTGAGTGTTTCATATCACGGTATAGAAAGAGGCTCACGGCTTGAAACCAATTACTTACGCAAGTCTTGAAGGCTTTACGTGGCGGCGTTGAAACTGCGTATATTATAAGCAGAACCAATACTATCCCTTTGCTAAAAGCGCCTGAGTCCTAAATAATTTTTTATTGATCAAAGCAATCTTAAACATTCGATCCAAAAGCTCTCACTTCCTAGATTTTGAAAGATATGAAACAGTGCTGGAAGCAAGATGGAGGAAACGAAAAACTTGTAACTAAGCAATTTTATTTATAACTGGCTTTAATTATGACTGAAGGAAGGTTTTACTATTTTAATTATTAACTATTCATAAATATTTACTTCATTTTGGTAAAAACACTGCCCTATAACTATATCGTATAATAAGATATCGTCTAATAATAAATATATCATATAATAAAACAGTTCTTTCAATTTTCGCGAAACTAACTTTTTCAATATTAGCATAGATGGCACCGATCAAAAATGAACAAGCCATAAGAAACTCACCACAAAAAAGGAAAAAAAAAATTATCGGATCTTATTATATACTATGTTATAAGAATCATTCTTAAAAATGTAATTGTAGTTTATTTAGCGAAAAGTGATAGCGGAAGTAAACATACTGTTTATCGCCAATATCAACTCATTCTACAGATTCCTCGCTGAGTGGGCAGATCTTTTCGTATTGGTCATTAGTCAGATTTGTGTTGTTTGTTATAACCATGTCAGTCAAAATTAATGACGAGTTTTAGATTGCTTTGTTTGCTTTCGCTATTAGTTCATAAAGGCTCTTCCACTTGACTTAAAGTACCCTTGTACTTAAGTTTATTTCATGTATCTTATTTGAAATATAATGTGTGTATATATATATATATATATATATATATATATATATATATATATATATATATATATATATGTGTGTGCATATATATATACATATATATATATATATATATATGTGTATATATATATATATATATACATATATACTTAAAAGTTAATTATTAACTCTTTTTTTATTTTCTTGGTTAATGTCGTGACAGACTTAGAGAATTGAGAGTATATATTTATGATTGAGAATTTATATATTTGTAATTTTTTGTACAGAGAGAACTTCGAATTTGAATGTTTTGAACAACAATATATTAAATTTTCAGCTAATTTGAAAATTAATTTCCATATTATTTAGGTGGGTCCATTTATATGAGTTGCGCGTTCATTTTAAAAACAAATAAACACTAATGAAAATAAACACTGGTCATTAGTGGGTTAAACAAAGGGTGTGTTTAAATTCTGTTTGTGCTAACAATTTTCTGTTATTCTTCAATCTAATGGAATGACTCGTCACTATAGATGTTCCTCATGTGTCCTTACAACTTGGAAGCACCTTTAAAAAAGGTGAAATTCAGGAAGGGAACGACGTGTATTTTGAGTGCAATATACACGCCAATCCATGGATAACGGAGGTTAGCTGGTACTTTAAAGGTCAAGAGCTCAGAACAAATACTTCTGCTGGAATCGTCATTAGTAATCAGTCCCTTGTACTTCAGAAAGTTCAAAGGACTAATCGAGGACTTTACTATTGTATGGCGACCAATACAGAAGGTACTGGAAGGAGCAACGAGGTATTCCTGAGGATTCGATGTAAGTGTTTTTCTTCTTTTATTTTGTTATTTAGATGCGTTATTTATTTAATTTTAGTTTTAGTAAAAAGGTAATGAGAATAGTGATGATTTTGTTTTTGCAAATTTAAACGAAAAATTTAAAAGATAATACATTTTTTAATACATTTTTAGAAATTCATGGAATATTTTAAAATACATGATTAAGGAAATTTTACATTAATAATTCAATGAGGCTGGATAAATATTTTTAAAAAGTACAAATAACTGCTTAGTGCTTTTTTCCATAAAAAAATATCCTTCTCAAGTGTATGTGATTGGCACTGGACCAAACAGTACTACAGTTGATATACATTGAAACCGTAACTCTAGAGTAACATTAAAAACCAACCTATACATCAGTATGGGGTAATCCATATTTATTTCTATCACTTTTTCGAAAAATTGGGGTAATTTTATATAACATAAATTATGTCCTTAACAAAGAACTATTAAATTAAATTTTATTAATTAAATTAAAATAAAATACTTTTTTTCTTTTTTTAAATATAAAAAAAAAGAATCAAAGTTGTTTATTACAAAAAAAATAAATAAATAAACAATGACAACTATAAATGTATTTAATAAAACTTTCTCTAAAAAAGCATTTTTTTAGAAATTTTTGCTATAAACTACTGTTGACTGTAAATTAAGAAAAAAAAATGACTTTAGTAAAAATTGTGACATCATACTAAAAACTAAACTATCAAATCTAATTAATAATATTACATTTTCAAGTAAATATCCCTCCTCAATGAGCAATCACATAATCTAGTAAATGAATATTATTTTCGATGATGAAAAACAGATATAGTTTTCTGCACTTTTTCCAAGTATACGGTTTTCGCTATTAAGTTATTGTAACTGTCCTGAATAAAGTATTACACAACTAACAACTTGTGCGTTCATCGAAAAATAATTAACTAAGCCCTAGTAGAATAACAGTTAAAATGGGAAAAGCATTTTGAAATATTATGCTGTCCACAATAATTACTAATTAATCTTACATATTTATATTTAATTTATTGAATTATTATAACGGGTAAAGCATTTTTAGTAGCAAAGAATTATTAACTTCAACAGAAAGGTTGCGATCATTGAGAATACATTTCCTCAACCACCTCAACTTTTTTGTTTCATCTATGCAATTTTTGTGTTATCTATGCAATTTTTGTTTCATATACACAATTTTTGTTTCCCGGTAAGCAATTTTTTCCATGTACCCGATTTTCGTTTCCAGGTATGGAATTTTTGCTCCCAAGTATGCCATTATTTTCTAGTTCTACATAAAAATATGGTTATAAAAATCATTTTTATTAGCATTTAATTGATCCCTAACACATTTAAATAATATTAAATCCTCATATAAAGTATATATGCACGTGCATTTAATTTATGTAATATATATATATAATTCTTACGCACATATATATAATAGAATAGCAAGCAAGTTACCACAAAGAAAAAAATGGTTTATCTTGTATTTATTAAAAACATTGGAGACACATAAAAACTTGCAACATTTATTAATCCAACCATATATTTCAGACATCCTAACAATTGTCAATTATCCTAAAACAAATATTATAAATTTTTCCCAGCAATAACATTACAAATGACTTTTTTGAACATCGTGTCTTATTATCACAGGAAAAACGAAACCTATCAGTATAAATCAAAAATTGTTTCTTCGCATTTGAACTAAGAATAAAACCTGAAAGTTCATGTGGATCTGAGTATAATCTCAGAATGCTACGGCCATAAATTTCTTTCCCTTAATAGAAACCAATGAGCAGATGGACATTTATTTCCGGTGTCGGGAACTCCTTAATTTATGGTCATCCAATGACATGAATCCCGTGATAAAATAGTTTCTTTTATTCGCAATATTAATCACGGGGACTTCTTAATACTTTTCGTCATGTACCCACTATTTCCAAAAGATGAATAGGGAACAATGGATTATGATGATTGTATTGGAGATTAATTGGAGCAGATCTAATAACGTGGATGGATGATAGATTTAAATACACATTTGTTAGTTTCAAAAGATTTTTGAAACATTTGATTGGTTTCGACGACTCTTTTTTTTTTAAAAGTAGACTCAACTATTTTTTTTTATATTTTATGTTCGCAGGAATAATGGGTAATCCTATAGGGAAGAGTTCCTATAATTATAAATTTAAAGTATAGTTTAAAAATTTATATATTTTTTCTTCAAAAAAGGACATGCTTGAGCTTTAAAGCTATAATTTTCTTAAATCGAGCCTCAGTGATTCAAGGGTTCGCGCCTATTGAAGTGGCCCAACTTCGAATCCCAGAGGTGACTGATTGATACAAAGTCTGCTCCCGACTCACACCGGCCACAGTGCTGACATAAATTATACTTAGTAGTGAACGGATCATGAGCAAATGCCCTTGCCACCGGGAAAAACATGGGATATTTTTGTGCTTTTAATCTCCATTTAACCCAAATGCTGGTTTGTTTCACCAAGTCCTCCACAGAGGTTAATTTCTCCTTATGCTTGATCCAAGAGTTTTGTCCTCTGTGTTGGGTTCAAAACTACAAGGCTACGGAGTTGAGCATTGACAGACGCAAGCTCGGGATTCGGTCGGCTTTTCACCACTGGTTTTAAAATGAAATGAAATTCATTCTAACAGCTCTACAATGAATAAATTTTAAAATATTCTTTATCCCAGATCAAAAATATGATTGCCTGTTTTCCTGTGATTTAAACGAAAATCTTAAAAAAAATATTAAAAAAGCAATGAAATAGAACTAAATGCATTTTTTTAATATTGGATTTTTAAAGAAAAATTCTAAATATTCTCACTTAAAACTTGATATTCACACTTAGATCTTTGCTTTTAGCTCCAAACATCGCAAAACAAAATATGCATACAAAATTTCACAGATTACTATAATAAACTTTTTAAGGTGTTTTAGTATGATTAAGTTTTCTCAAAATCAGTGATCTTCAGAAAATGCATTTGAAATGCAAGAAATTCTGAAATGTAAGAAAATTCTGGCAACAAAAATATTGATAATTCAAAAAGTAATTAGGTAATTTTACTGATAGGTAATTTTATTTGTATTAAAAAATAAATTTAATCAAATAAATAAAGCTTCAATTACTCAATAGTAAAACAAAAAAAAAATATTTTTTCTCAGTAAAACTTGTAGATTAATTTTTTTTTCACAAAAAAAACTATATTATAGGTCTACTAAGTTTGAACAAAAGAAATTCTTCTAATTTCAGTGTCACTTTGTCATGATATTCATCTTTGCCCTCTAAAATGGAACCCATATGTTTACTATATAGGTGCAAAAGAATACCATAATTCTTAATAGTATTCATGCGGATGTGCTTTTGTAAGATAGCGAGGAATGGCTAAATGACAATAACTTTGAACTTTCAAAACACAGCTCTGTGACAAAGGTGAATGACAATACTTACAACAATATATTGATCTAACGTGCTGTCAACTATGAAAGGAAAAAAAAGAGAAGAAGATGTGTAAATTTTAATCGAAGGTCTTGTGATATTTAAAAGAACATTAGTTATTTCAGTATACCAAAAATGTAAAATACACAATTATGATTATTATTCGAAATTTTAATAAAAATATATTTCTTCCAGATGCACCCGAATGCAAACCTAATCAGAAGAAAATATACGGCGTAGCCCTCTTTGAGACTGTTGGAGTGACTTGTGAACTTGACGCTGATCCTGAGAATATTACATTCAGATGGAGGTTTAACAGTTCTGGAAAAAGTTTGGATCTCGGAAATTTTAAGACTTTTGGATCAAAAAGTACTGTATCTTACAGGCCACATACGGATGATGATTATGGATCTATTGTGTGCTGGGGAAGTAACGATGTTGGACGTCAAAGAGAGCCTTGTGTGTTTACAATTATTCCGGCTGGTAAGTAGAACATCGGTTATGAACTAACTCAAACAAATCTTTTTAGATTTCAATCGTGATGGTTTTAAGTGTTTGTAAATCATACGGAGAGTAATGCCTGATAACAGTATTAAAGATAGATAAACGATGAACCGTAATAGTATTATCGTGATTCGATTGTAATTTCTTGTCCGGGACAAGATAACTACTAAATAGCACAAGAAAAAGTTCAACGCAAAATACTTTTTCATGGTGTATTTTCCTGGTATTACAATTTTAATTTTTTATGTCTATAGGAATTTCAGCTTAAGTTAAATTGGCTTTTTCATTTATTCTTCTTTATGTAGAATTTGTAAGAGAAAAATTTTTCAAATTTCACAAATATTTAGAAGTTTTAAATTGTCTAGTTTCTTAATGGAAACAAATTTGCAAACTCTTTCCAGTTACTTAATTTAAAATCTATACAATTGATAGAATAAAGTGGGTTCACAATGAGCAATATGAAAAAATTGCTTCTTCTGTGCAAGCTTATTCAGCTAGCTATTTTAAAATCCACATTTAACCACCATTTTTATTTGCATTTATACGTTAAATAATAAAATTCTGAAATTTATAAATATGGCGGTAAACGCTTATATGCACACCTTTTCTTACATCTACAATTTTACTGTGTCAATAAAACAGAGAAAGGCTTTTTTTCGAATAACGAAATTTGCATTTTTGCTCATAAATGTACGAACGCTAAGGCTGTTTTTTGAACGCTCTATCCTCAAGAGAAATTATTTTTATGCTATTTTAATTACTGATGTGAGTTTGAAATTGTCACCTTTAAATGTTAGGACAAGTTTAGCTTATCATCAGTCAGGGCCTTCGATGTTTATTCTGAAAATGGCACGGCCATTAAACCCTGCATTCAATTCAATTCAATTCTGAAAATGGCACAAAACGTCAATATGGAGAAAAGCCACAGTTTTGAGAAAAGGAAAAAAGTTTGTTATCGTTAAAAACTAACTCCAATGCAAATTCTAATTTTTAATATTTTAAAACTTACTCCAAGGCAGCATTATCTGTGCTTATAAAAATTTACTACAGAATGGGAAAAAGGATAATTGATGGGCAAGGAATGGGATAAGGAATGGGAATAAGGAATTGATAATTTTCATCTAGGTGGAAAGTTGTTGCCAAATTAGCAATTTAAAAATAATAATAATAATAATAATTATATATAAATATATATATATTATATATATATATATATATATATATATATATATATAGCACAAAAAAACAAAGTTGTAGTTCATTTACGTCGCACTGGAGCTGCACAGTGGGCTATTGGCGACGGTCTGGGAAACATCCCTGAGGATGATCCGAAGACATGCCATCACAATTTTGATCCTCTGCAGAGGGGATGGCACCCCCGCTTCGGTAGCCCAACGACCTGCACGCGAAGTCGAGCACTTTACGGTAGCACAGCTTAACTAGGACCAATACCGCACACCCTCGGTCCCTACGCAGACTGATCCAAGTGGTCACCCACCCGCACACTGACCGCAGCCAGTGATGCTTGACTTCGGTGATCTGCTGGGAACCGTGTCTTAACGATCAGTCCACTGTGGGACCAAAAAAACAAAGAGAAAAAAGTGAAAAACGAAGAAAATTTATAAGTTATATGCGCAGTTAATATAACTTATTAATTTTCTTCGTTTTTCACTTTTTTCTCTTTGTTTTTTGTTCTATGTTATAGTGATCATATTTAATGCAGCTTTAGCGCTTGATATTATCTACTTTTAACTTACTTTCGTTTTCATTTTGCTCCCGTTTTGTTCGGTTTTCTAATTTCGTATGTTTTGGGTATTGCTCTTCGAGCCTAATTTTTGAATTTCAGCAGTAGTAATAATTTGGCGCCTATGCAAAACGAGAAATCCTGTTTCTTTTATTTATTTATTATTACTATTATTTTTTTAAATTTTAATTAATATCTTAAATTATTATAAATGTTTAATTAGGGGCCGGGATAGCCTGGTCGGTAGAGCGCTGGGCTCATGCCCAAAAGGTCGTGGGTTCGATCCTCGCTGGCCGAAGACTCCCCGTGTAATAAATGGTGACTGATGCACGTTAAATCTGTCGAGTCTCAAAGTCCTCCATGTTCCCATAACAAATCAAAACCTCTGGGGGTACTGATCCAGGAATTTCCTTGTCTTCTGCATTGGTTCAAAATTACAAGGCTACGGAGTTGAACATTAGTAGCCGTAAACCCATGAAATTGGGTCAGCTGTTCAACAACGATTATAAAATGAAATTTAAAAAAATGTTTAATTAATTATCAAACTAATTAATTACAAACTTTAAATTACCTTGCGCACATCCATTTTCGGGCCCATCCAAGGTAACTAACAAATTTGACGCGCTTCAGTATTGTAGTAAGAACGTGCCATAAGATATCACTTTATTTATGCTTCTGTTTTCATAATTTGTAATCTGGCAATCTTATTACGTAAATATTTTAAATCATTCTTGAAAGATGCCGGTACGAGTAAGTTCATTTAAATTCGCTCCTCACTATGCAGATTTCCTCTCGTGTACTGTTCTATAATCTCTTTACATTTTATTTTCTGTTTTTTGCTTGATATATTTGTTTATTTTATACATAATGTGTTCTAATTTTGTTTCAATTTTTTGAGTGCTCCTCACACTATTTTATTGATAGATTTTGCTTTGACTATATTAATGCAATATTAGAAAGCACTCTTTTTTGCGGATATAATCGTGTGAGCTGATGAAGAGATTATATCCTTTCTTTATTTTGTTTTCCGGATTTTTAATATTTTTTTCCTCCATTTTTTCTAAATTTTTTAGCTTATATATATATATATATCTGATTTATCAATTATAAGTTAACTTCAAGTGTAATAAACTGTGTTTTTTTTTAATTTTCCTTGGCGGAAGAGCTTCAAAAAACCTTGTTAGTCATGTCATTTCGGAAATTTTTCTTACAAAATTTTGCAACTGTACCAAAATTGTAATTTATTTGTAATCAATTAATGTATCACAAATACTTTTGAAAAATTAAAAAAAAGAAGAAGAATCGTATTTATTGAAAAGCAATGTTGATTTTAATTTACTCGTTGCATTTATATCTGATGCCAGATTATCAGATTTGTAAATATATTACAATATTTAGTTCATTTCTTGTTTTTTGTTTAATAATCTATGTGATCTTGATTTTAGGGCCACCAGAGCCTCTTCAGAATTGCACTGTCGTAAATTACACTGAAGACTCTCTGCAAGTAGAGTGCATTGAAGGTTACAATGGGGGTCTAATGCAAGTATTTCAGTTAGAAGTATATGATGATACTGGAAGAAAGCTACACGGCAATTTTACGTCATTGCAGCCTCAGTTTTATGTGTCTGGTTTACCTAGTGGCAAACTGTTACGATTAGTAGTGTTTGCAAAAAATAATAAAGGAAAAAGTTCTCCTATCGTAATGGCGGCGAATACACTGCAAAAACCAGAAAAACTGACAGGTAATTTTGTTATCACAAAAAATTCACGTAAACAATAATTGTAACAGATTTTCTATGTGTAAACCCTAGTAAGTGTTTCAAATATGTACCATTTCAAGTAGAAAGAAATTTAAGTAGGTTTTTCAGAATCAACTAAATTTCAAATTTTCATTTAAGAAATTAAAATTAAGTGCATATTCAGTGTCTTAATAATTTAAATGTTATAATTTAGTATATCTTTTTTTATTTTTTAATACTTGGTTAGTAAAAACCATTTTTTATCTAATTTTCTTACAATTATACTTTTAAGTTACTAAACGTATTATTCTCATTGTTTACTCAAGTAAAATAATTTTGTTAATCGTGTTTGCAACGTTAAGAAACGATTTAATGCTTAAAATTTTACATTTGATATATGTTGGTGAAGATGACGTTGGCTAAACAACTAAAGTTAAAACTGTCTCTTTCATTTATTTTGTTCTTTCCATAATATATGTTGAATAAAATAAATTTTCATATTTTAACAACCAACAGCAAATAAATTTGTTCATGGCTTCAATAGTTTTAACTATTCTCATGTTGCACTCTATATAATTTTTTATTTACATTTATTTCAGGTATGCAAGGAATGATAATTTTTCGACCTGTTTTGGGTTTACTCATAGGAATTATCATAGCTTTGATACTAGTCGCTGTAGTAATAATTATCTACTTAAGAGTAAAGAAGCAAAGAAAAGACAAAGGTGAGTTAAGAGAAAAAGGCATTCTCTCGCATCTATTTAAAAAAAAAATATTTTTTCTCTTATTTAAAAATATACATTTTCTTGCATATATTTCAAAAATAAAATAAAAATTATTAGCGGGTCATTTTGAAAATAAAATTATTTCCTGAAACTTTAGTTATAAACATGTTTATAAAGGCTGAAAATTTGAAATAATAGCTTGAATATTAAAAACATTTATCTCAAAACTGGAAAAATTTCAGTTTGTACGTTCTAATTCTAAGATTCTTACTTCACAAGAATTTTAAAAAAATTTAAGAAAATCACTATTTCTTTATTATATGTAAATAATAAGTTCACGTAAAAAAGTCTGCAAGTTTAAGTATCTTTTAAAAAAAAAACGAAATATTACAAAAACAGAGATCATTTTTGAAGAAAACTATTCTCAGAAAAATTTTGCAATACTACACATATCTTAAAAAAATATCTCATTTTGGATTACTTTGGATTTAAACTCTAATGTTCCCTAGCGTTCCAGAGTAGTTTATGTTTTTAGACTAGTCAGTTTAGCATACTGAATATTTGTATTAATATTGTGATTAGCATAAATAAAGATACTGTAGAATCATCACAAAGCATCAGTGTAGAAAGGCACTATTTTAAGAAGCTGAAGAAATTCTAAAAATAACTGATCTAAATTAAATCTAATCTAAAAATAATAAAAATCGATAATGTTTTTTCGTCATATATTAAATATTCCTTCTTCTTTCAGTGACGAAAAGAACTCCTGAAAATCCAGACAAGTAAGTAATTTTTTAACTATTAACATTATTAAAACCAGTAAGGACATTGAAATATAAATATTAAGTAGCAGATATATAGCAAAATAATTTATTATGAAATACTTTTTTTATTATTAAATAATTTTTTCGTTTGAAATCCAGAGCAATGTTTTAGTTTTTAAAATTATAAATTATTTAAAATAGAAATAACAGGACTATTTAGAAAGATGATTTGGATCTGATTAAAACTATATGATTAGGATGTTAATTTACATGTTTGAGTCAGCATTAGTAATTTTTAAGTAATTATTATTAAAACAACTTTGCAAGTTAACTTCAAATAATCACACCTAAACTAAACTCTAGTTGTGTCAATACCTAAAATGAAAAACAATTTGAAAATATTTTTAATTTTTATTCAGGTGCCAAACTCCTCTAAAAAAGGATACAGATGATATAGCTGACAGTGAAGAAAAAGGTCCAGACATTATTCCAGCAAATATAAACACGCGGCAGCATTTTATTGTAAATGGTGAGCATTTTTTCATTATGAAAAATACACGTTTAGTAACCATTTAATGTGTTATAGAAATTTTACGTTTCTTACTTTACTCTTACTTTCTTCTGTTGTTTGTTTCTTACTTTACTTTAATTTTACTCTTACTTTACCATCAACGCTTGAAATCTCGCACTCTATCAAATGCTTAGCCTTTGTAAAATATGTTTTGTATGGAATGATTATCATTTTACGCATAGCTTAGGGCAGTGATAGACAGATTATGGCTCGCGAATGCCATGTGATATTTGTGTGATTTGACAACAGCTTGTATTTGGAGTAAGTGAGGTGTAGTTGTAACCGTGATTGCCAGTCACTTGTGTTGACATTCTATAGAACAAATAATGACAAATCGGCTAATTATTAAACTATTATTTCAAACGTTGCTTAAGAATTCTACAAATTGACTACTATAGTCTACATACATTCTTTATGATGAGTATATATTCAATATGATATTTTAGTTTTTTTAAGTGATTTACCTTTCAATAAAATGCCTAGAAATTTTTTTCAAAGACAAGGTAAAATGTAGGAAATTCTCATACTTTATACTTTGCATAAAAATACCAGGCTTTTCTTTCTCTTCAAATGATAATTATTTTTCTTCATTTTATAGAATGATGTCAATATAAGTTAACTACAACATGGACATAAATCTAAAAGAAAATATTTGTAAAAATGTTTGCAGGTTGAGATCTATTCCAATAAAAGAGCAATTATATTGGGTACAAAATCAAAAAATAATTACAATTATTTTCAATTGCAGTGCTGAACATAAATGTAGCGATTTCTTATCTTTCAAGCAATTTTTTTAATTCTTTTTATTATATATCAGATTCCTTTATATTATTCATAATATTATGCTTCTGTAAATACTCTCATCAGGTAACATTCTTTTATGACTGTAAGAGACATTTCAAAACGAAGAACAATTTTCCTAAGATAATTACATTAATCATATTAATTACATCCTAAGATAAATATTTTAATCTATGTCAATATTTACGGCGAATTGGACAAAACTGATTAAGAACTTATCAAAACAAGATTTTGGACAATTATACTCTCATTTTACTGCTGAGCACTCAATCAAAAATTATTTCAAACCAATCTCATTACTTCGTAGGATTTTTATGAAAAGTATTTTGAATTCTTCTTTCTTATTATTATTTTAAAGCATGTAATTGTTAGATAAAATAACTTTCAGAAATTTGTTAATATATTGCTTAATCTATAATTTTGAAGGATAAAGAAACTCTTTGAATTGCTGTTACTTTATTTTTGTTGCCATTAAAACAAAGATTTTCATAAAAACAAGAATTAGGTGATCCTATTGCAGCTGATATAAAAAAATATTCAGCTATTTTTACAAATCTAAGATAAAAAGAAAATAACTCAGCTTTGTAATAATAGGCTGCACATAATCACTGTCTTTTTCTAAATACGACAATAGACCAAAAGAATCATACTGTCCTAAATAAATCTGTTAATTTCCAATTACTAAACAAACTAGATGCAAAATTGTATTTTTATAATTGTTGATAAAATTATGTTTTACTTCATATCGAAAACTTTAGTTTTATATTTTTGTGATGATACTATAAAAATGTCATCATTGTTTCACGCAGAAGATCCAAAAGACCAAGTGTCACCCGCAAAAGCAGCGGGTACTGTGTGTCACTGGGGATCTCCACCAAGAAACCCTTGCCTTGAAAGCATGTCAGTACAACAATGCGCAGCTTTTAGAAGGGTAAGTTAATCATTACTTCAATTATTTTAAAAATCCTTAACAATGTTGGTAAACAGAATGCTATTAAATAGAAAAAAATGTAATAAAGCGCAAATAATGGTACAAAAATGGGAATAATATAGCTTCTGTTCCATAAACAAGCAACTTCCTCTGTATCAAAACAAAAGCAAGAAGAAAACAAGAAGAAATATATCGTTAAACTGGAAAAAATGGTACAACTGATAAGGCAAGTGATTAAATTTCTAAATAGCCGGATCATACAATTGGTCGAAAAAAGCATCACTATATGTGGATATATGAACAATAACGTGATGCCTCATCTGTCTCATCAAATTCAGATGTTGCTCTAAACTTTTCTGAAATAAGCTCTAAACATAGGACTCCTCCGTTCAACTTCTGGTTTTCTGGAAAAACTCCTGGTATTGCCCTCAAAATATAGAGCTGTCCAGAGCGCTATCAGCAGAATCATGAGTGGACATATAGGGAGGCTTACATATGTTGATGGACAGAAATCTTATCGTGTGCGCACCAAATACACATCAACACAGGCCTCCACAGAACATATCCTTCACTTCGTGGGGCTTTTGCATGAGGACCTTATAACTACATCTCTCGTTATACACCGAAGAGCAATTACATTATGACCACCCTCAAATTATAACAATGGGCTCGCCCAGGAAAAATGTTTTCATGGGGCACATTAGGATCCATAATCCTCATAGAACAATCCGTGACGTCTGTAAGCTACTTAAACATATCTGCATACCAGGTTCACCTATTCATGGTAAAAGTTTTTCCTGCTGGGGATGGTGTTTACCAACCATGCCATAAGGGTAGAATCGTCATGGATTGGTTCGAGGAACATTCCAGGGACTTTCAAGTCATGTCTTGGCCCCCTAATTCACTTGAACTTAATCCAATAGAGCATTTGTGGTCCTACTTGGAAAACCAAATTCGTACTGCCACGTTACCCCATCGCAATGTGAGGGAATATCAGGACCAGTTGGTGAGCGCTTGGTAAAAGATACATCAGACTACCTATCAGCACCTTGTGGAATCAATGCCACGGCGGGTGCTAGCAGTTTTTTGAGGGCTAAAGGCGGTCCTACATGTTATTAGCAGGGTGGTCATAATGAAATGGCTCTTCGGTGTATATGACTTTTTGAGGATTCACGACCTCCTGGATTCACTACGTCCAGGACCTCCAGGACGAGTAATAAGTCACAACGGCAGGGAGGTGGTATGTATCGACTAGCGCTTACTTGACTTAGGTTACAGATTTCGTTTTTACATCTTCTCTAAAATTATTTCTTTCTTTTAATATCATTCTTACGTAATATCAGTATTACGTTTGATTACAATGACTTCGACTCTAATAGAATATATTATTTTTATTTTGAACGATTTCAATAATTAAAAGAAATATTTATTTAGTCGTACGTATTATTTATTATAACATCTGTCGTAGAAACGAAACTCAATGCTGTCTGCAGTCACAGTATTTATATTTATTACCAATCAGGTCTTATAAATACTTAATCCCAGTAGTACTGTTACTGTTTGTATTTTTGCCATCAGTGCATTTTAAAATTCAATAAATTGCCTGACTGTTTTCAATTAAACAGCCATTTCTTTTATTTAATTTTTTTTTTTGAAATATTGGACTAAACTCCCATATGAAAATAATTGTAGTTATCTTGAGACAGTAATAAAATCAATAATAAATAACTATATAGAAATAAAGAAAATCAAAAATTATCTTGTTAAAAGGCAAAATTTTCATTTATTTTCCTAAATCGCGTCAACGGCAGTCGACATTTCCCCACAAGTCGTGATGTCTTTTTTGACCAATAGCTTGATCCTGCCACTTTGAAATTTATTTAACCGATTTAACTCAAACCTGTATTTTGCCAAGCAAAATTATATATTCTTGAAAATTATGCAAAAAAAATCTATACTGTTGCAATTCAAGATTTTTTCGACAATTATTCTCCGAAAAGAAGGTCTTATAGTAAATATTTATTAATTTTTATTATTTTATTTAAAAAAGTTTGGATAAACAACTTTTATAATAGTGTGCAAATATTCATTTTGCATAAAAAGTTCTCGATATATAGTGAAATACGCAAAAAGATGAAGTTAACATTAAGGGGTCCAAACTTTGAAGAGCTCTCCTGACCAAACTATTTGAGCCATATTTCCCAGATTGTGGCTACCGACTATATTTTGAGGGTCAGAAATCCGAATTCGTCGAACAAAAAGTATGCTTATTTATAGAAAGTACGTTTCTGTGTCTGATTTCGTTACTTAAAATATAGTCGGCACTAATCAACTAGTATATTTGAGGTCACCCCCCTTGAGCCATTAAGTCCTATTACGTAAAAATTTTATCATTAGATCAAAAGTTATTCTGGGTAATCCGTATTTTTTTTTTTTTTTTGGCACACTGTGCATTAAGAAAGTCTATATCCAATTAGATAATTATAGGGATTAACTCACTTCCTGCCCCACCTGGACAGTATAATAAAACGAAAGGGAGAGAAAAAAAAGTGCTCCACTGTCATATACAACTAGCCAGTTTTACCACCATGTTTAGATATGTTTTGAAATGTGTGACGTTGCGTTCATTTGCTACATCCAGAAGAATGAATTTATGAATGAATAATATTATTGAAGGTTTCAATGAGGGTAGCCTATAGCTGTGCCAAAACTGAAGCTTTTGGTACAGTCTTCCTGTTTTCTTTGGAGTCTAGGCCATGGAAAAGGACAGATCATTTATTACCTACACCTTATTATCCAGAAGTACCACTATCAAGAGTTTGCAATGTAAAAGAAGACATTGTCATACTGGAAAATTCTACTAGGGCCAATTGAAGAACACAGAAGAAGAACTGTTTATGCCCATAAAAGCTGGTTCGGAAAGAAAATTGTTTTATGTTTTTCCAGAGTACGACTTATCTTCTATGTAGTAAATTTCGGGGAGAACTAATTTTTCCCTTTATTGACTTGCCAAAACTTGATGAACCTCAAAATGCAATAAATGATCATTTTATTAAAAAAAAAATGGGCATAAACCGTTCTCCCCCATTGATCTTCATCTATTCTCCCTGAAAATGACAATAAATGGGTTTCTAGCATTTTTTGGTTATGAATAGCCATCATGACAAGGATTGCAAATGGACTAAAGGAGAGGATAGGTTTCTACTTAAGTTTTTCACTTAAGTAGAAAACTAAGCCTAGCCTCGCCTTAGCGTGAATCTTTTCTTTCACTTAAAGTCTTTAAGTGAAAGAAAAGATTTATAAAAAGTTTAATAAAACGTTTTTTTCTTTTTCTGAATTATAGTCCACTGACAGCACCCGACGTAGCCTAATTGGGGCCTGGGGCAAAAACATCTTTGGGGGCCCCCCTCTACTTCATTACTTCAGTTATAAAGAACCGGACTTTAAAGTGCTTTTTAAATGTTTACCTTATTATACATATATAACAAGAAAATTTACAAGAACCTAAAATAGCTATAAAGTCCCTTCTTCCCCCTCCAATCGTCGGACGAAATATTGTTCAGTCCATTTTTCTGATTTTCTGACAACTATGTCCGTCATGCCGAGTGCAGTTTTCTGATTGTTAATTTTGTCATATGGCTGCAAAAAGTTTATATCCTTGCTGACATTAGAGTGGAATTCAGTTACATTTTTGCAATTATGATGGATCAATTAAGCCAATTAGAAGCCTGTATTGTTTTAAATATATTGCATTATGTGAAAATACAAGTTTCTGATTGGCCAAATTTGTCCACCGTAATTGCGAAAATTTAGCTGAATTCCGCTCTGGAAAGTCATGGATTTACGAAATATAGATTTTTAATGGTCATGCGATAGATTAATAAAGAAGCTAATTTAAAACTGACGGATTTTACACTGTACTGATATTTTGTTTAAAAAAGTTCATTAAACCGAAAATAAACTTTCTATTCGATTTGGGGGGCCCCTCTGATGTGGGGCCCTGGGCAACAGCCCCGTATGCCCCTGCCTTAGTCAGGCTCTGTCCACTGAAATATATAGCTTTAGTGTAACTCTGCATATGATAGTTAGCTTGTAAAATAACTGTCTATAACTAAAATAATTATTAACAAATTATTTTACTAAATAATACTTAATAAGTTATAGTAATAAATGTTGATACCCTAGGTAAATACCATTGCATGATTTCAATATCTTCAACAGATATATTTTGAAAGCATTGATTTAGCAGTTAGTACAAAATCTAAAATTTAATAGCACATTTAATGCTTTAACATAAGGTCATTTTTCCAGACAAAATTTGCTCATAAAATTAGAATATATACAAACTATGTATACAGGGTGTCCCGTAAATATTGCGACAAACTTCTAGGGGAAGTAGGGCGGATCATAAAGATTAAAAATTACATAAGAAACCATGACCGGAAATGTTATCATTGGCCTCTAAGAGCGTTTTCATATCTTGTACTGTTACATCGTGCACCTTTGAACATCAGATACTTTTATTTATCCAAATTAGCTTTTTTTCCATTCATTATTGTCAAAATCTGCTTTTAAATAGGTACTATATAAAGGTATCGTAATTTAATAGGTATATAGTATTAGCTGTTTTATCGTAACTTAATGATTTGGTGACTAACTGGTAAAGAACGTCCTAATCATTAAATCGCAATAAAAAAACATTTCTGAGCCTATTTTAATGGAGTTCTCGACACTAACTAATAGTAGCATAAAGAGCAGTAATGACATAGGGGCCAGTGTGTTCGCCTTCCAATGAGGTGAACGGGTTTAAATCTCAGCGATGGCTCTCGACACGAATTCCGCATCCAGTTTGCACCGACCACATTGCTGACGAAAAATATCCTCAGTGGTAAATGGATCATGGTTTAGAGTCCCCTCGCCTTCAGGCAAACCTCAGGAGGTTTTCGTGGTTTTTCTCTAAATGTAAACCAAATACGGATTAGTTCCACCAAAAAGTCCTACACGATGGCAAATTTCTCCCGATGCTTGATCCAGGAATTCCCTTGTCTTCTACATTAGATTCAAAATTAGAAGGTTACGGAGTTGAGCAGTAGTAGTCGTGAACTCAAAATTGGGTCAATTGTTCAACGACGGTTAAAAACTAAAATAGTAACATAAATTTAACATGAAATTAAAATATTTTAGAGAAATGAAAGAGGAAGTTCAAAGGGACTACATATTCGTAATAGGAAAGCGTAAGATGACATTTCCGATCATGGTTTCCTAGGTAATACTTAATCTTTATGATATGCCCTACTTCCCTTAGAAGTTTGACGCAGCATTTACGGGATATCTTGCATATATATATTTTCTTGTAAATATTTATTGAATCTGTTTACGTGAAGCAAACAGAATCATTCAAATAGTAGTCATAAAATACATTTAATATTTTCAGTTTAAACTACAACTTTTTATTCATATTTTAGCAAGAAGATGTAACTTACGCAGAATTGGCTTTACCCTTGGACCAACAGACTGCCGCCACGATGACAGTTCGAAGAAAAGATCCACCCACTGAGTACGCGAAACTGGATCTTCAGCGACACATACACCCCTCTAAGTGTGGTGCTTCTGAAGAAGATGAAGAAATCAGTTGCACCTCTTGTGACACTCCCCTAATGAAGAACAAGAGGGAAAGTGCTGTCTGAAAGCTAGAAAACTACTTGCAAATTCCAAATCTATCAAAAATTAAGTAAATTTTCTCTGCAAGGCGGTTCGAAAAACAGCCCTTGCAAAGTGCAAGCCAACGTAAAACATGAAGTGCCGAATTTAGATATTTGTCTCCTCTCAAAAGGTCCTTCTCAAATAAAAATCTGAGCTTCTGTGGACCTTTAAATCCTTTGGTCAACAACAGACATACAATCGTGGCACCAATCCGCCTTGTTAAGAAGTCCTCGACTGTGTCTGATTGCAGATAAGACTGAATAAGTCAAAAGCTGCATTCCCGGCTATTTAGTGTCGAGGAGCTTTAGAATCTGAAGTTGAAAGGTGAAAGAGCTTTTTAATCATCATGTTTGATGCATATCTGTGAGTTGTTTCAGATTAGATCGACTTTTTTTAAGGTTAAGGTTTCCTGACAAAGATTTTTTTTAAAACTCAAACATTCCTGAAAAAATGGTACATCACGTTCCAGTTTTATTAATATTTTCAACTGTATTTCACCTCTCCAGAATTCTTTTTTTCTTGAGTGGTTGATTAACCAAAATGCACCACATTGATTATTTTTAAATTTTAAGATATTTTTTTCTTGATGATACATCAGATTCAGTGACTTCATAATCAGTGATATGAGTTCTTTCTAACTGAAAGAAACTGGAAATTCCTGACACTATTTATTTATAAAAGTGGTGTATTTTTATAGAAGCTATGGTAATGAGCTCAGCCAAAACCTCTCAAAGTGTACCAGTTATACCGGCTGATACACGTTACCAGATCTCACTGGGGATGAAGAAACAACCCGGTGGATTTTTTATATTAAATCTTCATTCTCATTTTCTTTCCTTATCTTTAAAGTCAAATTCTATGTGTTTTTTGCGCTGGATTTTTGTAAAGCAAACATATTTCTATAACAAACTAGCAAAATGTGTTGCAGCAGCTTATTTTGCGAGCACATGCATTAAATGAAAGCACACTTTGAGTTTGTTTAAACATTTAATTTTCGTTACTTCAATCTAGTCGTCGTGGAGCATGTTGTTAAAGTATGTCTCCTTGTACTTACAGAAAAAACAAAGATTTTTCTTGTATAAATATGTGTAAATTCGAAAATCCTGTGATTCTAGTTAAATTAAATAATTGAGATTTATAAATACGAATTCACTCGAGTCTTGTCACAATGACTGAGATGCAAAGTAAGAGATTCAGTAAGTCTACAAGTAATCTTAGGGAGTTTCTTTCCTCACATTATTGAATAATTTTGTTAAAAAAATTGAAAATATGTAAATAAGATGATTTGTAAAAACCATTCCAAACACTACAATTGTTGAGTATGACAATCGATAAAGCACATTAGGTACATTCTCTTTTTTTTTTGTTTAAAATATTTAATTTTATTTCAATATCTGATTTTTTTACACGGTATAAGTTATTTCTTTTCACAATGTGAAAGCTGAAAATTGATTGCGAGATCGATAAATTGTAGCATGTAAGAACGACAAAGGCTCAAATGACTATGTTCATAAGAATATTGTTGATGTCCTATTGTGAATCTAACACGTTTTTTAAATAAATAGAAAAATAAAAAAATGAATATTCCGTTTCTTGCTGTGTGTTTTTATTGTAGTTGTTGTTGCTTGTTATGTTTTGTGTCTTGGACAACTGGTATATATGTTGCATTTAGGTAGTAATTTCAAAGTGAAAGTTTTTTTCATATTTCATTGAATTCAAAATTTATAAGACAATGTACAAAATAAATAGAGAAAAAACAGAATGTCTTAATAACTTTTTCCCTAATAATTAGATTTTTATTGTTGTTTCTAATGGCAGCCATGTTCGCCAACCATTGGCCTTGCGAATTTTGTCAAAAAGATGCACCTCTTATGCACAAGAGGAGACTGCAATGTGCAATGCTAAAAGCACGTCTTACCTACGAACCCCCCCCCCCCCGAAGAGATTGCAACACCACTTCTACTTCCACAATTTAGACATATATCTGAAGAGGAAGGAACTTTTTTACAGACGTCTGTGCCCATGTTACAGCTCAGTGACCGACCACAGAATTTTCGATACCACCGACTTTAAATATTGTAGGTACTCACTGAGTCACAGCAGAGTAGTCGGGGGTCGAACACCTGCCACTCCTTATCGGACTACGGTTCTGTACTACTGCAGTCTATCGGATTTTGACGAACTAAGATTTATACAATACGGTCTGAGGTTCTAAATATGTTAATTAGTTTGAACAGGTAATATTTTAAGTTTAAAAAACAGAAACAAAAATGCATTTACCGTAAATATTTTTTTCAGGGAATTTGGATTTATGGATTATGAAAATATGGGTTGGGGAAAACCTCATTTTATAAACTATGGAACAACTAGTTCAGGCAGAAGAACTATAATAAACGCAGGAACCCCTTAATGATATTTTGAAAACTAGGCACATCTTCAAAAATATTTAAGCTAATCCAAAAGATTTTGGATACAATTGTGAAACTCTTTTCTTTATAAATTTAGTTTTACACACAATGTATATTTCAACACTATTTATTTTGTTTTATGAATTTATTTAAATATAATAAAAGCATTTCAGAATTGTAAACATTGAATCCAAACATTGAATGAAATTAAGCGATTAATTTTTGTAACAGTAAAACTACAAAGTAATCGGATTTGATTTTTAGAATTCTACAACCATTATTGAATTAAATGATTAAAATAATTGATAAATAAATATTATTTTTACATGGAATTATGTTTTGAAAAATGAAAATGAGTTCTACAATTGTATGCAAAAATGTAAGATTTGTTTAATGGGGTATGGCAAATCTTATAAAATATGAACGATTTATAGGATTTGAGAGTCATAGTAAAATACACTGAAAGTCAAATTACCTTTAAGTGGTTTAACCTTCGGCCTCCACCAAACCATGAAAAGTCATCCGATTAAGAAATGACAGCTAAATGAAAAATTAAATTTTTTTAGCAATCATAAGTAACAATTTTACCGTATTAGAAGCTGTTTTATACTGTGTTTTTTTTAATTAGCGTAATTTTCGAATTAGTAATAAATGGAATTAACAGTTTTATACAAAATCTCTTTTTAAACTGATAGTATTGGCAACATAATGCAGAAAGAAGAACGCAGTGTAAGCATATGTCAAACATTTTGAAAGCAATGAATTTTATAAACCGTGACACAGACAGAGTTAGACATAAATATTCAATGTTTATATATTAAATTTTTCATTTTTCAATTATGTAATATTTACTTGAAAATAATTCAAATAGCTTCTTGATACCTTGATACATTATAAATAGAAATTGTTTAATTATATAAAATTTTATTAAAAGAAAAAATTGCTTAAAGTTATTTAATTGTAATGCAAGCAAACTGGAAAAAAAATATAATATGCAAACTAACAGAAATCAAGCTAGTTTTTAATAAATCCAAACTTTCGTTTAAAAAAAAGTATAAACATATTTATTTATGATTTAATTACTTTTTAATATTCCAAATTTTATTCCCTGATTTGAAGCTTGTCATAAATGTTCTATTTTAAATATATATGAAGACTTATTTGAAAATGCATTTGTGATCGTTTATTTTAAGTTTTAAAGAATATTGAATGCAAAAATTTATATGAAAATTTAGTTTACATAACATAGCACTATTAGTTTTGTTTCCATTAAATAAGAAAAGCGCCTGGAAGGAAAATTAATTTGCACGTAAGGAAAAAAGACCTTATATTAAACAGATTTTTAAAAATTTTAATTCTCAACTTCCAATCCAAACAACTAATAATATCAAATTAATTAATTACTTTAAACAACAAAAATTTAAACTGATTCCTTTCATCAATTGGTATTTTATTCTATAATTAAGTTTTTTTGATACTGTATTTAACTGAGATCCCAAGAACTATAAACCTTTTGTCCTAAAAATTCAGCCTTCTGGATTATAAAAAAAGTTTGTTTCCAAATTAAAGTTCATTAAAACTCAACAGGAGGCCCTCAAGTATAAGAAAATATACAACACATTACCTTTAAAATAACTACCAATTGGGTACTTGCAACTCAAAAAAAAAGTCAAGTGAATATGCCTAACCATATGATTTAAGTGCGATTTAATTGGATATATCTAAGTGACGTAAAGTGTTCTGATTGGCTTCTGAATCGACAAATACCAGGATTTACCTGCGATGATATCACTTGCAGGTATCCAGTTGATTACCACGTACTACAATATGTGTAGAAAATTAACACAGGGAGAAATTTTTCTACCCTTTCTTTTTTGCTTTTTTTAAAATTCCATATATCAAACCCTAAAATCATTTTTGAAATTGGAAATAATGAATAATTTGTTATTAAAATGAATGCAGCAAACGTCACATTTCTATTTAATTGATTTTTCTGAAACATGGATTATTTTTTGAGACCTTCGGAATTAATGATTAATATTAACATTGAGGTTAGTTCTTCAATCACTCAAATTAAACGAGGGGGGAAATACATTAATCATAAAACTTCAAACGCTTCAGATTTATATGCAATCATTCCGAATTTCGATAGAATTTTAACTTGCGAAAATGCTGAAAACCTTAATATAAATTGTGAAAGAGTAGTCAAAAATTTATTTATGCAAGAATTAGTGTTACATAAATAAATTATATGACCTATGTTACTTCCCCAACATGCAAACGCAACACATTACAAGTAATTTAAATTGCGTAAATATATGTAAAAGACATACACCATTTTAAATAAATTAACTACATTAACAAAAGATTTTTAGCCTGAGGAGTATTTAAACTATCTTCATAAATCATGTTCTCTTGATGAATATGCTAAATTAATTTACCATGAAACTACTCTAAAATGCTACGTGTGTTGTTTTCTAAATCTGGCGCATGAGGAGATTATATGGATAGAAGAGAGAGATGGGAATACATTAAGAATTTATCTTAGATCCATTTAAAAACTACAAGGAATTATATTCCTATCTTCTTCTCTGCAGTTATTGTCTTCGCACTATTTAAGTATTGTTTTGTCGTATGCTCATTTATATTGTATTGCTGTCTAAATTAAGTTAATATTTATGTCAGTGGTTCCCAATTACTTTTCGGTTATAGAACCCAAAACGGCCGAGCTTTTTTTGGTGGAGCCCAATCAGCAGTGGATATGCTACAAAAAAAACTAATTTGGAAATATTGTATTTTAAAAGAAAAAAAATTATTAATTATTTTATCTATAACAGTCTTAAAACTATGTTCTATACTAGGCAGTTGATTTTATTGTTCTGCAACGACGCTTTGTCTACAGTTTTGGAGTATACGTAAGTCTTATTGACTAAATTCAGCTGAATTATTATTTTTGAAAACGATTTCTTTTAAACTGTTAGAATGCTAATCGAATAATTTTTTTTTTTAATTCTTGTATTCAATTATTTTATTTTGAATTTTAAAGTTAGATGAAAAATACTTATTCCCAAATACAATGAGAAATAATTATGGATTATTTTTTTTAATTTTTTTATTTTATTTTTCATTTAATAATTTCATAAACATAACCGAAGGATTAAATAAAATAGAAATAGTCAATTAAATTATTATAAAATAATTATTGGTTAAAATAAAATGCCCTAACTCACAGATCTCCTGTGAATTTCCCACGGGATCCGCGGAACAACTTTTAGGAACGGCTGATTGAGGGGACTCAATATATAATCAGTGAGGTTTGGATGTATCTTATTGCTTAAGAAAATTCGAAATCAAGAATTTGTATTAAGATCACTCAATAAGTATTTACTTTCTATCCTATAGTTCTGTTTTATATCTGGGGCTGCATGAACACTACTCTCTGTTTTATAGGTATAAATTTAATTGTTTTGTTTGCTTTATATCCATAAAGCAGAACTATTTGAATTTACCCAGATAGCATTGTAAGGTTGACTTTTAATGTAGTAGCAACTTTTATCACAAAATCACAAGCAAGTTTAGAAATGATTAGCTAATAAACCATGCAAGCTTGAAATAATGTTAAATATAACTATATCAGTTTATGAGCAATGCCTGTGTAAACAGACCTTTTAATCTAATTGAATCTAAAAACACCGCATCATTAAAAAAATGTACATTACATGAAAGATTGTTCATTAATTGCATTAAATGAAAGATTGTTCAAAAACAAGCAAAAAAAAAAAAAAAAAACAAGTATATTTTTTGTATAGCCCTCATTTAAGCTTTAGAAGAAGAAAAAATGGTACTGTAACATTTTTGCTTTATAGGAATAATCTTTAACCAGTTAATCTTAATGTGTAAATCAAAAGAAACTTTAAATACAACGATTGCCATAAAGTTGCTTGCGATATGAGCAGGGGTTAGTGGCGAGCTCAAAAACAGAATAATTGCTCCTAACACAAACGACATTGTATATTCAAGGTCACGAAATCCAAGAATGAATCGTGTTTATTTGAAAAAGGTAAGCAAGCATCCATTAGATGTTCGAACGAAATAATTCGTCGTTTCCATTTTAAAATAAGAAATAAATATAAATTTTAACATCAAATAGCAGTCAAAATACACAAGACAACAAGAAAGATAAAATAAGCACAAGAGTCAGCAAATATTTGCAAATAAGTTTCAAAATTCAATTTTAAATTATATTTATTCTACAAAATTCAGTAGTTTTCGTTTTATTTATTTATTTTTTTTAAGATTTGCGTACTGATAACTATTGAAATAGAATAAAAGCAATATTTAAAACTGAATATATACACTACCCTACAATAATGGAAAAGACACTTTTAGTTTTTTAATATTTTTCTTAAAAATTTCTAAAGATAAACTTAGAGGATAACTTGTATTTTAGAAGTGTTTAGTTCATGTGACTTTTCACACTTTGCAATAAAGTTTAAAGCTTTCAGGGTTTTTAGGGACCGACATTAAATTACGAAAGAAAACAAGTATTTTTCTTCACCCTATTCTAGAAAATTAAGCAAGAAGCTTGTAACTGGTATCAATTACTTTGGCGGTTATTTGCAATAACTTTGGTAATATGCATAAAATTATATATAACTAAAATATTTATCAAGATGTGAACATTTTTATTTAAAAAAAACTTTTTTGTTTTATGTTTTTTTGCTGTAACTTTAAAAATATTTAACAAAATTTAAAAAAAAAATTTGCAGAACATTAAAATTAATTACAAAATTATTGTTTTAAATACGAGAAAAAAATTTAAAAAATGCCCAAGAAATGAGAATTAAAAGTAGTTCTTTTGTATCGCGCATGAGCGCAGAAAAATAATTTTTTTTTCTTCATAATTTTATACTAAATTGTATTTGACAATTAATGTAACAAATCTATTTAAATATCTTAAAATCGTAAAATATTCCAAGTAATTTTCCAAGTAGCTTTTCTCTTCTGAAAAGGAAGTTCAAAACAATGGGGGGACTTAAACATATTTAATTTTGTTCTTGCTTTCTGCTGTTGCTGCTTTAAGTAGTATAATTTGTAATGTTACATAATAAACTTGTGGAAAACCCCTGATTATTTTGAGCTGTCGCTTATAAAGGTCCAAAACAACTTAGAAAACTGCTGGAAATTTTTTACGTTTTTAAGATATTTGAATCAGATTTTTTCCATTATTGCCAAATACGATTCACTACAAAATTATAAAAAAATAATTCTAAATTTTTCCCGAGTGTGCGCAGTTCAAAAAACTATTTTAAATACTCATATCTTGCTCATTTCTTAAAATATTTTTTTTTCAAATTTAAAAAATAATTTAACTAATTTTAAATTGCTCAAATTTATTTTTAAAAAAAATTAAGCGTAATTAATGTTATAGCAAAAAAAAAAAAAAACGTTAGACAAAAAAAAATGATTTTTTTTTTTTATGAAAATCTCCATATCTCTATAAACATTTAAGCTAGGTGTACGAAATCTTTTGCTGTTATTAAAAATAATAATCAAAGTAATTAATAACAGTTGTAAGATTTTTGCTTGATTTTCTGGCATTAAGTGTTCAGAAATACTTGTTTTCTTTTGTAATTTGTTATCAGTGTCTCTAACCTTTGAAAGCTTTAAAATTTATTGCTAAGTAAGAAAAATAGTATGAACTAAATACTTCTACTTCTAAATTTACAAAATAGTCCTTGAAATATTTCAAATTATATTATCAAATCAAATTAAATTTAAAAAAAATTGAAAGTGTTTCTTTCACTACTGTAGGGCAGTGTTTTTATTTACCTATTAGACAAATTTGTATCCAAATATTTATATTATAATTTGTTATGACGAGAAGCAAACCATGTTTCCATTGAAATCTTTAGCAGCGACATACTGTTAAAAGAAATTATTTCCTTAAATTATAATTCCTAACGATTTGACTCATTAAAGCACTAATTAAAAGAATTAAAGACTGATTTAAATAGCAAGTTCGGTCGCAGCAACAAATTGTTTTTAAACACAAGGAAAGGTTGTTTTAAAAGTTCATTTACGAAAATTATACCTTTTTATAAACTCCTCTGCAAGATTAATGGAGAAGGAGAAGGCATTAATCAATAGCTTCTTTTTTTATAGAAGAGTTTTTTTACAGCATCTTAAAATCACTAAGTCTTTCAAGAACTGACTTCTGTTCTATCGCTTTTCATAATGAATTGTTTCCTGCACTTTTTATCGATCGAAAATTAAACTCGGGATAAAAATGCTTAATAAGTAGTGGCCGAATACGAGGTTCTTTACAGCTTACAAGGCAACTTTGTTTTTAATCTTTGTTACAATTATATTATTTTTAATAACAATTTTAATTAAAAGTACCAAATAAAAAAGTATGTTTTCTGTATGCAAAAAAAATTTTATGCAATGTTTTAGATTTATGTTGAACTTAACTATACTCTCGTAAAGAAAGAGATGGCGCGCCAAACAAATGGTAAAATATTCTATAAGTAAATAGATGTATGTTAAAAGGAATAAAATTGTAAGTAAAATAAAATAGTCATTTACAGGGATAGAGTGCTGGTCTCCTAATGAGATGACCCTGGTTCGATTCCAGCGACGGCTGGTCGATTAAAATTCCGCAACCGGCTCACACCGACCGCAGTGCAAACGTAAAATATCCTCAGTGGTAGACGGAACATGGGTTATTGTCTCCTTGCCGCCAGCATAACCGTGGAAAGTTTTCGTGGTTTTCCTCTCCGTGTAACGCAAATGTGGGTTGGTTCCATAAAAATATCCTCCACGAAAGCAAAATCTCATCCAATAATTGATAGAGTTCCCTTGTCTGCTGGATTGGGTTCAAAATTAGAAATATACGGTGTTGAACATTAGTAGCCGCAAACCCTATATTGGGTCGGCTGTTCAACTATTATTATAAAAAAAAATAAAATATTAAATTAGCGATAACATTATTTTATTAGCGTTTTCCTCCATACTGGAATCTATTCTACATAAATTTATTTTTGAAATTATTTATTTTATTACGAAGTTTATTCGCTTACCATCCATGCCTGATGTATCAAATGGCTTGAAAGGCCCAGGACTAGGCTCCCCCCTCTATTTCTGGGGGCCCTTTAAATTTTATAAATAAGTACTTTTTGTATTTTTCCTTATTTTTCCTGTATTTGTTCATTAGAATTAAGAGTGAAAAAAAAACTAAAATAAAAATTAGTCGGACTTCTTAGTCGGAGTCATTACGTCGGACTTCTGAATTGATCCATGCTGAAGCCTTCTCTCTTCTTGGATGTGTGTAATGAAATTCTCCATAACCTATGTCTTTGATGTGTGTATAAATTCTCTATCCGTAGTATCTTATAGAAAAATTTAGATGCATTATTAGCTTTAATAATCGTATTTTTTATTATTCCGAAAAACCCTAAAGCCTTTTCCAAATTTAGAACTTATTTTACACATGGTTTAAAATGAATCTTTTTTCAGAATTTCGCGTAAAATATGTTTATACTTTAGTATATATTGCTGTTCATTTTACTATGTTTAATGGCATTTTTCAAAGAAATAAATTCTATAGTTACTAACACATATTTGGAAGATTAACTTTAAAAACATTATTTCGTGACAATATAAATATAAAATGAAAGTAATGTCTTTAATGGATTCTACTTCACTCGTTGAAAGGCTATTTAGGATCTGTTTACAGAAAGATTAGTTTGTAAATTTTCATTTACTTTAAGTGAAAAATTCTGTCTTATTACGATATAGTTATTGTATTTTAGAAAAACACCAGCACCGCCCTATTTTAATAAAAACAACTCTATTACGAAGCTGACTTTGCCATTCATGTTAACGATAAAGATTCTTACGAGGGTTAAAGCTGAAATAACGTGATGAAACAAATAGATATTAGAAAGATAGGTCTCAGCTGTACGTATACAAAAAAGTTATCGAAAAAAGACATAATGTTAGTTAAACACGTATAAATGATTAAATATACTGAAAGGAAAAATGTATTACAAACTTTGGATTGGAGTCTGGCATGAACTAATGAGATTTGCCAATCAGTAGGGTCAATTAGGAGAAGAGTGTGCTTTATAGCTGCACTATGTAATTCGAACAAAGAGTAAGGCTTAATAATGTGTGAAAGGATATAGTAAATTTGCGATACCATGGAAATAGCCATAAAAATGTTATAAACTACAAAACTTGTAATATGCCTAAAAAAAATTGCAGAATAGTTTCATGGTGGATTCTGAAACAAATTTAGCTAAATCGTTACTTTGAGAGTTTTCATGACTATGGGCTCATTGAAACAAAATAAACAAAACCATCCGTATGAAGAGTAATGAACAAGTTCTGGATTAATATGAAGTGAGTTTCAATTGTTTTTAATAGAGGTTTAATAGTTGCTTTCTGATTTTTGTCAGGGAATATAAGAGCATATTAACTTTTAACTACTGCGGGATTCTTTGCAACTGATGTTAATCTTTCAAATCAAGGGTCTCCAACTGCGGCTTTTGTATCAAAGTCATCACTCATCCAGCATTACTTCTGAACCTACTGACATGCCAAATATTTGGTACTTCATATTTTCTTTTTGTTTTTGTTTTAGGAATAACGGTGTGAGAAAAAACACTGCTATACATAATAAAGATTAAAAGTTTAATTCTAAAAGGAAGACAGGGGGAAAAAAGCACAGCTAAGATGCATAAATGCCCATATGGTTTTTCTAAATAATCACCAAACCTATACAAGAATTTATTGAACGCTGGCAACAGTCCTAGTAGCTGTTTTCGCATCACTGTCTTGAGATAAGCTTTCTTTTGTCTGAAGAGACGCTATCTTGTTCCAGATAAGCTTACAATTTTGGAAACAGCAAATTATCACTGAGTGCAAAATCAGGACTGTAGGATAGGATCAAGATGCCTATAATGCCTGTCATTATCATGCGAAACACAGCAGATCATTGATTTAAGATGGCAGAGTTTTTTTTGTTCTTTTTGCCTTTATAAACAAATAATTTGCAGAAAACTTACTGCACAAACAACCAGAAGGCTTACTGTACAAATAATATTTTTCCCAAAATGAAAAAAAAAATCCCCTAATTATTTTATACATATTATTCAATATAATCCAAATTTTAAATTACTTTTAAATATTAATAAGTAAAAACAATACATTTCTTTAAAATGTAAAAATATCTATTGAAATTTAAAAACAGCTGAAGTTAATTATTGAGAATTACATTAATTGAGTTTAAAACATGCAAACTAATACAAATGCTTCAACAACGCAAAACACAGTTTAACTCAAATTAATTTTCATAAAACACGAACAATACATTTTTCTGTACAAGCTGAAATGTATTTTTTTCGTTTGAAGTAATATGATTATTCTAAAAATCTACCAGATTATTTATTTTTAGAACAAATCTTTTTCACCAAGTCATTTAAATAAATAAAATGATTTTATAACACATAATATTTTTATAAAAAGATTCAGTTTTAATCATCAGGAAATATTTGCTTTCCTAAAGCAAATGGAAAATGCAAAAGTTAATCTGAGTTTGCAAAATAATTTGCATTAGGTTAATATTTTTCCAGAATACAAATATCTCCATAAAATAAAATTTATTTAATTAGCTTTAATTAATTTCTTTTTTTAGAAAGAGTTTTATACTTAAAAGTGCAATAATTTCGCTTCTGAAATAAGATTGAAAAATTTTAGTCCCTTTTCAGCATTAAAAAAGCGGTTGATGAAGAGTATAATTATTGGGCAAATACATTAAGAGCTAAAAGTTTGGTATTAGAATATTTGAGATCTTTTAAAAATGGAATTTAGACATTCTAACTGAATGTTCATTATTGTAATTTTATTCATAAAATTAAATCGAAGAAAACTAAATTTATTCCTTTTCTACAAATTGGTTTATTAAAAAATAGTTGAGTAACATTTAAAAAAATGGTAATTAAATTTTTGTAGTCATAATACAAGTCATGATGGATTGAAATTCATCTCATTTCAACTGAGTGGTGACTCAATTTTCAATCTTGTGAATTTAACTAAACATTATCTGTTATTTTTAGGTGCATACAATTTAAAATCGTAGGAAAAATCATACAATTCAATGATACAAACAAATCTCTTACTGTTGAATGGGAAAATTAAGTATTTGTAATAAATTTTTGTATAGCTAATACTCACAGACTAAAGACAGTGAAACCATTTAATTACTCTAAATGTGCAGAAAGAAATTCATATTTAAAAATCTGTATACGTACTGTGTGAAAAAAAATAACTAATAAAATTTTTACAATAGCTTTTGATCTAATAATCGGATTCTCACGTAACAAGACTCAGTCTTAATGGTTTAAGGGGGTGATATGCTAAGTAGTTAATGCGAAGAATATTTTAAGTGGCGAAAGATGACACAATGTACTTTATCTGAATAAACATAACTTTTTTGCGATAAATTTGGGTTTATGACTCTCAAATTATAGGGGATAGACGAAATCTGGAAAATGGGTCGCATTAGTTTTTACAGGAGAGCGTTCAAATTTTTACCCCTTCATATAAATATCACTTTTGTGTATTTCGTCATTCGACTTCTGCCACACCAATACGTCACACCCATTTAATAGGGCGGACCCATTCACACTTCCATACATTCATCCATAAATCGTAATTTTGACCCGAACCAGAGAACAATCAATCTCCAATTTAGTACTCCCGGATGTATAATTTGTTATGGGAACATGGGAAACTTTGTGACCCGACAGATTTAACGTGCCCCAGTCACCATTTACTACAAAGGGAGTCTGTGGTCTGCTGGATTCGAACTCCTATTCTCACGAGCTTGAGTCCAGCGCCCTGCAAACCAGGCTATCCTGGCCCATATATATGGATATTTTAAGCGTATCGAAACACTTTCACACAAAACTAAAAAATACATTTATGATAAGATACTTTAATGCAAAAGATAACTTAAAAATAGTTATTTATCATTTTTTTTACCATTTTATTTAATAATAGTCGTACATTTTCACCCATAAGTACAGTGTCCGTATTCTCAGTTTCATCCGTATTAGTAAGTAGGGATAAAATTCACACAGGAAGTTTGTTTTTTATTCGATTCAAGCAAACATAATAAAAATAACACAAGTGCTTTACTCCATTTTTAAACCTGTTTAAAGCACATTCTTAACATTTTTGCACTTTTACTAAAGACTTATAAATAAGAATGAATATTTAGATTACAAGAGTGAAAAATTTTAAAATTAAACATCTGTCTCTGCTGTCAGTTTAATAATTTCTTATCAGTCCGATAAATTAACAATGCAGATTCAATGAATATTATAGAATGAATATGTATGGATGGATATCGTAGACTTCAAAATGAATGATTCCCTCGGGGGGCAGCCTACTATACAATAATACATTGTGGTAAAATATTGCGATTTGGAACATTAGCGCCATCATATTTAAAACTAATTTTCTCTTATTTAAATATAAATATTGCAATTAGGAACGCTGGTGCAATCATATTTAAAAACAATATGCACTCATTTAGAAAAAAATATTGCGATTAAGAACAGTGGCGCAATAATATTTAAAACTAATGGGGACTGATACAACTGATGCAAGTTGAAAATTTAGAATCATTTGCAATGACATATTTACAAAGAGCTGCGATTAGGAACACTGACGAAATTAGAAACGAATGTGATCATATGCTGTTTCAAGACTGCAGCAGAATATACAATAAACACTCAGTAGAAAAAAAATATTTTCAGCGCATCTTATTTCATCTTTACTTATGATTCATATTCTATCTAAACATCGATGTACAATATTAAGGATAAACTCTGTTTTTAGACTGAAATGCAGAAGTTAAGACGAAACACAAGTATTTATTAAACTTAACGTGTGACAGAGAAAAGGGAATAAAATGCATTTTTCGGTTGTTTTAAAGGTAAAGAACAGTCAAAACATGTTCATCCGAACCAAAAATTCTTGGTTCTCAACATCCATCCAACTCTGGTCAATCTCCAATGGAATGACAAGTTGTGAGAGGACAAGATCTCGTACCCGTACTTCAAATGGACAGTTCTCACATCTCCGTTTCGTCCAGATATTAGTTTAAGAGCAAGAGCTTCTTTCCTCATTTGGCGAGGACAAAGAGTTTTGATAATAGTACTACTCTTACTTTACTGTTGGTAGGTAACGAAGTTAATTTTTGACCTACGAGGAAATGTGCTGGCGTCGGAGCTTCAATTTGATCATCAATTCCATATTTGTGCGTTAGTGGCCAACTGTTAATAGCCGCTTCAATTCCCACCAGTGCTGTGATCAACTTGCTTCATCGATATTCGATAATCTTTGCGTGTATGTTAAGATTGTGTTACATACGCAAAACAAACACGAGAAGAAAAACAATAAATTTCTAAAATAATGGTTATTTTTCTAGTAAGTTAGCAGATGGTTTTTATAATTTTACTTCAAACAACATTATAAATAATCTGTAAACGTTTTACATATGGTATGCAAACTACCTAGTCTTGCACAAATAATGGGTAAAATGGAGTGGGTTGACTGATTTTATGTAGTTAAAACATTTTCATAGAGAAAGTAAGGCGACTATGATGTAATTTCACCTTCCAGATATAATGCGTTGTATTCATATAAAAATACGAATATTGTTATTCTATTTTTCAAACATTAAATCATGGTTTGGACCCATATAAGATTTAGTGCTATCCCACTAGCTATTATGTCTTTATTTCACACTGCAGTTATTTGCATATCTAAATGAAAACAAATATAATCATTCTTAACTCAAAGTTGGGCATTCTCACAGAACTACAAACCACAATATTTATCTAATAACTGCATTACGAAATATCAAATTAATATAAAATCAAATTAACATATATTGTTTTGTTTCCCAACATATAATATCGTAATTCTGAAAGAAACCGAAGGAACTCTTCCCGTATTTATTTGTTTTTTAAGAGTCAAATGCCGAAACATTTTCAATAATTAAAAGATCATCATGGTTGAATTATACTATTCTATTTAATTTCATTACCTTCATTCTTATTAAATCAGCGTAACAACAAAACATGTTAAATGCTTGGGTGATTACTTGAAGCGATTTAAAAGGTTGTCAAGAAAATTAATTGATCATTATCACGGAAAACATATCGAAGATCTTAACAAGATATAAAGAAAATCACAAGTAAAATACCATTTTACTAGCAAAAATCTGATTAACATTTTCATCATTAATTGTTTCTCAGGATAATGGATTTTTTACATTCTAATTTATAAGCAAGACTATTTTTTTAATTGAACGAACAGCAATTACACTTTTTTTTTCCAATCAAATAGGGAAAATAAAAAGCGAAATCGCATAATGTCAAAGAGTTTCTTGATACAGTGTTAGAAAAAAAAATTGACGAGAGAAAAAGCATTAACTCCCAATAGACGTCCAAAGCTTAGTTTAGAAGCGATAACGATAGTAATGCGTAATCGATAATCAAATATCCGTTTTCTCTCATGAGAGACAAAAGGACGAAATTTAATTAAAAACTTTTGCGCTCTATCTTTACCAAAAGGATTTGACACGATTTTAACTTTTTTCTTGTTGGAATTTTTTCGTAATATGGAAAAGGACAGCGTAACTGAGACCTGTAGCAAAAAATGCCAACAGTATTTTTAAATTGGTAAAAAGCATAAAAAGTCTTAATTTACTGGAAAAGGGTTCTTCATGTTTTTTTTTTTCTAAAAAGGTTCGATAATAAAATTTTCAGACATCTCTTAGTCATATTACATTCCTTAAAAAACTACTTCTGATTAACAGTACTATCATAAATCTAAAAAAAATTTTTTTCAGAAAATCTTAAAAATTTTTTTAAGTGTATTTAGTAAATTAATTAGTCTTCATGACAAAAATATTTAGGTATTGTCAAATGGTGGTCGGATAAATTAGTAAAAAGTATAAAAAGAGGTAATAAATTAAATAGACATTTAATTGATTTGTGGCCGTAGTTAGCTAGCTTAAACTCTCCAGAACGTCGGTTAGTTTTGATAAGTAGAATTCATTAAAAATAAATATTTTTCGGGATAATGTGCCTTTACTAAAATTAAGTTATTTTTGAAGTTGTTTTGAGGGTGACAGGGTGAAAAGTACACATGAGGTTAAAAAGGAAGTAACATTTGCATCAAAAATAACCGACAATTTCAACCATGTCTAGGAGACCAAGTCTCCCAATCATATCAAAATCTACACCCCCTCATTCAACAGCTGCCCCACAGAGACACCAATGCAATCTAAGATATAAGAGGGAGGAGCAAACTGATCTAAGTCCCTTAAAACGTTTTCGGGACGGATTGGAGTGCAGACGACGTAAAACCTGATTATCCTCTTACTTCAGATACGATGAAGCTGCTAAAGCTATGTGGTCACATATGGAGGTAAATTTCTATGGTCATCTAAATAAATATGCTTAAAGTCTCCCCAAATGTGCCAAGAACATTAATAATTCCAAAAGACGGATGAACATGATGTATAAATAAGCCTCAAGATTCTTCGAGTCCGTATCACTAGGTGTTAGAATAATTTAGGTGAGATAGTGTACCAGTAAACAATATGCCTAATGAAACATGATAACTGACATTCATAATGAAAATCAACATATTTATTGTAATTAATGATGTGAAATTTGTCATAAAACTTGTAATATGTAACGAAATTTCACTCCATAGATTTCTTACACACTGGAATTTACCAAAATTCCATTTGGCATTACGAAAAAACAATTACTCGGCGTGATGAGCTAGCTAGTTTACAAACAAGTGGAGCCATTCTAAAAGCCTTGTAAGGAAGAAATAAGAGATTAAAAAGGCTTTGGGTTAGTATAAATCCATTTCAAAATCTGTTTAAAAAAAGAACTTCTTAGATTTATAAAGCTAGGGGAGATAGATGACTTCTTACCTTAAATAACGCCTTTTCGAGTTTGATATTGGTACTTGGGGCTCAATGAAAGAGATAGTCTGGTCTACAGAGTTAAAATTAGATGATTTATAGCCAGTAATTTTTCTCTAACATAAATTACATTTTAATAGGACGTATAAAAACTTATGTATTTCAAAATTAACCAATTTGTAAAAACCATAGTAAATTAAGTATAATGTTTTCTTCGGCTAAAAGTTTTTTTGAACATGTGATGATAATGACTATTAAATTATTCATATTAACAGCTTTGTAAAGATTTTATTTTTTTGTATCCTCCTATCTTTTTTCTTATCGTCTATTATCAGAGGAGAAGATAAAAGTAATCAATAGTATTATTATAGCTTTTATAATTATCATTGTTTTCCAATGAAACTCGAGCATAACAAGTAGTATCGATAAGTGATCGATGGCGGTGGTTCTTTTTTTTGAGTAATAAATATGAGAATATTTATGGTACCAGCTTCCGTGACTTTACTCTGTTTTAACGGTTCAAAGACTGCACGCATTTCTAAACCTTTAGAAAAATCAATTCATTGGGTGTATTTTATGTTACAACGTGTGAAAGGTGTTATAAAATATTTGATTTTTTTTTTCATGTTAGAAGGGGAGAAAAAGAGTTCTTATAGCATGGTTGAGTGATCATGTCTTATGAAAAAAAAAATTGTCTGAATATTTTGAAAGTATAAGCTACATTGTTTTTTTACTTTGCAAAATATAAAAGCTATAAATTTTTCTAGTATTTTATCTTATATAAAAATTACATATAGTTGCATCATCTGTCAGATTACGTCTTTTCTTAAATAATTATGCAGAACAAAATTAATACTATATCTAAAAATTGGAAATATATTTTGAATTATAGAACAGTCTTTAAGATTTCAAGTTCTATTATTTAAGTAATTTTCGAAATATTCAAAACATACTTACTGCCTTATTAAAAATGATACCCAGTGTTCGAAAAGGAATAAATAGGAAAAGTGCATACATTGCATGTCGCATGTACATTGCATGTTGCATAAAAGAAAAGGTGCATACATTGCATGTCGTGATAGCTATTATCTAAATTACAAATTGGTATGTTCTTGAAAAGAATAAATATTATTCATAAATTTTTACCAAATTTATTAACATTAGAAAGTTTGAGGCGATTTGTTTGTCGATGTTTGACATTAATATAGTAGACAGGAAATTTTTAACATATTAATTTGAAAGCTTTTGTGGTCTTTTTACATTATTTTGTGGTCTTAGATTATAATTTTACGATTTATTGTGAGTTTATTATAACAGCGAGAATCTGTACATCATTAATATATGAATACATATGAATAAGACTACTAGTTATATAAGTTAAACTATTGTAAAATGTATATATTATGAGCAGGACCCACGCTAAGCATTCGCCACCTCACCAAATGCGATAAAATCGTAAATTTCGCAAATAAAATTGTGTTTTGGCGAAAGTATGGGCGAGTGAATTTTTCCATTGGAGAGAAAAATATGTATTTCACTCGATCCTCAAAATTATGCCAAAAAGAATATTTTTAAACGAATCAGTAATTTTTTATTCGATTAAAGCGCCATGTAACCTAGAATTGTGCATCAATAATATAAGCCTGAAACAAACTAAATAGTTTTCTATGGGAAAAAAATTTATTATAAATTTTTTTTTTTAAATTTTCATTTGGCGAAAACTTTCGAAAATTGACGAATAATTTTGATATACTTTTGATGATACTTTATTCGCGCTCTATATAAGTAAATTAATATGTACAAAACAAATATGATACTTTTAATAAAAAAATCTTTTTTACAATGTTTATTGAAAAAAATTAAGAAATAATCATTTATTACATAGAATTTTTTTTTTGTTTTCTGGTCTGTTTTTTTATTATTATATAATTTAATTATACAATTATTAATTTTATTATTATTTTATTATGTAATATAGTTTTTTATCATTAACAACTTTTAGACACTTCCGCATCATTGATTTTAAATCGCCAATCTATTTCTCTTACCAAACTACATTTTTTTTAATGACATTTATAGTTTATTTTGCACAACGTGTTCAAGTTTAAAAACGTTATATGTAAAAGGTGGTTGTGTAAATGTTGCTTAGAGGAGCTAAACTTTTAGGGAAGTTAAAGTGGATCAGCAAGATTAAAGCTACATAGAAACCCAATGCACAAAAATATTGCCATACGCTGCTAGGGGAGCTTTTCTATTATGAAATGTTTCTCCACGTGTTTCTGAGCAGGTCATAACAGAGATGCCAACTGCTCCGTGCATTTCAAAATAATTAAAAAAAAAAAACGGTAAATAACTACAAAGTAAATTTCGCGAATATTTGACTATTTTTGCTTGCTTTTTTAAAGGTATAGTATGACATAAGTACGGTAAAGTGGTGAATTATATAAGTCTACGAATTATTGAAAATAGTGGTAGATAAAAATCTACTAAATTGAATTTATTAAACCAAGAATCACAATTGATAAACTACCACTTTAAGATATATATTTGCTGTCTGGAGCAAGTTGGCATCTCTGTCATAATAGAGAAGAATCCCTAGCCGTGTACGATGGCGTTTTGAGGTATAAGATCCTATGCATTATAATCCTGATGATGTACCCAAATTTCCATAGAAGTTAGTCGCAAAAGTAACGCATTCCCCTATTACAAATAACGTTTTTAAACTTGTACATTTTGAAAAAAAATAGAATAAAATGTCTTTTGAACAAAATCTGTAGCTTTAAGAGTAAAATTAGTTTCAGATTTGAAATCTCTGATTCCGAATTAGGCAAAATCAAATATTTGAAATAACAAAAATTTTATTCTCCAGTGTTATCTATAAATATTTCCATATATTTTACTTTAAAACTGGAGGAGTATTGAATTAAATAGTATGGTTTAATTTAGGTTCTCATACGTTTTTCTTACAGTAATTGTTTCCTACCTTTTATGTGTTTATCTTTTAATGTAAATTTCGTATCCGTCTATATTACTGCGCAATTAGTGATATTCAGTGAAATTCAATTCATCTCTCCTGTTACTGAGAGGTCGCAATCACTAAATTTAATCTTACTCTGTGGAACAATTAAGGACTTTTCTCATTTCGAAGTAGAGATTAAATGACAAAATTAAATGTTTGTACATGCCAGTTGGAAAGCATTATCTAATTATCCTCGCTTTAGATGAAAGCATTTAGTTAAGAGTGGGGGCTGTTGATTGCTTTATTAATCTCGAAGACAAGTATCGCATTCATTTACCGCGCATGAGCTTTCAAAACTATTTTAAACACATATCCATCTAGCATTATTTTCACCGTAATTGACTATTATTTTGTGATAATCAATTGTGATTTTGCAATATGCAAATAGCCTTTTTTTGTCATTTGGATTCGTCTCATTGACTGTGATTTAATAAAATACAAAGCAAACGAGAAAACAAATATTTTTAATGAGAAAAAGAAAGATAATCACAAAATAAATTGTTTTTAAGAAAATTTTAAAAAATTTAAGCAAATTAGAAAGCTTGAAAACAAAATAAGAAAAAAAAATTCGTCAGCTCACACGATAATATCCGCAAAAAATGTTTTCTAGTATTGCAGTAATATAGCCAAAGCAAAATATATCAATAAAACAACTCGATGAGCACCGAAAAAATTTAAATGAAAATGAAACATACCAAATCAAGCGAAAAATAATAATAATAAAATAAAAATTTAAGAAAAAAGAACAGAATAAGACAGGGAATGTAACATATTAAGCAAGAAACGAATTTAAAATTCTTTACACTTACCGGCAACTTGCAAAAATGATTTAAACATTTTTCGTAGCAAGTTAGCCAGATTATAAAACACAGTAAACTCTCACCTATGCGCCGGCCTAAGGGAGCGACATAAGTAAGCTTATAAGTGAAAGAGACGCATAAGTGAAAAGCTATTCTAAAATGCAACACAGATTGCAATGAAAATATTAGTTAAAATGTTTCAAAAAATTAAATTTTAACATTCAAAATCGGTAGATAACTATACAAAAAAAAATTTCTAACGTACAAATAACATTTTCTTTTCTAACAAAATAATCCATAATGGACATTTGTTTTCGTTTCTGCCATCGAATTTGTAAAACAATTTTTTTAAGTCTCTAAATATATATACGGTCTTGAATTGTATCTAAAGCATCTAACGCTTTCGTATGATTTGAACTTTTTCACCATCTTTGTCATTATCATCATCCATTTCATTAGAGATGTTGACCATTCGTAATTACTAAGATCGACATCCCAATCTCGTTCAACTTCGTTGATTCGATCACTATATTCATTTTAATTAGAAAATAGAAATCCTGTTTTTATGAAGCAAATATTCGTGCTAGAATCTTTATCTAGCGCATATCATATTCATTGCTTCAAAAATCGAAATTTTTGCATCAGATTCAGCTGATTTCTTTGTTTTTAATTTGACAATGTATCGATGAATCAAACTATTCCTATAGTGCGCAGCGGATTATAAATAAATTCAAAGACAACCAATTCAAAAAAAAAATAAATAAATAAATAAAAAATAAAAAAAACGAGCAAAATTTGCCAGATTTCGAGGAAGGACAGGATTTTATATCAGCCAGGCTTTTTTTGACTTGTGGCTAGGTAACAGATAAGACACCCTATTCGAAAATGTAGAAAGAATGTCTTCCAAGAAATGATAAAGGTGAAAATGTTGCAAGGGGAAGAAAAAACAAACTATTGCACTGCAACCAGCAACATATTTTCTTTCATCTGTTACAAAGTTCATTCATTTGCTTCAATTTTTTATCCAAAAGCTTTTTTTCTAAAAAAATTTTATGTTTTTTGATCTAAAGAAAAAAAAAATTGTTGTTGCTATTTTATTTTTCTGATTCATAATTGAAAGATTTATTTTCAGCGATGCATACGCGAATGGTATATAATGAGCAGGGACCTGTAAAAATCGTCGAATAAATAAAAAGAGGCGCATAAAAGGTGGTGCACAAGTGAGAGGTCATTGTATAAATATAAAAACATGAATTGAAAACAATGGGATGTATTATATTGTGCATTCTTAGTGAAATACTGAGCAACATTTATTTGCCAGTTTCCTTGGATTGGCCTATTGGATTTGAGCAAGGTAATTATATTACACTGGATAATTCGAAATTTATTAATAAAAATTTAGGCTTTTAATTTCCGTATTTTTTTAATGTTTTAAAACTTGATAAAAAAAAACAATAGATACCCAGCTAATGCATCTAAATTCTAAATAAAATCATTGAGTTAAGTGTATGCTATAATTTATAAAGAATTTATTAAAATTTCTTTGTTAACTAAATTTATATTTTTACCATGTGAATGCCTGATTCGGCAATTCCACGGCTAGAAATCTTCTATTATTAGAAAAAGAATTTTTTTTAAATTTTTTCTTCAATAAATGCTAATAATTTCTCTAAAAATGATCGAGTTAAAATTCGACCTCTTTTTTTTTAATGATAAACTTTAAAGTATCCGGTGTAATGTAACCTTGCGCAAATCCAGTTTCTGACCAATCCATGGTAAGGTAACTGACAAGGTAAATGTGGTTCAGTACTTCAGTAAGAACGAACCTTTACATCCCAATATCCTCTATTTACATTTTTATTTTCAAATTTTATAATCTGGCAAACTTGTTATGAATATATTTAAAATCTTTTTTGCAAGTTGCCGGTAAGAGTAAAGACCTTTCTATTCACTTCTCCATTTATATGTTATATTTTGTGTTTTGTTTTTCTGAAATTTTTATATTCTATTTTTTGTTTGATAAGTTTTAATTTGTAATTTTTACTTAATTTGTCTCATTTTCGTTAAAATTTTTTTGGTATTCTTCACACTTTATTGTATTAATATATTTTGCTATGGCTATATTAATACAATATTAGAAAGAACTTTTTTTGTGGATATAATCATGTTAGCTGACTATGAGATATCTTTTTCTTATTTTGTTTTTTTATTTTAATTTTTTTTTAATTTTTAAAATTTTCAAATTTTTTAAAAAAAATACTTATAATTTATTTTTTTCTCTTAGGAAATATATTTTTCTTGTTTTCTTCTTATTTTTAACTTTTTTATTTGATCTATGTACTTGCTAACGTAATAATAATATTTATACTATAATAATAATTCGTAAGACAATAAGTAAGATTTAGTTTTATTTTTTCATATTTTTCTCCGTTAATCTCTGTATCTCATTTTTTTCGTTTTTGTCTCTTTATTGAGTGTGTATACACATAAAAAGCTTTTATAGAACTTATACAATGCCTAGCACTTGATAATTATTATACAATTTATATAGTCATAAGGAATTCTTGAGAATTATTAGTGTTTTTAAGGCAAAATGTAAGTAAAAAGAAATGATAAATGCTTTCATTAGAAAAAAGAAATTAATTTCTGAAGAAGAAAAATGCTATTTTGAAAATATGAGGGAAAACTATCATTGAGAAATTATTTCAAAATACGTAAACAATTAAATTTGAACTAAACAGTCATTAAGCTTCTGTAATAAAATAAAATAGGATATGAAGCTTTTTGTTGCACAAAAAATTGCTATGAACAAATACTAAGAAATTATTATAAATTAAAAATAGTAAGATATTTAATATTTTTTACTTTACAGGTTTCTGTATATTTTCTAGTCAATATGTTTAATTTTTTCCCCACACCGGCCAGTATAAAATGTATAGTTATTCTACAGTAAAACTTTTCTAATAGAATAAATATAAACTTGAAAGTAAAGTCGGAATATAAATATTAAGTTTTTATTTTACATATACATGTTATTCATTTCGCCTTTCATTAAGTTATTCATTTCATTAAGTTATTCATTTATTAAGTAATTTAAGTTATTTCATAAAGTTATTCATTTCACCTTTCATTTATAACATAAAATGTTTGCTAAGAATTTCTTAAGCATTTATAATCAAATACATAAGCTGCATTAAGAAAAAGAAAATATAAACTTCCATTCCAATAAAAAACACTATAACAGAAGAATATCGTATCTAAGACTACTCTTTTAGAAAAGTTCTGAAACTTAGGGATACAATTCTCTGACTAGTACTTACTTTTTTCTTACCGATCGTTCTTTTCTGATTTATATTTTTATTTTATTATTATTTTTTTTCTATTCTATGGATATTATTGTCCGGGGTAAGAACAATTATTCATCAGACAGTTATTAAAACAACAATTGAAGACTTAAAGACGAAGAAAATTTTTAACAAAACTCATATTAAATATTTACATACACATTTCATAAAATTACATGCACATTTCATTTACAAAATACAATGAATGAAACAAAATATTGAAAAATTAAATCTTGAATAAGAACCTAATAGCTCAGTTACTATGATTATAGTATTTAAAAAATTATACCGTTTAAATTAGGTCAATTTTTTCTTATTTTGCCAGGAAGACCCCACTATAGTTGTTGATTGTTTGTTCATTTTAAATTATATTTTTTCACTTAAATTAACTCACACTCAATTAATGAGCCTACTCAATTAATGGCACTCAATTAATGAGCCTACGTAAATTAAAAATGAATTTTTAGTTAAGAGGACGTCATACATCCGATGAAAATTTTCTTCGCAAATTCAATTTTTCCTTCATTACTAATTTAATACGTTGAAAAAGTGAGAGTAGACAAATCTGGAGTAAGCCATTAAGTTTCAAATACTGAAATTAAAATCTTAAAATATGAAAATAAAAATAAATTACGAGATGATAATTTAAGGTTACGCAACGGTAAAGTTCTCTTCTAATAATTTGTTTGCATTTTAATATTCTGAAGTATTTCTTCAGCAACTTCATGGCTTACGTTAGATTTGTCTTATTTTACTTTTTCTTTCTTTTAAGCTTTAAATTGGTATTGAAGAAGAAAGAGAATTTGCGACGAAAATTTTCCTCCGCAGTATTGAGTCATCTTAAAATAAAATTCCGGTTTTCGTTTCATTAGAGCAGAAATTTCACCAGGAAGACCACACTTCTGTTAATGATAATTTGTAAAATATTTTTCATCATTTCTGGAAATGATCTTCATCATTAAAATATTTATCAACCATTTAAACAATGCCCAAGAATGGAACACACGACGCTTTTAAATTTAAGCGATATCACAATATCTCAAGAATAAGCCGTATGGCTAAACTTCTTGACACAAAACAAATCATTCATTTTGATAAATAGTTTTGGTTAATTAATTAGTGGTTCATTAATTATACCACGAGACTTCTTAGTTATTTTAGAGAACGTAAATTGCCACGACCGTTTGGCAGTACAGATTCTGAAGGGACAAGTGTTCAAAATAACAACTTTCGCTCTAAAGCGTTTTCGTCGTTACGCTCGAGATGTTACCTGAATCATTTGTCTCACTTAAAACGGCTTCTGGGAGGATGTTTATTAATTAGAACAGGTGATAACTAAAATATGGTGTTGTTTCAGCTGCTGAAGTCTGTTTTGAAATATTTTATGGCTCGAAATTTTTCAAAAACTGTGCATGTGTGTTTTCATGTTTATACAAGGGATTATGAGTTTTTTTTTTAGAAAGAGAAACGGAATTATTTTGAGCTCCGTTATTACTTATGGGGATAGTTTATGTATGATTTATAGTTTAGAATTATTCATTGTATGTGTGTCTGGGTAAAATGGGAATTATTTTTGCCCATTTATAATTATGAAAAAAGCGCGAATATGAATAGAACTTATTTGTCGCTATTTAGTGCTACATCATTCAAACTGGTAGTGGTGTCACGTGGTAATCACACTCCGGAGAGTTTAGCGTTATGAAAAGATTTGTTTGCTTACTTGAACTTTTTTCTCCTGCTCTGCTTGCTAACTATTTATGTAATTTGAATACTGGTTGTAATGTTTTATCGTTATTTATTACAATGAAAAATTAAAATCAAGAGACGCTGATTAGTCAGATTTTGAAATACATGAAGATATTTTTTTTAGGATTTTTGGAGAATAATAATATGTTGTATAGAATAGGAAATGTGAAGAAATAATAAAAGAGAAGGCCTTTTCAGGTAACTGTTTTATTCTATATATGAAAATGCATCTCATTTTTTAAATGCGCAGCTTAAAGGCAATGCTAGCCCAAATGTTTTTATTGCCATGCTATGACAACAAAGCTCCTTTACTAGTCGGATTGATGAATTAATAGTTTTCTTTCATTATTAGTTATTGAGTTAGATTTATTAATTTATAGTTTTCTTTTATTATGAGTTCTTCAGTTAGATTGATGAGTTTAGATTTTTCTTTAATTGTTTATTATTCAGTTAGATTGATGAATTTATAGGTTTATTTCATTGTTAGTTATTCAGTTAGATTTATGAATTTATAGTTATCTTTTAGTGTGAATTATTCAGTTAGATTGACGAATTGAATTGACGACTAGTTTTCTTTCATGATTAGTTATACAGTTAGATTGAGAAGTTTATAGTTTGTTTTCTTTCATTATTTTAATTGAATTTATGAAATTCTTTATCTTTACTTTCATATTTTTTAGTTCAATGAAATGTTAATTTTTAATGTATGTCGTGCGTTAACACGTTAACATAGATGGGACACTGGTGTCCTTTTTAGATATTTTTTTCTGACATTCTAATTACAAGGAAAATATATATTGGTATTTTTTAATTATAAAAAACAGTCTTAAATTTATTTAAATATCGATTGGTTTAATTCGAATGATGTTTGTGAAAATATAAAAATCAAAAAAGTAGTCAAAATTTATTAATATTCATTCATTTATTCATATTCATCACATTATTTCATTTTTGTAAAAAGAAATTTCGAATATGAACAGTTGTTTCTCTTAAGATCTAAATAACTGCAAATAAGTGCGAATTTGAAAAATTATTATTTGGAAGCGAGCCGTGTTACAAATATTTTCCCTTTAACGCAGGAAAACATACCGGTTTACCAAGCTGTAATTCATAGCCATAAATTATTAAAATGCTAACCAAAACAGTTTTCACTTATTTTAACCTAAATTAATAAAAAAATAATAAAACAATTAAAAAATATATTTATTAAATTCTGCGTAAAAGGGTTAACGAACGAAAATTTAGTAAAACAAATTATGATTTATTTCAAATATTTTAACATTTTCGCCATTTTTCTTGTTACTAAACTTATTTAAATGTTGAATAAAATGCATAGTTATATGACTGAAATGTACAATTAATCCTTTTTTTAACAAATAGAAGAACAAATACGTTATTAATGTCGATTTTTTTTTTCGGTTTTCAAAAGAATTTTTCCTATGACAGACTAAAATATCTGGAAAGAATTAGAAATTTCATGTTTGCTTACAAATGCACAATGTGAAAAAAAAATTTAAAAAATTACTATACACGGTATACAAATTAATTTAATTATTTTTATTGAAATGAATCATAGAAACTGAACTTAAAATTATTTATCAGGAAATTTTTATTCATTCGTGCTACAATTGTAATTGTATTGAAATAAACAAAAATGTCGCAGAGATACTAAATTATTAACTTCAGAATGTCAAATCTATTGTATCAACCAACCATTTCCTTTTAGTGTAGTTAGAGAAAATGGGGACCAGTTAGACTTATAGAAAGCTTTAGAAAAGCATCATGATTTCGGCAGAGTGGATTGTACTCAAGTATAATAAAAATGATGTCAAGAATTGCCAAACTTTCAAGTAAAGGCATTTAATCGAGGTTTGCAGGTGTTATTAGCATAAAATTGTAAGTTGTCAAAATGCAGAATGAAAAGTGAGGAGAAATAAAGAAATAAGATGATGACAGATAAATTATTTTGGATCAGAAAGCTGCATACCAGGTTGACTTATTTATATATATATATATTTTTAATTTTAAAACAGTCGTTTAACATCAGACCTAATTTTTGAGCTTACGACTACTAACTTTCAACTCCGTGTCCTTGTAATTTTGAACCCAATCCAAAAGGCAAGAGAACTACTGGATCCAGAAATTTACCTTCGTGAAGGACTTCTTGATGGAACTAGCCCATATTTGCGTGACATGGAGAATTAAACCATGAAAACCTCCCGCAGTTAGACTCACGGCAAGGGGACACCCTAACCCATGGTCCGTCTATCACTGAGGATATTTTACGTCAGCCTTGATGTGCAAGCCGGAAGCGGAATTCGTATCAACCAGAAATCGCTGGAATTCGAACCCGGTTCACCTCATTGGATAGCGAATGCTCGACCCCCTGAGCCATCACAGCTCTGATACAGGATGGTTAAAGTGGGAAAAATAGGTTCTTATCTCCCTTCCTTAACCCACCCACTCTCTACACACACCTGTTCTTGTGTTAAAGCTTGTTCATCTTGTTCTATTGGTTGAGCCATTTTTTCTCCTTACTGCGAAGTTGTGGTTTCTTCTGCTGTTTAAAACTTTTTATTCTCAGAAAGGTTCTTGTTTACAAATTCGAAACTATAACAGATCCATTTATTTGTCATTATGTGTCCTTTATTCACCTTGTCTTGTTTTATTCATGAAGTATATTTAATATGATAACTTATTTAAAAGAATCGCAACTCTATAAACTATTCAAAATACAGTGTTGAATTTCCTTTGAGTGTCATAGTATATAATAAAATTTTTTTAATGTTATACCATTTAGTATCAGAACAAAAGATACGGTGTAAAAGAAAAGTGAATATTTATTAAAGGCACTTTCAATGATACCAAACTCGAACCTCACTCCAAAAGCCAACGCCAGCTTCCGGAAGCGTCCTCAGTAACAGAAAATGAGGCGAGAGTCGAATTTGGTATCATTATATTAGTTTTATTCACTAAGTCAGATTTTTAATTTTTCTCCAATCTGATACGCATTTCTCGATATATCAGTAATTTAACACATCAATGATAGGTGATGAGTTAAATCGTCTTTCCATGTGTAAAAGTTTTTGAAATATAAGTTAACTCGTCGTCGGTAGACAATTTTCGGCATGGAATCAGTATTTAGAATGGTTTACTTACTTCCATATCCAATTACAAAATAATTGTGCAAAATTTCCAGTTAATTAAGTATTAAAGAATTTAAAATCCATTTTTATTTTGCGATGGTAGCGCCATCTATTATCTACAATTATGAAACCGTTTAGTTAAATTGAACCCTACCCGGTCAATTCAGTCATCTGTTAGTCAAACCAAAAAAATTAAAACTGAAGTCTAATTGAGCCCATCATCAAGTAAGCAAATTGATTTCCATCAGTTCAGAGGTGGCAAATTAGGTTCGAGTTAGGTATAACTTTATTCTATCAACGCAGCCTTTTAGAATATTTTATATGTATATTAATATTCTAAATATTCTAAAATATATTTTTGATCTGATGTTTATTTCTCGAGAAATTTATGCATTTCGGTGTTTTAGGATACTCAGTATATTAATGTAATTTTTAAAAATAAGCATAAATGATGTTTACGCAAGATAAATTAATAGAAATTGTATTCCTAGTTTATTCAAAAGGAAATAAATAACTATAACATAAAATCATTTATCTCTAAGTTTACGATAACTAGCCTCAAAAACTTTAAAGATAAATAATAAAAATTTCAAACATATTTAACGCCTGAAGATTTTTTTTTAAAAAAGTGATCACAGTTTAGTTCTATCAAATATCAGTACTACGAAACTATTAAATAAACAAGATAAAAAGTATCGATACGAAATAAGCTCATTTACTTATCTGTGCCTCACATATGTAAATATTCATCATGTATTAGAACCAATGATTTAGAAAACTTAGAGCAGATGGGAACTAATAGGGAACCGTATTTCTCCTATGATCGGAAATTCATAACTAATAAAGATAAAGTGCAAAGATCGAGTGATACTAATTAATAGTCTGGAAAACTAATCTCGTTTATTTTTCATTAAGTAATTGGTAAAATCAATACTTGTTCACAGTCTTAATAAGTTAACTTTTTATGAGACCACTAATTGGTACGGAAAATTATCATAAATGTTACGCTTGCTATAATTAACTTTTTGATAATGATTCCGTGCTCTGAATTAAGAGCTTGTACCTATTCATTACGGGAACTTTTATGAGTGAAAGTTTGGTAGCTGACTCAGGTGTTTTGCATTTTCTTTCATAAACCTTCTTCAATGTGCTATTTTTAATTTAAAAGAAATTTTTCTACATAACTGCGTAAAGTATTTTAAAATACCACCATTCAGTAAAGTTTATCTTTATAACTTGATGATGCGAATTGCATAAGATGTTGCCTTTTTTTTACTTAAATACTAATGAATAAAAATAAACGATATATACATGGTTTTGATTTTTACGATTTAATTTCAATTTTACTTTGACATCCTAAAAACTTATTTAGAGTTGAAGAATTTTAAGAGTGAATTTGTTTGGTGGACGAACCCGGTATTTTGCACCTTCTTTTCTAAATCTTCCTCAAAATGTTATTTTTAATTTAAAAGAAATTTTTTACAACATTAGCACTATGATAAAAATATTTTAAATATCACCATGCAGTAAAAGTTATATTTAAAGCCTCTTGTTGTTGCAAAAATTTTAAAACTTCAGATTCTGCTTTCGTTTGCTTAAATACTATTGAAAAAAATTATTTGAAGATTTATAAATGATTTTAAATTTTACGATTTAATTTCAAATTTACTTTGATGTCATAAAACTTTATTTAGAGTTGAACGATTTTAATAGAGAAACTGTGGTAGATGAAACCCATGTTATGCATCTTCTTATTACAAACCTTCTTCAATGTGTTATTTTTATTTTAAAAGAAATTTTTTATAGAAAGCTGTTATATACGTAAAATATTTTAAATATCAACATTAAGTAAAAGTTGTATTTAAACCTCTTTATACTGCGAAAGTTTCTTACTCCAAATGTTGCTTTCTACGATATACGCTATATACGATTGAATAAATTATTTTATATGCTTTATAAATTGTTTTAATTCTTAGGATTCAGTTTCAAATCTAGTTTGATTTCATGAAATTGCATATAAAGTTGATTTTAGTATGACTATATTGTTGAAGAGCTCTTTTGAAATGTATCTTTCTTAACCGTTAAAACAAATTTTTGCCATTAAACAAAAAGTTATAAACATTTCCTTTAAAATGTTGGTGAGATTTTTGAGAGAGAATTAGAAATGAGAATGTATAAATTCTAGCAATTAATAACGGGAATTATAATCTTCATGTGCATGCTTCTAAGTAATTAACTTCATTTATATTTGGCAATTAATATAAATTTATGCTTATAAATATAGTTTATTGCATAGTTAAAGTGAAAAAAAGTAATGTATTTTAAATTATTTATGCAATTTTTGTATTTGAGGCAAGCATTGTATGAATAAGCATACATATTTTATGGCAAGTTAGCTTATTTCTTTTACATTTAGGTTTCCAGAATCTACATTTTATGTTTATCATGTATTCTTATAAATAGAAAAATAATCTAAATAAAATTCACAGAATTGACATATTTTTTTTTACAAAACTCTACACTCTCATATGTATTCAATACGGGTATATATGCATTCTGAATAAATAACATTTCATTTAGGAATTAATTCAATATTCTAAAACGTCACTTCTTATTAAAGTTCAAATTTGGCTCAAAACACGCATTTTGACAAAATACAAAGTAGTTTTAGTTTTGAATCCAAAGAACATTTTGGTTTCGTCTTTTTTTTCTTTATTTAAATCTAAAATCGGATTTCCCAGTGGAAATTATCCAAAATGGTTGAGAAAACAACGAATAAAGGAAAATGGCGAAAAGCAAACTGTGACAAATTTGAGGGGTAGATAAAGTCAGCAAGAGTCTAGAGAGTAAATGGATTAACCTTTTCGTTTTGCTGTTATTCGGCGTAACGATAATTGAGATGGCAAAGGAAAAAAGAAGCCACTATTAACGTAAAAAGACTTTGAAATCACTAGATTTGTCAAAAAAAGAAAATTTATCTGCACTTCATGAAGAGTATCAAAAGATTTTTTTAAAGGATAGGCTCTTACGTCGTTTGGAGTTGAGGAATCGGTAGCATTAACGAAATCCAAATTATCTCTTTGTTTTTCATTACTTAAGTACATTCTTAGAAATGTATTGTTTTAAACGTCCTCTTTTTATTACCAGTGCTACAAAGTGAAATTGAATAATAAATTATTTCATAAACAGACATAAAATATTAAATTTAAGTATTATGTACGAATCTTGAGGGCAAGTTCATGTCATAGCTTTCACTTTTTCAAAATATCATAACGTTATCTAGGATGATAATTATTCGTGTTTTAAAAGTAAAATTACAAGGATATTAAATTTTTGCTATTACTTGTTCTACGCATTTGTAATAACTAAATTTCCTATTTTCTTTTATTCGTATTTTATTTCATTTTATAATCGGTGTTGAAGAGAGTACTTCTGAGTTTGCGACTATCAATGTTCAACTTCGCAGTCTTGTAATTTTGAGTCTTACCCAGAAGACAAAATTGCATACGCGTTGGACATTTTAAGGGAACAAACCGGTATTAGTGTTACATAGAGAGGACAAGCAAGAAGTCCTCCCTCGGGTAGCCCGATGCCAAAGAGATTCTAACCCATGATCCGTCTACTAATGAGGATAATTTACGACTAGACTGTGGTTGTTGCAAGCCGGCAGCAAGAACCGGCATTTATCTCGACTCCTTTGCTTCGTTTATCCATATATTTTATAATTTTATTTCATAACCGTTCTTTAAAGGCTGACCCAATTTTTCAATTTACGACTACTAATTATCCGTAGTAACTCCACGGACTTGTAATTTTGAACACAAACCAGAAGACAAGGTAACTCGTGTAACAAGTTTTGGGAGAAATTTGCTTTCGTGGAAGACTTTTGAACTAAAATGCATTTACGTAACATGGAGAGGAAAATCCCGAAACCTCCCAAGGTTAGCCTGATAAAAAGGGGACACTGCCTCACAATCGTAATACTAAGGATATTTTATGTCAGCACTGTGGTCGGTGCGGGCCTGGTGTGAAATTCATTTCGAACCAGCTATCGATGGGATTTGAAACAGGCTCACTTCATTGTAAGGTGAGTGAGCTATTCTCTGAGCCACCACGGCTCTTTTCGTCCGTATACTGATTGAAGTAATTATTTTGATTTAATCATACCTGTGACATATAATAAAACCATTGAGTGTATCTGAGGTAATTGGTAAAGACAGCCCTAAATGTATATTTTTAGAAGCCTATTCAAAAATGAAGTATATACAATAGAGTCCACAAACTAATATTTTAGGTAGTTAAAAAATAATGAAAAAGCGGCAATTTAAGAAAGTGAATATAAGAAACACCAAATTGAAAAGTACATAGGGGAGTTGAAAGATTATTATTATTAGCAACTTCAGGTCTTGGCCTTAAATCAAACTGGGTTTGATGTTATAGTTTTCCACTATTATTATGATTTGTTCATTTATGCTAGCGTTTGTGTTTTTCTGTGGCTTGAATGTAACTTTTTCACTTCTGATATGATGTGCATATTTTTTGTTCTCATTTTCAACAAGGGTTTTAGGATACGGTCATATAGACAAAGAAACGGTCATGTAATCAAAGAGTACGGTTAATCTTTTCGTACTGATATTGTAAAATTTATTGTAAAATTTATTTGCAAAATTTATAGTAAAATTATTGTAAAATTTATTGTAAAATTTATTGTAAAATTTCTTGTAAAATTTATTGTAAAATTTATTATATAATTTATTGTAAAATTTATTTTATTTAAAAATTTATTTTATTGTAAAATTTTAGGATATTGTAAAAAGAACGGTCATATAGTCAAAGAAACGGTCATGTAATCAAAGTGTACGGCTAATCTTTTCGTACTGATGTTATTCAATGCAAAGTTACTAAAAAAAAGAAAAATTATCGCTTTTCTTAACGTAAAAAAATAATCATTTAAATTGTAAAAAAAAAAAAAAGAAAGAAATTTTATGTAAATTCGTAAGGCTTATCAAAAGAGTATTTCGAGATAAAGGTAATTTAGAGATAAAGAACAGAGAAACAGTATCCAAAGCAAATCGTTGCTTTTCTTTGCTGAAGTATATTTATGAAAAATGTTCTGAATAAAATTATTTTTTCCATTTATGATACTATAGTATTATTTTTACTACAGGACGACACAGATTTGCCAAATATTAATAAATCAAACATCCAATTAATTTTGCTAAAAACAATTTTTATTTTAAACAAATATAATTATTATTTACACAAATTTTGTAGTATTTAAGAGATGTCTTCGTATCATTCTATATATATGCCGCTCAAAATTATACTTATAACGAATATTTCTGAGGACCAGAGTTTTCAAAATAATTTAGAACGAAATTGAATGTTGCATTGAAGATACAAAGCGCAGAAATAGCGCAATGAATAAAACTACTTTCAAATAACTTTAAACATGAATGCGAAGGTACAATATTTGAGACATTGGTCTGTCTCTGGTTTTATCCCTTTGGTAGGTACAATTTGTTGAGGACAAACAAAAAGCCGACACACATAATGCCAACCGAAATGCTAACATAACTCCGTTGGCGCCAAAATTGTGGTGATTTATCATAATCGACAACTAAAAGTGGAAGTTAACTGGTGTGTTAGAATTATATCATAGGTGTTGTAAAATTCCATAAGATTTTGTGTGCGAATGGTTACTTGTTTCATCAAAGATGTTGAATAAAAATTGCTTTTAAGGTGCGTAGATTATTTTTTTGGAACAGGTTAAGACTGTTATAAAATCTGGAAACATACACCATCTTCTTATTTTTTTTATAACGATCATTTAACAACAGATCAAATTTCAGGTCGATCTTATTCTTACCAATGAGTTTAAGATTAAGTCAATAATCCAACGATTAAAGATGAGGTAAGATCTTACTTTATTACTTGATTAAAAATTTACAAATTGGAAATAACAGTTTACATGTTTCACACGTTTAAAAATAGGCACCCAGTTTTAAAACTTTGCAGGCGTGAAAGGGAAGAAACAAAACGTTTTGAAATATAAAATGTAAAGTTACCAACGTAAAAAGGGAAATTAAAGGTTAGGTTAGAAGAAAAAAACTAATTAAACCTGTGATTTCTCTAGTTTAAACCTCATTTAAACCTCATAAAATCAATCTCATATACTTTTAGTTGAGATTAGGAGAAATTATTCACACCTCAAATATACTTTCTTTTATTTGAAGTGTAGAAAAATCAACCAGTCTTCAAAATAACCTCTATAAGCTGGTTGCTCTAAAGTAGATTTCCCTCAACCTAATAACAGCCTCAAGTATGAATGAAACAACTTCACACACCTTGATTATACACCTCTGTTTTTTGTTTTGTTTTTGAAGTCTACTTCAAATAAACCTCAAATCAACCATAACATCTCAAAAAAACCTCAAATAAACCTCACAAATACCTAAAATTTTTGTAAGGGCTATTTCTCAGCTTTAATTTTTTTTTTTTTTGATGGAAACTTTACGTTTGTTACACAAGTTTAAGTTCAAATAATTTTCTTTTTTTTTCATTCACGTCTGCCAAATATTGAAGATGTGCGCTTATTTTATATCTCTTGAAATTTGAACGACTATTAATAACACTATGCATATTTTGAAGCAAATGAAGTTTTAATCAAGTAATGAGTTTGATAGACATATTGACTAAGTAAACAAAATCGAGCATGTATAGTAAAATAGTTTTACCAAAACTATTTCAAATTAACAGTCATACTCTTAAGTATAAACCTTTGATAAATCTTTGATGTGATTTTCAGATTTTTTTTCGGAGTATAAGGGGTAGTGTTTTAAATAGGCTTTCGTATTAAAAAGACCTTTCTCTCTTTTAAAACTCATTTACTTTATGATTTTAAAATCTAATCACGTTACTGTCTTTCTAATTGGAGTTAATAAAAAAATAATGAAAATAGTAAGAAAAGTACATCCGAATCTTCAAACAAAAACATAAACCACAATAAAATACGAGTTGTTTTTCAAAATAAACACTATTATTCTCAAGGTGATTTTAATAAAAAATTGTATAATTAGTAATTAACTAAATATTAATACTAGCAAGTAATTTTCTTTAAAGTGATAAATATGATACGTAAATTTTCGAAATATAAACCGAATGCAAATTAGCATATTAATTTCCTTCTACCAAAAATGAAGTTAAACTTACAAAATCAATGTTTGTAAAAAATGGAACAAAAAAAACAGAAACATTAGTTGAATTTTTAAACTTTTAGTTTATGTAAACAAAATAATGACTTTTCATAAATTAAGTTTTTCATCGTTTCTTTTTCTTTGCTGATGTTGTTTTAAAATGCTCATCTGGGAGAGTTGATTAAATATTTTTGAGTCCTTTTTTATGCGCATTTTCGCAGGAGTTAAAAGAAGAAAAAAAAACACATTTTAAAGAGAAAGTTCAGCTGAATATAATTCGGTTTTCTGAATGAGTTCAACACATTATGCATGGCTTAGTTTTGATAAATTAAGTTATTTTTTTTCTTCATCAAAAAATATTTTCTTCTGAACATTACTAAAATAAAAGTAATTGTTTCTGTTAGATCTCTTCATATACGCATTATTCAGAAATATTTCAGCAAGTTTTCCCTTATTTCGGAGTTTGTTTCTATTTCTTGACTGCTGTTTTGTTTATTACAAAGTAAGTTTATTCCACAGATAAAGCGGAAATTAACTGAAAATGTACTTAAGTAAATTTCTTTTAATCAATATTGCATTTTGTGGAAATTTTCTAAATTGAAATTTTTAACATAAAATAATTTTATGATTGTTCCTAAACTTCCATGATATTTAAAAAAAAATGAAGCAGTTTATAATAGTACTCGAAATCAAATGCTGTTAATATGGCATTATTTTCTCGTGCTGCCACTCAAAATTTACATTTTACAACAGAAAATAAGGTTGCTTTGGATTATTTATTTTTTATCACTTGTCAAGTCGGTATGGCAGGCTATGACAGAAAAATAGCCCACAGGGTGAGCAACATGCTCAAATTTAGCCCACATATTGAGATCCAGCGCATGCGAAGTAAAGTTAGAGCCAAGAGGTACTTGTTGTTGGACAACTCTACATGCATGGTTGTGCATGCTGCCTACCACCAACCGGCATGTTATTATTTCTCTCTATGCTAAAATGCGTTGGCATATGTAATCAATATGGATGGTACAAATCTATAATGCGCAAGAAAATATTTTAATAAATAGTAGAGTACTGTTTGTCAATAGGGTAAGAATGCCGAACAAGCTAAAAATTATTAAAAAGAGAGAACTTTTCTTCTCCGTCCCTAAAATTGTAGTGGTTGCGAGAAAAGGAGGCAGCGAACCCATTTTTGGAACGTCTGCTGCAGTGCCCCTATATGTTGTTTTACCTTTTATTAATAGGAACTACTATGAAACTTGAGGGACTGGTTTACATTATATTTACGGAAGCCAGCCTTCTTCACCCATGTATACTATTTCGTATAAATGACAACTATATGCCTTGCAGTGGCACTAAACGTGAGCAAAACTTATTGAAAAAATTAAAACACCTCAACTATTAAAAAAGTGAAATGTCTATTACATAAGTAGATCACATACTGTAATAATAGTTTTTTTTTATTTTTATAAGAGGCACAAGGCATACCGTCTTCTTTACGCTGGACATCTTGAATTTTAAGAGTCCATTTAATCTATATCGTTCATAATTTTAGATTATGAATGACACAGTTATTTACCCATTATATTTTGATCATGAACGAAACTTTGAAAGAAATTATGAGCGACAAAATTATAAACGAAGTTCTAAAATAAGAGTTCATAGAAAAATATTTAGCATGCAGCTTTCGGACGCAACGAAAAACCTACAAAATGCTTATTACTCCAAATATTAAATATTAATAAGTAGAGAAAAAAAAATCGAAATACAAGGGAAAATAAAATCAAAACAAATCTTAACTGTTTTTTTTTTTTCATGTATTAAAAATGTTTTAAACATCAAACATTTTTTTACAGAAATTGTTGATATTCACTAAAATGTCGCAAAATACTCCTAAACATTGTTCAGAAAATAAACCGCATATACTATGCAATTCGCAATACCATTTCCATGGACATTTATTCAGATGTATTAAGTTATACAGTAATTCTAGAGTCCATTTATAGAATTTGCCGAACGTAGAGTGATACAACGTGTATTTCCCAGGGAAACATACATTTTACACTTGATTCTCTATCAAATGCGTAGTAAAATGTTTTACAATTCGACTGCAAGAGAAAGCGTTACTCACCGTAATCAGACCACGCCACGCAGTTTCGAATGTTTTGTTAGAATGTTGCAAGTTTAATTCTATTTAATGCACGTACAAATGCGACACAATTCAGACGACGTCATTCACAAAGTTTGACGCAATGAATATAAGTTTCGTTGATATTGCTTCTAAATTTGCTCATCTATTGAGTTGATAATATGTTTACATCTAGAGTTCCTTTCATTGAAATAGTATTCATGAAAGCACAGTATACATGACCGCACACTAAGCTATGCATTTAAAACAAGGCTTTCATATCGAAGAATATATGCAGTTAAACGTAAATAAAACTTTAAAAAGTTTTTTTTTTTGAAAAATTCTTTTAATTTAAATATAAATAAATCTATCTCTGAATCAAAATATATTTATGTCATTATATTAATTATTATTTATTTGAATTTATAATCCAACTATACCAGGTATCATTCAAAGATGATAGCTGGTATAGTTGGATACTTATAGAATTAAGTTAGTACCAACTATAAGATACTTATACTTATAGTTGGATACTTAGACCTGAACACTTGAGATTTCGAAATGAAGCAAGGAACTTTTTGTCGCTTTTTCTACAATAGATATATTTAAATCATTTAAAAATTATTGTTCTTAGAATCAAAATTAAAAATTATTACCGAGTTTTACAATTTGAAACAATGTATATATATATAGAATACACTGATACATGATAAACATATTTATCATATATATATATATAATGTTTATCATGTATATCATGCGTATATGCATGTATATTATGTTTATCATGTAAATTTATCATGTATACAAAATTATGTTAAATGTTAATAATGAACTATAAAAAATCATGTGAATGCACTGAAAACCATTTATCAGACATTTTTTTCAATCGGAGAATTTAAAAATGGAAATCGTTTTAAAATTTAAATACCAGCACGGATATTGAAAATTTCACAAAAATCTTATTATATAGATTGAAAAAGTGAAACTGTAGACTACTTTCCAAATCAGAACTGCTAAATGACGATGGGAGAAATTGTAATTGACACGCTGTTTTAGCACGGAGAATCGAACCCCGATCAAAACCATGATGAACAAGCATCTAGCCACAACACCGAATGAGTAACTATTTATTTGTCAAATAAATAAATGCGCTGTAACAACTGAAAGGAAGTAATTTTATAGTAATATGCTGGTTACACACGCTATACTTCCCGTAATGAGACCGCGACCGTTAACAGGAGCACATTTTTATGTGTTTTAACAAAAACTTACGTCATTTAACATATTTTTTTTTCTCAATGATTCACAGAAGTTTTTAGATTGTGAATTATAGTTTCACTGTTTTATTGTTGTAAAGGCATTAATAAAACTTAAATTATTCGTTCATGTTAGATCAAAAGCATAAATATTGGAAAAAACTAAGAGTTATGTATCAATATGTTCCTATATATATATATATATATACACATTCTTTTTTACATTTCGTTAATCTGTTAAGACTTCAATTATTCTCTATTACATGTTAAACCCAATCCAGATTTCAGGACGAAATAAAAATCAATATCTTCTTAAAATTTTATTGTTAGTAACGAGAATTATTGGACAAAAAGAAACAACACATTCTTATTGTTTCATTGCTAAAGACGCTCTAATAGAACTTCAATTATTCGTTATCCCATGCAATATCAAAAGCAAAATTATTGGACAAAAATTAAAAACAATGAAACTACGCTGTCATAATCTGACGCTTGTAACATTTTCCTAAATTAATTATTCAAAAGCACGCAAGGTTAATCTTCTACTCAGTTATTAATAGTCAGTTTTCAATAAAGTCCTGAAGTCATGTTCGTGTCCGTCCAACCATAAAATGTAATTAAGACATCGAAAAGAGTTCGTCCTTCCTCTTCTATCGTCAGGACAGCCATTTATCATTTTTTTTTAACTCAATTGTCGAATACACATCACGAAATGAAGAAAATGTAAATAAAAAATTTCAAGAAAAGGAAAAAAGAGCTATTGTACTTACTTGCATATTCTAATTCATCTCGGGGAACAGGAATATTTTATCTCGGAAAAGTGGAGTTGAATTTCTTCCTTTTATATTTATCATCGTCCATGGCACCTTGTTGGCAAATAGTCTAACATTTTGTAGCACACAAAATGGCGAGTTCTAAAAAGCAAGACGGATAGGGGATATAATTTTGGTTTATTCATAAGAAATATGGGTATGAAGTAAGTAGGCAGTAAAAATTCTGAAAAGAAAAATGAATAAATCCCTCTCTGACAAAGGGTATTCATTTTACGTAATATATATTAATATTTTTACAATTTAAGGTTGTCAAAATAGATTTATGAAAGTGTATGATTGAAGACATGAAAAAACGAGAAAAAAACTATTTCATTTAATATCAAAATAAAAGTTGATATATATTTTTACAGCAATTTTTCCATATTATAAAACAATTCAAGTATTACAATACTTGCAGTGAATAGAACGTTGCCTATTGGCTCTATATCCAATATCTATAAATCCTGCGCCATACAAAAGCGATATAACTTAGATTATATAAGCGAAACATGTCATAATTAAGTCTGACAAACAAAAGTAAAGATAATACTTCTGCACTTTGAAGTCATTGTACATCATTTTTTTATCATTTCATAATTGGGTATATCGTTCAAAAGAGGACGTAAACAGCAAGAAAAATATAACTATTAAATATTTTAAATTTATTTAGCCCCTTAATCCATCTAGGCAATAGTTTTAATAAAATTTTTAGAATAATTTAGATCAAAATAAGTGAAAATTTGTTATATATAACATTTTAACAGTTGATGGTTATCAAATACAGCATGAAAGAAACATTGGTGTCTTTTTTTTCTGCGTTAAAGAAATCTTCCAAACACGTCTCACATCAAAACATTAACTTTTCAAATATTCACTAATTTGCAAAATTTTTTAGATATAAGTTATTTAGATCTAAGAGAAAAACTTACATCATTGAAATTTCTTTAATTTAAAAAATCAATTATTGATAAACTTTTGAAAAGCATGAAAAAAACTCAAACTATTTCTTTTCGTATTTATATATATATATATTATATATATTATATATATATATATATATATATATATATATATATATATATATATATATATATATATATATATATATATATATAAGTATTATATATATATATTATTATATATATATTATATATATATACTTTTTATTTTACTTACTTGAGTATTTTAAAATAATTTCTATATAATTAAGTTTCAAAATAATATCCTGATATTATTGATCTAGAATATTTTGATTTCTGCAATTAAATTTGTTAGTTTTTATGTCATAGTTTTGTATTCTTTTTTCAATCGGTCGTAGTTAGTTCATTATTGTGTAAATCTCAATTAATTGAATTGTTATAACTTTCCTAATTTATAAATATTCGTGATCGCACTGGCGTTTTAGTTTTAACAAAAACATTACCAATGCAAGTAGATCAAGAACTGACTTTCATGAGTTTGTATATATAATTTTACAGCCCGATTTCAGGCAGAAAACTAACATATATATATAATATATATAATATTTATTCATGAGTACAATTGCTACTGTGAATGACCGAAATTGGTGGTTTTTGACTTCCACTGTTGAATGTTGACAATCACATAGTCAGTTTGGTAAATGTTCGAAATATATACTAGGTCTAGTTCTAGTATACATTTGCCCCCCGGGATACCCTACACTGATAGTTTTTTTTTTTTTTTTTTTAAGTTAAGTGCACCTGCCCGGTAAGCATTTAACAGGTACATCGATCACTGATGTTTCTTCTAATCTATCTTCAGCAGATATTAAAATATGGAATGAATACAATAATATCAAGTCGGATGTAACAAATATTTCGAGCATTTACCAAAGGGACAATATGATTGTTGACATTCACCGATGAAAGTCGGCATTCTCTTGATTTTGGTCATTCATAGTAACACAATCATTACATAAAATGTCAATATTAAAATACCCTATCAGCATTATAGTATGTTTTAATTCAGCATTGACAATCGACGTAGTAATCAATAGTAAGACCACAAGTTCAATAAATCAGCAATATGAAAGGGTTATTTAAATATTTACAGCGCAAAAATATAGTTTGAGCTGAAATATCTAACTCAGAAACACGTCCAGATGTTTTTTAGGAAAAACTACAATAGAAAAGAATGCTATTCTACAAAAATATTATATACATTAACTGAAGTTAAACATGTTACTTTATTCTAAATTTAATTATCCAATAAAGAAATTCTAGCTATGTGAGACATTATATGCGAAAATAGAGAACTCAAGTTAACAAAGTTGGCACCAGCATCGAATAATTGCATTTAATATTTAATCTAATATGTGCAAATATTATAGTAATATTTGACTTACAAGTGAACAATATTAACAATTGAACACATGGAAACTTTTACTTACAATTGAACTATTGAAATTACTTACAATTGAACATATTGAAACTTTTGAATCATTCAAATCTTCAATTGTATTGTAGTTCTGAACACACATTTTATTTTACCAATTGCTGAATCAACTATTCCAATCGCTCATTTTTTGGATCCATAAATTAACTGGATGATTAATAATTTAATTTGGAAATCTTTCGCCTCTCGTGGATAACAAAATTTTAAATTTTTGTCAACCTTATTGCCATAAGTGATAAAGGAGTTCCTATTTCGGTGTTAGATGATCGTAAAAATGGATAAATAGTTCAACAAACCTGCTTTTTAAATGACTTGCTTTAATGCTCGGCATTTTAGTTGGTATAAAAGTTCGTCGCGCACAGATTTTGATCTTACATGAATAAACTATTGGTCGGGGTTCTTATTTTATTATTGAAACCAGGAACACGATAGGTAACAATTTGGTTTTCGTCCCTTAAATTAGTTTTTTTTTTCAGCATAATTTTAATTTGTTACGGGATTTTTTCATTTACAACTTGAAATATTTAGAACTTTGATATTTCTTTTATCGAATTTTTATTTGAAACTTTGATATTTCTTTTATTGAAATGTTTTGGTCCTATCACAGCATTTACTTTCCTTTTTTTTCTTTTTCATACACAAATTTACCCTAGCAAATTCATTTATTCCTGCTTCGAGATTTTTTTTCCGAACTTCGTAGCTCAATTATTTTCTTTAAAAAAATAATCTTATATTATTTCATTATTTAACTCTATTGAAAGACTGAATTCTTCAAAGTTACTTAGGCGTATGCCAGTTCTTAAAGATCTTTTTTGCAAATATAGGAAAGAATATCTATACTTTGGTTATAGTTGCACTTCTGCTTTTCCTTTGATTTTCCTTTTGCCTCGTACATGCCAGATAAATATTTGCTTTTTTTTATCCGTAAGATTGTGAAATGATTTTTCATTAAAGCCATAACAAAACATAACAAAATGATAAAAAAAAAACTACAGAAACCAATGCATCATATTTCAATAAATTCTTCGAATATTATTTCACACATGCATAAAATTAAACGGTTCGAATAAGTATTTATGTAAAAATATTCTATTGTATATGAAACACAAAACCGTCACTCAATATTTGCACCTTCATTGACCAAATTCCAGCATAAAGCATTTTGCGATGGTATCGGCAATTAAATGTTAAGGTAAAATTACGAGTCGACCACAAGTGTCAGACGAAACAATGGAGAGAATGGGGGAAAATTTCGTGAGTTCTCCAAAAAAAAAATCAACGAGCCGAGCTAGTCGTGAACTCGGTGTACCTCAGCAAACTGTTTGAAAGATTTTGCTACGATAGTTACAATTCAAACAGCATCGTATGCAGCTCTTGCAACACTTAACAACGGAAGATAATATCCATCGATCGAAATTTTGCATCAGAATACTAGAAGCATTATAGGATGACGAGCTTGCCGGCAAGTTGATATTCAGCTATAACGCGATGAACCTAAAAAATAAATTGTCACATTGTGTAATTCTAGGGTGCTGAAAATCCACGTGCAATTCTGATAATTAAAAGAGATTCACCAAAGGTAATTTTTTTGTGCTGTTTCAAAAACAAATGTGTATTGGCCAGTTTTCTTCATTGAGAAGACTGAATGGTTCAAAAGTTGTTTCTGAAACTAGCCGTAGATTCTACGAATTTTGTCTACGAACAAGACGGGGCAACCCTTCATTGGAGCATCGATATTCGCGCTTACTTGAATGATGAAATCCGTGCTGAATTGTCCGTGTTGGTGATAATGACCTTGCTTTCTTACCTTGGGCCCCAGTTTGCCGGATTTAACGCAATGTGACTTCTTCCTTCGGAGACTAAGGATATTGTTTATGTAGCCCCACTATCAAAAGCGATAGAAGAGAAACGGATCAGTTATGTATTGATGAACATTGACGCGATCACGCACAAAATGTGTGGAGTGAGTTGAACTACCGCCTGGATGTGTGTCGTCTGACCAAGGGGGCACACATAGAAAATTCGGAGAGTAAGCATAAAACTTGAATATTTTGTAGTTATTTTGATATATCAATCATATTTGTAAGTTTAATACATTTGATTAAATCTGATATTAAAAATGAATTCTTTTGTAGTAACCCTGAACTTTAAACTTTTTATTAGATAAAAAATACTAAATAGACAAAAAAGTAAGTAAAAGAAACGTCAAATAATATTTTGGCTATTCATTTCAAGAACTGCATTTATAATAACTTAACTGCCATTTTAAAAATGAAAAAAGCTTTTTTTTTCACTTTAACTTCCACGGTTAATCAGTATTTTTATCCGTCTTCCATGTCACAAGGAAGCTCCTACTGGGGCATTGTTTTATATCTGAATTAACCACTTGCAAGACCTACTAACTCAGATGCTTAAAAAATCTTACTAATAACGTGAATCCCGAAACGCCCATCGGTATAAGTGGCAAAAATATTATTGTTGTTCATTTAAGCTTTAATTTACTGATTACTCAAATATTTGGTATCAAATATTATTTTTATAAAAATAATATAAAAGCTCTTCTCTCTAATTATAGGGCAAATTTCTCTGACTTCAAATCGATGTTTACTTTAAATAACAAATTTTCAAAGATGAAGAAAAAAAATGGCTAATATAAAGCGCTATATTTTTCAAGATTTATTAAGTTTAAAGACGAAGTCAAAAATAAAAGAATCCAAAAAATAATAAAACAAGCTTTTATATGGTTTTGCACGAAAAAGTAAGAAACAGAATGTTCCGTGTTACTTATAATTGAATTTAAGAGTAGAGTTAATATAGATTTAATTAATCTTGAATATAATGTTCTTAAAGTCACTTATGCCACTCGCCAATGCCAGAAACCCTGCTTGGAATTCTTAAGGCAGAGAGCGCATTTTTTGTTTTTACAGTGGTTTTACAGATAACCATCAATTTTATGAAATCAGCAATCCAGAGGTATTGATTTGTTATGAGAAGTTAGAGGACTTTGTGACCTGGACAAATTTAACGCGCACAATTCACCATTTAATACACAGGAAATTTTCGACAAGCGAGATTCAAACTCACATTATCACGAACACTAGCCCAACGTCCCATAAAAAAATGCTATCCCTGAATCAAAATAATATGTGTTTATTTTAAATTAAATTTATCTTAATATGTGTACGCATTTCTTATAAAAATTTTAAAGAAAGCAGAAGTTTGTGGTGTTCAAAGCTCAAATAAAAATAGTTGCATCAAATAAATCATCGACTTTTCATCCACTTTCTTTGAAAGTTTCGTAAAAAATTGTTTGAACACATTTTAAGTTATACTTAAAATACCTTAATATCTAGAATTATAATTGAGACTTTATCAACTGGATTCTTTTATATAACATCCAATGTTTTATTTATTAGTTTTTTGGGGAGTACCATAGAAAAGTTGCACTGTTATCAAAAAAAATATTTTTTTTGATCAAATAAAAACTATTTTATTATAATTTCTGTTATTTTTGTAAGTAAATACGTTTAATGTAAAAATTGAATTCCAACGAAGAGTCGATGGAATAAAAAAAACTAATTCTTTAAATGTTTTCTATAACCAATAAATCATCCTTTCACCAAAATCACATATCTTTATAGAAGTACTTGAACTAAAAGATGGTACACAAGAAAATAATTCCCAGAAAAGTTTTTTTATTTAAATATCTTACTACAATATGGATAATAAGAAATAAAATATTCCCGTAAGTACAATACTTTGGATTGATGCAATATCTGTCTTTATGAAAAAAGAAGGGTTGTAACAATATAAAGTATTTTTCCAATAAATATATGAGCAAACAATTTGCGTAAGATTTATTAGTTTATTTCTTACTTAAAAAAAGTCATTGAAGCATACGAATATTGAAGATTTTCTCTTTTAAAAGAAAACTTGCTTTAAATTTCTAATCTGAAATAAACATAAATTGTGATGATCAAAATTGTGATGACAAGTCTTCAGATCATCCTCGGGGATATTTCCCAGATCAGGACCAAGAGCCCATTGTGCAACTCTAGTGTCATATAAATATATATCATATTGATTTTACAAGAACCTGAACGGACATACACATTGATATACATAAGTTTGATGATTTCCCGAAATTTAAAACAGCAATATGGTTAAAAGTGAACATATAATTTTTTAAATGGAGCGTGGCAACTAACGTGTGAAATCAACAGTGAATGAAATGAACAAGAATCAAAAGAAAATTTAGTTAAATAAACTGCTTCGTTAGTCTAAAGTAAACGATGTTGGATTTAATCAGATTTTACACATAAACGATAAAAAAAAATATACGCATACTTCTTTAATGCTTAATTTTTAAAAGAAAGGAAGCGGTACTCTAATGAAAACATCAGTATTTTGCATTTTATTCTAAAAGTAGTGCTTTATAAAAATGTTTCAAATAAATTTTCTCGCCTAGTGAAATTTATAATTTAATATTATGACAAAATTGACTTGTTTTGCAATATATACATCCTGGTTAGTCTAGATTAGTCATACGTAGGGCCCCCTGAGACCCTTCAAAACTATTATTGTAGTAGATTACTTATCATCAAAAAGTGAAAATTCACCTGGTTTAACAACCAGTCGAGTGCTATATCGTGTTAGTCATATGCAGGGTCCCGGGTTCCTTAAAACTGTTAAAGTGGTAGATTAAGTATCATCAAAACAGTGAAAATTCACCTGGCTCCGCCACCACCTAAATTCTAAAAATTTTAACCAGATCCATTAAATAATTCTATATCTGTGTTTGAGTTATCAAATTATTGTGGCGATATCAAACGTTTTATGATATTTTTTTAAAAAACTTCAAATGCATTTTATAGCCAAAATTCATTTACCACTATAATAATTTTCAGGGACCACTAGATGCCCTTCTATGTTAAATAAAAATATATTCGCAAGTAGATAAAGTAAAAAAAAATGTTTTGTGCTTTTATGAAGCACGTGTACAGTAGTTTTATAAAATGTCATTGCTTTCAACATCAAGACTTATATTCCTTTCAAGTAAGACAAAACAAGAGACAACTTTAAATCTTAACATTTGAAAATATATCCAACTAAATTGAAAGGATTTCCGAATTCCGAATTTTTATTTGTTGATTTATTATCAATGAGAGGGATGAAAACTAAATACTATTATCAAATCTCAACCCGAAGCATTTTCTAGCTCATTTACACTCTACTATCAAACTTTGCACTTTACTTTGGCAACAAAATATTTGATGGATGCACTGTTTGCGTTTATTTGCCTTTGTTGACTGAAAATCCCCCTTCCTTATCTGAATGTAATGAATAGAAACGGGGGAGCAAAAATGGAAATTAACATTCCCCCATGGATTACGATCCTGTAATTCTTAGGGCTGAAAAATATTCTTTATTTTGTAACATCACACTACATGCTAACATAGAACAAGTACTTTAGTCTCAGCGGAAGTTGACATCACAGCTTTCTTAGAAAGGAATCTCATTTCTTTAGTGATAAATGTGACTAGGAACATTTCTTGGGATGAAAATTGTAAGACGTGAAATAATTAGGCATCCCCGAGAGGGAAAGTTTAATAGGAAAAGAGAGTCACCTAGTTGAAGAAAGAAGAATAAGAAAATCGTCGCTTTATAATTAAGTTTTCAGATCTTTCTATCTAATTTGAGATATCCCGATTTAGCAGTTTTAGACGCAGGTATGGAGTGTTTAAAATGAGACTTCTTGATACTTTTCATACCAGCCCAGAAAAATGGGATAAGATTTAAGTTTGAAAGATTAATAAGTTTCGCGACATCTTGCACGGGGATGTTGACAGAATCTTTTGTGAAGTTTTCATAGTCATTTTGCGAAAATATTTCCATTAAGGAAGAATACTTATAATAAATTTCTCGAATTTTGTACTTATGCTTCATTGCTAATTGTTAAAAGTGAGATTGTATTATATTATAAGTAATAAGAATGTGTTTTTTTAAAAAAAATGATAAAAGTTTTATAGAAAAAATTCACTTAAAACTTAACAATAACTGGACCATCATAAGAGCTTAACACAAAAACATTTTGAAAAAGAAATTTTTCAATGGATCCGTCTAGTAATACTCGTACTTGACGTGCAGAAAAAGGCAAAGTTTAAGATTAAGACAAAATTAATGGATAAGACATAATAAAATTTTATTTATGTGGAATATTGCTTTTTCAAAAATTTAGCTTTCAATCAAATGCCACTGCTTTGAGGAAATGTATTAGTAAAGGTAAAGTAAAGGTAAAGTAAAGATAATTGATTTGATGGCTAAAATATGTCAAATTTTTCTGACAAATATATTAGAATGGAAGCAGAACTGTTCACTCGTCGGTGAGCTTTTAAATTTGGACGTAGCTGAAAATGCAAGCTTTCGAAAATGGACATAGCTCGAAATGTACGTTTTCGAAAATGGACACAGTTCTAAATTTACGTTTACGAAAATGAACATGGCTCAAAATGCGTGTCTACTCTTTAAATGTATGTTTTTAAAAATGATCATAGATAATAACAAAACTGGACATCGTTTAAAATGTGAGCTAAGAAAATGGACATAACATTTAATTCCGTTTTTTAGACCAGAGTTATACATTACTAGGTCTAGTTTTACTAGTGACTACTTGCAATTGCAATTATAGGTTATCGTAATTACTGGTAATAACGATAACCAGCAATCATGGATCGAATCATAATTACAGGTAATATGTATATATTTTCTCATGAGTAGTTGCAATTACATCAAGAAATGATTTCAGGTAATCATGATTACAAGTAATTAAAATATATGATTATATGCAATTATGATTTCAAGTAATTAAAATATATGCTTACAGGTAATCATAACTACACGTAATCTTGATTACAAGCATCCAAATTATACAAATACCTTATTAATTCCAATTGTGAGATGCATGATAGGGCAAACGATAAAAGTATATAGATGGAGAGTATGTATAAACATTGTACGTATGTACAGTGCGCAAACAAAAGACTGACCACCCAGAATGAATTTTGATCTAATAATCAAATCTTCACGTTTTAGTACTGTATCTCAATAGTTCGAGGTGTTAATATTAAGTATACTAATTCATTAATGCTGACGAAAATGTAAGTTACGAAATCAGACTGAAATACATACTCTCTGAATAAACATGCAATTTGGAAGATTTCAATTTCAGACTCCTAAGATATAAGGCGTAGATGTAATCTGAGGAATATGGTCGCCGTATGCTTTTCGTGTATTTCGCTATATCTCGAGAAATTTTGAAGCAAATTAAATGATTTTTGAACACAAATATACAATTCATTTATCCAAAAATAATTTCTTCCATGCAGAAAATAACTTTTAGTAAATATTTATTATGCCTTATTATTTTATATAATAATAAACGAAAACATTTTGAATGGTAAGGCATACAAGCTTTTACATCATTTTAAAGAATGTAATTTTACTTAACAAATTCGAATTTTCAGCGAAATAAATCAATTAGTTTCCAAGAAATCGAATTTTAAATATACGACCTCTTTAAAATTCAATTTCACAGGAACTTGTTGATCGATGTCACTCAAAATTCAAATTCTGCTATGCGAAATTACAGTCTTCAAAAAGATGCAAAAAATATATATCTTATAATATTTTTTTACATTTATGAAATAAAATAATAAAAAATAATATATATTTTTGCACGGAACTATTGTTATATAGTTATTTTTGCAAGAAATTATCTTTGGATAAACGAATTTTACAACTGTGTTACAAAGGGTCTAAACTTTGAAAAGCTTTCCTGACAAATCTATTGGAACCATATTTCTCAAATTGCTGTCACAGTCTTTATAATGATGCAAAAATATGTGTACCTTGTAATTAAATTTGTTTTGACTATTTTGAAATTACAAAAAAATAATAATAATAAAAGTTATTTTTTGCACGGGATTATCGCATATTATTAGTATTTTGGGGATCTGAAATGCAAATCCGTTAAAAAAATATACAGTATGTTTAATCAGAAAAAATACGTTTTTGTTTAGGATTTCGTAAATTAAAATATCGTCCGCGCTAAGAAATTCGCATAATTTAGGTTACCCGCCCCCCGAACCATTAAGTCTTTGAACGTGAAGATCCGATCATAGATTCAAAATTTTTCAAGGTGGACCGTTTTTTTTTAATATTTTTATTTTGTGCACTGCATATATGCGCTTAAGTATGTATTTACGCATTTACAATATAAGCTTATGTATTGTAGGAACATTCTACCTACATATCACATATATACGAGCATTACGTACATACTTTGCATGCACCTGTCCATTTTCGAAAAAAAAAATGCATATCGTGCTATGTCCAAATTTGAAAGTTCACAGACACACTGTTTGTTCACTAAAAACAAACACAAAAAAACACAGAAGAATACAAATATAAATAAAATTGGACTTAAAATTCTCAAAAAGTAAATGTCAACTAAATTTATGCAATAATCTCAATTTTTTTTTCTTTGATAGCAAAGGAAAATTTGTTTAGTATAAAAAAAAGCCTCTTTTTGAGTAGAAAATATATTTTCGCATACATATAACAGGAAACAAATATACAAATACAGTTCTTAATTTAGTAACTATTTGATAAATAATGTGCACACTAAAGTATTAGAACATTGTAACTTCGAGTAAAATTAAATATTTAAAACAGTTAGATAAAAAAAAATTGCATGGCAACTTCTTATGGCAAACGAAAGTGAACGCTATCGATATTTGTCCCAAGGACTATTAAGCACATTCATTGTTGGGAGTTTTATGTTTTAGTCCCAGTTTTGAGAGTTTGCTCAAATTTTCTCATAACTTATGCCCTTTAAATTGAAATAAACTGGGTGAAAAAGTTTTAATTTTTTGGAGTAATTGTATTTAAAATACGTTGTAATGTGAATGCAAATATGACGACAAAATCTGAACAAAAATGAGCATTTCTGTATAATGATAATGTTCATTAAATAGTATACAAGCTTCCATTAAAATAAAATGCTTGTAAATCAAATTAAATATTTAAATTCTGTAATATTCAGAATTAAAACTTAGAAAAAGGATTTTTTTAAAATAACTTTCTTCCAAACATTTTTTGAAAAATTAGAAATATTTTTAAGTTATAAAGAAAAATAACATATTAAAAATAATAATATGTTTCACAAATTATTTTTATTATTAAAATAGGAGAATTTATAATTTTTTTGAACATAAGCTTTCAGCATGTTTAAAGTTATATATTCTGTCTATTTAAGCCCAACTATTCATTCCTAGAAAAATATACATTTTTAAAGAAATTTGAACATAAATTAAATTCTAATTAATAAATTACCTAATAATTACTAGAAACAACAGAAGACTTCTATTTCAAAAAATATTTTAGAGCAAAATTTTTATTCATACTAAAATTTTTAACAAAAAATTTAAATGCTGAAAGAATTTAAATAAATTTTCTATAACAGAAACTTCTTAAATTTGTTTCATGTGCATAATTTTATATGAAAATATATAAAGAATATATTGCCTGCCTAAACCATATGAATTTCTGTCAAGCGCAAGTTATATTTATTCTGTGTAAAAACCAACAAAAGTTAAAGACTGTCAAAATCATGCATTTTAAAGAAAAAATCCAACACAACGAAATAAAATATTGCAAGTATCTCTAACATTGCTTTTTATATTGAAAAATACACTTTTTCAAATTATTAAATATTTTTTACGCAAGCATAAATATCCCATTATGATGAAATGAAGCCTGATTTCTTAGAACAACAAAAAGTTTGCAAATATTTTATGTAACAATAAACAGTCATTTAATACAACAAATTTGTTTTTAGCAAATACCATAGTTTGAATGATAAAAACATTATAAATACAGCCTTAGAATGAATCATAGAATTTTGTTATTATGAAAATCCCTAGTTCAATTCCTAGTTCACCCTAGAATATCTTAGTTTCCTGCATAATCTAAAAACTTAAAAATAGTTTTAGTTGTATTTTTTTTTCTTTATTTTTAAAACTTATATTTTAAATTTATTTTTCCTAGTTTCTCGAGAATAAATAGTTTAAAACAAAAAAAAGGACTTAATACACTAAAAAAATCTTGATAGTTAAGAAATTGCTTAGTATTCCGCTGACAATACCTCTGATCAGCATATGAGAATTAATGATGAATTTTCGTCGCATCTAGAGTAAGCTTATACGAACTGGATATTTTAAAATGCGAGTGATTTATGTTATACTTCTTTGTCAAGAGAAACACATTTTTTGGTGAAACTTATATAATAAATATTCTTTTGGTCATATAAGATAAATTACAGCAATATTGTAATCAAATCTCTAAAGTGGTAGATAATAGGATTCATTGAAAAATGGATGTGAAATAGAATTTTGAAATCATAGAAAAATATATTTATCATTATTTTTTTTTTTTGAGAAAAAGCCATAAATCTAATTTGATAACTGGTTATTCCGTATGAAGTTTAAAATCAATAAAAAAACCGATATTATTTTTATAGAAGTTTTTAGAGCTATTCAGAGAAAAAATAGTTTTTATATTTGTAATGCGTAGATTAATTACAATATGTTTGATGTGAATACATGAATTCATTAATATTTTAAAGTAATCGAGAAAAATAAGCATATTATAAAATAATTACTTATAATATAAACCATTTGAAAGTCTTATAAAACTTTTAACTTTAGTATTATATGAATGACTCTCAAAGCGACAATTAAAATTATTCCGGGTACAACAAACTGATCTTCGCCTAATTATGTAAATTTGTTTTCCAAATTGCGTGCTTCTATTTGTTTGTTTGTTTTTTGATAATTCACACATGATATCGGTTTCTAAACTGTATGTTCTCTTAAATACTATGATATGCTTATGAAACATAATGTTTCGAAACTTTGTTTTAATAAAATCGGTTTTTTATGTTAGGACATAAAATGTAAGAAATAATTTCATTAATAAAGTTTATAAAATTTTTATGTCCTAGTAATCGGTCATGGTGTTAGTTGTTACTTTGACCAATAACAATAATTTGAAAGAGAGCAATTCTTTTGTGTTCCTGAAGTTCAATTGAATCTTAACACACTTTCATCTGGTATTTTTTGCACCGTCATTGTTATAGACTAGATGCCAGGATTTTTTAATAACCAATAATTTACTGCTATATACAAACGAATTTTTGTCCGTTAAATAAAACTGTTAATGAAACTATTTTTTTTTTTAATAAAATAAGTTTTGTAAGTTTGGACAAAAAGTGTCAAAAAGAATTTTATGAATAAAAGATACGAAACCTTCTCTATCCAAGTAATCACCAATGGTGTTAAGATTTACTTAGACTAATAACAATTATTTGAAAGAGAAATTCATTTGTGCTCAGAAAGTTCAATTGCATCTTAGCACAATTTCATCTGGTATTTTTTGCACAGTCAACTGTTATTGACTAGATGCCAGCATTTTTTGATGACCATATTATTTACTGCAATATACAAATGACGAAGTTTCGTCCTTTTTCTTTAGGTCATGTACTGTGAAATAACGAAACTTTGTCAATTAATCATGCAGACAAAAATGCGTAACTAATTTGATATTTGCCTCCCTCCATCAAATTTTCCTGCCGAACAAGTATCTCCATAAAATAACATGTGAAGAAAAAAAGAAAGTTTTTTCTATATAGAAAAGCAAACGGTGTCCCAAACTGACTTTGGCACACACAATTAAAGCATTGAATTTTCATAAGCACAAAGTTAAATAATTTATATATTAATGTCAAGCTAATTATTTGCGAGATTTAAAGATATATATTTTTTTTAAATCTTAATTTCTAATGAGCTGATTATTAATCTTATTCTTATGAATTACACTAGAGAATGATTTTTCTTTCTCTGCTGCATGAGAATTTTTACCAGAACTTAAATCGATGATTTTAAATCAGCTATCGTTTCGTTATGTCCGAGATAGTTTCTTTTCAAATGACATCTTTAGTCTATTTTTTTTAATATTTTGCCAAGTTTAAAAACGTCATACATAACAGGAGGTCACATAAATATTACGACAAACTTCTAGGGGAATTAGGACTCATCCATCAAGAGTAAATGGGGACTTATCTAGTAGGAAATGATTCTCCGTGAATATCCGAAGCGCGTACGACGACATTTCAGAACATGACTTACTATTATACATTGGGACATTACTTGTATAAAGTAACCAGTAAAGGTACGAGTACTTTAAGCAGGAAAAATGAGTTAAAAAGTTTAAAAAAATCTGACTTTAAAAAGTAACGAGGGAAAAGTACAAAAAAAAGTGCGGGTACAAAACAAAAAGTAACGATTTTAAAGTATATTCCGAGGAAAACAAAAATTCTGAGTAATCGTAAATTTCTTTTAAGTATATAAGAAAAATTCACTTAAAATGCATTTAATTTTAATTTACAGGTAGGTATAAAACTTTAAAATGCAGGAAAATGTTACAAAATTCTATGGAAATAGTGAACGTTCCAAAGAAACTAACCGAGAAATCAAAACTCAATGTTTGCATATAAAAAGAAATTTTATATAATGCTCATTTTAAAACCGATAAATCTTTAGAAAGTTTGTTTTAACTTTCAGAATTTTCAGTAGCAAATTACTTTGTTGACCAAATTCGATAAAATTATAATTTTTGTTTTAAAAAAGGTATAAAAAATTTTATTGATATGCAGGTAAATTTCCTGAAATCAATAAAATCCATTAAAATAAGCATTTCGCGTCCCCCCAGCCCCCCTCTCCCTTTCGGGAAATTGCAATCCTAAAAGATGTTTGGTAAAATAAGTTAGCTGTTAAAGGATATGTAATACATTAAATTTATAAATTAAAAATAAATAAATTTTGGAAAAAAGGAAAATGTTTAGAAAATTTCAGAAAAATATAAGGATTTCCTTCGATATTCTCGTTACATATGCTTCTATTTTATACCGAAAAAAATAACGAAAAAACCAAGTAAAAGTACTAAATTTAAAAAGTAATGAAGTACAAATACGTAGTTTTTAATGTTAATTTCGTTAAAAGTAACGAAACAAAAAGTATTGCCATGCATGGTTCCTATGCTATTTTAAATCTTTTGTTGTTGCACATCTTCTCTAGAAACTTGTCACAACATTTATACGACCCCCACCTCAACATAACGTTTTTAAACTTGTAAATTTCGACCCACAAAAAATAGACTAAAATGTCATTTTAAAAAGAAATCTGTAGCTTTAGGAACAAAGCAATTTTTAGATTCGAAACTCTAATATCCGAATTCAGCAAGATCAAATATTTGGATAAATGTAACAAAAATTTTGTTAAAATAACGAACAAAAATAACTTAAGCTCTTAATTTGTTTATCACTTACGACAAATTTTGTTTTTTTCAAATTTACGAACTTACGAGCGAGAGGAATTTTCTTCATTTTTGAAACCTGAAGAATTTTGTCACAATAATCGTCTTTTTTTTTGGTAACTTTTTCACGCATTTCCTTTTTTTTTTCTTCCTTTTATAGATGGGATTTTTTTTCTGGTATAAGTAGTTTTGTGCTCTTGCCATGGACTAAGCGGCAATTCTTTTTCCTGAATCAAACTTTTCCCTACTAGCAAATTAACAAGAAACTCACAATGGAAGAAATATTTCATTCACCGGTTTCATAAAAAAATTCCGTTAATACAAAAACTAATTGAGCTCGTTGAATGTGTGTTGTGCTTATTTCTTCTGAGCATACCATATAAAACCAAGGTGATAACTACTTCAGAGACCCAGTCAATGTTGTGCATGTAATTGGCGACTAAGAACCCTAAAATTATACACATAATTTCGATTTTGAAAATAAATTCATTTGCAGATAAATATTTGGTTCAAGGAAAGTACTTGGAGAACACTATGTAATTTTATTACAAGCTTTATTATGAAGTTTACTGGGTAATTAAATATAGCGAAATGTTTCCAGTAAAATTAAAATATTCTTTACATGTTCGAAAAATATTAAGAGTGCTATTCTGTTGTAAATAATTCATTTTTACCATGAAATAATTCACGCTTACATTTTTAAATTATATATTTCATTCCATTGCTCCGTGTTTGTTTTTTAAAAAAATAGGATATTCAAGCGAATATAAAACATTTTTCAAGGGCATTTAACAGAGGTGTTTGTCACTGGTGCTAGATTACAAAACAACAAGTATGCAAAGCTTCAAAGCCAAGCTCCCTCCTTAAAGAGTCGAACAGTTCCATCATATCTTTTATAGTGGAAGTCAGGAGATGCATATTTTCATTTGGCGTGATGCAGATACATCAGGAAAAATTTATTTTCGATTTCACCATTTGGAAATTGAAAATAAAATATTACCCTTTTAGTAACAAAATGCATTCAAAAGTATTTGTCATACCCCAAAATCAATACGCTGAATTTCACTTTATTGTCATATTATTAAATTAATTTATTTTGTTTCAGAATTTGGAATATTTGTTGTTCGAAGGTGGCTACAAATTTCACACAATAATATTAGGAAAAATGTCAGAGTAGAAAATGTCGGGCAATGACCCTTACAGTTAAAAAAAAGTATTACTGTAAGGAATACCGGACAAGTGTATCATGGCATACAATACTTTGCTTAAAAAAATCAGTGTTTGGTAAACGATGCATTTTTTTACCTTTTTAAACGTGCGAAAGGAAGGTTATAATTCATTTCCCATAGAGAGGTAGCTTGGAATTGAAAGACTAGCCGTAATGTTATTTTATAATTTTGCTCCCTGAGCATCCACACATATCTACAAGCAATCGACCAGAAGTAAAACTGTAATTCAAAATGAAATATTGAGCAGTCCTGAGAGATAATTTTTATATTTTAAATCGCTTATTGTTTTGTTTATTCAACTAAAATCTTTAAACTTACCGTTTCTTTACACAGATCTTGACATTGAGAGATAATTTTTACATTTTTATTTTTTAAATCGCTTATTGTTTTGTTTATTCAACTAAAATCTTTAAACTTACCGTTTTTTTTACATAGATCTTGACATTTAAAATTTTTTTTAGAAACATTCAAAATTTAATTTCTTGAAAATCAGCCGTATAAGAGCCAACAGCCGTTGCTGGAATTAAAGAATTTAAATTTTTGTTCGCGACGTACATTTGACACTATCAGCTCTTTAAAATGGCCGCCTCTGCCGCCGAAGGATATTTAACACCCTTCTGGGTTCAGACCCTTGGCCTGACGCCAACGCTTCGCCCAACAAATCATGTTTCATCCACCCCTCAGGTTCCGGTATTCTATTAGGCGGATTTTCTTGACATTCCAACATTAGTGGCTTAGAGTTTCGCCGCAAAATCGCTTAAGGTTGTTGACGGGAGTGAAGTGGTGTATTCGCTAATTTAGAATGCTGCATTGTCGGTTAGGGTTAATGTTAATCGGCCGCGAGAGCTGAATTACAAATAAACCGCTTAAGCTTCTAGTTTCCAATTAGTACTAATTAACGTGTGATTAACGTGATGAGAACAAAACTTAAGTGAATGTTTTTTTTTCTTTAAATTTTGTTTATGGAATTTAATGCAAAAATATCTAGCTTAAATATATTTAATTATGAAAAGCTGGAACGACTGTTTAAAAGGATTATTTAAATAAGCTCAGTTTAGAAACGTCCAAGAAAAACTAATGAATTAAGTAAGACCTATAAGAGTACGTAATAATTTGGAGGGCTTGCGATAACATAATTTTAAGTCACATTTTCAAATTGTTTGGAATTATCTATAAAAAAAAAACAGCATTGTGTATTGTCCTGTTACGCAACTGTGCTACCACACAGCTGTTGATTGTGTTATTAAGTGAGAATTCAAGAAATTTGTAAAAGAAAAATTATAAAGAAACAATACTAATGAACATTCTTTCTACCAACCATACAGAGCTGAGATGTAAGGCTGCTATCAAAAGTTTTTACATTTGACTACACATTTAAGCAACGATTATATAGCAAAGTGACATGTATAAGCTCTAAGATCTAAAATTAGCGCATCGTTATATCCGTTTTAAACTTCATATAAAAGTTTTACATTTATTTTATAAAACTATTATTTAAAAAAAAAAAATATATAGAAATTAGGCTATTAATCTTTGGACGTAGATGTGACACTAGTGTCCTTTCTATATGTTTTTTCTGACGCTCTAATTATGAGTATGACGTCTTTAAATTATAAAAAATACAGTCTAACAGTTGTTTAAAAAAATCCATTACATTATTTGAATTATCTTTATACTAAAATATAAAACCCTCCCTAAAATAGTTTGATTTTTTTTTATTAAATTCAAAAATATATCAATAATTGATTTTGTAAATTAAAGAAATTTCAATGATGAATAACTGTTTCTCTTAGATCTAAAAAACTGAAAATAAGTCCAAATTTGAAAAAAAATTATTGTTTGACAGATTTTACCTTTAACGCAGAACAAGCCATCCTATTTTATACTGTATTTTATAATTATAAAATATTAAAATGCTATATATAATATATATATTTTTTTACTTATTTTAACCTATATTAATACAAAATAATGAAAAAAATTATGAAAAGTATATTTAATATCTATAATAGTTCTGCATCAAAAGTCTAAGAAATTAAGTCAATCATCATAAAGAAATAATAATCTTAGTTACATTTATAACAAAATGGAAGGTAGGTTTGAATGGAGTAATTCAAAATGTAATAAACAAAAGAATTATTAAAACTAGTTACTTCTGGCTTTTCTTTACCGTGAAATTTTTAAATTATTTCAGAATTATTAAATTAAATAGAGAAAATATGTAGGAGTTTTTATTTTAATTTACTTATAAAACTAGATAAAAATAATAAATGTAATTCAAGATCAATATTTTACACCGCGAATGCAATCAGCGTTCATTTAGTTGCAAATATTTTACCATACCAAAGAAAAACTTTTTCGTAAAATTAAATTTAGTAAAGGTTAATTTTTTTTTACTTGTTTCAATTCACCAGATGAATTTTTTATACCTTCATTATCTTTTTTTTTATTATTTTGAAGAAGATGAAAAGTAATTAAGTAGCGAAATTGCTTTCGCGAATAAGTAAATTAAATAACTTTGTAATAAGCTTCGAGTTTTGTCTTATGAAGAAAATGTTAATACACCTACAGAAAAAATTCATAAAACTTTTCAGAGTATGGAAGAACCATTATTTTTCCACGAAAAAAAAAAATTTCTTTTTAAATTACTTAATCATAAATAATTGCATTCTTAAACAATTTGTGATCACAATTTAAAAATATAACTTTGCTAATTGTAATTTAATTGAAAGGTAGAGAACATGAGTATGTGATAAATAAGACTTCTGGAAAACGTAAAAACAAGAAATTTAGTCAAATGTTCTAATTAAAAATTCGTTTGAATAAATATTTTCAATATAGCAAACCTAATATTTAAAACACAAGCGAAATTTAATTTAAAACTAAAACATAATTAAATGAAATCTATAAAGACATATTTTGGTATAAAAAAAATGTCTAAATATATTTTTTGTTAGTTTATTTTTATTTTTTACAATGAAAATGGAATTTTGTAGGGAAAAAAAGGGAATGATACTTTTTAATATACTTTTTGTTTTACTCCTTTGCACTTTATACCTCAATTCCATTACTTGAATCGGGTAGTTTTTGTTTTTTCAATTGTAATTTATATTCTTTTTGAATGCAGCAAATAGGATATAATAATCTAGAAATTGTTATATCCTATTGATTATAACAATTTCTAGATTTCAAATTCCAACTTACAGCCTTGTAAACTTGTCATCCTAATTATCTGCAAAATAATTATAGTCTGCTTTTCTCGAGCCTATACTAGATCTTAATTAAGAACTCAGTTTACTCCCTCCCAATAATATTTGTCTTTTGGAATTTAAATTATCGTAACTTTTCACAAATTGGTTCAGAAATTCTTAAAGTTTTGACTGTATTTAAAATAAGTTCAACAAAATTTTTCTAGATATTTACACAAATATGAAGAAAGATTAAAATATTTATAGTAAAAATTTAAGTTTCGAACTATTATTTTGAACTAGTAATGTGTTCCAATAATAAACTGACTAATGAAAAATATGGATGGATATTTTGTATTCGTAAGATTCCCAGTCGATCACAGAAATCAAGTATCACTAACAGCAAGCATTGAGCGGGTGGGTGATCACTTTGATTGCGTTTCAAAAATACGTGTTCGATATCGGTTTTAGTTTAACTAATCTACCATAATGTGCTTAACGTAGCACTCTTGTGTTTGTGCTACCAAATCGGTATGTTGATCTTATACAGAAGATTAAAATTGTGATGGCATGTTTTTGGATCATATTCAGGAAAGTTTTTTCAGTCTGTTGCCAATAACCGTTTTGCAGATCTAATGTGACGTAAATAAAGGACTAACGATGTCGAGTCTCCATAAAAATCGTTCAATCGAGAGACGTTAAAAAATGCACTTCTGTTTAATGTAAATGTTTACCTACTATTTATTCATATAAATGCGTAAACTAAAAATGCTTTCAAGGATAGTAGGTTCAATTTGGAGCTATCAAGAGGTTAATTAGTGTCGGTGATTAGAAAGAAAAGCTGTGATTCCGTTCGGGACTTTTTACCACATTCCCTCAATTTGTTTCTAAAATAATAACGCCATAGAATCAGAAAACTGCTGGTGAATACAGCCGAAATAGCATGGAACAGCGAAGCGCTGACTCCGTGAAGGCGGGAAAAAAAAAGTGGAATTAACCGCAAATTATCGCTAACTAAATAATCGATAATAAACAAACTGAAAAATCGCAGCAAGTGGCAAGGTTTTTTTTTATTTTTAATATAAGGAATTTTTAATATACGCTCCATCCCCTGAGCCTCGGTGACTAAGAAGAAAGAGCGTTCGCCTTCCAATGAGGTTAACTGAGTTCATGGCAGGTCGATTCGAATTCCGCACCCGGCTAGCACTGATCACAGTGCTGCCGTAATATATCTTCAGTGGTAGACGGATCATGGGTTTAGAGTCTCCTCGCATTCTGACTAACCGTGGGTGGTTTTCATGTTTTTCCTCTTTGTAGCGCACATTCGGGTAGTTCCATAAAAAAGTCCTCCGCGATGGCAAATTTCTCCCAATACTTGATCCAGTAGTTCTTTTGTCTTCTGGATTGGGTTCAAAATTACAAGGCTATGGAGTTGAACATTGGCAGTCGTAAACTCAAAAATAAGTTCGGTTGTTCAACGATGGTTATAAGATAAAATAATAAAATATATTTTTCGAAATGATATTGTATGACAATTGAAATTATATAGTATTGCATCAAAATTAAGTAAAAAAAAATAATATCCTAACAAAAACTACAAAATGGAGATCATTATTTTGGCCATTTGAAATAAACTTAATTTTACTATTTGTTTAATAAAAACAACTGTGTATAGTTCCAAATATTTAATAAATGTATACAAACAAGAAGATGTATTTCTGAAATGGCATGAAAATCAATCACAGAACAATCAAAAATTAAAACTAGGTCACAGAAAAAATCTATTAATATCAATATATTTGCTTGGTCAACCTTTAAGCAGTTGGTTAAAAATAATGTGCTAAGTTAATTTTTTGGGTTAGAATTGGTTAGCAATATCTTGTTTTTTTTCTGAAATCCTATTGTTCTTAATTGAAATAAGACAATTAACTTGAAGTCACGAAGAATTTATCTCGCAACCTCATTAACTTTAATACTTTTTTTGACAGTGAGAAAAAATCCTTATACATTACTCTAAACTGTTGAAAATTTGGTTTGTAAAACAAACCTGAATTACACTATCTCGTTGACGACGTCACGTGAATTCTTAAGCGTCTATTTTCTTGACTTTTGAAAAAAATACATTATTTAAAAGAAATACAATTTAATTATAATATTCTTATCATAAATATGGACATTTCTCGCAGTCAAATTGTAATTTTATTTTTTAAGTGTAACATTTTATCTTAATGGACCTGATAGTGTATTTGTTTGAAAGGATAATTGTATATCCCAGATAGCAATATATGTAAACAGCATTTCTTTTTTTTAATACATTTTTATCATAATATATATTACTTTCTGGGGGAAAGATATCAGATATTTGAATCAGTTAAAATTTAGACTGAAAACTGTGCTTTAATGGGGTTGTTTGCAGGAATAAAAACAAAGGAGCATTTTTTTCTTCTAAATTGTAGTGTATCATCATTATATTATAATTATGAAATAAAGATGCGATTCTCACTATAAAAATACCAGTGCTATTACTTTATATGAATTTAATTTAGAGAATTTTATTGTTTTTTAATAATAAAAATTATTTATATGCTTACGTAAAATTAATAAAATAATTTTTAACTTGCTTTTAAATTCGTAGTTTGCAATTGATTAATATTAAGCAATTAATATCTTTAAATTAAAAATTATTAGATATAGATTTGAAAAATACTTTTTGTGACTTCTATTAAAATGACAACCTTAAAACTATTTAATATTAAAAAAAAATTATTACTCTAAATTCAATGGTTTAATGCAAACATGAACTTTTTTTATCTAAAATTATACTAACAACAAACAGAAAATTGTAATAAAGAACGGAGCAAAACAGAAATATTTTTTAAAAAAGCAAAATATTAAACAATTTTCATGCAGAAATTGTTTTTGAAAAAAATATATGTAATTTTATTTCAATTAATAGCTACGCAAAATCAAGTAAAAACATTAATGTAATCGAACTTTTTGAATAAAAATATTACGTGAAACTAATTTCATGGAAACAAACTCAGTTACATCATCACAAACATCTCGTTTAACATACTATAAACGTATAATTTCAATGTTGAAGTTGTTTTACAGACATTATTCTTTTTTCAAGCTTTAATATTTTCCAGATAGAAATTCCATTTGTGATATTGACAAATATAATGGTTTAAAAAAATAAAAGGTTAATATTTTCTGTGTTTTTCTGTGTTGAAATTTGAGGATTTTAATCTTTTTAATTATTTTGCAAGAATCTTCATGCAACATTGCTTTTGAATTGATGGATTACTAAGTTTAAAGAAATAAGAGATATTATAGCGCCATCTATTAGCACTTTAATGCAAAAGATTTAAAAGTAAATGATGAATGTGGGAATACGAAAGAATACTTTTATATGGGGTGCGATGCGAATTTGAATTTTTTTAACCTGCTTTTTAAAATAAAAACGATCAACGAACTAATCAATATCAATAAAGTAAATTTTGCATTGAGTTATTTTATAATATTGAATATCTAAAAATGTGTTTATCATTTGACTTTCGCTTTTATTACTCACTTTCGTATTTAAGTGAATAGAATCGTGCACTTAAAATTCGTATTGATTTTGACTAGCGACACATCACACAAAATTCTACTGGAGCTTATTGAGTTAAAATACAAGCTCCAATAATTTATTGTCCACTGCAAGCAGTTCTCTTTTCATACTACTTATAGCCAAATTGAATTTATCATAATTTAAAATAGTGATTGAATTCTCAGCGTTAAATGACTACACAGATTTCACTATTTTTCTTAACGCTAGACACAAAGTTGCATCACCATATTATCAAGAATCGAAATTTATAGTAAATTGCAATTTTAACCACTTCTTGACTTATTAAAGTGTATAAAACCGGATAGAGATATGTGGCGGATGACAATACAAGTTTTATTTTTTCTCTTGGTAACCATTTCACCAGTTTATGACCTAACTCTATCTCCAATTGAAATTTCAACTTTTTTCAGACTTGCAGGATTGCTCACTATTCAACTGAATTTGATTGTATCTGATGTTTGTACCAAGTACAATTGTTTTATAAACTCTGTAATTAAAATTTAGCAGTATATTATCGTTATTCGTAATTGCGTTCACTTTTTAACTTGCAACTACCAATCACGTTACTCAAGAGAAGATAAAAATAATTTTAAAAGTTTTAAACTTTAAGGTTTAAAAGTGGATTTAAAAGGAAAACAAGAAATAATTATTTGTGTCATACAGATTACGGAAAGTCGCATAAATTTTATCATAAAATTCTTTTATGACCAAAAACTCTTTCCCCGTTCTTAGAAGTGATGATTCTGGTTACAATTCTGGTCTGGATTGCGATTTTCGTTTTAGTTTTGACAAATAAAAAATTGCTTTCTCATTTACAGTTTGAGTGAAAATGAGAAACGTAGTCTTTAAATTTTGCATTTTATTTCATTTTACTAACATAATATTAAGAAAACATTTTTCATTTTGGGCTTTAATTCAAATAAAGTCTATAAATCTTTAAGTTAACAATTCATTATTTTTCCCAAAGCCAATTTAAGCAACTAGAATCTTGTAAAAGAGTAAAATATTTCGCAATGTTTCAATGGTCAAAAACTACACCTTTAAGGATATTTATTTCTATAAACAAGCAATGATATAGAAAATTTATTTCGAATTTCGGATATGCGTATTACGCAATACACCTCTTCCATTGGATGCCCTGGCCAGTAAGAATAAACAATAAATATGTGCTTCTATATTTATTAACGAAGCGTAACGATGAAAAATTAACAATAAGACTGAAAACGAAAATAATAAAACATGAGACATAAAAAAGCCATTTTGCCGCTTAGTTTATTCATTAAGCAATTGTAACTTTCAGTCTTGCCGACAAAATTATTCACTGCAAAAAAAATTTCTAGTACGTGCAAAAAAAAAAATAAATAAATAAATAAATAAAAAAATAATAATAATAATACTATTTTATAGAAATTAATAATTAATATTGCAATTTTTAGATTATTAATTCCAGGTTTTTTCTTAGTTTCATTGTAGGTGATATGTTCTACAAATATGATCTACCAGAATTTTTATAATCGAATGTTACAAAATATTTTTCTGTTGAGCATTACAAATAGGAAATGCAATAGAAAGAGTAAAGTAAAAAGCATTATTGAATTCTAAATATTTGAACTGATCATATTTTAAATTTAATAGATTTTCACAAACTTCAAAAGAGAGCTTAAAAAGGGCTATAGTACGATTTTTTACCAAACATCATTTTCTACTTCATTAACTATTAAGCACAGCTCCCAACAATTCTAAAACAATTAAAAAATATTTAATTCCAGATGTTTTGAGTCACGTTTTTTTTTCCTTTCGGCCATAACATTTTCTTTAAACAGTTTTAATGTTAGCTAAAACTGAAAATTTTATCTAAACTTACAGCTCCTTAAAATCTGAGTTTTACTTTTTATAGATATTTCTTAATTCATTTATATTAATTTACTGAGAACTTATGCCTGGCTACTAAAAAATACTTTTAAGGAATATAAATGAGATGGTATTTTGTGGGTTTTTTTCTAGGAATTCTCGTCCTATAAATGAATAATAAATATTTCCAAATAAATCGCAAATTTTAAAACAAATAAATATTTTTGAATTTGTTTAAAATAAAAATTTAAAAAAATATCTAATAAACTTTTTTAAAGTATATGCATATTTCTAAAGGAACAAATGTCATGATTGTGCCATGTCATCTTTTCGAAAATGCTCCTTAAATTTGAAGATTTTTAACATGTTCTTCAAATGTTATATGTATACATTGCCCAAAGAGGATCACCCAGAATAATTTTTGAATAAATAATCTTTTCATGTTCTAAGACTCAATTTCAATTGTTTTAGGGGGTGACCTCAAATATGCAAATTAATTAGTACACACGATATTTTAAGTTACAAAATCAGATTAAAAAACGTTTTTTCTCTGAATAAACATACCTTTTTTGAACAGATTCTGATTTCTGACCCTCATATAGGAGCTAGCCACATACTGGGAAATTTGGTCACAATAATTTGGCCAGAAGAGCAGTTTAAAATTTGGGGCAATTTCACTTTTTGCGCTATTAGCCATATCTTGAGAGCGTAAGCGAATGGAAAACATTTTGCACACACTTATAAAAATCGTTTATCTAAAGAAAATTCCTTGCAAAAAATACCGTTTAACGAATATTTATTATTTTTGATAATTTAATTAATAATAAATGAAAAAAAATACGTATGCGTGAACTACAATACAATAAAATATTTATATCATTTTAAAGGATGTAGTTTTACGTGGCAAAAAAAAACTATTTATAATTGATTAAAAATCAATGATTTTACCTATTGTGGAAGATATCCTTCCACTGAGTTCTTTTATTGAAATTTACGATGCAAAAAATTTTAAAAAAATGGACCATTCTGAATATCATGTGATTTAATTATCGTATCTTTACGTTTTAGGAAACAATGTTTATGGTTAGAGGTGGTGACTTTGACTATATTAATTTGGGCAGACGATATTTTAAATTACGAAATCGGACAAAAACGTACTTTCTCTGAATAAACGCATATTATATTTTTTTTTGTTGATCGATTTGGATTTCTGACTCAAAATATAGGAGATAGGCACGATGCCGTATATATTGCCCCAATAGTTTAATCAGGAAAGCTGTTCAAACTTTGGACCCTTTAATGATAATCTTTTTCTGTGTATTTCACTTTTTTTCGATAACTTTTTAAACGAATCGAAACATTTTTGCTTGCAAGTATAAAATTTGTTTATCTAAATATTAATTCCGTACAAAATATATTTTAAATAAGTATTCATTAGTTTTCCTTATTTTATTTAATACTTGAAAAACTTTTGAATTGTAAGGTATAAAATTTCTTACATAATTTTAAAAAATGCAATTTTAAATGGCAAAATGCGAAATTTGAGCCAAACTAAAGATATAGTTCCTGAAAAATTGAATTTCAAAAGTTCGACTAGTCCTAGACCGTAAAGATTCGATCATTGGGTCAAAAGTTATTCAGGGTGGTAAGTTTTTTTTGACTCATTGAAAACTAATTTATAAGTAGATTTAATCAATATCTCCAGCACCTTTTTTGAAAGGTATTTCTCCACTCAGCTCTAGCATATAAAATACAATTTTAAAAAACAATTTTAAAACAATTTGGAAATCAATTTTCAGTTTATTTAAACTAGTTTTTCTTGCACCATTGTCAAAAATTATTCTTCTAGTAAGCTTTTCAAGCATAATATATGCTTTATAAACTATTATATAATTGTATTTCAACCTATTATTCTCGTACCAATATTGTAAAATTAGTTTATGCTATCTAACAGCTGCAGAATTGTCTTGTCTAGACTACCCAAGTTTAACCTCAAAAAGAGAAAAAAAGGTGCTTATCATCAACCAAGACCATTAAGGGTGAAAAATAAAATCGTTATTGTTATGTTGGAGGATTAGGATAGATGAGCAAAAGTGGTGAATATATTCAAACTACTAACACTTCGCTACCAGCTTCTCATACCAGCTGCTGCAACTCTCATCAAAGCAGAGCATATTCGAAGTGGCCGAAATATTCGACACATATTTATGCACGTTTAAGATATAGATGAATAAATATATAATGGCCAATGAATATTTCCACAAGGAACATTAATTTGACGATGAATTAAGGTTGAAGACGATATTCATTTTGCAAGTTGTTTGAGATATTTTGGGAATAAATTAAGCAACACTTAGAAAACGAAATAAATGTTCAATTTTACATTATATTGTAGGGCGAATGACGTTTTCACATTTTGGAGTAATATTCTTGAAAAAGTTATTGATTTGTTTTGTCTTGATTTATTTGTTATTAATTTCTTTCTGATTTTTTTTAAGATAATTACTCTTTATTTCGGACCAAATCATTTTAAAGCACAAGAACGTCAACATAAACATTTTGTGTTTGACGCAGATTGGACGCCAGTGTCCCTTCTATGTATACATGTTATTCTGACGCTCTAATTTAAAGTAAAAATATATATTGATAATTTTTAACTATAAGAAAATAATCTAATAATTACTAAAAAAACCTGTTAAATTATCGAAATTATGTTTGTACTAAAATATAAAATCTGAAAAAAAAAAACAGGTTAATTTTTTTTCATTTATATTGAAAAAATTATCAGGTAATTGTGAAAATGAATACATAAATTTCAATGATGAATAACTGTTTCTCATAGATCTTAGTTTAGAAGTAAGCCACATTTAAAAGGGTATAGTTAGGAATTCAGACTGAATATAAACTAGGTGAAAACAATGAGTCGTAAGTTGAAAATGCCCCAGTCAGTTTTAAAGAAAGCTTTTAAAGCATAAGTTTAAGGCATAAAAATTTTTTAAAACATTTTTTCAGGTGTTTCAGTAATTTTTTTTCCCTTAGAGAATCAGTAAGCAAGGGAATGCAGTGATTCAATTCAATCTGAGTTCGCTGTTGAATCACACAAAATATTCCCAATATTTTTCTAAAAAATATTCGAAAGGAGCAGCTTCAATTCAAACTTGCTAAAATTAAAAACTTATAGTTTGTCTCGTTTTTGGTGTTGGGTCTTGTAATTACCATACTCGCGCTTCCATTTCTTTTAAAAATAATGTTAAAGGTAATGATTAAAGAAAAACAGAACTTTTCTTTAATATAATAGCGCTTTAATAAATTAATTATTTATTATGAAACACAAATTTCACTTTATCTGGATTATTACGTTACAATTAATAATTACTGTTTATAATAATAACAATACCTGGATAAGGTATATATTAGGAAATATGTGTGTATAGGTGTTGGTAATAAATATGTGTAGGTAATACTACGTAAGTACATACCGGGAAGTGTCATTTTCAAACTTAAATAAAATCACAGTAGGGAATAACGGGCCAGAGTATTGGGCAGTGGTACTTAAACAATTCAAATAAAAACTTAGAAACTAAACTTTCGTTTTTCATATTTTTGAAGATATATATGTTAGCAAAACTAGCACTTCATCAGGGGACACACTATTTTTAAAGCACTGTAGCCTTTCTGTAGTCAGTGGTTAAACCAAACGTTTACTGTGCTCCCATCCCATAATGGGAAAATTTAATAGGAAAATGCAATACCTCAGAAATTCAAATATTGAAATAAAAATGAATATCCAATAATACGCGAAAAACACGATTCAAAAGTACACTGAGAAGACACTAATAAGGGCAAGTCTACATGTATGAATATAGTTAGAATAACTAAACAAAATATATTGGCAGATGCTTGCAAATTTAAAAAAAATATAGTGATAACCTTTTTCGAAAAACTTGAAAGAGAGTAGAACATTCAATGATTAAAGAAATATCCAATAAAGTGCTGCCATTTTATTCTTAAGAAACAAAAAGACCTTAATTTCACCGCATTGCCCTATTTATACGGGCTTCAATATTGGATGAATAAATTGAACTCCTTTAAAACACATTAAATAAAAAATTCTAATTAGAATAATTAAAAGGAAAATTATTATTCTCTAAAATAATTTTGTAATTCTTAAAAGCTGAAAGAAGATCTGTTTTATTATTGCAAATAAATTTAAACCTAAGAATTTGACCATTCAAAATATTTTTAAAAATATATAAATTATTACATTTCTTTTTATTGGAACTAAAATGTGTTAAAATAACATTGAACTTAAATCTTCTCCTTTTATACTATAATCCATTTAAGATGTTTTCGTTATGAAGTTTAATTTCAAGATCTAAAAAATGGCGTCCATAGCATCTGAACTAGTCTTTATTAATTTATATTGTTTGGGGTAAATATCTTTAATTAAATCAAAATTATTACAATAAAAAATAGTCGAATCAACAATAAATCAAAATCCAATTAATAAATTATGTTGTAAAAATTTATGTTCTCAAAAATGTAACAAAATATTGGCCAATCAACTTGAATAACTATTTCCCATTGAAACACGTTGAATTTGTTTGTAAAACCCTATACCAGTAAATAGAAAATATTCAATAATGTTTACATTACATAAATTCATCCAATCATCCATAATAATATCTTCATTAATCAAATATTTATCAAAAATTTCGAAATAAATTTTCTTCTAATTATTGTGTACTGTGTATTGTGTACATGGTCATTATATCAATAAATCTGATTATTTTTAAGATAAACAGGGATTGTTAATAGTTACCCACATTCTACATATTGACATTTTCCCTAATCTATCTACTCAAAAGTAAAAGTATAACTTAATAAAAAATCAATAAAACTCATCACAACTTAAAAAAAAAAAAAAAAAAAAAAAAAAATGCGAAATAAATAAAATTAATGAATATTTTCATAAAAATATTATATAATATATTTAGCGAAAAAATTATGTTTTGAAAGCTATAATAAGCCGGATTTTTTTATTATTAGTTATTTATTTTTTTATTCATTTTTCTTTTAACGCCGACCTTCTCAAACGGGAAAACTAAGTGAGTTCTTCTTCCACCGCGTCGCGAACAGGTCAACGTCAAATCAGAATAAATGCATTTTTCTACTTCAACTTGGCACTCGCAGTTCAATAAAATATATTTCATAAAATTTCGTTGCTTTTTACTCTTTATATACACGATATAGTATGATAGCAGAATTCACAAATGACACAGAAATTGGAACTCTATCCCTTACATTTTCTAGAATTACTTTAAAATCTTCTCAATACAAAAAACAAAATTTTGAAATTAAATAAAATATTGGTCTTAAATTCGTATCAATGAAACTCTACAGGCGCCAAATAGTTACTTGTAAAAACAAAAGATAGAAGAAAATAAAGAATTTTCACATTTAACGCCAAGGAGTTGGCGCTGTATAGAATCAATTTTGATTTCTTGAAATATAGCTTCCATTAAGGCTCAGAGATAATAGGGATTTTTCAATTTACACTTACACTTTTCCGAGCTATTTTCTCACATCTAAGAATTTATTTCTTTTTGTTTTTCTCACCCTTTGGCGATGAGTGAAAGCTTAAGAGGGCGAAAAAAGCAGAAAGATCAAAAGAATTTTCCATTAAATGCACGTGTTTACGGATTTGTTTTCGAAGCAACTTTCGCTGTAAATGAGGTTGATTTATTTTTAATGAAAGAGTGAAATATTTCCCACTTTAATTTGTGTCACCACGATTCTTTTCGCTGAAATGCAATAAAAATAATTATGTCACCAATTTGGCGAAAACCTCTTTAACAAGTTGAGAAAAAAAAAAGGATGAATAAAATAAGCACAGCTTTGCCTTTACATGCATTATCTAATTTATAGATCAAAAAATCTTTATTCGTAATCGCCTTTTCAAATTGAAAATATTTTATTTCTATTTATTCTTTGTATTCATATATTTAATTACTCATTTTTTCTTTGTAAAACAATGGTGCAGCCAAACATTTAGAATAAAGCTGTGTTAAATATAAATGAGCATAACTTATCAGCGGCATTTTTAAAAGATAAAATAAATATATTCTCTGTAACTAATATAAATTCTAAAACTTAAAATAATAAAGAAAATTTTTACTAAGAGATTAACTTAGACATAATGTACTTAGTTATAATTGGAATTCCTTTTAAGTATATAATTTTGATATATTAAATATGTAGTTAATGTATTAATATAGAGTTTTTAATTTATTGTACTTGTTCAAAAATTATATAGAACATAGTGAGATAAATGGTGCTATGATAGAATATATATATTTATATTAACATTTTACACTTGAACACAATGAAAAAGAGAAGAGAGAGAGAGAGATCATTTAAAAAATAGTCATGTTAAAATATAAATGCCAAATTTAATTTTCATTATGCTTATTTTATTTTGTAACAGTCGTTGAACAGCCGATCTAATTCGGATTTTCGACTACCACTGTTTAACTCCGTAGCCTTGTTGTTTTAAATTTAATTCAGAAGACAGCGGAACTCCTGGATCTAGTGTTGGGAGAAATTTGCCTTCGTGGAAGACTTTTCTAATTGAACTAATCCAAACTTGTGTTTCGAAGAGAGAAAAACAATGAAAATCTTCCATGGTTAGCCTGACGGAAAGGGGACTCTAACCCACTATCCGTCTACCACAGAGGATATTTTAGGTCGAGCCGGGGGAAGAATTCGAATCTACCAGCTATTGCCAGGATTCGAACCCGGTTCACCTCAGTGGAAAGCCAGCACTCTATCCCCTGAGCTACTATGGCTCTCGATATGTTTATTGAAACATCAATAACTTTTGTATTATTTATAATTTTGCTGAAAAAAACAAACAAACAAGAAGTATACAGATTGATGCGTAATCTCCACACTTATGATTTCATCATCTTTGTAAAAAAAAAAGAAAATATATAATTTTTAGAAGCCTCAGATATAATATTATGCAAGTGAGAGACAGAAGCAATATCGAAATCATCATTAAAATAAAAAAATAAAAAAAATAAATAAAAAAAAAAAACTTGCGAGAATGAATGAATTACAATGAATAGCTAAACTAACGTGCAGTGCAAAAATTAATGTAAACGACAAATAAAGTTCAAAATTGACACTTTATATATTTCACATTCTTTTATATTAAACAATATATTGCAAAAAAAATATTTAAAAAAATTTTTTTTATCGGTTTTCGGAAATTTAATTTTAATGCTGATAGCATTATTGTATCAATAGAAAAGATTATTAGTTCTGATACCACTTTTTTTCGAAATCTGTCATAAAGCACTTAATTTCTTGTCAGTTGCACGTCAGTAAACCAGTTTGATTGTTCATTAAAACTCAGGAATGATTCTGTTATTCACTTTTTAACATATATTTCTTTTGGCAATGAAACGAGTTTTTGGTGTTTATTGTCCCTTCTTTTTAGTTATTTTCTTGGATTTCAATGGTGTTTGTTTTCGTTTGCTTTTTCGGAAAACATGTTTTATTATTAAGCACTTTTATCTGAGAATTTCATTAATTTTTACAAACTGAGAGTGATTAGATAAGTCTTTGATGTAAAGAAGTTTTAGCAAGGAAATGACACTTAATAGAGGTAATTCAGCAATATAAAGGTTAATGTCAGTAAACCTCATAGATGTCGCTAAAATGGCAACAACGATTATTTTGCACCATTATCTGAGAATTCTTAACAAACGGGACATATTCGTGACACAACTGTCTCGCTGTAATGCAACAGTGACACTATTTCGTAATGCAACAGTAGGGAAAATAATCGCCAGACATCCTGTAGTCTGCATCCTTATGAACCAAAAAATTGACAGTCTAACATGATGTCAAAAACACCTGTTTTGAACAAATGGTGATTGGGAGCGGGTTCTCTTCAGAAATTAGACAAGATTTTATCATCTGGACAGCGACTAGAGACGTTTTTTTATCAGGATGGGATCTGGAAATCGATATCAGCCTTCTAACATTGTCGAAAATGACCAGTACAGTCGAAGGTGGTCTGATGGTATGGGCAAGATCACAGCTGAAGGGCATACTGACTTTCTTGAGTTTGATAGAGGTACTCTGAAAAATAGCTGTACAAGGACGTAAGTTTTTTCTGTGAAGCATACAGACTAAAATTCCTTTTTATGAACGATAACTCCCGTTCACACTAGGCACAATTGGTGGATGAATACCTCCAATCGGATGAGTACCTCAAATTGGTGGATGAATATCTCCAATTTCCTGACCTTAATCCCATAGAATACGCATGGGGAGCCCTTGTATGCTCAATTGCAACTCGAAAATCAGAATAAAGTTGAAGTGTTGCAAAAGTAAGTGGGGTTGTCACTGGAATTGATTCTGGAAAACCGTATGATACGCCAGTGTGAGAGCTGCGCAGCTGTTATAGGCGATCATCTACCCTACTAGACATGATTTTCTCTGACTGACAGAGTGTTGGAGTTGCTCTGCTGGACAAATGACCAGTCAGTTTCCTTATTTAGGGTAGTACATGTTGCGTCCATTTTTGTTTTCTCTTATATAAATCTTAAATCGAATGATATTTTGGCCATATTAGGTTTTACTTTTTCTTCTTCTTTTTATTACAAAAAAATAACACTTTTTTCCTTTAATTGTTCATACCCGTGTATTTTTATCTACAATATTGTACATAAATTACAGAAGCAACGCTTTCTCAGAGAATTTCTACTCGTAGATGAAAAAAAAATTATTGAATAAAGGAAAAAATCCATCTTGAAAATTATTTTTACATATCTTGGATAGTAGAGGTAACCCAGATGTTGGTATAAAATATGAAAAATCGCTTGTTTTGCCTTCCCTAAGTATTGGAGATTATAAGTACATATTTTAGTCGGGTTTAAAAAACGCTAGCATCTATTAAGTTTTCAAATTAAAGAGTTAAAATACTTTTTCGTAATAATTTTTAAAGTAAGTAGATATTTTTTTCAGATACATATTTTTAAAAAATATTTGCCATAATTTTATATCAGCTGAATCGTTTTTCCCCCTTTGGTCTAGACATTTAAAGGAACTATTTAAGAACTTATTGTAATTTTCGATTCTCACACATTGACATGAGTCGACGTATTTCATAATATAATTCCTTTTTAGACAGTTAGGGCTTTAATAAGAATGTAAAAATAATTAAATAGTAAAATAAATAAATTCATAGGATTGGCTGAAAATAAGAAATCATTACTTTTTGGATATTTTTTTTTCACTTGATGCAAAATGTTGTTTAACTTTAATTGCATTTTATTGATATCGCATTAGTTAAATTCTCCCCCCCCCCAAAAAAAAAGAATTTGATATTTGCAAGTCTAATTGTGCTTTTCAGAACTTTGACTGCTTTTTTATAAAGTTGCATTTAAAAATTAAGTGCCAGGTATTTGAAAAACTTTCTTAAAGATTTTTTTTAAGTTTTTTTATTTGACGATTTTTAGATGTTATCCAAATAGTTTTGTTAGATTAAGGAACTGTTTTTTTTTTCAATTCACTTTTAGAACAATAAAGAAAAAGAACACCAGATTCGAAAATATAAAATCGTAGTTGGTTATGATTTTTCTGTTTATTCGTTATTAATAAATTTGCTTTTGTTATTTACCTCGAAATTTAATTTCCATTCTATATTCGTACAACATGTATCTTTAATTTACAAATAATAGGATCGTGATAAGTTTCACTATTTAATAAATAGATGTATTAAATATATTTATAAATAAATTTTTTAAATAATTATTTATTAAATAATTATTTATTAAATAATTATTTATTAAATAATTATTTATTAAATAATTATTTATTAAATAATTATTTATTAAATAATTATTTATTAAAGACTTATTTATTATTTAATTAAGTAAAATCTTTTTTGTTTCCCTAGAGAAGTGACGAATAAAATCGTGGTCGAGCCAAGAACAGCCGACCTTAGAGGGATAAAAACATTTTCAGTTTATAGAACTAAAACTTTGTTACTGTGTATATTTAATTTCAATATATCAATGTCACCGATAATTAACTCATTTTTATCAGTCAGTTGATTCCGAGATAAGCTGATGTTGGAACTAAAATATTAAATTGTGTATGAATGTGATACATACAAGGATACAATTGACAAGTTGAGATCATTTTACCTGAAAATTAATTCAGCAGAAGTCATCTGTATATGTATTTTTTGAGGCACGATAGGAAATAAACTAAAACACATCCAGATCTATCATAACTTCTCCATCAATAAAAAGAAACTTACACGCATTAATTCTGAAAAGATCGATTTTATTTTTGGACAACCAGGTTTTGAATAAATGATAGTATCGATGAAGTTAAATCACATAAAAGCACAATGAGTTCGTTAAAATCCAATTTAATTCTCTTTATTTTGATATAAATAATTGTGACGCATTATTAATTATCATTATAGGGCACTGGAACATTTAAACGCTATAAAAAATGTCTAAATTTAGGAAAATTATCAAACTCAAAATCATAATCAAGCGATTTTATAATTACTTAGGAGACTCTATAATCAAGTGACTATAAAATGTAAGAGTTTTTGTTTTGACGAACAAATACTTACATTTAAATTGTTCTGAAAGGGATAAAAGATATTTTTCTTACCTGGGGCCAAATGCTCGTCGAAATATATCGGAAACATGTCAAATCTTAGCAAACTTTCCGAGGCAAGTTGATGTTTTCTTTCGGCTGTTACTTAACAGAGATATAGCTCGCACTCTGTTGTGAACTGTACAACGAACGGCTTACGAATTGTCTTATGTGCGATGATTGTGAATTGATGCAACAAAAAATTATCACCGATAATTTTGTAGGAGTAGTTTGCATCGAAACTTAAAAACTGAACCTGCTATTTCTTCTGATCTCCGTTCTCTGTTTCTGCTATGTCATCAATTTCTATGTTAATAGTGCGCAATTGAAACTACAAACATTTGCGAGTTTATGTGCTAATTTATATAGGTTTATAAGCATTGGTAAAGAAGAAAGATATCACGTAAAAGGCATTCAGGGTTAAGGCGGGATTCGAACCTGCCATCTCCATGCTTCGAACAGCGTTTGTCGGGCGATACCGCTCGTCCAGGGAGGTCCCACAATTCCTATGTGTGTATACGTACTTATTAATTGATACGACTTACATTTGAAGGCTTGGGCGCTCAATTAAGGTTTATGAACCTTTTCCAAATAGAAAGACAGATTGCAGAAAACAGAGAAAGTTTGCACGAAGATGCATCTAGGGTGACAGCGAGATCGAACCAGCTTCCTTCACGCAACGCACAGCATTTGACGGACGATACCAGTCGGTCAGAGAAGTCCCTGTATAAAAATTGAGTCTCGTTGCACCACTGACGTTTCATATTTGAAAACATCAATTTCTTTTATTTATTCGTAGATGCCAGATTTTGCAGTTGAGTAATCTTTCAATGTTAGGACTTCATTCTATTTACTAAAGCAGGGAGTCATCCCCTCTGCAGAGGATCCAAATTGCGAGGGCATGTTCTCGAATCCTTCTCAGTGATATTTCCCAGACCATCGCCAATAGCCTATTGCTCAACTCAAATGCGACTTAAATAAAGTACCTACCTACCATTCTTTTTAGTTAAGTACTGATTCAGCTAGGTCTTCAATAATTGTATCTTGAAAGTTGAGAAATTTAGCAGTTCAGTAAAAGCATTTACTCCGTTAATTTCTCGTTTGAATTCGATTAACACACCAGAGTTAAAACTTACACTTTTAAAGCTTGATAAAAGCCACAGATTTATATTGTTCATTGTTCTCTGAGGAAAATGCTTCTTACGGTTTAAAAGTTGCATTATTTCCTTGCATACATTTCCAACAGTTAATCTTTAACAGTCGAAAAGTCCCTTTAATTAATCCTCCGCAGATGCAGTGAAAAGTTTCCTCGCATTCTCCGCATACATTAAATTCTATCTTATTGGTTCTTGCATCGGTTCCTAGCATATACTACATATTGCCTTTCCAGCCTGTATTTGTTTCAAGAGCAAATTTTGCGAATGTCCTATATTTATTTGTGACAACTATTATCTCCCTTCATTAAACAAGTAATATAAAAAAATTTTTTTAGTTAATTTCTACTAAAGTCAACAAAGAAAATTTCTATTTTAGTTACTTGTTACAATTTTTCCTCCCGTATAAAACTTAAGTTAATCAATTAAATTCAATGGATGAATTAATATTTGTAAAAATTGTGTTAACATCAAGAGTCATCCACTACAAGTTTAGAAAAATTTATTCGAACTTGAGTGCATGAATAAAAAGTATTTTATTAATGATTGAAAATTTGAACATAGGGAGAGAGTGAACTAATAGTAGGAATATAAAAAATAGTAAGCCATTTTGAGTGATCTACTTAACGTCATATTTTGTTATGTTGCCAAAAACTATAAAATTTAAAAACTTAAAACTACTAAAGTGTGTAGAAAAATGTACAGGGAGTATAATGGAATAAAAAAATTGACATTCTATAATTAGTGCGAGAATATTTCACTTTTAAACTAGTTGAACAATACACCAAACGGGCCTTTTTGTAAGTCGCAGGAATGGTTTATGAAATTTGGTTGTGCTGAAAGAGCGTTATTCATAAATTTAACATATTTCTCAAAATTCCATTTTGTTTGAAAGTTATTTCCATTTCAAATGTTGTTTTTATCATTTTTTCATTGTTTTACATTAAATTTTGTTTTGCTGCCCAAAAGCTATAAGATTTCGAAACTTGAAATTATGAAGGTATGTCGAAAAAAGTGGTACAAAGAGTGCAATGAAATAAAGAAAGAATTCGATGGTTTGTTCAATAATTATTAACTGTTCACCTTGTTGGGAAAAATACCATGTTTGGTCAATTCGTAGCCTACTACGGGTTAAATCTCTCCTCTGTCGGATTTTTCTTTTCGAATTTCCAACCCATAAAAAAAAAAACATTTTTTTTAACTGCTGAAAACTAATCTATGTCCTTTCCCAAGTTCAAAAATGCCAAAATACTTTTGCAGCAAACAGTTTTTTGCTTGTCCTATTCGTGGCGAAATATCTGATGTTCCGACCACGGTTTCGACCATCCGATCACCAATGCAATGCATCCAGTTTTCAATGCAATACATTCAAGTTTTATCTTAAAAAAATACACTGTGATAGCATATTTATTAACTTTTTATTAAGGTATATACGATAAATCTTACATAAAATAACTATTATAATTAGGTGAAAAATATTGTGCAAAATTATTTTAGTACTAATGAAATAATTGATGATAATTAGTATTAAAAATATTCAATTTTAATCATAATGAAATAAAACAATTCTAATACTAATGAAATAAAACAATTCTAATACTAATGAATAATTTTAACACTTATGAAAGTGAAATTACAGAAAGTAGAAAAATTATTTCGATTTCAATTCCAGGCAGAAAATCTCCCTGTGAAAATTGTGAAGAAAGTCGGGCTAATTGCGTTCATCTCTATGCAATATTCAGGAATACAAAAATAATCGCGGGATTTGAAAAGAAGTGAAATTAGAGACGAATTCATTTTCAATTCAATTTAGAATTCAATTTCAGTGACGCAATTTTTGCACTGATGAATAGAGAATTCAATTTCAATGATGCAATTTCTCTTCGTCGCATAGCATGCGACGCCGAACATGCGGGCACGAAAACGATGGACGTATGAGATGCAAAGCTGACAGAAAAGTGGGTTAAACAGGCGTTGAAAAAGATGAAAAAGCCACTCTTATTTGTGAAAGTAAATTTTGATCTAAAATTTCAAATTCTTCGAAAATTATTGCAAATTTAAGTTTTTTTCCTGACTTTTTTCAGCTCTTTTGCTCTAAATATTGACCATTTATCCATTGTTTCCATCCATTGTATCCATTTATAAATTTTTCTCTCACGAAATCTTTGCTTCTTCATTTCATCAATTTGCGCTGGAGTAGATGTGACTCAACAGTAGCAAGAAGAGAGTGAGAGATTACGAGTCACATTTTATGTACCTGTGCTGGAGTAGATGTGAATCAACAGTAGCAAGAAGAGAGTGAGAGATTACGAGCCACATTTTATGTACCTGTGCTGGAGTAGATGTGAATCAACAGTAGCAAGAAGAGAGTGAGAGATTACGAGCCACATTTTATGTACCTGTGCTGGAGTAGATGTGAATCAAAAGTAGCAAGAAGAGAGGGAGAGATTAAGAGCCGCATTTCATGTACCTGTGCTGGAGTAGATGTGAATAAAACCTAGCAAAAAGAGAGAGTAAGAGTGTCCAGATAAAAATCTTAATATTTATAGTGAAATTAATAAAAAATAATAAAGAACGATAAGAACTGTTTGCTACTTGAATTATTCGTCAATGAGCAAAAATATTTCTCACTTATACCTTCTTAATGAGTTACACATTTTGCGTCCTTTAGAATGAAACTTTTTGGTCAAGTTCACATGATTTTTATTTTATATTTAGATAATTGACCATTTCGTGTAATTAACATCTTAGAAAAATGTTCCTGCATAAAACTACAATAATTGTATATTTTGAAAACAAAATATTCTGTGATTTTCTGGAAAATATCGACGTTAAAGGGAAAAAATTATTCTGAATGAGAAACAATAACTTAGATAGGCGAGTGAATCAAGCAGATTAATTCTATAATCAATTGAAAAACTATAAACAGTAATCATTATTACAAACGACTACACGTACAACTAGGACAATGTTACAAATATGCTCAAAACTTACGTATTTTTAGTATAAAAATTAAAGCACATGCATTCCTATACGGCTGTCGCTCCTTTTTTTGACTCCTGAAGTGGATACATACTTCAGTTTTTTTTTAGAAATTCTAAAATTATAAACAGTTGAAGTTACGAAATATTAAAAAAAATGAAAAACAACTCAGAAAAATTATATGTTATAGATAAAATTGCATAAAAGGTACCGCTATTCAATTTATGTAAAACCTTTCAAAAAATCGAAAAAAAAACGATGCGTATTTTAAAACTCCATGTTGCTTAATTACACAATTTTGTACGATTAATAGTAACTTATTGTTTACTATTGAAATTTCTAAAAAATAAACAATTTTACTGCCATAATTTTGAAATCATTAGACGTTTTTATTTGAATTTTATATGTTTAAAAATGCATTGTCCAAAAAATAAAACAAAATAAAACGTAAAAAGAAAGAACGTAATTAAGTCCATATTATAATACTAAGCATTATTACAGAAATTATATTTTTATCGAACTTATATTTTATTTAATTCGAAAGTATGCAGTTAACTTAATATTACAGTAAAACATTTTATAAATTTGTTTTGAAATGAGCTGAATTAGTGTAAGTTAAATAATAAACACTATTTTAAAACGAAATTATTATTTTATTGAATTTTAAATTAAACTCTTTTAAAAATCAGAAAAATCGTTTCACCTTTCAACAATAATGCAAAAAACAGCAATCTAAAATATAAATATATTGCTAGAAATAAAATAAATATCAGTATAATTTCCTTTTATTTTAATTTTGTTTTGGAACAAATAATAAAAAATATGCAGTGAAAAATATAAATATTTAGAAGAAGACTTGTATACTGCATTTTTATTAAAGTGGTAAATACTTTGAAAAAATGCACCTATATATTCGCTATTGCTTATATCCTAGGCATAACATAGTGTCTTGATTCAAGTCTGATTCATATAAATGTATAATTTTCTTAAAAATAAAAAGCTATAATTTAAAAAAGCGGTAATTTCTCTATATTGTATAAAGAAACATTGCAAATAGTTTTAGAAATTTTAATGAGTTTTTACTGTACTTTGGTGGATTGTTTCTTGTAGCTTGTAATATGCATTTAATAAATGAATAAAATGATCTAACTGTTTAATTATATAATCAAATTATAATAACGGATCTAAAATAAAAAATTTCAAGACAAGTATTTCAATCAGACTACAATAAAAAAGAAGAAAATTAATTTAATAACTGTCTTTAAAATACGAAATACTTAGTTACTTTTTAATAAAATGTAACATTTTTTTCTTGAATAAAAAAATTCAGAGCTGCGACAAATGTAAGCTGCAAAAATGTCTTGGAAATAAATATTTTCTACCGAAAAATAGATTTTTTTACACTTTTCAGTAACTCTGCCCTGTTCTCTATTCCATAAGAGTACTTTAAAAAAATATTGTCCAAGCTTTCTCGATAAAGTGCGTTGTATGTGTACAGTAAAATTTTCAAAATTAAATTTCAGGAATTCTATTGTGTACACCGTTTTCAGAGATGGAGTGTAATAAAAAATCGAAGTTTCAACTATGAAGAAAATTAAAATAGAGTCGACATAGAAGAAATTTTTTTTTTATTTTATTCTTGAACGAAAAAATCTAATAAAAGGACATATTTTTTTCGACAGCATAGCACTTAGAAGTAGGTAAAGTTCTTAAGTTATAAAGAATGTTTAGAAAGTTGCAAATATTAAAATATTAAAATGCGTAGGTTTTGTGCTAGTTGAAAAAGTATTTTTAACAAGAAAAAAATTAAATGTGACATTTAAATTTTGCGCAAAATGTTTATTTTTTTATTAATTAACTTGAAACTAAATTAGTCATACGCCATATTTGGCTTAACATTTTTGTTGCTTAGCAAAAATCAAATAAATTAATTTGCAATTTTTTTTTCTTCATAATATTTTAACACATGAAGTGTTATATGGTATAATTTTCCATTATAGTATGGCAAAAATATAATTAAATACAAATCACAGTGAAGTTTGTTTAAAACAACGAAAAAATTTTTGTTTAAAATTTTACAATTTCTTAACTGTTTTCAACAGCATGACACTAAACAGTAAGTAAAGTACTTAAGTTAAAAATAATATTTAGAATGTTTCAAATATTCAAGTATTAAAACGCGAAGATTTTGCGCAAATGGGAAAATTACGTTTACTAAATACTAAGAAGAAAAATGTTTGCAATTAATTTTAAAATTAATTCATCAATTATTTAACAAGTAATATTAGCATTAAATATTTATTTTTCATTCAATTAACTTAAAAGTATATGAGTCACATGCCATCTTGGAAGTATTTTTTTCGTTGCTTAAAGTAATCTGAATCAATTCTAATTTCCTAAAATATTTTATATTGTTTAAAATCTTTGAACACATAAAGGTAAAATAGTATATTTCAGTAAGTGTTGTAATAAGTAATAATAATAGCAAAAAATAATTATAGGACTGTAATAAAAGACAATTAAAAATATACGAAAACGTAGAAATTTGTTTAGAACAGGTTCAATTTTCATAAAAATGGTCTCAACCACTCGTTAAGTTTGTTTAAAACCGCGTTAAAAAACTTTAATTAAAAATACACAAACTGTTAGCTTTTAATAAAATGATATGCATGGTATATGCCAAAAGGTATAAAATATTTGCATTTAACTTGTCCATATTGGTCACCGCAGCAAGTTCGGGAAGTTAGATTAGTTAAGCTTTGTGTTTCGCGATATTTCAATCCAGCGACTTTAAACAACTCACTTCCCTCTGTTTGGCACTTTTTTAAACAAAGAAAAGCATATTTTTTTACTTTCTTTGAACAGGTATCCGATTTCAAAAGAAATTAAAGCTTTCATTATAATTGCGAACAACAACTAAGCGAAAAAATATCCTAAAAAGAGGGGGAGTCGTTAATGGCCGTTCGATTGCAAATTAGCTCATGCTAAAAACATATATATATATATATATATATATAATGAGAATAATTTTTAGTAACACATTGACATTTGTTTAGTTCTGATGATCTATCTGACAATCAAGCTTACGAGTAGACTTTTGCATGACTTGCACTTTCCAAAATACTTGTAGTCACTTTAATCTAAGGAACAGAACGCATTAATTTCATAATTTTCTGTAGAAGTTCTTTAATCTTCAATTCAATTTCAAGGAAATAATTAAGGAAATAATAATTAAGAAATAATTTTTGAGAAATTTTTACAGAAGAATTTCTAAAAAACACTCGTCTCACGGTACGGTACTTTAATTTACATTACACTAGAGCTGCACACTGTATTGCCGACGGTATGGGAAAAATCCCAGAGGAAATACAAAAAACAAAATGCATACGTGACACTCAATTTTAAAGGGAGGTCACATTTACAAGCGATTCGCCCATTCGCAGATTGTAATTTTGAACTGAAGCAGAGCACGATCAATCTTCGATCCAGTACCCTGGGGAGTACTGATTTCTTGTGAAAATTTGCAATAAGTGAGCGGGTGGGTGACCACTTTGATCAACCAGCGAAAGTACTGACAGTAAGCGGTATCGAACCTTGTTTGACTGGTTTACCATTAAGTGCTCGACATCGCAAGTAGTTTTTAAGTTACTAAGCGGGGTAGCCATCTCTTTTTGCATAGGATCAAAATTGTGATGGCGCATCTTTGGATCGTCCTCGGGAATATTTCCCAGACTGTCGCCAATAGCCCAATGTACAACTCTAGTGTGACGCAATTAAAGTACCTATCTACCTACCATTTACATACATTTAAAGTTTTCAAAAATAGTCATAAATTTAAAGACCAGTGTGTGTGTGTTTTGAAAAAGTTCATACATTAATACATTTAAAGATCGTTATACCGCTTCATAATTTTGACCTTTTTTTAATTCGATGCATATTTTAAACATTGTACTGCTCTTGTTTCAGACCAGAAGTTCTGAAGTTTATCCAAGTTGCTGCACCCATCCCAGTAATACAAAATTTGTCTAAGATATAATATTTATCACATATATATTTATTTCATAAACTTTAAATCTATGAAAATAGTTAAATAATTATGATTAAAATATAGGTGATAAGACTAAAAATTAAGTATATGAATTGCAATTAATAAAATACATTAATAATACTAAAAGAATAGTTTTTTTTTCTTCTTTTGCGTGAGATTTTTTAACAGTTCTTAGATAATTCCGTATTTCAAAATGCAAATCGGTTCCTCGTTACCAGTTACAGTTTTTTATATGACATTTTTAGTCTATTTTAACAAAATATACAAGTTAAAAAAAACGTTAAATATAACAGAGGTCACATACATTTTGCAACAAACTTCTACAGGGTCATTAGGATTAAAGTTGCTTATTTGATCTTAGATGCATAAGAACGTATCATTATAAAAATCAAAGTTCGATGCCCTAGTATATAAGCACAGAACCTTTACGTTATAAGTTGCTAACACATTTTGTTATTAAGTATGAATATAAATCTGTGGGGGCGGAGTTATCGACCATGCCAACCGTCGTCTATCAAAAGGTACCTCATGGTAGAATCAAGTTAGCATGCCTTATATACCAGTGAATCGATGTTTAATTTTCGTAGTGGTAGTTACGCCACAATACTCCCCCACCAGAATTTTATCAGGGATAGAATTCGATGAACAGATACCACTTGTTGCTGTACTTTGTGACAGACCGGGAAAGCGGTCACCGGATTTTTTGACTGCTGAATGTGAGAGGTGTATTAACTTCACAGTAGTAGTCGCTCCTGTGTTGCCATTAGCAGTTGAGTGTATGCAGGCGTTGAGAGTGTATGACGTTGTATGTTCGAGACGAGACTGAGTAGCAACAGCGCAGGAGGGTGAGTAATGCCACAGTCACGAGTAGCCAACTGTTCAGTGTGGACTATCCAACGAAGTAGGCGTTACTGTTAGGAATTTTGCGAAGTGGGCGTTACTGCGTGTAAAAATCACGTCCAAAGGTGACCAACGTGGGGGCGGAGTTATCGACCATGCCAACCCTCGTCTATCAAAAGGTACCACACGGTAGAATCAAGTTAGCATGCCTTATATACCAGTGAATCGATGTTTAATTTTCGTAGTGGTAGTTACGCCACAAATCTAATATAATGTTTATAACCCAAGATCAAGTTTTGAAATCATTAGACTGTTTAACGAATGCGTTTGGATCTGTAAACACAATGCGTCATCGGTCAATAATAAATCATTACTTTTATCAACCATTATTAACAATTTCAAAAAATTTAATATCTATTGGCACCTTGGTGATGGTAGTTAACGAGACACATCGATACGAAATCATCCCTGGTATTTATATTTTATAAATGTATGCAAATTGTAACTTATGAAATAAAATATATTTTAAATTACTCTACTTTTCATGATAAATTACTATTAGTTTAAAAATAAAAAATAATTATTCCCCTATACGTAACACTAGATTCGTTTGCTATACACATTTGACAAGAATAAAATTTGTGAGATAGTTGAAAAAAAATAGGAAAAGAAATATATTTATATTTACTTTACTTGCGATAATACATCAAGGTTTTGTTGACAGGTTTTCCTTTAATTTTAAATAATAAACATCAAATGATGCGTGTGATAATAAAATAAAATCGAAGTGTTGTTGAGCAATAGATACAATTGCAGTTAGTAAACAGAGTTAGTTGAGTTTGGTCAATAATGAAACTATTTGATTGGGCTTATTTAGTCATGTGATTTTCACTGAGTTTCGTACGCCGAAATAGGGAAACTGGCCCGCAACATTTTGTATGTCACTGAAAATATTATTGAAAATCATATATGGCCTAATTATTTATGCTCTGTTGGGTGCTATATATGTGGGAACCAAATAGGGGACCGAAGTTTAATCAGAAAAGGCTTCTCATGTACATAAGCTTCCTAACAACTGCTTTGAACTGACCAATTCTCTGCCAAATCACTTGCTTTTACCAGAAGAGTTCACATAAATGTTGCGAAAAACTTATACAGAGTCATTAGGATTAAAGTTGCATAGGATCCCGTACCTGGAAATATACATCCTGGAAATATCGTCATACACCGCTAAAGACGTTTTTTTATCATTATCTTCTATTTTTTCGTACGCTTCTGAATAGGTTACAGTAGGATATACGCCCCTAGCTGCGTACGATGACGTTTCCGAGCATGGTTTCTTAAGAAATTTCAATTCTGATGATGTTCTCTAACACCCCTATGAGTGTTTTGCAACAAATATGTGACCTTCATTTATATATAACATTTTTAAACTTATACATTTCGGCAAAAAATAGATTTAATCCTCATTTAAAAAAAACCTGCAAGATCAGAGCTAATTTTAGATTTGAAATCCCCATAACCGAATCTATCAAGATCAAGCATTTGTATAAACGCACCAAAAAACTTATCCACCCAGCGTAATGTCATATAAAATAAATATTAATATAAAGGGAAATAGGAATAAAAAGAATTAGCCATCCACATTCGAAAGTATTTTGAATTCGCTCAGTGCAGTGAGTGAGCTTATTTCTTATTATATAACCTTTCAATATCGTGGAATAAATTAACATATAACTAACTATTCGTATTTCTCTTTCTTTTGAGCAAATTATTTTCTTTAAAACAATAAATGCTGAAAGCCAAGTCGAGTACTATTCCGAAGAACTATCATCAGTAAAAATTTAATAAAAGTACTTGTCTATGTCCTTAAAAACATTAAGTTGTTTTAATCAACTATTCCCTCTGAGTTAAAATGTTTAACCGAATACGTATAAACTTGTTAAAAATTATTATTATTGTTATTATTTAATTACCATCTTTAGTCCCTTTATTTGATTTTTCTGCTCCCTAATTTTAGGAAGTTATCAATTATTTCCTTAGTTTACCTAAATACGTTTTTTATCACCAGTTTTGCAAATAAAGTAATACTGCTGCAGCATGCATTAAGTCAAAGGGGTCATTGGGGTAAAGGATCCTCGATTTCGAAACTAACGGGTTGTTTGTGACAATGTAGACACCATTTCTCATGACCTCATATTTACTTTTAAGACAACCTGTTACCATTAGATTTTAAGCTGAGTGGCTTTCAAGCCATCAATGAGAATCGAACCCAACCCTTCAAAATGACAGCTCAATGTTTTTAACTACTGAACCATAACGGCTTTATACTTGGATAGTTTAAAAGTATAAGCTGACTACGCATTATTAAAAACTTCATTGGCTTAAAAAAATATCGAGATGGTAATAAAAGATATCAACATCTAGATGATAATAAATGGTATTCATTTATTTACAAGCAAATCATTTTCTTTTAAGATGAAAGAAACTTGAGTTACATGACAAAAATTATTTACGCCTTATGAATGAAAAAAAAACTTTTTCATTGCTGTTATTCTTTTGAAATAATAGTAAAGGGCTCCACTCTCTTCTTGCTATTGCTCTCCAAACCCCAATAAATACTACACAATAATCTTTTGTTTGTTTTGTGACATACTATTTTATCGAACTTTTATATTATTATAACTATATCCTGATTTTTTTACAGTGTTGGCATAAAACAGATCTTTTCCAACTTATATATCTACTAAAAAATCGTGTTTACGATTTAGACGTCTAAACATTTTTCTTAGTATTGATTCTATTAAGTTTTATTAGTAAACATGAATAATTTTGCTCAATAATAATTTTTTTAATATTATTTAATATTAAAGGTTCATTGTAACAAATTTGATGAGTTCACAACCGTCATTTAATATTATCGCTTACTAAACGGACAGATATATTAACCACAATTTCTGCATGCATTATCGCATTAGGCAAGAAACGTATTGTTAAGTTCTATATCATTTAACAAATCTTTTAACGATTATTTCAAATAGTATATTAATGTAATTTATACAAATTGTAAAACGTTAATAATGTGGGGGCGGAGTTATCGACCATGACAACCTTCATCTATCAAAAGGTACCTCAGGATTGATTCAAGTTAGCATGGCTTATATACCAGTGAATTGATGTTTATTTTTCGTAGTGGTAGTTACGCCACATTACTCCCCCACCAGAATTCTATCAGGGATAGAATTCGATGAACAGATACCACTTGTTGCTGTACTTGTGACAGACCGGGAGAGCGGTCACCGGAATCTTGAGTGCTGAAAGTGAGAGGTGTAATAACTTCACAGTAGTAGTCGCTCCTGTGTTACCATTAGCAGTCGAGTGTATGCAGGCAGACGTTGTGTTTAATCGAGACGTGTGAGTAGAAACAGCGTGAGGAGGTGGATAATGCAGTCACAAATAGCAAGTCAACTGTTCTATGTGGAGTATCCATTAGATTAGTAGTGACCTGATCGAAGTGGCTGTTACTGCGTGTTCAAATCACGTCCGGAGGTCACCAATGTGGGGGCGGAGTTATCGACATGCCAACCTTCGTCTATCAAAAGTTACCTCATGGTTTCTTCTTCTTCTTTGAAATATTTAACTAAGTGTCGGCCCCGTTAGGGGCCCTAACTCATTCATCTCAGTGTATAAGTTGAAAAATGCCGAGGCATATCTCAGGTGGAGAAAGTTCTAAGCAGATGAGTCATAAAAATTCCAGAAGATGTTAGGCCTGGGTTGCACTGGAAAAAGTCATCATTGGGATGGGGTATTCCCCTGTAAAAGTGATTGGAGAAGGCTGAGTGCCTCCTGATTTTTCAAAAGTTCTTGTAACTCTTTCACAAGATTCACCAATCGATGAGCTGAGGAAGATGTCTTCGGGGCTTTGTTGGAGTATCTTTTTCTCTTGGGGCGGGCCTCGCACCCAGTGTAGTTCGCTGTATGGCTTTTGCTGCAATTGCAGCAGGTGGCTGGTGTGTCTCTACTTTTCTTGCACTGGTATGAAAAATGCCCGCCGGCACATTTCATGCATCTTGGAGCTGCTGTGTAGGTACGCTGAGCGTGACCAAAGTCTTGACATCTGAAACACTGAAGTGGCCCACGGCCACCTCTAAATTTTTCCACACAGATCGGAATGTCTTTGATAGTTTCTATGTGGTATATCTTCAAGTAATTTCCATTTTCAGGCATAATGATGAGGAAAAGTGGGAGTGGTCTATAGGCCCCGCCCACTCTTTTCTTGAATTGCACAACTTTCAGGATTTCAACGTTAAGCTTCCCTAATTCAAGGGAAATAGAGTCCTTATTGAAGTCCACGGATGAGAGCTTTATGGTTCTTGGGAGGTTTAGCACTTGGAACATTTGCGGGTAGCTCTGGAACTTTAACTGGGCTCTCTTCCTGTGTTTCCATTGGAATTGGAGTGGGATTCACCGTAGGAGGATCAGAAGAGGTGTTAGCCGGCTTTGTTGAGTCTACATTAATTGAATTTTTCTTCTTTTTCCTCTTTCTCCTTTTGGTGGAGATTCCGCAAGACTGAAAGGCTCCTCTTCTTCGCAGGTGAGAGGATCGGAATTAGGTGTCTCTTCGGGTTGAAGATCCATTTGCTCAGATGGTATTTCTTCAGTTTTGGAAGAATCTTGATTCGGTATTGGGTTACCCGAGTAGTAACGTCTCGTGGCGCCGGCTGGAGGAACGAACTTCTTGCCTCTGTAGCTTTCGCCTTGTTCACACTTGTAGATGAAGTCCCCGTATTTATCTTCAAAGGTTTCACCATTTTTAACATCCGGTCTTTTCCAGTCGGGATAGAGAATCGGTGGATTGTAACGTGTAAACGACGATAAGGAAGACAAAGTCTTACCTCCTCGTCCATGTCGATGAGAATACATGATCGCACAGAGCTAGACAGAAACACGTCCGCGCTCTGCAAAGGCTCGAGCTGGAATGACCTCATGGTAGAATCAAGTTAGCATGCGTTATATACCAGTGAATTGATGTTTAATTTTCGTACTGGTAGTTACGCCACAATAAGAAGACATCGATTCACATAAGTTTATCTTGAAATGTAGAGTAATAAGATAATATCATAGAATAACATTATTCTTATAACTCTTTGTTTGACTTTTTTAAATTCAAACAAACCGATAACAATCCAAACTTAAAGAATACTAGAATAGAATAAGGAAAACAAATACTGCAGGTAAATTCCTGGAAAATAGGAATAGAAAAATATTTTACAAGAAAACACAATCCTTATGAGTTTTATTAATTTTTATGCTGATGACAACCAAATACATAAAGAAGTCAGTATGAGAAAACTGGATCCTATCATGATTTTTTTTATATATTACGTTATTATATATGTGTTTTATTTTAAGGTAAAGAAATTAATAAACTCATGAAATAATAGGTAGTCAAATAATAGTTTATATTTCAAATAGAAAAACTGTTTGGTTAAACATCTTAATTTAGGGTTAGCAAAAATACAATTAAATTGCACAAATCATAAAGGTGATGTGTATTTATTTTTATTTTTGCCTTTCAAAGAACATTATTTTTTTTAAATAATTTTATTTGCGAATATACTATATAAAATTTGGGAGTAATTTCCATAAATTATTTTAAAAATTACTTGAAAAAAATAAATAGAACATATGAAAAATAAAAAAAGGTCTCTTAAAATACAAATTATAAAGTTTGTAGTGTAGTATAAATTGAATATCATCTCATCTTTTCAGTTTCCACCTGTAAGTAAAAAGTACACTTATAACTAATGTTTTTTATTGATAAATAATTATTTGTTATTAATTATTAACACATTACACACCAAGTAATAGTGCCAAATATAGTACCTAATTCTTCAATAATTCGTAATAGTTTTATATTTATTTCTTCAACAATAATTTATAACAGCCTATTTAATAATAAAAAAAATGATGGTTGTCTTCAAAAAGACTCAATGCCCAACTTTGGAGGTGGTTTGATTGTAGAATTGATTTTTAAAAGTAATTTACCGTGTTCAAAAAATTGAGAATGCAGTAAACATCTCTTTATCCAATAACTACATTTTGAAAAATGTATCCAGCAGCATAGAGATATATTTTAAACTTTATTTCGCATGTTATTTTTTTATTTTCATTAAAATTCTTATTCATTTTATATATTTTTGTTTATTTTTTGAATAAAAATAGCAAAGATGTCAAACAATGAAGAGGATCTTAGAAGAGAACAAGAGAATAGTCGACGATCTAGTAATGCGTCTGGTATTAAAGAACAATATCAACGTTACAATAACACATCGAAGTCAGAACCAAGTATATTTCTTTTTCTTTTAAACTTTATTAAAAGTTGCTAATTATTAAAGGTATAAAAAATTTCATATTTATTCCTTCCATTTAAAAAAATAAAATAAAAATAGCAATAATATCGAGCAGTGAAGAAAATCTTGAAGAAGAAGAAGATAATTCAAGATCTTGTGATGCATTTATTGTTAAAGAAGGACATCCTCCTTCTACTCCGGGTATTTTTCTTTCTTTTTATTTAAATTTTTGTAGAGGAAAGTGAGTAGACTTTTAAAGTGTGTGAAATGCTTTTGTTATATTAATTTATTTATTTTCAGTTTTAAATATAAAAATAGTCATTATGTCTAACAGTGAAGATGATCTTAGAAAAAAAAAAGATAGCCTACGATCTAGTGATGCGCCTATTATTAAAGAAGAACTACCTCCTTCAGGTGAGACCTCGGAACCTGCAATGAGTATAATTCTTTTTTTTATTTAAACTTTCAGAAGCTGTGTTAATTTTAATAGTGTAAAAAATGCATTTTATAATTATTCCTTTTTAATTTTTGTTTTAAATAAAAATAGCAATGATGTCAAATAATGAGGAGGATACTAGAAAAGAAGATAGCCCAGTATCTCGTGATGCATCTATTATTATAGAACTGTCACCATCAGCAAAGACCCTGGAACCTGAAACAGGTAATTTTCTTTCTTTTCATTCTTTTTAATTGAACTTTTATGTCCATACCCATCAATGAAGGTTTCTTTCAGATAATCCAGTAAATGAACATAAATTCTTCGTTGCATTGAAAAATACTATTCGCCGAACATAATTTCATTTAATCCTTGGAATAAATGCTTTCTGAACTTTTCACTTAATCGTACCAAAATTGGCGATTTTCCATTACTTTGTAGAAATTGAAGCAAAAAAAGCAGAAGCTTAAGTATCTAAATATTCATTCTCAACACTTTTCAAAATTAGTTGAAAAGTTCGTTGATAGATGGCAATGACATCAGTAAAATCTACAAAATAATAATTGCCAAATATCTATAATTTCCAATAATAATGTGGGGAGTGCAGTTTGAGGAAAAAATTTAAAAATACCAGAACAATTCAGCTGAAATGGTCTGGCGTGTAACAAAAACTATTATTTTATAATATTCAAGTCAGCTTTACTATCTATAGTTAAACTTTTAACTAATATTTGACATTAGTAACAATAAACTATCTGGTTACCGATGTCAAATACGCACCCGAATTTATATTGAATGTATTTATAAATATTTCCGCTTTTTTTAATTTTTTTTTCTTCTTGTTTTATAACCGGTGTTGAACAGCATACCTCATTCTTAGTTTACGACTATTGATGTTTAATTACGTAACCTTGTAATTTTGGACCCGTCCCAGAAGACAAGAGAGCCCCTAGATCAAGCAATGGGACTAACTAGCCTTCTTTAGAGCGTTCTAGCACAATGACAAGAAATTAGAAATAAGTATGGGGTCAACACAATTATTTTTTATTTCTTATTTTTTGCCAAATGTTTTTTTCCTACCAGTCTTGCTTTAAAAAAAACATTATTTTAATAAATTTTATTCATAAATTCTTAGGAGCAGATAGAAGGCATGTGAATATCAGAAGCAAAGATGGCATCATTACGTTGGATATGCTCTTTACAAGTAACTTTTCCAATTTTATGTATCTTTTTCCTTTATTCTTATTTTTTACGTTAAATCAAATAAGATCTAGGATAATTATTTTAGAATAAAGTGTAAATATGTAAGAAGTTAAATACGGTAATTTGCATGCATATAAATAGGGCAAACTTCAAAATATTAATCTGATAGTCCTGTACTTGTTCTCATTTCGTTTGGAGGGAAAGAATAATACATTAGAAAAAAATACTTAATTTGGCTATTAAACAATTTCAAATGCCCAAATTTGTTCAAGTAAAGTATTCTACTCCTTGTACATAAAAGCATGATTCTTTGTTCATCTCATGATAACTATTATTATTATTATATTATTAATTATTATTTTATTTTTCTGCTTCTTTTAAATTTTAGGAGTTGTTTTTTTAGACATTTTATGTATCTGCCTTCCTTTTATTCTTCAATTAGCAACGATAGCTGTAGGTAAGAAAATAACAATGTTTTGTACTCGTTCTAATTTTAGCAATGATATGTAATAATAAATTTATGAACACGTTCAGAACAAACGTGTAAAAATGTATATTTCTCATTGATTTAGCAGTAGCCATCATTATAAATTAAACTATAGACTATTCAAATATTTGTAAGATAAATTCAGTGATGCTTGCCCTGTACGTTAATATCACTGATGCAGCTCTATTTAAACAGAAGAGGAGTTTAAAGCACTTCTGATTTTTGATAATTAATATTTTTTATTAGTCTGTTAAAATTTATCATTTGTAAGTTAAGTAATAAATGTAAACTAACATGTCAGTATATGCGGCTACGTCTTCGAATTTGTATTTCTAAAGTTATCTAAACCCATGATTTTTTTGTTTATTATTTTTTTACAATTACGACATTGAAAAGTATTTTATAAAATTAACTCATTTAAAATTAACAATAATAATATAATCAGAGTTAAATATGAAAGTAATTAGGTACTAAAAATCGGAGTTAATTGAGAAGAGGAATTTTTTTTATTTCTGAGAACCGCAAAAGAGCAAAAAAAAATCTAAATACTATTATTAACGCCAATGGCGCTTCATTAATTTTTCTATTAGGTCCTGCTTGTATTGTTGTAATTGACATTGTTTTGCTAGTACGAAATGAACTAATAAATATATTTAATATTAATAAAAAATTTAAATATATTTGATATTAGTAAAAATGTATGTTGCTACAGTGGTATTAAGTTCTTATGGCATCCCAAAGGAGATAAGAAACAAATTTCTTGATTGTGGTAGTAATTTTCAACTATCGCAATTTTTGCCTTTGAGTAGCCTTCTGTCTACTTGCTTTTTTTAATGAAATTGTAATAGTCAAGAAAGATAATAATAATTTAAAAAAATAATTGTGAAAAATAGGTCTTTGTATTTAATCCACATTTGTACATGATTTCACATTGTTGATAATCACCGATTCAGCGATAATATATCTTTTTTCCCCTGAACGCTGTCAAAAATTACGGATTAAATTGTCGTAAAAAATCCTGGCATCCTGAAGGCTGCATGGGGAAAATTTTTCTTTACCGTGAAATCATTTTTTACCGAATAATTTTACTTTATAATTTTCACAGTAAAATTTTTTAAATTAAAGTGATTCAGTGATTAGAAAGAAAATATTAGTTTAAAAATTATGGTATAGCAGAATTTCATATAAATTTTTACGGTAAAAATGGATTACACGATAAAATGTATAGACACCTTGAATGCCAATATTTAAGCCGTAATTTGATGCGGGATTTTTACAGTGAACAGAAGTAAAGTATTCAGCTAGTAGTAAATAAAAGTATGTGCAACGCACTTAACAGATAGCATTGTAAGTGAACAAAATACAGCAGAATTTCTAGGAATCAATGTTCTAAACTAGATTATTTATTTATAGGAATTATATTCATGCATGATTGTCCTGCTCAGCGATACATTCCTATATTCCTGATAGTTTTTGGGTCATTTGGAATTCTTCAGAAGTGCCTGATATTTTGTCCAAAACCAGTCTGTTTCTATATCATCGAAGTTTTTCAATTTGTATGGTTTATTACTGGTTAGTAACTCAAACAACAACTATTCATTTCATACGAAAATATTCTGTGAATTGCGTAAAAACATAACATGTTTCCAAGTAATTTACATCTTCTTTAATGTATTTATTTCTTGATAAAACATATATTTGCAGGCTTATGTGCTCAATTAAGGCCTGTAAACCTTTTTTCAAGTATAAGGAGAGATAGCACAATACAGAGAAAGAGAGCACGAAGAAATAGCCCAGGGAACAGCGGGATTCGAACCCGCTACCTTCACGATTCGCACAGCTTTTGGCAGGCGATACCGCTCGGCCATGGAAGTCGCATTCCTTCAAGTATTTGGACGTTAAGCCTCAGAGGCAACTTTTGAAGTCCTGCTCAAAATGCGCTTTGGTGGTTGCTTAAAGCACTTTTGGAGGGTTTTTTTAATAACTTCAACATTCAACATGTTTTTGGTTTCAGGAGATGTAGTGATGAATCCTACATGAAACCTTTCAGATTTATGTATATGAAGCCTGAAAACTTGTTTAAATAACTTGAAATAAACGTTAGAATTACAGAGAAATTCAAAAGAGGAGAAGTTTCAGAAACAGGAGTTATTGTTAATGAAAATCTTAGAGCTGATTACAGAAATACATTACATCAGATGAAGGTTACATTGAAACATATTAAATATATATCTATGTATGTAAGTCACGTAATATTTTTCCGAGTTACTTGGAATACTTGGGAAATTAATAGCCCCACCTTGTATCTCTTAATTACTATGAGCTCACAACCCTTACTCGCTATCACCGCCAACCCCCAAAACAGCTTTCGCAATTTCTATCGAATTGCTAAAGAATTCATTCTAACTTCACTTGCTGATTGGAACTAAAGGGTATGATAGTATCATTTATTTGTTTGAGCGATATGATTGCAAATAGATCAATATATCAATAGATTGTAAATAGATTATACACATAAGACATTTTTTACAGTATTTAGACTGCAAATAATGTCTTTGCAGCCTGCAAATTGCATATTTTGAAATTAATATTTTACACTGCTAATAGTAAAGAATACAGAAGACAAACTACCCTGCAAAAAAGTTCGGTGTATAATTTCAACCCTTGTCGGCTTTGAATTAAACTAAAGGTGTTTTTAAGTATAGAACCGTATGTTATCGTGCAAAATAAAATTGACAAAATAACAATCTTTTGAAAGATTTAGTGCGAATATATTGACAAAAATGTACATTTCTATGAACAAAATGATTTTACAATAAAATCATTATTTGATTCTAATGAGCATGAAATTCTTTTATAAAAAAGTTAGGTGTTTTTGAGATTGTTTTGAGGTTTAATGATGTAAAAAATACACCTGAGGTAAGAAATGAAGTTATGTTTCGCACCAAAAATATCATTATTTGATTCTAATGAGCATGAAATTCTTTTATAAAAAAGTTAGGTGTTTTTGAGATTGTTTTGAGGTTTAATGATGTAAAAAATACACCTGAGGTAAGAAATGAAGTTATGTTTCGCACCAAAAATATCATTATTTGATTCTAATGAGCATGAAATTCTTTTATAAAAAAGTTAGAAGTTTTTGAGATTGTTTTGAGGTTTAATGATGTAAAAAATACACCTGAGGTAAGAAATGAAGTTATGTTTCGCACCAAAAATATCATTATTTGATTCTAATGAGCATGAAATTCTTTTATAAAAAAGTTAGGTGTTTTTGAGATTGTTTTGAGGTTTAATGATGTAAAAAATACACCTGAGGTAAGAAATGAAGTTATGTTTCGCACCAAAAATATCATTATTTGATTCTAATGAGCATGAAATTCTTTTATAAAAAAGTTAGGTGTTTTTGAGATTGTTTTGAGGTTTAATGATGTAAAAAATACACCTGAGGTAAGAAATGAAGTTATGTTTCGCACCAAAAATATCATTATTTGATTCTAATGAGCATGAAATTCTTTTATAAAAAAGTTAGGTGTTTTTGAGATTGTTTTGAGGTTTAATGATGTAAAAGATACACCTGAGGTAAGAAATGAAGTTATGTTTCGCACCAAAAATATCATTATTTGATTCTAATGAGCATGAAATTCTTTTATAAAAAAGTTAGGTGTTTTTGAGATTGTTTTGAGGTTTAATGATGTAAAAAATACACCTGAGGTAAGAAATGAAGTTATGTTTCGCACCAAAAATATCATTATTTGATTCTAATGAGCATGAAATTCTTTTATAAAAAAGTTAGGTGTTTTTGAGATTGTTTTGAGGTTTAATGATGTAAAAGATACACCTGAGGTAAGAAATGAAGTTATGTTTCGCACCAAAAATATCATTATTTGATTCTAATGAGCATGAAATTCTTTTATAAAAAAGTTAGGTGTTTTTGAGATTGTTTTGAGGTTTAATGATGTAAAAAATACACCTGAGGTAAGAAATGAAGTTATGTTTCGCACCAAAAATATCATTATTTGATTCTAATGAGCATGAAATTCTTTTATAAAAAAGTTAGGTGTTTTTGAGATTGTTTTGAGGTTTAATGATGTAAAAGATACACCTGAGGTAAGAAATGAAGTTATGTTTCGCACCAAAAATATCATTATTTGATTCTAATGAGCATGAAATTCTTTTATAAAAAAGTTAGGTGTTTTTGAGATTGTTTTGAGGTTTAATGATGTAAAAAATACACCTGAGGTAAGAAATGAAGTTATGTTTCGCACCAAAAATATCATTATTTGATTCTAATGAGCATGAAATTCTTTTATAAAAAAGTTAGGTGTTTTTGAGATTGTTTTGAGGTTTAATGATGTAAAAGATACACCTGAGGTAAGAAATGAAGTTATGTTTCGCACCAAAAATATCATTATTTGATTCTAATGAGCATGAAATTCTTTTATAAAAAAGTTAGGTGTTTTTGAGATTGTTTTGAGGTTTAATGATGTAAAAAATACACCTGAGGTAAGAAATGAAGTTATGTTTCGCACCAAAAATATCATTATTTGATTCTAATGAGCATGAAATTCTTTTATAAAAAAGTTAGGTGTTTTTGAGATTGTTTTGAGGTTTAATGATGTAAAAGATACACCTGAGGTAAGAAATGAAGTTATGTTTCGCACCAAAAATATCATTATTTGATTCTAATGAGCATGAAATTCTTTTATAAAAAAGTTAGGTGTTTTTGAGATTGTTTTGAGGTTTAATGATGTAAAAAATACACCTGAGGTAAGAAATGAAGTTATGTTTCGCACCAAAAATAACTTCATTAATAAACGTCAATTTCAACCCTATTCACACCTCGCAATATCAGCCTCATACATAACTCAGAAACAGTTTTAGTTTTGATCGGGTGAAATTATTCACACCTCATACGTATTTGTTAGTGTATAAGGAGATACACTAACGTATAGTTATACGTATTTGTTAAGTGTAGAAAAAATAATCCTTACACCTCAAAAACAACCTCCTTTAGCTGGTTGCTCTAAAGTAGATTTCCACCAACTACGAAACAACCTAAAGTATGAATAAAGCAACTTTATACACCTTGATTATTCAACATGGGAGGTTGATCTCTTTTAAGGCTGCTTTTGGAATCAACATCAAATAAACCACAAAAACAACTTCTCATAATAATCATATACCTCAAATTTTTGTAAGGGTAATGTGTTTTCCGTAAATAAGAGAACAAAAATGAATAGATAAATAAAACTATAACAGATAAATAAAACTATAACAGATAAAAAGTAAATAAAAAATGTGACAATTGCATTGTAAATATATTTTCGTTTATCTCAAAACCAAATATGGTACCAACTATACACGGAAACTTTTATTCAGTGTAGGTCTGGATTATATTTTTTGAAATAAATCAAATATTGTTAACCCTAAAGCACAGTATTTTCCGTTATATCAATATTTAAAAATCAGATTTTTTTCAAGCTTTTATTTAAAATCTCTAGAAGATATCTTTTTTACAATTTTTGTAAGTTTTCTAAATAGTATATCCTCAGAACAATATTTAAAATATGTATATAATTTTTAAAAAAAGCTGAAAATTATGAACCGGTCTCCTTTTAATCCATGCGATTGTATGTCTATTCTCAGCCACCAACTTTTTTTTTACCGTTCCAATCGCATGTCTGCTCTCAGCCACCGCAGCAAGGATGTTAGCCACAGCTTAATGGAAACTACATAGATTGCGGCTCTGAAGAGATGTAAAGAAAAAAGATTGTTCTGTATGTTCTAACAGAAAAATTAAGGGAGGGAGTTACCAAACTAATTATTTTGGCGCCACATGTTCTCAAAAACCAGGGGTTCATATTGGAGATTTCTGTCAACGATACCACATGAAGGAGAACTATAAAATATAATTTTTACATAGAATTAAAACATAGTATATTATGTTATATCTAAAGTTTTTAAAAAAATTATAAATTTTATTTATCCTTCATAATTTGTCATATCATGTATTACTGTTTGTTCAACGGAAACTAATTCTGACTAGCATGACACCCATGAATAAACTTAATACGACCTCAAAGGGTTAAAATATGACTTCCTTAAAAAATTTAAATGCCTTTAAATGGCATTAGGTAAAAATCATGCCGCGATTCCGTAAGCTAAGTTTTCACTCTTACTGTGCCTTTCAATTTCTTGCGTTTTTTCTTTTCAGGTAGCTATTGGGTATACAGTATTTACTCAAGTGTGGACTATATTCTTCATAGTAGTGATACTTTCTGTGACAGGACCCTATATTTGTTTTCATTCTGGATGGTAACCATCTTATTAGCAGTGATCACCGTTTGCGTCATTTTATTCATCTTTGTTGTTGTGATCATATGTGCAACTTACTTTACTTTTGTTGCTGTCCGTTCCATGTTTAAGCGTGCGCATGAGCCTCAAGTATAAACCGCCGTATGAATGCGTGAGAACGGAATAAATATAGATAATTTTTGTTAATTTTTTTTTATTGCGTTTATATTCAACTCTGAGTGCCAAGCATAGTTTGGCCATCGGAAGAAAAAGACTATAAAATTCCGAAAAGTTAATTTCAATGTGCAACTTACTGAATTTTCTTTGCGCTCCGTGCTCTGTTTAAGCATACACATTGACACCAGATGTAAACGCTCGTATTGATACGTGAGTATGAAAAAATAATAAATATAAAATGAATACTTAAATTTCTCGTTCACCAGATTCGTCAAATTAATCGCTATGTGCACATAGCTTGCTTAGGTATCTCTGGCTAGTGTGGAAATGGGACTAAAGAGGACATATTGAATAATTTTTTCAAATTTTATTTTTAAAATTTCGTCAGTGAGGTATCATGGATTGGTAAAATTGATGTATACTCTTCCATGATCAGAGTATAAATATTTTAGCGGATATTTGCAAACGACGGTTTCAGGTTAAAAAGTAAATTTCAAATTTTCCATTTACTTTTTTATTAAAATATATTATTTTTGAAATTTTAACAAAACGTGACAATACATATTATAATTCATACGTTTTTACCTATTTCTATATTAACTTTAGCTCTGTGTACATTCCATAATGTAGCACTACGTACAAACAGTTATACAGTATTAGGTTCGTATGGGTAGTGTAGACGCTTTTTGATGGAATTAGCGAGGTCTGATCCACACTGACTCCATATAAGTTTCAAAGGAAAATAAAAATAATATTATTATAATCTGGATTACCAAAGGAATTGCTTACAAATGTAATATATTTTATGTCAACCTGGTAATGACAATTAACAGCTCAATACCAAATAAAAAAATATTACGAAACCTTCCTATTAATAAAGTTTATCGAGTTTGTTAAAAGAATACGATTTAATAACGATGGATTAAAAATAGTAAGATAATTTTTACCAGACTTCAAACTAAAAATAGAATATCAGTAATAGCAATTGAATATCAATGGGATAAATATCACTAATTAATGTACTAATTTCTATTCGGAAAATTTCATCATTATTTTAAAATTATTAAAACTGGTAAAACTGAAATTGGTTCTGGAAATTAAACCTTTTACCTGCCGATGTTCCCAAATGGGAACATTTTTTTGTGAATTTTTTTTACTAACCTAATTATTTGTTTAGATTTGTCATATTTTCTGAAAGGACACAGAACAGTATTAATTTATTTTAGATGCTCTTAATTTTTGGAAAAATGTTCAATTGTTTTATAGATTCAAAGCCAAATTTACAGAATTTCTGAACTTAGAATTTTCTTAAATTTTTCAGTCTCTAATTTTAAAAAAAAGTAATAGAAAAAACATATTATTGGCGTTATTTAGTAACCAGAGGACATATATTTCGTTTTAACTTAACAAAATATTTCCAATTATTATTTCTAGGGAGTTATTTCCGTAAAAATTAAAATGTTCCCATTTGGGAACATCAGCGTTTGGAGTATAGTATTTGAGAGGGTTTTTGGTAACTCGCAAAATTTGAGTGCGATTCCCCTCTTTCTTTTACAATTATTTTTGTGATAGCAAACAACACCTGTCCACAAGACCCCCCCCCCTGTTTTTTGTTGTGGACAGGGGCTTGGTTCTTTCATTCACATGTTCAAAGGACATCTGTTATCAGCTTGCCTTTCACACCCTTATTCTATGTAAATCATTCGTTCGATTGTTAGTCAATCACAGTTTCTTGGTTGGAAATCTTCATGTTTTCTACCCTATTCAATTTTTAAGAATTGCATATGTGTTTCACATTCCTTAGAAATGTATCACGAGACTAACGGGGAGGTAAAGACAGGGGACATTCCATGAGCGGTCTCATTTCAGCATTTCATTTCACGACTCGACGCAGGTGTGATCTGTTTCTTTTACCGAGTTTCATACGTATCAACGATTGTGCTTTTAGAGTAGGGGAGAGTGGGGTCAATTGTAACATTGTTTACTTAACTATTTTTAACTAACGAAAAATCCAATATATTATTAGTATTAATTGACAGGCGAGTAAAGTAGACTATCCACTACTAGAAAAAAAAAATACCTTATTTTAAATGTTATTATATTAGCTATTAACAATTTTTGACAGTCGTGCACTTGTTACAATTGTCCCCACTTACGGGATCAATTGTAATAGTTCCTAAATTCAACTAAAACATAGTTAATTATACATATTATCATAGTAGTGATATATTTTTTTATTGATCAAAATAGTAGTGATATTTTAGGAGTAAAAATAATAATGAGAAGAGACCTAAAGGGTTAAACTTTTAACTTTAAGGGGTAAAAAATTTTAATTTATGCTGTGAAAGGTGACAAATAAAATAATGCACATGCAACATACTATAAATGATATAGGAAACTATTGGTGGTTCTTAAAAAGTTAAGTAATGGTTTGTAAACATAAGATTATTTATTTTCAGTTGTTACACTCGTCCCTTTACTTATTGTTACAATCGTCCCCAAGACGCCATTTCAGCTTCATTTGTTAAAAACAATGCTAGTTAATTAACAAAACTAATATTTTTTTTGAAGTGTTAATTAAGGTGTCAACTTACATATTCGGTTAATAATTTTTCTTTGTTTAAACAAAATTACTTTGTTACAATATAATATTCTAATACCAAAAAAGTACTTACGTAGCGTGAAAATATTTTTTGTGATGTAACTCTTTCAAAAGTACATAAAAATGGTTGCCAGCAGGGGTGTAAATGTAGATTAAATACACCTTGTGCCCTCCCCCCCTAGGAACCAATTCTAGAACCCGACACTCGTAATATTTGCTCTGTTACAATCGTTCCCTGTTACAATTGACCCCACTCTCCCCTACTATTAGACTCTGAATGAAATAGTTTTCCTCTGTTTAGTAGTTTTTAATTATTATTCCGTATAAACTACCATCTAGAGATGCCTCGCAAGTTTTTAGCGTAAGAAGCTGCGCTAGACTATTTTCATAGCCTATCTGATAGCGAACTCTATGACGCACAGGAGCCTGATCTTTGTATTTTGCCACCTGATGAAGACGCAAATCTGAGCGATGATGAGCATATAAACGATGAAGCCTTAAATGAAGTTCATTCTCAATATGTCTGCGGCCAGGTTGACCTGATGCTTAGCAAAAGCAATGAAGATAGAAATTCAAATAGTTCAGATGACGAGCTTCATGATTCAGGAGATCAAAAGGAAAGCACACCCTCATGCTCGGCTCCAAAAGCATAGAAACGAAAACAAGAACCCTATCCCAGATGAAAAAAAAAGGCAACGTTTGAAGAAAATCTTCACAGAGAAAACCTCGAAAAATTGACTGAAAAATTTCCCGAGCTTCAGACAATGGATCCTCTGCAGTTATTTTTCAAAATACTTCCTTTGGATTATATGCAACATCTAGCTCATATGACAATATTGTATGCTCTGCAAAAGGGAGAGACTATTACTGTTACCAGTAAGGATATGCAGCAGTTCCTTGGTTTGCTTATTTTAAGTGGATATCACACCGTACCGACAGAAGACTAGTATTGGAGTACTTCTAAGGACACGTCTATTCAAATATTCTCGAATATGATGAGCAGGTCACGTTTTCGCCAACTAAAAAAATATTTTCATCTAGTGGATAACAACAAAGATGTGAAATCAGGTGATAAGCTCGCAAAGAATGCTCCCATATATGATGAATTATGTAAAAATTTAATTCAGTTCGGCGTTTTTCATGATAAACTCAGTATTGATGAATCAATGGTACCGTATTACGGACATCATTCGTGTAAGATGTTTATACGAGGAAAGCCAATCAGATTTGGATACAAAATTTGGATGATATGCTCATCAAATGAATACCCATACAAGATGGAAATTTATTCTGGAAAACAGAATGGTGCTAAGGCAGACACTCCACTTGGATCTAGAGTCGTCATGGACATGTTGCCTGTTGTGGAACATCCTGAACAGCACGAGGTTTTTTTGATAATTTTTTCACATCATACAATTTGATGAATCAACTGACTTCTCTGAAGATAAGAGCTGTTGGAACTATTCGAGAAAATAGGACAGGAGAGTGTCGTCTTCGATCCGCCAAGTATATGGAAAAAAAAGAAAGAGGGACATATGACTACCGTTCCAATGGAAATATTTTTGTCTGCCGCTGGAATGATAGCTCTGTGGTAACGGTTGCTTCAAACTATGCTACACACGAGCCAATCTCTAAAGCAAAGAGATACTCAAGAATAGAAAAGAAAAGAGTTGACATTCCTCGGCCGCCTCTGATTCAGCGATACAATGAAGGGATGGGTGGCGTGGATCTATTAGACAGATTATTAGGAAGTTACCGTCCACAGCTTAGGAGCAAAAAATGGTGGTGGAACTTATTTTCTAATGCTTTGAATATGGGAGTAGTTGCGAGCTGGTTGATTCACTGTGAGATCAATAAAGGAGTTGTCGCACCTCCAATTCCGCCGCAACATCACAATGGCTTTACTAAACTCTCAGAAGAAGGTGTCAAGCAAACCTGGTCCTCGGCCACATCTTCCTGTCCTAAATAGAAAAACGGATAAGCATTATCTTGCCTCCTTCACTCAGGGACGTTGCGTGGTTTACAAAAAGAACGTGCGAAAGCAGTTCGTTGCCTCCGAAAAGCGGCTCCATTCATCTTGCATCCCCCAGTACCATGGACAATAGGGATAAAATGTCATCCAGAAGAAAAAAAGTAAAATGGCATGTAAAAGAAACGAAAAATATTAAAATTTTTTCATGCATTTTCAATAAATAACCCTCTGAGAAAAATCACCTCGTTTACCTCATTCCAAACGCTGATGTTCCCAAATGGGAACATCGTGAAAACCCTACTAAGAAATTTTTTTTGCCAAAATATGTTAAGATTAGCTATACTAGAGGTAAAATTAGTCATTTAAGAAAAAAATTAAAAGGAAAAATTAAAAATTTGAATTACGGCAGTTAAAACATTTTAAGATAAATCAAATCGAATAATGATTTTCAAATGTATTGATAAGAGTTCAAAATTTTTTTTAGTTTAGTGAAATGCTCTATTACAAATTAGTATTTTAATTAAAGTATGGCAGTTTCACTTCTATAATGCAACTTAGATTGAAATTGCTTTTAGCTTACGACATGCTTTTAGAAGTTGTAAGAAATTATTACTTAATGAGTTATCAAATTTGCACATAATAACCACATAGTTTGTCCATATTAGCTCCATGTAGAGAGGCTAGTGAGGGCAAAAACAGCAATTCAAAAATTAACTAAAGAAAAACTCAAAAATGTTGCTATTTCAGATATAATCAGAATGCAGGTTATTGTTCAATATATAGCTAAAAATACGTTATAGTAGTTAAAAAGTTCTTTATTAAGGTTTTAATGGCACATTTGTAAAAAAAAATTCCACACAAACCTATACTCCCTACTATTTTGTTATATATTGGGTTGAGTAAAAAATCATTACGTTTATTTAGAGCAACAGATGTCAGTAGTACAATTTCTGAAATACTTGAAGCATTTTTCAGCATTAGGCTTGCATCATTGATAGCTGACAGTTTAAGCTTCATAGTAAAGTATACGTTGAGAGTTTTTGAGATTTGACAGCACGTGGAACTTGGAAGATCAATATTTTCATTTTCGCCATATTTTACTATTTTACTTTCGTAAAAGGAGAAACGCAAGTCAAGCTTGTGAAAAATTGCATAATGTTTACGGTGACGATGCTCTACAAAAAAGTGAATGTCAAAAGTGGTTTAAGAAATTCTAAACTAGTGATTTTGATTTGAATGGTGCTTCTCTATCAAGAAGGCTTACCCAAATTGATGAAGAAAAAAATAAAGACATTGATCGAATCAAAACCGCTTTGCATAACACGAGAGATTACAGCGACATTGAAAATCAGTCAAAACAGTATTCACATTCATATTAAAAACCTGGGATACGTAAACAAGCTCAAATTTGGGTTCCTCATGAACTCAAATAAGTTCATTTGACGATAGAAATAAACATCCGTGATATGCTCACAAAACGTGAAGAAAACGACTCTTCTTTGTTGAAATGAATGATAGCTTGTGATGAGAAATGAATTGTTTACAATACAGTGGTTGCGCAAGCGGTTTTGGTCCCGAAGTAAAGATTCGCTATCATTCGCTATAACTTAAGACCAGAACCTCATCAGGGGAAGGTTATGCTCTCAGTGTGGTGGGATTGGAAAGGTGTGTTTTTTTTAACCCTGTGGCGTCATCAAAGACTCGTCACATAGAACGTCACAGCGAACGTCTTCTTCAGCGAACGTCTTAGCATGCAACGCGGCTGGAAGAAGCCGATCTCTCAAGATGCAAATCAGCTTTCCCGAACGGCGCGCGCCTACACTCAAGGAGGATAAAAAGCAGCTCGCCGCCGTTCAGTATGCCACTTCGACTTCAGCTCTCACCAGGAGATGTGTGCTGGTCTTAAGCCACCGAGTCTCGAAGTACTGATGTCTTTCCACCTACCTTGATGATGGATTTTATGTTGTAAAACGCATTTTTAAATTTTAGTTGTTTATGATCCTTCATAACTAAGTTATAGTTATAAAGAGTTCTGATATCTTCTAAACACTGCTAAACACTAAAGATGGTGACTTCAGGACTAGAACGAATTTGAATGGAGTCTTGCAAGAATCAAGAAATTTCCGTACGTAAGTTCCTTGTTTTTGCTCATAAAAGGTCTTTGTGATTGCCCTCTGCCGTAATAGGAATATTCGGTGCTTTTTTTGCATTTTTTAAAAAAAAATCTTTTTTACAATGACTGCAGATACTGAAGTCATGCGTGTGGCTGTTAAAACACCTCCGGTTTGCGGGATAATATAGAGTTGTGGTTTAGTAATATTGAGTCCCAATTCGAAATTGCGACCATTACTGCAGATGGTACAAAATTTTACTACGTTGTTTCTGCGTTGGACAGTGAACTTTCGTCTTTTGTCTCTGACATAATAAAAAAGCCTCCGGCCGAAGATTCCTACGTAGCGCTCAAATAACGTCTAATCGGTCAGTTTTTCGATTCAGAAAGTGCTCGTATCAGGACTTTATTATCTGATATGTCGCTGGGTGATCTGAGACCGTCTCAACTTTTACACAAAATGTCGCAATTGTCTGCTACTAAAGTTTCAGATGAAGTGCTTAAAATGCTCTGGCTTCAACGTTTGCCATTTAACATTCAACAAATTTTATCAGTCAGCTCAGATAAGTTAGAAAGTTTGGCTACAATAGCCGACAAAATCTCTGAAATTACTAATATAACCCCTACCGTTTCCGTAATACATGATGACCTTGATAGAATTAGTAAACTAGAAGCAATTGTGTAACTGAAGCCGAACTGAATAAAACCATAAAGAGACTTTCATCATTTAGGTCAAAATCTCCCAGAAATAGACTGCGAAGCAAGTCTCCCGCGAGAAAACAACAGTATTCTACATGCTGGTACCATTTTAAATTCGGAAATAAAGCTCTGAAATACAAGCAACCATGCAGTTTCCAGGAAAACTAGCTTGCTCGCAAGTTTCGGCGACGGCTGCTGCGAGTAATGATCATAGTCGCCTATTTATTAAAGATCAAATTTCCGGTATGAAATTTCTGGTCGATAGCGGATCAACAGTTTCGTTTTATCCCGTTCAGCGTCCAGCGAAACATCTTGATAAAAATATACAATTACTTGCTGCTAACGGCTCGAAGATTTTCACTTATGGGAAAAAGGTCCTTACATTTGACTTAGGATTCCCGCGAACTTTTCGGTGGACTTTCATTCTGGCTGATGTGTCACGGCCAATTTTAGGTGCGGATTTCTTTGAACGATTCGAACTCATTCTGGATATAAAAAATCGCCAACAATTCTGTATATCATGAACTTTTGTTCAAATTTCCGAATTTGACAAATCCTTCAGTTAATGTTGTAGTTAAGGATCATGGAACTATGCACTGTATTATCACGAAAAGTCTTCCTCTCTGTTCCCGTGCTCGTAGATTTCCGCCTCATAAATTAGCTGCCGTTAAAAAGCAATTTCAGGAGATGGTTGACCAGGGAATTTGCCGCCCTTCCAGCAGCTTTTGGAGCAGTTCCATACATCTCGTGCCAAAAGGGAAGAATATTTGGCGTATTTGTGGGGATTACCGTCGGCTCAACAGCTCCACGGAGCCTGATAGATATCCAATACCACACATTCAAGATTTTGCTTCCGAATTACACGGAAAAACAATTTTTTCAAAACCGGATCTAAAACGCGCGTATCACCAGATACCTGTTGAACCTAGTGATATTCCAAAAACTGCTTTAATAACCCCAATAGGGTTGTTTGAATTTAAGTATATGACTTTCGGATTAAGAAATGCGGTCCAAACTTTTCAACGGTTTATTGATGAAACATTAAGAGGTTTAAAATGTTTCGCATACCTTGACGACTTACTTATCGCGTCAACAGATTTTAAAACACATTTATCGGACTTGGAAGCTATTTTCACACGTTTAAATACTAAAGGACTGGTTTTAAATTTTGATAAATTCATATTTGGTGTAAAAGAACTTACTTTTTTGGGATGTCTAGTTTCAAAAGATGGGATTAAACCAGATCCCGACAAAGTTGCTGTACTTAGCAACTATCCAAAACCTAACAAAGTTCGTGCTTTACGACGGTTTCTAGCAATGGTCAATTTCTATCGCAGATTTATTCCCAAAGCTGCAATTCAACAAATGACACTTTACGATCTTACTAAAGGCAAGAAGAAGAATGACTCCACCCCTTTACAATGGACTGATGAAGCTAATAAAGCTTTCAATATTTGCAAGCAATCAATCGCAAATGCTGCACTTTTAGCGCATCCATATCCTAATGCTAGAATTTCTCTTTCAGTTGATGCTTCAGACCTTGGCATAGGAGCTGTATTTGAACAGCATATAGCTGATAGGACCGAACCACTTGCATTTTTCTCTCGTCGTTTAACACCTGCTGAAAGCAAATACAGTACTTATGACCGAGTGCTTTACGAGTGCCATTAAAAATTTTCGTTATACACTGGAAGGTAGATCCTTCACAGTTTTTACAGACCATAAGCCGTTAATTTTTGCTTTTAGCCAGAAACATGAAAAAATCTCTCCCCGTCAACTCGGGCACTTAGATTTTATTAGTCAATACTGCTGATATTCGATTTATTTTAGGCAGCGATAACGTTGTCGCAGATGCATTATCTCGTATAGAGGTGATAGATTTACCTAGTACGATATATTACGCAGCAATGGCGGAGGCGCAATCAAAAGACGCTGAGCTGAAGGAATTACAATCTAACTCTTCCTTTATGATCAAGCCGATCGTTTTAGCTCAAGTGATCTACCACTATTTTGTGATACCTCTACGGGTAACATACGCCCGTATGCTCCGCAGAACTTCAGACACCTTGTGTTCAAGACAATACATAGTTTGTCTCATACAGGCCCCAGACCGACCCTTCGCGCTGTTAAACAGCGATACATTTGGCGGTCCCTGAAGAAAGACTGTGCGGATTGGTGCAATAAATTTTTGGACTGCGAAAGATCAAAAATACCACGGCACACCAAAACTCCTCTTGGTGAATTTCCAGCTGCGGTCGACAGATTTCGACACGTCCACTTGGACATTGTGGGACCACTGCCCCCATCGAAGGGATACACTTACATCCTTACGTGTATCGATCGCTTCACTCGATAGCCAGAAGCTATTCCTCTGAAAGATCAGTCTGCCGAAAGTGTTGCTAACGCTTTCTTTTCAGGATGGGTCGCTCGGTTCGGTGTGCCAGAGATTATCACGACTGACCAGGGTCGTAATTTTGAAAGTAATTTATTTTTTGCGCTTTCGAAGTCTCTGGGTACCAAACGTAATAGAACCACAGCTTACCACCCTTCTGCAAATGGCTTGATCGAGCGTTTTCACTGGCAGTTAAAGGGAGCTCTCAGGTGTAGTCTCGCCGGCACTGAAAGATGGATGGAGAAATTGCCGATCGCCCTCCTGGGAATACGAGCTGCCTTAAAGGAAGATCTTAACACTTCAACAGCAGAGCTTGTATACGGCTGTAATCTTCGCCAGCCTGGTGAATTTTTTTCCTCTTTTTCAGGTACAAAGTCTCCACAACAACTGCTACTATCTTTGAGGGAGCACTTCCGGCAGATTCGACCAACACCTACCTCACGTCATGGATCAACGGAGATGTTTATCCATGCTTCTCTGAAAGATACTTCGCATGTCTTCATCCGTGACGATACTGTCCGTCGCCCATTCCAGCCTCCTTACCTTGGTCCTTATCTGGTGATTGAACGCAAACCGAAGTTTTTTCAAGTCCAGATTGGAACTCAGAAGAGATGGATCTCCATTGATAGACTTAAGCCTGCCCATTCTTTTTCACAAATTCAAGAGGCTCCAGTCATCCCGCCGCCGATGCAACACTTGACAACAACAACTCGGTCCGGTCGACACGTTCCTCAGCGTTCTGGACTGGTGGGGGAGTCCTGTGGCGTCATCAAAGACTCGTCACATAGAACGTCATAGCGAACGTCCTCTTCATTAGCATGCAACGCGGCTGGAAGAAGCCGATCTCTCAAGATGCAGATCAGCTTTCCCGAACGGCCCGCGCCTACACTCAAGGAGGATTAAAAGCAGCTCGCCGTCGTTCAGTATGCCACTTCGACTTCAGCTCTCACCAGGAGATGTGTGCTGGACTTAAGCCACCGAGTCCCGAAGTACTGATGTCTTTCCACCTACCTTGATGATGGGTTTTATGATGTAAAGCGCGTTTTTGAATTTTAGTTGTTTATAAAGGAAATAAACTAAGTTATAGTTATAAAGAGTTCTGATATCTTCTAAACACTGAAACTCCAACCAAAGAACGGAATATTCAATTCCGATGTGCACTGTAGGTAATTAGAAAGTTTGAACGAAACTACCATCCAGAAATATCCTGAGCTCTTTAATCGTAAAGGAGTAGTTATTGTGATCACTATAACGTGATACCACACAAATTTTTAACGACCCGTCAAAAGTCATTGGTACTTTTATGGGATATGTTGCTCCACCGATCATACTCACATTATCTTGCACCGTCTGATTACCACTTGTTTTCCTTTCTTCGAAACATCTTGCAAGGATTAGCGTTAAATCCATAAAAGGCTGTAAATCATTACCTTGTTCAGTCTTTCGCAAAGAAAGTCCTTTTACGAACGGAAAATCATGAACGGGGAATGACAAAATATCATCGAACAAAAGGGAATAAGTATCATTGATGAACCTTATACCTTTATGTAAATATATGGTAAATATATGACATTGAAAAATTTAGAAAATAAAATAAAACAACAATGAATGAATTTTCACTCAATCTAATATTTAAAAATACTGTTTTACATTCTTAAAAAGTTACACTTTATGAAGTTGGAAATTTAAAAAAATTACCTCAACTAAATCATCAGATTCTTGCAATTAAAAATATCTATAGCACTGCAAAGGAGGATGGACACAATTTGACTCCTAACGTTTTATGTTGCTTTGTAATTTGAAAAATTATTTTCTGAAAGTGTTGAGAACTTCCGACTTTTCATAATTTGATTCCCTATTTAACTGCTTATTTAATCATTCGAGTGAAAGTCTTTTAGGAGAGTATATACATATAACCTTATTTTTCGAATGACGGGAAGGACCAGAGTGGCACCTGAGGTATTTTAATCGGTATAACATAACCCCAGGTAGTTTTGGGTAAAAGCTATCCCTTGGTATATGTAAGATACCACAGTTTCTTTAAAAAAACAGAATCTATAATTATTATTTATAGAGAAATGGAAACTCCATTATCTAATGCTAAAGAATACACGCATAAGTGAAAAGCCAGTGATCCGTTTTAATCAAATATTTCATCTAACCAATTGAATAAAACTCTGCAGAATTTTGATGATCAAGTCTATAACATGGTTTTGCTAGATTATGATAACATTTCAAGATTTTGGATGTCTAATTGATCTACACGCAAACAACATGGGAAGGACAAAATTTTCTCCTGCAGTCTTATAAGGTTAGGTTCATTCTTCCTTGTATTAACAATGATTTAACATGTTGACCGCCGCGTCATCCATATTCGGGTGACAGCAGAGTTTCTGATCGGGCCGCGTCACTCGTATCGGGATGACACTTATTTGACTACTTGCGAAGGTTATTAGTGCGTATTTGAATTGAATTGAATGTAGGGTTTAATGGCACAAAGTCCACAGAATGACATGATGCTCCAAACAAACGGTTTTAAAATGAATCTTAGGTAAATGTAAGTTACACATTTTTGTTATTAAAAATGACACGGAATTTATAAAACTGAAAAAAACGGAAGTATCGAAACTATTCAATTGTTATAAAAGTAATACACAAATGGTTTATTAAGAAAATTATTGTGAGCCTTGTAAAATCTTTCGTGTTCACTGCTATTTGACCAGGAATATGATTTCAACGAATTAGGGTAAGGATTTTAAGTTATACTCCTCTTTAAGATTCAAACTGATCGTGTAATATGACGAGATGAGAAACACATGCGAAGCAACGGACACAAATAAGCAAACGGAGCGGGATATTATTCTTGTGACCACCAGAGACTCACCTTATTATCACATTATTATTATACATCGGTAGCAGTACTTAGCAGAATGCGTTTCGTACAGCGGTACTCGTGACCGGAAGGAGATTTCACTGTAAACGCGTGAGGCAGTCAGCGTCTTAATAATAAGCTGTCAATGCTCACAGTGTTCAGGTTCCTTCGTCAATCAAAATTTTCAGAGTTTTATTTAAAACATTGGGTTAACTATCTGAATAGGATTTTATACTGGTAGAAAGGTTGCTGAAAAAAATATTATTTTTTTTTAATTTCTGAAAAAATACGTATTCTTACTAAGTGATACGTGTTATCAAATGAATCTAGTTTAATTTATATTGAATCTTCATTAAACTCTCTAATTAGTAAAATAAATTTTTATACACGCAACTTACATGCATTAAAAATGTTTGAAAAACTTGATATATGCACACATAAAAACTTATGCTATTTTGGACCTTCTATCATTTGAATAATATCACTTATTGCATCACATACGTATAGCAGTTGCAAATTTAGTTCGACAAAAAACGCAAGAATATTTTCATTTAAATTTCGTTGACAGGCCCCAACAGCGTTAATTTCTATATGGATATAAATTTAATTTAAAATATAAACCAATGTAGCTACCTTGTAAGCAAACACGCAGAAAGCAATTACTTTCAGAGATTTATTGGGCGAGAATTTTGATCCGATGTTGGCATTTCTTGATATAAATGCATTTTTTTCTCTTTCATCTTGGTTCTTGTGTGTTATTTTTTTATTTCATTATAAAGCAATTTAATATTTTTTTCATCGCATGGCGTATTTTATGGTCTTGAAATTCGTACCTTTTTCTATTTTTTAATAGTTGTTTTGGGGACATTTAGGTTTTTAGAAGTCCTAAAAATAACAGATGATTTCAAAAACTATTTAAATAAAACTAAACTGATAGATATATAAGTTGCCAAAAAAGTGACGCCATCACTAAGATTAAAATTTATTTACTAAATTGGGTAAATTGCGGAAGTTCTATAATTGGGGAAATAAATTGGGGAAATTCTATAAGATTAAGTAAAATAATATTCACATTTTGCGTGAACAAAATTTCATAGTCTGAGGATTATATTGATAGATGCCAGGTACTAACCAGATTGATACTAATGTTCAACTCCGTAGTCTTGGGAGAAAGTTTTGCCTCTCTGGAGGTTTATTTGATTGAACTAACCCGCATTTGCGTTACTTGGGGAAGACAACCATGAAAACCGCACACGGCCAGTCAATCCTCTGGCCAAATGGCCCGAGGATTCTAACCCACTATCCGTCTGCTAATTCAGATACCTTACGTTAGCACTAAGGTCGTTTCGCTTGACTTGAACTCACGCCACCTAATTCGGAGGTTAGTGCACTTTGAGCCCCTAAGCCGCAACGAGTCTATTAAAAAATATTTCATAACCATCGTTGAAAGCTTATCCGATTTCGGACTTACAACTACTAATGTTCTATTCCGTAGCCTTATAATATGAACCATTCCAGAACACGCAAGGAAGTTCCGGGATCAGTACCTCCAAAAGTATGATTTGTTATGGGAACAGGGAGGCCTTTGTGCAGATTTAACTTGCATCAGTCACCATTTAATACACGGGGAGTGTTTGGCCGGCAGGGATTGAACCCACGACTTCTTGGGTTGGACCCAACGTCCTAATAATCAGGTTACCCCGGCCCTTATTAAGAAATATTTTTTTATAACCGTAGTTGGTAAGCCGACCCAATTTTTGGCCATCGCTGGGATTTGAACCAAGTTCACCTCATTGGAAGGCGGACGCTGTATCCCCTGAGCCATTTCGGTTCTATTAAGAAATATTGTGGAAATTCTATAAAAATGTTTTAAAAAAATTAAATAATCACATTTTGCGCATACAAATTATCATAGTCTGAGAAAAATGTTTACAGATGCCCATGCAAATACGTACACCAGTTGGGATGGTCTGACATGCAGATGAATTTTTTTTAAATTTATTTATTTATATATTCATTTTTACAATCAGAAATTTTATCTCTTGACAAACTTTAAAAATGTTTTCTAAACTCGGTAAGTATATATCAATATACATAAAAAAATAATAAAAAAATAGCTCCTAACAGAGTGAAGGAAATCCTACATTTCCATCACCTTTAATTTTCCTGATTAATTTTTGTGAACCATGACTCATTTTTAAAACACCTGCTATATTAACCATATTATGAAATTATTGAAATGTTCTTAATACTTCAACTTTTCGTTAAAGTTCATAGATTCGGTTTAAAGTTCATTACATGCTTTAGTTCTTAAAAATAGTCCCACTAATACAATATTTAAAAGTGATTAAATATGCTGCATCTTTCAAACATTATAATTAAGAGATATTGCATAACTTTTTTTACCATTACAAACATTAATATTGAAATCCAAATAATATTGAATACGGATATCGACCTTTACAGAAAATCGATAAAGACAAACTATTACTATTATTACTCAGCATTTGGATGTTTTTTTCTTCAATATCACTAGTGATCCCTTTGTAGTCAAGTAAAAAAACTTTTCAGAAGACATAAATTAACGTTTTAGAGAAATATTTTTCATTCTGAAGATTTAACTTCTATATAATGACTCTTTGGGGAATCTCTTAAAATCAATAATTGTATTTGAACAAGAGACTATCTTTAACAAGTTTTGTCGATTTTTATCGTTTTATTTTGACATATTATTTTTAAACAGATATCACGATAATTTGTTTGACTTATAATTTCAAAATGAAATGAGCAAAAACGTTAGAAAGAAGAGAAATAACGTTTTGTATATTCGTTTGTAAAATGACAATCTCTAATCTAAAGTTGGACTAAATGGACTCTCTAATACATTTTTATATGCAATTTTATTTAAAATGAGATTGCATATAAAAATTTATTTAAAATAAAACTGCAGATATCTCATTTCAATATTTGAATATTGTACACAGTTTTTAATTTTTCAAGATCCATCGAAATTTAGTTAAAATTAATTATACGAAAAATAGAATTGAACCAAATCTAAATTAGCTGATTAAATAAAGTGACTTACGAAAAAGAAAATGTGGTTAAAAAATGAGCAAATACTAAGTCTAATCGGCGTCATGTGACCTGTACTTATTTGAGAGGAGACAGACCCTATTTGGACCTATGCCGTGCACCATCGGTTACTACGCTAACTGATCAAAGTAGTTATCCACCCGCTTACTGACCGCAGCCAGTGATGCTTGACTTCGGTGTTCTACTTTGAACCATGTCTTCACTGTCAGTTCACTGCAGTACTTTCGATCGGATGAAAGTATATTGCAAATGTTAAGAATTGGTTCTGTTCTGGTATCGGATCCACATCTGTTAAAGCTCCAAGTTTATAAGTGCATAACATTGCTAGCAGGCAGAAAATCATATAATATGCATCGAACATAAACGTCATTACATACTGTTAAGTTAATGAAGGTATGCAATAAAAGGAATTATCACAGGGAAACAAAAGAATTCTCGTTTCTACAAATTAAGCAAATCTTAAAATTGACTTCTATGTGATAACTAGTCGGTTCAAACTAGAACAATTGCTCATTTCTCAAAATATCGTCAAAAGAAAAAAAAGTTAACCTTAATGATTAATATTAGAAAATGAACTCTGTCAAAACTCTCACCAAAACTCTGTTGATTGCCTAACTTATAATCTTCTGTTTCGACTTCGAACCCACTCACGTTCAAACTCAAATTACATATATACGTAACATATCAATCAGTCAAGAGTACAGAAAATAAGTGATTCGATTCGAAACGATTTCTGTTATAATACTTTTATTGAGCATTATTTTATTGTGTAGTTACAAAATAATCACATATGAAGCAAACTACTTTTAAAAAAGGGGCCTCCCTGGCCGAGTGGTATCGCCGGTCAAAAACGCTCTGTTAAGCGTGGAGGTAGCGGGTTCGAATCCCGTCGTTACGTTCTTTGTGATGTTTTTCTCTGAATTGATCTATCTGTAATTTCTACTTGTCAATGACTTATAAGCCTATATTGAGCACACAAGTCAGCAAATGTATGTCATTTCAATAAACAATAAACAATATACTTTTAAAAAATATTTCCAGACTTATATTTTTATCACGGTTTTCAGTGTTCATTACTTTCTGATTAACTAAAACAAGATTAAATACCAGAGTTTCTAAAATTTAATGCTTATAGAATTGCATGCCCAAAGATGATTTTTGCGGAAATTTTTCGATAATTTTTCGTTCTAAAATGATTAGTGTTGATTTATTCATTAAAAATAAAGTTGTAATTTGACACCTGTAAGTTTCCAAAAAGGAAAAAAAAAAGTGCAAGCAAAATAAACCTATCAAGTAAACAAAATCTCGACTGAATGATAATTGACGCATTGAACTCGAATAGGAATCTATATAGTCTGTCTATCGAAAGAACTCCCCTTACCATTCATCTGAATCAGTGGCAGTGACTATGGTTACGAGGTTAAGAAATTTCCAGTAGAGGTTTCGGGTCAATATTTAAGACTCGTTTAGGCTCTGGTCGGAGCGACAAAGGGGATAAAGGGAGAGAAAAGAAGCTGCCATTTTTAAAATGAGCTACTTCTTGTTTCCATGAAAGCAGACGGCCTTAGACTTTGTGGCGAGGGGAGTTTTTTTAATAGACAAATTAAACCTCCTCAAACTTACAAAGTTCATTACAGTAATCAGGCGGTGGTATAAGGAGGACAACGTTGCAGCTTCAAAAATAGAACAAAAACATGCTGTATGCAACTATTTCATTTCTATTATTAATTATGTTTTGTTTCTTCGTTATATATATATATATATATATATATATATATATATAATTCGCCCTTTATTGCATTTCTTGTTCCTTGAAAACTCTTTTTAATCAACTCTGTTCTTTTTGACTCTGAGCTAATACCATGAGTTCGACATTTTAATTCCCTCAATGTCCTTTCTTTCTGATTTCGAGTCCTCTTATTATTGATTACAGATATCGGTCCTTTAACGAAATCCCATTATTTTATCGTATTTCATTAACTAGATATCTAATATGCTATCGTTTTTCTAGTCTTTTTAAAACTCTGATTTCCTTATATTATTAGTTTAGTTCCTTAAAAACTATCATATTTGTGTATTTTATTTATATATCCCACTTGTTTGAAATTATTTAATAATCTAAGGAGGCTCCGTCAACTGTTCTGTCCGCTCACCGACCCCTTATAGCTTTTCATTTTTTTTCTTACTATTCGACAAAAATATATAATTTTTACAAATTAAGAAAGCATATTTTAATAATATATTGAACATTAATGAATTGAAAGGAAACATCGTAACCAGATAAGTCTGGTAATACACATAACATGAACAACTGGTAATATAAGAATATCTGTACATTTTTTGTACACCTTAGTATTAGTACAAGTACCATCAATATCGAGGGGAAACAGAACTGCATTATTTATATGTTTAGACGTTGTTCTAGTTTAATATTCCAGCTTTAAGTTAAACTTGCAAAGAATAGACTTGAAAAAATTATCACTCTTTCATGGTTTAAAATTAAGCATTAAAAATATTAAAAATAATGTTAAACTCATTGCATTTTACATGAGTCAATTCACGTTTATGAAAGAGTTGTAAATCATAACATAAACACCAAGAGTTATATGCAAATTAAGAATTTGTAAAACGCTTAATTAACTACGGTATTTATAATGTGATTTATGATGTCTAATAAATCATAAATATGCTGTTTTTTTCAGTGCTCAGAAAAGTATCTTTGACAATAATAAAAATATTATTAGCAAACTTAAAACTTCAGATCAACACAAATTGCAATCTACGTTACTCTACGTAATCTACATAAACCTATATTGCAAAAAATAAATTGCAAAATCTATATTGCTATAGATTAAAAATTAGAAACAAAGAAAAAACTCTCCCAACTGTATTTTCAATTTATAAGATTGCGCAGATATAAATCAGGGTTTGAGGACATGATTAGGGTAGATCGAGGATAATCGGAAAATGCCAGCTCAAACTTTCAGGGGAGTTAGAGGGAATAAAAGTATGCGCAGTGCATTCTGTGTCCGGAAACGATGCGTAAAGGACATCTCATCACTTGGACAGCCCGGGACATATGATGTTTTTGTAGCCGAGCTTGTGGTATCAATTCATCCAAAGACATATCTGGTTTTAATACTGTGGGTGGACACATTTTGGCCATGGTGTTAGGGATTGCTTGGTCCCTACTTGAAAATATCCATGGATTGGTATAGATGGACCTGTTTCCTGGCCACTGCGGCGGTCACCAAATTTGCTTTGCTTGGAATATTTTCTATTTGGCTGCTTGGAAAGCATCATATATATTAAATCCCTGTGAACTAAACAGTTGATTTTTTTTCCCATACCAGCTATTGCTGCTGGAGATGCACAGGATATGGATGTGTTTCTACTTCTGTGAGTCATTCCATGCGATGGCATAGTAAAACTTGTAATATAGCAACTCGCTTTTTTTTGATAATTTATTGTGAGAGGTTGTTTTAATAAAGGCTCTAGTCGCCATTTAGGTGAATAAAGGGATTATGTATACATCTGAAGTAGAAAATAAAGATTATCCTTTGCTATTAATCCCTAACGTTGATTTAAACTATTTCAGTATAATGTTCGGAGTGGTTTAGTATGAACCAAAAATAACGATTACTACATTTTTTCTTGATCTTTTGTTGCTAAAAGCTTTTGAAGCTTTCTTTCATGCCAAAAAAAAATTGTTGTTACTTGGTACCTTTATACACTGAGGTGTTCAATTATTGATATTTTTGTGTTAGCTAATGCTGCGATTAATAAATAATTAAAAATGAAAAGCCGATTTCTAGATGTTACCGTTGGTCCAGATAAAGAAGTCACCATATCTGGCACTTCAAGGCTCTAAAAGGCTTCCGGCATTTGATTAATGGATTCAGAAGTGGTTATATACCAATTCTTAAAATATTTCCTTTGGAAGTAGACGAACTATTTTTAAAACGAGTTAACAAAGGAAAACAATTATTTTATTTTGAAAAAATGCGAAAACTTGCTTTAATTATATAAAAAGTGTTATTTACCACACAGAGGTATAACAAATTTTTCAAGTTACATGGTCATATCCATAAAAGATGCTTTTGTCGTTGCATCAATATCACCTAAGCAAAATACGTTAAAACAATCGGGAGTAGGAAACGCACCAAAAAATTAAACCAACTTTTTTTTCATAATTAAAATCAAAGTAATAAATACGATACCAAACACATGAAAACGTAAAAAGGATGGAGGAAGATAAATATAACATGTTACTTATATTAATTAAAAATATATCGTCAAAATTTAATTTACAGACAGAAAAATATACAAAATTAAATCGCATTGGGAAAAATGTTTAAGGCATGCAAACACTGGAGTTAAGGTTTAGTCTGATTGACTGGTTACTTACATGTGCACACGGTAACTGCTCAATTAAATTGATTAAATTCAATTGCGATATCATTTCCTGACTTACTGTACAAAATAATAAACTTGTGTAAAGTAGTACTTAACTATTATTCTTCAGAAATAATATTAAACAAAACATTCTAATAATGTTTTGGAAAATTGTTCTAAAGTATTCTTTTGTACACTAGAAGTGGAATAAATATTGCTTAAGTAGAAGCAAACTGCATATGTATCTGTCAAGTACAGCCGCTTTTTCCCCATATAGTCAATCTTCAACTGATACCCTCTCAGATCTATTCAATAATGTTCCCCATCCCTTCTCTAATTAATCACGACAATCCCTTTTCTATTATCTTTTCCCCACAAAGCTTATCCAACTTCTTAAAACCATGTCGCGTAAATGATTTATGTTTCTTTATAAATATCTTGATGTCATTTTTTCCAGCTATAGATTCATCATTTTAGATGAACAAAATAGTATTAACCACAAGATTTGAAATATGAGGAATTTCATTGGAATCGCAAGTAAAAAATAGTAAAAAAAAAAAATAAATGTAAAATTCAGGAAAGAAATAGATCACCACATCGAAATAAATTTAATCTTACACTACAGAGTTTATTAGTTACTATATTATCTGTCAAAAAATTTTGACTGTAAAAATATCATTTTTACTAATTAAAAAGAAATTTTAAATATTGTGGTGTATAATTTGAGAAAACAAAAAATATTAAGACTACTAATAAGAGATAGATTAGAAACTTGATTTTTTTTTGTCTAATTAACTTCAAAATTTTTATTATTAATCTTTGTATTATGTTCTGTTGCTGATAAGCGTTAATTATGTTTTGACATCTAATTCCATTCTTGCATCATCTATGAAAACAAATTTAAAAGCAATTAATATATATATATATATATATATATATATATATATATATATATATATATATAAATTTGTTTTTTTTTAATCAGAAGTCCTTTCGGTTCTAACACCTTTCTTTTTAAACTGGGTTGCACGCCAATCCCCATACATGACTGTCATTCATCAATGCTTTATTTCTTCTCAAGCGTCAATATTTTCCACAAAAACAATATTTACCACAATACAATATTTAGGTTTCAAATCATAAACTATTTTAGCTTTATGCAAAAACAATTTGTTAACATGTTAATCATTATGAAATGGACAGTTATCTGGATTTAAAAAATAATAATCTGAAATTGAAAAAACTTAACCTTAACAACGAACAATGTGTTACTCAATACAAAAATAAAAACAAGAAAATAATTTCATGAAATTTGTAACGAAACAAAAAGTTATAACAATTACATTTTTAAATAGTTCCTATCGTTTCTTTATAAAGTGTTTTTTTTTTTATTGTGTCTCAAAAAATTTCACAACAGATGTTGAGATTTATATCTAGAAACTCACAATCAGTCACTTTTTTTTCGCTAATTATGATAGGCATGAACTCGGGCGTGAGTTTATAAAATAAAGATCCCGTGAGGAAAAAATAATTTTTCAAAACAATGGATAAATATTCAATGTTTAAAGCAAAAAGCTAATCGAAATCACGTAAAAGCACATAAATTTTCAATAAATTTCGAAGAGATGGAAATTTCTAAACAAAATCCAGCTAAAATTATTCTACAAGATGGTTTTTTCATCATTTAAATTTTGACTCTCTAATTTCTTCTGCATTACTTTGTTTAATAGTTAATAATTTTCGAACTTCTTTTACATTCAGCAAAGAAAAATGTAACGTAAAAAAGAGAGAGAGAAAGAGAAAAGAACTAATTACAATTTTGAAAATAACTTAATTTCATAAACAGATGTTTGTGGTCCTTTCAGGATGCCTAATTTTAACTCTGTAGTTGCCTTCTTGAGTACTGCAGAGCGGTCCGTATGGTACTTTTTTCATATGCATTGTCGTAATTCTCAAACATATTGTGGAATGTTAAATTTTTTCATGTCAACGTAGTTCTTGTAAGCTTTTCTACGCATTTTAGTAATTTCAAGTTTCTAAGTCTTATAGTCATTGAGGAGCAAAGCAAAATGTAACTTTAAGTTGAACACCCAAAACAACAGCGTTGGCATCGATTCTTTTAATATAGAGATAAATTTGATGATTCAATTATTTAAAAAGAATATCATGTAAATTTTATGGATATTTCATGATATTCCGATATTTCGATATTTCATGCTTTTATATCAAGCAAAGGAGAAAATATTTGTGTTACTATATAAGAAAAGAAAAATCTGGGCGTAGTACTTAAATATACATTTCTTGATATATTTAAAGACCAACATGCTTAACAAAAAAGGATCTTCGTTTGAGAAAAATCCCGAAATCATAGAGATTATGGAGTTTAAAGGGAAAAGCAGTCGATATTGATACATTTTTGTTATCGACGTTAGATATATTTATGCCAAAGCATCAGTAACTAGTAATATTATATATAAACGTAGATCTAACTTATGGTGAAAGTTAAAAAAGATATATGATACTTTTGTAAATAAGGGACATGTATAAAGCTTTTACCAAGACTTGTTTCTTAACGTCGGATGTAAATATAGTTTAGCTTATTTTTATCTTGACCATTCCAGAATGAAGAGCTTTTTGCTAAGTAACAGCAGATGTAAAAGAAATGGGTAAACTCCTTCACGGACACGGATAAGTTGTCCGAAATAGAGAGATATACACTTATTAAGTGTGACGTAGACTTCAGCATGGCAACTGAGTTCGTACATAAAATATCAAGTTGTATAACTAACCAAATTGCGGCTGACACGAGCTACGGTTAAAGAAATTTACTCGTGTTTTTAAAGGGAGAATATTTCTCTTTCTGTATATATCTATACATATAATAAAACAAGTAATATATATAAAAACAAAATTTTTTAAAAGTTAATTCCTACGTAGGTCCACAAAGAGAAATTTTATTTTAGCTACTTTTTTTAAATAATTAAAATTTTTTTCACCATATAAAACTAAAATTAATTATATATACATATATATATATATATATATATATATATATATATATATATATATATATATATATGTATATATATATACAAGTTTCAAATGAAGATAAGACGAAGAAAATTTACAGACAAATGAAAAAAGGGAAAAAGAAAATTATTAATAATAATAATATAAAAAAATTAAAAAAAGAAATCCGGGAAAAAAAATATTTTTTCTATCTCTATCTCTTTTTTTTTTTTTTTTTTTTTAAATTATTAATAATTTTTTTTCCTCTTTTTCATTTGACTGTAATTTTTCTTCGTTTTATCTTTATTTTAGACTTATTTTATGAGATATATTTACTTGCAGCTTATGCGCAATAAATAATACTTATTGTTTTTCTTAATTTTCTTGGTGTTTTTTTGTATTTATATATATATATATATATATATATATATATATATATATATGTCATTTTAAAACATGATAAGTAATAATTTTTTATAATGACAATTATACTCTTATAACAATATATAGTTACAACAAAATATTGTTCAGACAAATATGATGAGTTCACAACTGTAGCTTAAAATTTTCGCTTTCCAAATGGGTGGATATATTAGATATATTTTTGCTAGCATCACATTATGCATGAAGCTGATTAAGTTATAGATCATTTAAGAGATCTCTTTAACTGTTACTTATTACAGTATATTAACGTTATTTGCACAACAATAATAATTGTAAAACGGTTAATAAGATTTGACGACCTTTCACACTAATTTTATCTTTAAATGTAGCACAAAATTACATTATAATAATAAATAATACATCTATCCCCTTAGTTTTAAACTCGAAAATTGAATTAAAAACGTAATAAGAGCTGTAGAAAAAAATAACTTTAAATAAGAGATACAGAAATCTTTATAGATAAACAATACCTTTACGACTATTATTAGTTTTATGCTGAAGACAATCAAAACAAATTGGAAATGAATGAGGCAAAACTGGATCCTGCCACGTGATTTTCGGGCTAATAAAAATGCACGGACAACATTGTAAAACTAGTTCATTGATGGAGTTTATTCCAACTTCCGGTAGAAGTGTCAGGTAAAAGAATTTCTGATGGTGTAAACTAAATTGCGTAAATCCCCATCTCAGCTTTCAGGTAGTAGCATATCAATATAGGATTATTTGCCAAAGTACTTTTTTTCATATCTTCATCTGATATTTTAAAATATGAAGAACATATTTTTTCGCAAAAATATGACACAGATATTAAATTCAGTGCAACTGAGTATTTCAAGTATACAAACGGACCTGGAACGTCAAAAAGAAAAGAAATAGTCACGTCAATGCTATGACGTCAGAAGAGGACCTCAAGACTTCCGATAGGGATTGTTTGTTATTTTAGGATAGATGGTGAATAAAAGTATAAATTTGATGACGTGGACTACATGTGGATAACACCAATGGTGCTTGTTAGCTAATAGCACTAATCAAAAAAAAATTTTTTTTGCTCGTTCTGCAATACTTAATTATTTTTTATTCGTTATGCCAGGTTATCTGAAAGATCAACATGATCGTGCTAGCATAAGCAGACTTTGTAACCTAATTGATATTTTAGAGATTATCTGAAACCCCGTGTTTATTTTGTTTATAGTTTTATTAATTTATAGTCTTGCTTTTAAAACGGATAATTTAAAACTAAATAATTTGAAATCAATGGTAATTAAAATAAGAAGAAATACGTTTTGAACTGAAAACCCAAATTAAGGGGAAAATAGTACTAATTTGTGGAAGAGATAATAATGATACACCGATATTATTATTTACGTCAGTGATAATTGAGTTTGGTTATACATTTTAATTAATTTATATTAATTTTAATAATTAATTTTGATTATTAAAAAGAAAACCAATAAAAAAATGGTACTAATTCAGTTATGATGACATTAAAATCAGTAAACTAATGCTGATGTTAATTATACTTAATTATTTTTGATAATAAGTACTAATTGTTTTTGGTAATTAAGCTAAAAAAATAAAGCTATATGTACTAAAAAGCTAAATTGATGGAGAAAATGCACTTTTTTGTTACGGGATACAGTAAAAAGTTGCCATAATATTATTGGCACCAATAATGTTCATTTTTATAAGAGATTTCTTACGGCCCCTCGAAGATATAAGTACGGGAGAAAGTCGCTTGACCGTGGTATATTTTCAATATCATGAGTTGCCTTGAGAATCAGCATTATGCCTGATCACAATGCAGTTAACCTTTATTTTGTTAAAAATGTGTTTTATTAATCTAATAACGTAAATTCCTAGGGGAGGGCAACAAATAATCTATACAGATAACAAAAAAACACTTTTGTCTATGTCCGTTTGACAGTGTGTATTCCCGGTTAAGGGTATATTGTAAGCTCTACGAATGCCAGATTCAAAATGAATTTAAATTAATAAAATTGTAAGCAAATTAAGCAGCCAAATTTTGGATTATTTAACTGTATTTTAAATTCAGAGAAATTTAATAATGGAATTTTCTGATTCGCTTTGCGGAAACAAGTGTTTTAAAAAAAGCTATAGACAGTTCAGTTTTTCAAAAGATATCCTCAGTTATGTTTGCTATGTAATATTTTCAATCAAAAACAGATGTTATTTGCACGTTCTTAATTATATTTTATTTGTTGTGCAAGATTATCTGAATGATCAACATAATCGTGGTAGCATAAGTAAACTACATCACCAAATTAATATTCCTATAGTTATTTAAAACCATCGTGTTTATTTTGGTTAAGCTTTTAAAACATGTTTTTATCAATAATTTATCAACTCAATAATTGTTAAATAATTCGTGCTTTTATCAACTCAATAACTTAAAATCGACGTTAATTGAAATAGAAAAATTAATTTTGTGCTATAATGGAAAATTAGTGGAGAAATGGATATATTCCATTGTGGGATACCGTAACACGTTGCCATACTATTGTTGACACCAATGATGCATAGTTTTTATGATGAGCACATGGTAATTGGTGCAATTTTTATCAGTTCCAAATGAACTCTTTATAGGGATCACGTATTTTATAGTAAATTTGGCTCCAATTACAGCTTCATTTTTATTACAGATTTATATTCTTGGACTCATTTGCAGATTTAAAAAAAATGCTATTTCAAAAACAATGAAAATGTATTTTTACATAAATGTGTTGTATTTACATAAAAAATATACATTTCTCTCGAAACAATTTACATCTTTTATGATACAAAGGCTGAGTCGCTACAGTAGCACAAATGTGGCCCATAGATTGATTGCCCCATTCCTTCTTACTGCATGTTTTTAATGACTCATTAATCCTATGTTGTTTTTGTATTTACCCTCGTCTCTAACTCAGCCAAGAATGCATAGTCCGAAGGATTTAAGTCTGGCAATGATGGGGGTCATTTCAAGTTTAGTTTGATGTCACAGAAATTCTGCCGGCTCCAGGTTTAAATCACTTTGTCTGCGTGCGACGGAACAGAGATTTGTTGAAATGTACAAACACAATTTTTGAATAATGTGGATCGATGTTGCAAATGGAAGAATATTATTGGCGTAAAAATAATTACTGTTAACTTTTACGCCAATAGCAATGAATAAAAGCCGCAACTAATAGCTATCCACATCGCGTATATTAACGCGAGATTAATTCTGAAGTCTAGGAATTGTTCTATGTGACTTGGACTTATTTTTTAAATAATCCGCCTAAAGGCGAACAATCTGAGTATTGTACTTTTTTTCAATTTTATAGACTTTTTAGATGGTAAAAAGAGATTTTTGAAGGTCATGAAGAGTTAACCGAAGTCAATTATCTTTGCAGTATATTTTTTATTATTTGAAGGGAAGTAAGCTTCTTTTAGGACTTTAACTCCAGATCTTTTTTACAATATATCCCATGGAAAAATTCGATACTTTCATTTCTTTACCATACCTCTAACGGATCTTTGGTTGTTTCGTGGTTGTTTGGATTAATTAATGAGTGCAAAGATTTTTAATTTCTTTTAGATTTTTAACTCTCACCATTCAGGTCTCTTAGATTTTTAATGAGTACCAAGGTTCAAACACTGCGTGAACAACCTGTTTTTTGACTGCCATTAGATAATCAAATTCTTAATAGTCTGTTACAAATGCTAAAAAAAGGTTCATTTGAGCACCCTCCTATATTTGTTAAAAGTCCTGCCAATCTGATTGTCTATTCCTTCCTGTTCAGAAACAAACCTCGATTGCGCCTCTAACTTTCGTCCTTTTAAGTTCCATGGTCATTAAAATAATTTGAAGCGCAGAAAAAAAAAGGTTTTGTGAGAAAACAATAATCTTAAAAGCAAGAAAAATATTAAGTTTCATATAATCATTCCTAAAAATATTTTTGCGGCTTAGCTTGTAGTCTAAAAATGTATGCTTTTCCCTATATACACTCCTCATTAGTGAAATTGCAACACCAAGAAATAATGCCTAGCCGGATTGAGGCCTGTATTGCAGCCCGAGGTGGCCACATTAGATATTGAATAAATTGCTTTATAATGATTTTATTAGTCTGTTTTTTTAATCATTTGCATATCCATCTCACTACTATCGTTCCTGAAATTTGCATGACGCTACGTGCATTATTTCTTGGTGTTGCAATTTCACTTTTGAGGAGTGTATGTGATTGTTTCTGTTAATTCTGCCAAGTTCAAAATTAAATTCTCAATGTTTTAACACATTAGCTCAATATTATTATTAAAAATTATTAGAAATTATTAAAATGTTCGTTTCGCCTTATAACGTTCCACATATTATTATATGGTGTAACGCAACAGCTACTTTTGCTCATTGCATGCCTATATATATATATATATATATATATATATATATATATATATACGAGGGTTGTCCATAAAATAAGGTTCCCAAGGAGCTACGGACGCTAGGAACGTTGTTAGGCAGGATTTGGCGAGACTGGCGTGTAGCTTAGCTCCCTTTCTCCCAGTTCCCTTCTCGGCGAGCTGTCTACAACGTTCATTCTTCTCTTGGTAGCCGTGAAAGATGGAGCTTCCCTTTATTTCTCACGCCAGGCGCGAATTACGCTCTTTGATTCGTTTTTTGTGAGCAAAAAACGTTCCTCCGGTGGACATTCATTCCCAACTGTGTGAGGTGTACGGGGAAAAGTGTATGAGTGTGTAACATGTGCGCAAATGGTGCAGAGAATTCAAAGACGGACGTACAGACGTCCATGACGAACAACGTTCTGTCCGCCCATCGTTTCGGACTAAGCGATTGCGAAAGTGGAAGCAGAAATGCCGAAAGATCGAAGGTTGACGTTTCGGAACCCAGCGAGATGATCTCTGATGCCAGCAAGTCCTGCATTGACAACATTTTGAGAGACTGCTTAGGATATGCCAAGGTTTGTGCAAGGTGGGTCTCGAAAATGCTGACGGTTGACAGCAAACGGCAACGTGTGGAAGCGGCCCACGAATTTTTTCATGCCTACGAAAGCGATGGCGAGGAATTTTTGGATTCTACTGTCACTGGGGAATACTGTCACTCGCCGAAGCCGAAGAAGTTTAAGCAAATTCTGTCTGCCGGTAAAGTGATGGCGAGTGTCTTTTGGGATAGGAAAGGATTGTTGTTGTGCGAATTCCTGCCTACCGGCACAACAATTAATGCGGATCGCTACTGTCAGACGTTGAAGAACCTTCCACGTGATTCAAAACGAGAGGAGAGGCATGCTCACAAATGGAGTGAGTCTCCATCAGGACAACGCTCGTCCGCATACCGCCCGTGTCACAACTGATCTCATCAACAGATTTGGATGGAATACTGTCACACACACCCCCCTTACAGCCTAGATTTGGCCCCCAGTGATTACCCTCTCTTCCCTGAATTAAAGAAACACTTGGAAGGGACGCATTTCACAACCGACGAAGTGCTGAAAGAAGAGGTTTTAAGCTATCTTCGTGGCGCGGCGGCAGAGTTCTACGACTCAGGCATAAAGAAGATGGTACACCGCATGCAAAAATGCATTGATCTAAACGGCGATTATATCGAAAATTAGAGGGAAGTCTAAGCTTTCCAAACATGTATTATTCAATGCCAATAAACATATTTTTCATAGTGAGAATTCGTTGGGAACCTTATTTTATGGACAACCCTCGTATATATAATATTTTTGTGTGAAAAGTTAAATGTCTCTAATGTTTAATGCTCTAATAATGTTATTGCTTTAATTATAATAGCACATTTATTAAAATCTGAAAATAATCTGTTCATTATTGATTTGTATGATCTTGTATATATGAAGTAAATGTCGAATAGAAATTAATGTAATTTAAACTATTAAGAATAAGCGCGTACCGAACCATAAGCGGAACACTTTGGTCTACACTAATCAAACACGAAATGAATTTGACATGAAATTTATTGAATTTAGTCCCTCTGTTTCTAACTCCAATAAAGATGGCAATGAATTAAGGAAATTAATATTTGATTTGAAAACTCTGGAGTATAAATTGAGACCAGACTTCCAGAACTTGAAATTATTAAGAGAAATTTCGAAATTTCAAAATGTCTTGTGGTTAATTAAAAAATGCTATTTAATTTAGGAGAAGTACTGACACTTAGATCACAGTCAGGTAGAAATATTATATTGACGTTTTTAATTACTTGTTTGATTTAAATAAATATTGTTTTTAAGTCTTAGTAAAAACAAAGAGAAAGTAATAAGTTTATGTTTCACAGTTTTAGAAAACCCTGTTATTTGGTTTATAGTTCATTTTGTAAGGGTCTTCAATATAAAATGTCTAGAATTCAATTAATTTCTTATGTGGATAATATTTCTATAATTTAACTAATCGTTGTTCTTGAAATAAACAGTATACTTATAATCTATATATATATTTCTTTTACACGGCGAGAAAAAAAAACCTCATTATAACTCCCCGAATGGCAACGCTAGAAAATCGACCAATGATTGCCGCTAAAAATGTCACATGCCAAATCTAGCTGAGGTGGCTCAACATAAAGCGTTTTTAAAAATGAAAACTGAAATAACCCGAGAGAGCAATCTCACCAAATGTGATCTCTTCCGAAATTCTCCCTACCAGGTTGTTCAATTCAGCTGCGGCAATCTCATACTATTAAGCTAGGCAGAAGTGGGTAGTCAATGTCGATAGATCTCTATTTTAGTATTTTGTCGAAAGTGCTTTTTTTCATGATATATATATATATATATATATATATATATATATATATATATATAATATATATATATATATATATATATATATATATATATATATATATATATATATATATATATATATACATTTCTCTTACACGGATTTATTTTCATGACTTAGTACTTACTAAAAAGATGATATTTTTTTTTTAAAAAAAAGTTTTTATATGGATTTGAATGATTGTTTTGAATTCTTAGAATTTTGTGCATTTGCAATGTACCTAAGTTAGTAGCGAGCGAAGCCAGCTTAGTTTGCAAAGCAAACCATATAAGATTGCGTGGCAATTTTCCGGGGTTGTCGAGCGTTAGCGAGCAAGGGGCGCAGCCCATTACCATAAGATTTAATAACTTTGAAAAAATTATGATTATAATAAAAATAATTATTCTTTTTTTAATTCAGGCTAAAACAAAAAAGTGATGCATGCTTTCGGACTTGTTTTATTTTAATTAACTTTTTTATTCAAAAATTCTACAGTGTTCACGATGATTTTTTTTTTATTGTGGTCTTTATTAAAATATAGGTGACATCTAATATTATGATACAACTAGTGGGCTGCGCCCCCTGCTCGCTAACGCTCGCCAAAGTCCGAAAATTTCTACGCAATCTTACATGGTTCGCAAACCACGCTCGCTTCGCTCGATACTAACTTAGGTACATTGCAAATGCACAAAATTCTGAATTCAAAACAATCATTCAAATCCATATAAGAACTTTTTTTTTAAAAAAAAAAAATTACATCTTTTTAGTAAATACTGAGATATATAAGATATATCTATATATATCGTGAAAAAAAGCACTTTCGACAAAATACTAAAATAGAGATCTATCGACAAAAACTCAGTTCTGCCTAGTTTAATAGTATGAGATTGTCGCAGCTGAATTGAACAACCTGATAGGGTGAATTTCGGAAGAGAGCACATTTGGTGAGAATGCTCTCTCTGGTTATTTAAGTTTCCGTTTTTAAAAGCGCTATATGTTGAGCCACCTCAGCTAGATTTGGCATGTGACATTTTTAGCGGCAATCATTGGTCGATTTTCTAGCGTTGCTATTCGGGGAGTTGTAATAAGGCTTTTTTTTTTTTGTCGCCGTGTAAGAGAAATATAGATTAAGTAATGATTGCTAGAAAAAAAAAACAAAAAAAAAGAAAAAAAAAAACAAAGGGACAATGTTATGTAAAAAAATGAGTAAAAAATAATTGTATTTTTTCCCTCAAATTAAAAATAAGGGTGACCGGAAAGTAATGTCGTTTCGGCACCTTAAATATTCGTTAGTCTTAAAAAACATTTCCTTTTTTCGATCGATTTCGATTCATTTTCTATCCGTCATTGAAAAGCTATTGCTAACGAGGATGAATACATTATTGATTTAAAATAAAATCTTGATAAAAAATATCAAATGCAACTAAACGGCATTACTTTCTGGAACCCCTGAAATATAAATACGTTATTAAATGTTTGAATAAATAAAAACAAGATTAATTTTAAAAACTTCGGTGTGTAAATCGTTACAAAGTTTGGCGTTGCAAACGTACTATGATCACATATGCTCAACGAATGAGAAACGATCCTGGTGTAGAATTATTTGTCGCAGGTGATTTTGAAACAACTGGGTGAAGGAATAAAACCTGGACCAAGCAATTCTGTGAAAACTATTCCATCAGTATGCTAAAAGCCGGTTTTCTCCAAACATTTTGGTCTTAGACTGCCTTCAAAAAATAATAATCTCCCTCCAGAATGAAACATTTTTCGCAGTAAATACTTTTTATCCTCAAAGATCTGTTTTGTTATTCAACTAAAAAACAAGCAATTCTATTTACGGTAAAAAAAAAGTGAAAAACTTAGGACTCAATTTTGTCAGACCCTCCTTTATACAGCGTGTGATTTCCGTAATGGAAATTAGAGATGGCATATTTTCCGTGTATCCAACGCAGATATTTAAATAAAACATATAGGATTATGTTTATGTTTATATAACTTTCGGTAAGTATCTGCATTATTGCAGTACATCTGCGTTAACGAGCCAATAGTAGAATATCTAAGAATTGATAAATATGACATGTTACTCAAGACAAACGATTTTAAAAACTGATCAGAAGAAAATAACTGAATATCTATGATTTTCATAAATATATACTAAGTACTGAAGTATTTTAAACTTTGCCGAACCATTTCGTTCAGTAACAAATTATTTTTAGGTAAAAAAAAAAAATTATAGTTAGGTTTCGCGAATATACGTAAGGAGAAAAGTAAAGATTCATTATTATTGTTCTTGTTTTCTCTTTTTAAAAAAAAAATATTACTGAGTCGTAGATCAAAAGAAAATAGTATTTTCTTAACACAATCATTTATTTTTTTTCATGAAACTTAAATTTTACTTTTAATAGCTTATTTGGTATTGGTTAATAATATCCGATTAAGAAAAACATCAGAATAGGAAATGTGGAAAAATTGATTTTTTTTTAAAGCGACAACAGAGCAGGAAATAACAAATAATCGTATCTAGTCACATCTCACACATTCCTGTTCGGTTAACTTCCTATTTATTTCTTTTTTAAATAAAAATACGGGACAAAAATTAAAAGATTGTAACTTTCTGGCTAAGAAAGGAAATTAATGTATTAAACTATTCATTGCACCAAGAAATTGCATTTAACTAAAATCAATAAATTGTGATCGATCTTAAACAGTGTTTTAAATATTACATATTCCACAAATGAATGAAGCTAATTTCGTTAAAGTTTCTTTTATTTACTGTTTAATTATGCAGATACTAATTAAGGTATGGATATTGGATATATTGCAGCAATTTATTCCCAAACGGGAATTTGACTAACATTTGAAACAGCATATTTATGAGATTTTGCTTCATTAAAAGTGTTTTTTTACTGCTTATATATTAAAATTATCATGCTGATTTCGAAAGCATCGCTACTATATAATTTAAGAAATTAAAATTACATATTCACCTCTTCAAAAAAATTTTAATGATTACAATATGAGTCAATAGTTATAATCCAGTTTAATAATAATAAACTAATGAGATATTATAAAAAATTGATTAGATAAAATTTGACTTTCAACCATTTTCTTCAAAGACATTTAAATTGGAAATATAAAAGCTATTAATAAATTTACTACAGTAAGTATAAATTACTTAAATATGCTTTTATAATTATCAAAAGTAAAGACAAATTTCAATAAATGAAAGACAATATAAAATACAATATGAATAAATGAAGAGATAAATTGCATGATGTACAGAAACACATATAAATAAACTTAATAGTATATATTCACCAATATATACGCCTTACTTTGAATAATCTGTGCTGACAACATTTAAATACTTAAAAGCTTTTGGAAATATATATGTATTTTAGAAAGCACAGTACCAATAAAACTAAAGTCCCAATAGAAATTAAAATTCAAATGTCTTCATAAGTCGCATAACTATGAAGTCTTTTATAACACTAAATAAAATCTTGATAGATTTCATGCTCCTGTTTTATTCGGAACTGAAAAGTTCTAAATTTTTTACATTAATTCCAGACAAATAAATAACCAGTTAGTTTTTATTTCTATTAAATGGCGTAACCGTTATTAACAACTTTTTTTTTTCTTGTAGTAAGTATGTTTTTGATACCGGATCTACACAAGTCAATTGGTTTTTGAGCAAAATATATGAAAATGGCATTACACGAATTTTTAAAGTTTGCTGACAATTGAGAAAATGTTGTAGCGGTCAGAATAAATGAAAACCTAATGTCGTGATATCTATTGCGTATCGTAATTGAAATAATGACTCCAACTTTAATATATTAACTGTCATATAAGACCTTATTAGCAGCTTCTCGGAATCTAATTCTGGTTGTAATGACATTCTCGTGATGTCATAATACCGTAAACGCAAGATTGGTGTATTGATGCGAACTCTTGATTCCGTTCGGAAAAAGATTCCGAACGGAATAAATACGGTTTTCGTTCCGGCAGGTTGAAGTGTACGTGAAATCTATATTTTGATAAGAGTTTGTTTATTTAAGGGGTAAGCATGTTGTTTTTTCGACAATTCAGTTAGCTTTTACTGAAGAGCATAAGAGAAACAAGATAAAGAAGACTGATCGGTCAAAGGCTTAAAACTTCCGATTATCCTGAAAGTGAATTTAAAAGTCAATCTAGGCTGAGCAAAAGCTTTTGTGCTGTGCTTATCGAGAAAAATCGACCAGCATTGGAGCCATTGACATCACGTAGAAATGCATTCGCTGTTCGAAAATTGTGCATATTACGTAATCGGCAATCTAAATGAAAGCCAGTTTCCGATCGGAATCGCAGCGGAATTGATTTCGGTAAGTTGGTAATAAACTTCATGATTAGTTTTCTTTTTGTTATGAGAGAAAAAACGATTAAAACTGCAGAATTTGAAGTTAGAAAAACATCATTGACATTAAAGAACGTCTAATTATTTACGAGTAAACAAGTCAACTAACCTTTAAATGTCTTTGGCATCATTTTACTTTACATAATTAACTGATTTTTGTGGTTTCGTTGATAGACAAGCGAAAATTGACATGGGCATAAAATACATTGCTCTTCAGCCCCTATTAATTTGTTATAAATAAAATTATTCTAACTGAAGAGAGAGGTCATAATGTCACTTTATCTTGTGATATCACTTAAGATTCTCATTGAATATTGTGACTTTTTTCAGTTAGTTGTTGTCTTACATCACGAAACTAAAGTCACTACCTAACTTTGCTGCCACTTAATTGAAACTTTGAAAGTCACATGAGAACCATTTGACGACTTTTCATTAAATGGTTCTCATTTCTTAACATGACATTTTTTCGATTTTTCACAGTGAAATAAACTAGCTTTTCCGCTAGTTTATTTCATTGAAGTCACGTGTATTATTTTATGCAACTTTTCTCGCTGAAGTTAGATCAATCACTTTAAAAAAAATTCTAACGACAGACACTGAACTTATTGTTCTTACCCTCAGAACTGTTGCTCATTTAACTTTTCCTGTTGGGCATCTTGAAATTAATTCATGGTGGAGAGCAACATTATCCACGCCACTCTGCTCCAGATACCCGTTCATAGAATGGACAGCATAAACAAATTACACAGCAGAGGACAACACACTGATAAAAATTCCATGCCCTGAGTGAGATTCAAACCTGCACCTATTGGCTTCGCTGTCAGGCAAGCTGACCGCTTGACCACTTTCCGGCATTTGAAAATCTTTCCGGCATTTGAAACTTTTTTCCTTGGAATTTAAATATATAAAACACAATGGAGTGAAAATAATTGCTTCCACATATTTAATCTTTTTAAATAGGAAAGACTCTCAAGAAGACTTTGAAAAAAAAAAAATTCAGCAAATGCGATAGTTAAGAAGAAATAGTTCCCGTTCAATATTGTTCCATTGGTGTCTATCACAGTAATTTTCAACGTAAATATGCCCCTTGTTCAATAACTGAAAACTATTTAACTCATTCAAATTTAATATTATCTATATAAAGAATTTGGATGCGTATTCCTTCTGTTTTCAAAATAGATATCTATACTTATAATTAAGATTCTTGTAAAAATTTTAAATTTTACGCAAATTTTATAGCAAGAAACAGTCTTGATAAGATATATTTTATTCAAAACTATTATTATAGAGGTATAGAAATAACTCTTTGTATTAGGAAAAATTCTGTGAACTGAAAAACTTTGTGATCTTTTGTTTTATTTTAATAAATAATATTGCGTGATAGGAACAATTCCATAAATTGAGCAACATTTTGTTATAATTTTTTGTAATAACTTTTGTTTGTAATTGAGTAATTTTTTGTTATATTTTGATAAAAAAAATGCTGTGTCATAAGAACAATTTCATAAACTGATCAACTTAGTGATTTGTTATTATATTTTAATTTTGAATAAATATGATTTATTCTATTTTGGGTGCAATTTTGACTGAAACTGAATTTTTTGCAAAAAAAAAAAGGAAAAAAAAAGATGTTTTTCCAGGAAAAACATTTTGGCGAGATTTAAATGGACAGCGAACCATATTGTATTGAAGTATATATTTGTGTTTTTAACTAATCTGTAATTTAAAATGTATATGATAATTTTTGCAAAACTTTAAATTTCATTTTTCTTACTTAGGAAAATTGTCTTTATATTTGAGAAAAATCATTAAATGAAAAACATATATTCGACAATTTACAGCAAAAAGCAAGTGATTTTAAAATGAAAGTTCAAGCCATAACTTTCGCAATTCTTAAAATCGTCAGCCTATATATATTTTCTGTTATCACGGCTAATGGTATGGTGGCTGAAAATAAGATCAGCTTATGCTGTCACTTAAAATTTTCAACATGAAATACCATGGATCATGGGTCATGAGAAGAATTATCAACAAATTCTATACACATAGCCGTGGTGCATCAGGGGACAGAACATTCGCCTTCCAATGAGGAGGTACGGCTTTGAATCTCAGTGATAACTGCTTGATACAAATTTCGCACCCAGCTTGCTCCGACCACAGTGTTGACGTAAAATATCCTCAGTGGTAGACTGGTCATGGGTTAGAAATATCTTACCGTGGGAGGTTTTCGTGGTGTTCCTCTCTATGTAACGCAAATGTGAATTAGTTCCTTCAAAAGTCCTCCACGAACGTACATTTCCCCCAATACTTCATCCAGGAGCTCCTTTGTCTTCTGGTTTGGGTTCAAAATTTCAAGGCTACGGAGTTGATATTTTGGTTCGCGTTGGCTGTTCAATGATCGTTATAAAATAAAATATAATAAAAAATTCCATAGATAAATGAGATTGAGTGCAGAATTAAAGCCAGATATCTGTAAAAACTATATTTTTTCTGTTTTTAATAGATAAAAAGTCTAAAATAGTGCTTCTTTCAATGAGAATTGTAAGATAAATTTTCAAACTATGATTTTTTCAGTGAGAGTTAGAAGACTATTTTGAATATGATTGTATATTTTCTGCGTTAGTAACAGCATTAAAGTCATTATATTTTATACATATATAAAAAATGTAAAGGTTTTCGACCAAATAAAAATTGTTTATTGACAGTTGATACTGATTAACACAGGCCTGCGATGAAAAAAATACAAGGGGTCTGATAGTTGAACTTAATGTATTTTTTGGTGCTGAAATGGAAAATAATAGTGAAAAATTTCTATCACGTCACGTTTTTCAGAAAAATTCAATTTTACTGGAATTTTTATGAACATTTACCATTAAAAAATTTTCGTTTTAAAATTTCGTCCCTTCTTGACTGACCAGAATTCTACTTTGGTTAAATCTGCATAAGTACCCCTCTATCACTACTTCTTGTCACCGTCCCTCTCTCTATCACAATTTCTCTCTACCAATAGCGTCGCGAAAACCCTCATCTAGGTTCGCTGACCTCTCAGAAACACTAGCAAGCGTAATAGGGAGTCATTTTAAAGTCTAATTCTTTTGTGCGTTTCGTGAAACATCTTCGAGTTCGAGACAATGTGAAAATTTCCCAGATGACTTTTGTTATATATGCGGCGAATATAGTGTTGTTAAAAATCGCATGAAGAGCATTACAGACTATGTAAGACAACTTTATCTCGCATATTTTAGCATGACACTCAGAGACCAGGACAAATCTTGGGCACCTCATAAAGTTTGTGTGCAGTGTTCCATGATCTACGCTTATGGCATCAAGGAAGGAAGACTGCTTTATGATTTGGAATTCCTATGACGTGGAGGAAGCCCCGAAACCACTTTAATGATTGTTATTTTTGTTCCTGCAATGTTCGTGGGTACAATCGGATAAATCGAAAGCTAATATCTTATCCTGATAGCATTCCATCGGCCATACGTTCCATTCCTCATGAACCTGATGTACCTGTGCCTTTGCCTCCAACTGAATTGCCAATCATCTCTTCAGACTCGGAATATCCAAGACTCCGGTATCGAATATAAACCATCTGTAGCCGGTTCAACTCAGCCCTTCTCTCAAGCTGAACTTAATGATCTCACTAGAGATCTTAGCCTTTCGAAAGAGGCAGCTGAATTGTTAGGCTCCAGACTGAAAAAAAAAACTTATTGGCCAAAGGAACATCTTTTTATTGGTACAGGAATCGTGAAAAGGAATTTATTAAGTACTTTGAAGAAGAGAACAACTTGGTCTATTTTTCTAATGTTCCTGGATTGATGAGCAAATTTAATGTCATCTACGATAAAGATGAGTGGAGGCTGATTATAGATTCATCTAAAAGAAGGCCTTGAAGCTGTTCTTCTTCATCATGGGAGCCAGTATGCATCTGTACCAGTTGGACACTCAGTATATTTAAAAGAATGCTACGAAAAGCTGTCTCTCGTCCTGGACAAAATAAAATATTTCGACCACAGTTGGACCATTTGCAGTGATTTGAAAGTTATCTCTTTGTTTCTTGGTCAACAAGGTGGATTTACAAAGTACCCATGTTTCATTTGTGAGTGGGATAGCCGTGACAACATTCAACATTGGGTCAAAAAAGAATAGCCGAAAAGACAAAGACAAAATCTTGACCCAGGCACCAAGAGCGTTATTCAAAACAGCTTAGTTGATCCGAAAAAAGTCTTGTTACCTTCGCTATATATAAAATTAGATGTAATGAAGCAGTTTGCCAAGGCTGTTCCAAAAGATGGCAATTGTTTCAAATACCTGTGCAAAAAGTTTCCAGGTTTATCCAAAGCTAAGTTGAAAGAAGGAATATTTGTTGGTCCAGATATGCGCAAACTCATGAAGAATAAAGAATTGAGACTAACATGACAGCAACGAAAAAAAAAGCTTGGGTTGCTTTCAAAGATGTCGTCAGTAAATTTCTGGGTAATTGCAAGGATCCTGATTATTAGAAAATTTTAATGAAATGCTGGACAAATTTAAAACGTTGGGTTGCTCCAAGAGTGTAAAAATGCATCCTTTACTCACATGTGAATTTTTTCCGTGAAAATTTAGGAGTAGTCAGCGAAGAACAAGGGGAAAGGTTCCATCATGATATCAGAGATATGGAGTGTAAATATCACGGAAGATGGGACAAGAATATGTTCGCTGACTACTATTGGATGATAGCTCGGGATAGACCTGAGATTAAGCATAAAAGATGATCATCAAAATAAGTTTCAGAGGAAAACGAGTATGTACTTAAATAGAAATTTTTTTCTTTTGTTTTTTGTTTGATTTGTTTTTTGTTTCAAACTTTCAGGTACACATACACAATATTTGTTATTCTTGCTCAATCGTCAATTTTACGTAATTTATCTTAATAAAAACAAATTAAAATGGTATGTTGGTGATTTTCTTCTAGAAACTGATGTAAAAAGTTTGAACACAAGGAAATCATTGTTTTACTCTCGACCAGAGGTGATTATAGTGCCGTCTGGGAACAGTATTTTTTATTCATTTTAACCTATAAAAAATTAGCTTATAGCTCAAAAATCATTTTTCTTTCACAAGATTAAATTTTACATAGATCAAAATGAATGAAGAGAACAGTTACTGGATAGTGTATGCAAAATTAGTTGAGAGAATTCCTTTCCAAATAGGATTTTAGTAAAAACATTAATATCGATTTTACAAATAATCCTGATGTGATTGGGAAAAATGAAGGTCATTTTCGAAAACAGCACATCAAATAACATATAAATCAACAATAACTTCTCTTTTATTTTTTCAAATATTTCAATTTCGCAGGCTTGTGTAACTAAGAATTGATGATAGAAATTTGAATATTCTCGTATTCAAATGTGAATTCAAATTTATTTCTAAGTCGTACAATTTCTTTTGGGTAATACTTAAAAAAAAGTTTTTTAAAAGCAGTTTCAAAATTTTTGCATTAATGACAACACTAAGGTAATATGTGTTTCACTAGAAATTAAGTATTTATTATTAAATATCATATTGAGATTGAAAACTGAAATGAAACCAATATCTTTGAAAAATGTCGTCTGTTTTATATTTGAAATAATAAAAAAATCAAAAATATTTCTTATTCCAATTTGAATCCAAAAATATTTATTATACTCTTACTTTTTGAGTAACATTTAAACAATTATTTTTAAAAGAAAATTCAAAGTTCTGTGGATTAATAACACTAAAAAAATAAAAGTTTTATTGAGAAAAAAAAATTCTTATTCTAAACTGAGACTTAGAGCGGAAATCAAGCCAATATGTTTGAAGAATGTCATATATTTTTATGTTTGAATTGATAAAAAAAAAAAAAAAAACTCTAAATACGACTTACTTTAATATAGATTAAAGATATTTCTAAAATTTATATTATACTATGACTTTTGTGCAAAATTGAAAAAAAAATTTAAAATTAGTTATAAAGTTTTTGCATTCATTACAACACTAAAATAATGAAAGTTTTATATGAGAATAAAAAGTTTTTATTGTTAACTGAGATTGAAAACGGAAATGAAGCCCATATCTTTGAATGTCATCTTTTTTGTATTTGAATTGATAAAAAATAATCTAAAATCTAGTTATTTCAGTTTGAATTCCAAAATAATTTATCATACTCTGACTTTTCGTGTAAATAGGCAGTTAAAGTATAAAATGTCTCTTTTGGGGGCAAAGGGATAGCGTGTAACAATGAAAATGAACAATGCTAATTGCTTTTCCTATAAAAGATGCACTTTTTATCCTGGCTAAAAATGACATTCCTTTTTTCTTTACATGTTGTCTGATGTCATAAAAGTATAGATGTTAAAAGAGGGTAATTTATGATCTTAGAATGAAAAGAGGAATACGTGTTTTTAATTAAGTATGGCTGGATATATTGTTGTAACAAAAGATAATTTATTTTTTTAAATTGCATCTAAGTTAATATGAGAATTAATTATTGTGTTTTGAACATGTGCGCTTTAAAAAGTGAAAAGGAAAGAAAGTTTCAGTATCCATCATATTTAAATTAACTTCTTAAAAGGATGGTACTGATATTTAAAAAAAAAATTTATTTACGGGTACAAAATATTTCTAACCACAAAAATTAACATTGCTCTTGCATTGAAACAAAATTTCGCATTGAAATGTAATATTTAAAGCTTTTTAAAATATTATAAACAGCTTTGTTTGAAGCTTTTAAAAATTTGATGTTTGATTTTAAATTAAAATTTGCACTCTTTTTGACTTGCTGTAGATTGAAAACGTCTGGTATTTTTCGCTTAGTTTATTTTTTTCAAAGTTGAGTACCTGCAACTCGAGAAGAAGACGACTGCTGAAATCAACTGGTTGCGTCTTAATTAGGATGCGAGATAGTTTAGGCTTAGTTTATTATCTCCCAAAATCAATTTTCGGATTAGATTTAATTGGGTATCTACGACGTCACACGTGGGTGTGGATCCTGATTGGTTGTTTATTCATGTCACATACAAATTACATGATTCAGCAGACAATCAGGTTCAATATCCTAGCGTGACTATACTTATAAAAAGTAGTGAGACGTAATTATCTATTTTGACTACTTTTGCTGTTTTACTGCACGTTTTCGCTTATACGAATGACGTTTAGAGAAAGTCTAAAATAAATAATATTTATTAAAAATGGATTATACATTAAATTAACTATTTTACTAAACTAATTTTAAGTGCATCTTACTGAAATGGATTTTGTTACAGCAAAACGCTAAAAAAAGCTAATTCATTTTTTCAAGTACTTTTTTTAAGGTAAATTCGAAAGCTAACGTTAATTAAAAGTATTACTACAGGTAATGTTTCAGTTACAATATCATAAGTGCAAAAAAATGTCTTACATGTTCTTACATGTAGTTCTTACATGTTCTTACATGTAGTTCTTACATGTAGAACATGCAGTTCTTACATGTTCACTTATGATTTTATAGTGATTTTAACATTCTTATCGAAATTTGTAAGCTAAGTGAAAATATTATAAAAGCATAACTCAGTAAAACCTAAATAATCTTAAACTAATTTTTCAATTTTTCAAATTAATATTATTTAATATCATGACGTTATCTAGGAAATAACTTTATAAAATCTTATCCGCAAATAATTATTTAATTAATTGAAGGAAAAAAAAGAACAATTTTGGAAACAATAATAAAATTTATCAAGCTTAGATTTTAAGAGATACAGAGATTTTATGAGAATAGACATATTTCAAAAGATGCATACATTTAATACCAAATTTCATTCGAAAGATATGATAATTATACATCATTAGTTGCTAGTGATATTAATTTCAACAGTTTTTGGTAGTGCTAACATTAAAAATAAGCAACATCAGAAAAGTGACGCAACTAACTTCGAAACAGGTGGTTTACAAATCAACGCGAAATAAAAAAATAAAAAAATACGCAAGCATTAATAGCAAATACCGATCATCAGTGCCAAATTGTTATTTTTTTTTCATTATTGACCAACAAATAGAAATATTCTTCAGCTAAATTTTAATTTATGATATCCATCATGTGTCACATAAATTGGGCAAATATAAACAAACAAAATACTTTTTTAAGCAAGATAAGTATTTTTAAGGAAAAAATTCCGTTTCTTTTACTTGAAAAATCCAGTTTATTTGGAAAGACCAGTTTCGTTTGAAAAATCCAGTAGAAAAGCCATGGTTGCTTCTACCGGTTTGATAATACCAATCTTACAGGACAGGCAGCTTTCGCCTTCGTACGTGCGTATTGAAAAGGTTGGTATGACTCTCAATTTCGAAGATTGGCAAGTTATGGTAAGTAAAGAGCAGTTGGATTCTAAGTACTAGAATTTCCAATTTTTAAAATAACAACGTTTACAAAATATATAATAAATAATGATCGGATTTAAGAAGTTGGTTTGGCTAGTAGAAACTGTGAAAGTTGTTACGGAGATTTACAGGTAATAGCAAGCCTAAGAACGGTAAGCCCCTAAGTATATAACAAACTAGTATTTCGAATTTAAAATAAATATATTTACAAAACAATCAAGAATATATAGTAAATATATTTCATATTAAAAAAGTTCGTGCGGCTAACGGAAACTACGAAAGTTGTTCCGAAAATTGAAAAGAGTGGAAAGCTAAAAGCAGTAAGCCCCTAAGTATAATACAAACTAGAATTTTTAATATCTAAAGTAATTATATTTGAGCAATAATTAAACAATATAACAAAAATATAATAAATATTGTTTCAGAGCCGCGATTGCTCAGGGGATAGAGCGTTCGCCTTCCAATGAGGCGAACCGGGTTCGAATCCCAGTCGATACAAATTCCGCATCCGGCATGCACAGACCACAGTGCTGACGTGAAATATCCTCAGGGGTAGACGGATCATGGGTTAGAATCACCTTATCGTCGGGATAACCGTGGCAGGTTTTTATGGTTCTAACGCAATTGCGAATTAGTTCCATCAAAAAGTCCTCCTCGAAGGTTAGTTTGTCTCAATACTCGAGCCCGGAGTTCCCTTGTCTTCTGGATTGGGCTCAAAATTACAAGGCTACAGAGTTCAACATTAGTAGTCGTAAACCCATAAAATTGGGTCAGCTGTTCAACGACAGTTATAAAATAAAATAAAACATTGTTTCAGAAATACATTTTTCAAATACATTTCATTACATTTTAAACTGTATAAAGCATACTACAGATATTTTATTTTGTTTACCTGAACTGATTAAAAATTTTATTGTTAACACAGAAAATAATTCATTTGGATGTTTTAATAGAAATTGGTTTAATACTTTTATTACTTAAAAAATTTGAAAAAAAAATTATTTATTTTATGCCGAGGCTTAAGAATATTACAATTAATTCTTTCTTTTAAGACATTTCTTCTAAAGGTTAAATTTTTCTATCAAAATTTCAGACTTATTTTTCAACATTTATTTAAAGCAAACTTTTATTATAGAATGTAAAAAGTTCATACAAATTTTTGATTCTTATTATGTATTTTCGAAGCTTATTACAAATTTTCGAAAATAAAATGATGTTTTATAAATTTTCATTCGTATTCGTATACTATAAGTATGTTTTTAGAAAGAAACAAAAAAAAATAAATATTTTCCTAAACTGCAGTTTTTGCTTGTTATGCATATGCCTCCCTTAATTTTGAAACAAAAAAACATTAAATTCAAATGTTTGGCATACTCTAAAATTTTAAGTTTAACTGAAGAAGTTCAGAGAAACTAAACGTAAAAAAGTATCTTGACAAAAGCATTGGAGCGTGACATTGTACTGTTCAAAATAAACAAAAACAACAGCAAAAGAAACCAAGGCTCAGCCCTTAAGGGATTCTAGTCGTATGACACAGTGAGAAGATAGGACGGATTTCTGGCCTCAATGGAACAGAAGATTCGAAAATCTCGACCAAAATAATATTGTTCAGGAAAAAAGAATAAAATCTTCTGCAGTATTGCTTTTTGGCATGTTTCATCTCGCTTCTTTTACCCCTATGGCATTTAAGGTGCCAAGATTCCACTGAAAAGAGAAAGAAATTCTGAAGAGAATACTCCAATATTATGAATTCTTTTGAATGGTATTTTCTAAGAATTTTAAAATATTTCAGAACCAATATTATATTTCTTTTACCAATAATTTTCTTTCAAAGTATTGTTCTTTAAGCACCAGTTTGGGAATATGAACAACTTTTGTTATTGAATGGATGATATTTCGGATCATTTTGGAAAATCTAACTATTTATAAATATTATAGTATGTTTTTAAGAGCAAAAGTGTCTTTTATGGGCTTATATAATTCATAATAAAATTAAGTATTTTCAGAACAAAATAAATTTTTTTCTGCATCATTTATTGCACATTACGACATTATGCTATGAGGAAAAATGAAGTTAAAATTAAAATTTAATCAACTATTTTAAGTGTACCCAAATCGAAATGTTTGAATGTTTTTCGTTGAAGGCCAACATAATCTTGATGGTAACCATCAATAATTTAATCTTGAACCATTATACTTTTGATGGTATCCAACATAAGCAACCATCATCCCAATGTCCATCATTCGAACTGATTTTGGTGGTCCAACATAAGAATAGCAAGTTATTTTTATGGTTTGTTCATGTTGAACCATCAAAAATTTCCATCATAGTTTCATAGAAATCAAAAGTTGGAACGATGATGAACAACCATCATCCCGAAGTAGGAACTTGTATTGCTTTATGATGGTCTAACATAAAAAAAGCCAAATTGTTTTGATGGTATATTTCTGAGAATCAACAAGAATTCTATTAAACCCTTATGGAAATTCATAGTTGGAACCATCATGGACCATTTCAAATCATCATGATTTGTTGGTCTATGAGAATGAAAAATTCTCTTGATGGTTAACGATCATATTATTAAAGTAGCATTTTCTATCATGAAATCATGGAAGTTTGTTTGCATATCAAAAACCATGACTGCATAATGGAAAATGTTAGATGATTAAAGTATGTTGGATCATCATGAATCTCACTGAAATCAACATAAACCATCAAAATGCTTTGGTGGGACCATCAAGAATTTTGACTTCGGAAGCGGTGCAACAAAGTTCTACAACATGATTAACAGATTTTCTCTAAACACATTAGTTCTGAAATAATTTTGAAAGAAATTATTCTAGAATACATCACTCAAACGAGTTAAATTAAAATAGAATACTGAAAAACAATAAAGAGGAACATATTTTCATGAAATTATTTAAGAATAGTCTTAGAAAACGTAAGAAATATCACACGCCAAACATGGCTGACCACCCTGCCCAATTTTTCTGGACACTATCCCTTAACAGCACATAATTTTGTCAATAACATGTGTTTTTATAATAGTAGGTAAAGGCACATAATTTTGGCTTATATATGATCAGATCATTGACGATTAGATGACATTGAAAGTGCCTCAGCTGGTACCACTCCCTCCAAAGTTTCACACGACAATAGACAGATTCCACGACAGATTTAACGTACATACCTTCAAAGATGCTACCTACAAAGATTATGGGTGATACTTCAGTCACTCCACTGGATACGCAAAAATAGTATCAATATCGAAACAAACATCTATTCTGACTCACACTCCAATCTTCAATGCCTCATCAACACAAACACGAATGATTACCTAGTTCAAGAAATAAAAATTAGTTTCAACAATATTACTAAATTCCATTGGATTAAGGCCAACAATGGATATGAGGGCAATGAGGAAGCTGATTGACAGGCCAAATTAGCATGTCAAAAATCAACAATATATCTATATAATATACCATCAAAACAGACAACAAGAACAGAACTTATGAAGAATAACGTTTTAACATGGCAACAAAGATGAAATAACAATAATACAAAGGGCCGATACGCTTACCAATTTATCCCAAAAGTGAGTAATCGAAAAATCCTCTCCAACTTCTATATCAATCAATTCCTAACTAACCATGAAGCCCAGGGCAGTTATCAGTCAAAATTTTTCGGAAAGACCCGTACTGTAAAGTTTGCAAGAGTTAAGAAGATATCGAACACATACTTACTGTCTGCCCTGTTTATGATAGTTTAATTATTATATTTTTCCCGAAAAATTTCCGCTTTGATATCATTAAAAGAAACTGGAACCAAAAGAAAATAAGCAAAGGAATTGAAGAGATTTTTAAAAGACGTTTTGGAAAGAGAATTGAGGTTTTGGCTCAAACTGATACTTCAGTAGTATTCCCCGGTTGCCCATTATGGGAGGCGGGACAGGGTTAAAGCCGAGCTACATACTATCTGATGCCAGCATCGAACTCAAGACCTTCAGTTCATGTTCTTCATCAGCGGATTGAGTAATGTTCGTACCGGAGAACAAGTACCGCATAATATTTTTATATTGTTCTTACAGATGACATTCACCAATACCACCAATACCACCTTCTTACAGATGACATTCACCAATACCACCTAGTTTTGCGTCTTGTTTTTCAGGGGCGCCATCTGTAACCTAGAATACGAATTTGCCACACACATACGTCACAGCTAATTTCATAGAGAAGACTCATTCACACGCCTTTAATCCATTCGCTGATCGCAATTTTCATATGAATCAGAGAACGATCAATATCCGATTCAGTAGCCCCAAGAGATATTGATTTGTTATGAGAGCTTAGAGGACTTTGTAACCCCAACAAAATAAGATTGCACCAGTCACTATTTTATATGCGGGGAGTCTTTGTGAGGTGCAATTGAAACTCACGACCTCTTGAGCAGGGACCAACCATCCGACCAGTCAGGCTATCCCTGCAATTTTTCAATGTAATTTACTTCAATTGATTTTTTATTTTAACCAAAATGTACGTCTTGGATGCAAATACACAGTTTTATTTCAATCTTAAAGAAACAGGAAACACTTATAGATCAAAACAAAGAAAAACAAATCAGTGTCTACATTAAAGCATTTTATTATCCACCATACAAGAAGTAATTATTTTAAACGATTTTTTTTATATTAGCTTTGAAGAAAGGTAGAGGCAAATAAACAATAAAAATAAACTTGTGATTTTTTAAACATCCTATTAAGATATTTTATTTAATAGTATCTTTAAAGAATTTCATATATGAATTGCTACATTAGACAAATAAAGAAATAGTGCATTTTGTACATTTAGTAAATATAGCTGAAACAGCCTGAATAAATCACACATTGACCATAGTAAAAAATATACGATCGTTTCGGTACTGTATTAATACGTTTTATTTAATGTTGAGAAATATAAATCTGGTTTTCTGTGTTTCATCACTCAAGAAAGTGCTTTACAATACCAACAAAACGTGACTTACTCTGACATTATGTGTGCTCTTTTCGCATTGATTCAGTTTTATTTCGTACCAAACAGTTACATTAGGTTTTGCAGCAAGGTAAGTAAAAAGAAAAAAAAAATACTTGGCAAGATTTATTATAAAGCTACTTTTAAACATTAGAACTAATAGAAACGTAATAAGTCCCACAGGGATATAAGTTTCTGTAATTTAGTATCATAGAAGTCTGTCACCTGGAATGTACACAGATATCTGCACTTCTGTAGAAAATTATATCAAGACGGAAAAATTTTCTGGTAAAGGAAAAAGCGGAAATTACTGAGAGTAAGATCAGGACAATAAGGTGAGTGGTCAAACACCTCCAAGCGAGATTTCTGCAGCAGGATATTGGGGAAATTTATAGCATCCGGGAGCATTACGGATAATGATTGAAAAAAACAAATATAATTAGAAATTATTATTTTGTATAAATAAATTTGTAAATTTTATACGCTCATATTTCATAGTAATAAATTTCAGACATAGGGACATTAGTAAAAAATTTCTTTTAAAATATAAAATCCCTAGCGTGGAAAAAAAGTCAAATCACCTTTGTTCAATGTCAATCGCTTATAAAGTTTTAGTTGTGATTCTCTAAATCAATTTAAATTTTTTTCAACAGATAGATTAAACTTACTTTTCTAAATGAATTACAATTATAAGCATTGAAATATTTATAAAGCATAAATATGTTAAAAACAAAACAAAAAATCTTCCTAAAGCATATTAGTAATCATTTACGAAAGTGAGTAATACAAAAGTAAATATTATAAGAATAAATATTCTATTAAATATATGACTCGTTAAATTATTTACTTCAAAATCCATTTCTTATTGTAATATCGGTATAAGATAGTGTCTACAAAATCATAAGCCTATAGAATATGTGTGGAAAAGAAATTTGTATGGATTTTACATAGTGCGACACCATTACCTCATTGTATGATTAAAGGGAATTCGTTCTAAAGACATATAAACTTTTGAAACTTGAACATACACATATGTCATTTTTATGGGAGAGTGAACAGTCGCGGAACGGAGCCAGCTCCGACAATCCACCTCAGTTTTGCGGTATTTAAACCAATATATTAAAAACGATGGCATTTTTCAATAAAGTTCTCATAACTTATAGAAATGTGTAATTATACAAAATTATTTTTAATAGTTTCAGCGGTAAAACAGCACTCAAAAGAAAAACAGCATTTTCATCGCCGTATAAGGTCGACCGCAAGGCAAGCGTGATGCTAATAACTCGACTGAGTTTTATTCAGCAAAAACGCAACTTAAAATTTTATATTTTGTGCGTTTCTTTGTTGTTGTGAATTTTTAAGCCTATTCCAATTTATTTTTTTAATTATACATATTATCTTAATTGTTTTCTAATTAACTTTCGCTTTAAGGACTTGACTTATCCTTGTATTGTCCGCAAAGTGTCTCACGGGTATTGTCCGTTAAGGGTTTTTCTTATAATAATCATTCATGTAGCGCAATCGATCTTGTGAAAGAGCTCCAAAGGCTAATTCAATGGACCTTGTTTTTCATTGTCTATGTATAAATGTGCTTATACATAATAGTCTTATGATAAAATAACATAGTCTATGAAGTGTCCCAGATTCGAATACCAGCTGTGACTGGTTAATATGAATTCTGCTCCTGGTTTGCACCAACCACAGTGCAGACGTAAAATATCCTCAGTGGTAGACGGATCCGAGGTAAGGATTTCATTGCCATCCGGCTAACCGTGGAGTCCACCATGAAAAAAAAGTCCTTCATGATGACGAATTTCTCCCATTGCTTGATCCGAGAGTTCCCTTGTTTTCTGGGTTGGTCTCAAAATTACAAGGTTACGGAGTTAAACAATAATAGTTGAAAACTCAGAATTGGGTCAGTTGTTCAACGCTAGATTTAAAATAAATAGTTTTAAGCACTAAACAATATATAGTTGGATGGAAAAAGTGTGCCATTTGCTATGGAAAAAGTTCGAAAAAATTTGTTATTGGCTTATGGCAGAAGTGTATGGCAAAATTTTACCATAGGAAAAACCTCATGAACAAATGTTATGGAAGTTTTTGTACGGCAAATATATGCAAAAATGTTCAAAGGGAACGTATAAAAATACCAAAAGTAGGCATACACTTCACCCCTAAAATGCACCCAGATAATATCACCTTTAATCTTATTAAAAAAAATGAAAATAAAAACCTCAAAATTACTATCTAATTAAACACCTATTGCACTAATTTTTATTCCAAATTTTAAAAAATAATGATTTGAAATAAAATACAAAAATACTAAAATGTATAGATATAACCCAAAGTAAGCATTTTGAGTTAAAGAAAAAAATCGGAGATACACTTTACCAATAAAGGGGTACCTAAATAATATCACCTTAAAGCATATATAAGTCACTTATCTTTGACTCTCTCCACCCTTTCAATCAGAGTTCTGGTGTATAGACTTATTGAAAAACATTTTTTCCCTAAAGTAGGTAATTCTATTTCAATCCCGTATCAGGTGATAAATGTGATTCTCTAAAGGAACTTACTTTTTTTTCTTCAGCTATGTATCTCATGAACTCATCTTCTTTTTACCCCTAAAAGTCAAGATGAAGAAGGATGATGATAGTGCTGTTTTAAGTAAATGGGGATAGGATTTTTATATGGTTCGGAGAGCAAAGGGATAAGTTTTAAAAAGTCAGGAACTTCCATACTTAAAAAAGTTTTAAAGCTTCTACAGGATTCGGTGAGTTTAAAGACATGAGTTCGGTGAGTTTTTATGAGCACATGTTTTGCCATTTTTTTTTTTTGTAAGATATGCGGGGAAGAACTTTAATTACTTTCAGTCAATGATCACAGGAATAACATAATCAATGTATATTTCTTATTATATTTCAAACATGGGCGAATCTCGGGAATCTTTAACCCATATGTCTTCAAACTTTTCTTATAAATATACAACATAATAAGCGAAAATTAATTCTAATAAAATTACAGGAATAACTATGCATTACTAACTTTAAGATACGTACAGTTTCGATTGCGACTAACATGCTTTTGGCTTTCATTTCTTAGTTCAATCCTGCATTTGACAAGTTTTCATGAGTGTCGCTTAGAGTGTTTAACATACTTTTTATTTATTTTTTTTCAATATGTTTTCTGTTTAAAAATAAACTGAAAATCACTAAAAACATAATTTTGTAGCTCAGCTGTGCTATCATATTTTCTTGAATGATATTTTTCGTGAATATTGACGTTTGCAAACACTTAAAGTTTGTCACGAAATTTTGGCACGTCAAACCGTAACCATCGAAAATTGAAACAAAAAGGTATGCAATCCAATTCTGCGAGTTACAAGTTAAAACTAATGATACAAGTTTGTTCTACTTTAATTAAGCTTTTGAAATATCACTAACATAAAACTCGCAGAATTGGATTGTGTACCTTTTTTTTCAATTTTCGATGGTTACGGTTTGACGTTTATAAGAAAAGTTTGAAGACATATAAGTTAATGATTTCTGAGATTCGCCCACATACATATCATTTTAAAAGTGTATTTTAAAAATTGAATCATCGAAAGTTTAAACTAAGTAATACTAAAAAAATGTGTCATTGAAAATATTGCTATAGACTCCCGAAAGATTCGAAATATTATAAGGAGTTGTGTCAGTACACAAATTGTTATAATTTCATAAGCAAAAAAATGATTATAGCATGATTGACAACCCATATCAAAATTGCATAGTTAATAGTAATCAAACGTATATTATCAAAAATGATTGTCCAATGAAAAATTTTGTTAAAAAAAGAGCTTGCACAGATCGTATGGAAATTCATTTTCCGCCAAATCGACCAAAAATTTTATTTATTGCTGTTCATTAAAGACACAAATAAATCATCATTATATCATTCTGGATTCTCTTCCGAAAATTTACAGTTTTTGATTTACGTAGCCTCAAAGACACGAGATATCGGCAACGATCACTATGGTGTGCTAGAAGCGTGCAATAATAGTGAAAACGATGATGTAAGATTAGCTATTAATTTAACGTTCTGACTAGCTACTAGCTTTGTCATTAATTGATCTAAGTTCCAATGCCCATTTAATAGCTGATTAAAAGTTAATTTTTTCAATTTTCTTGGTTAATGCTAATGCCGTGCCGGAATTAGAGAAGCGAGAACTGTACTATTTATGCTTTGAAGCTTCTTATCTCGAAAACAATAAATTTTTAGAATTTAATTTAATGAAAATTATTGATAAAATTTTTTTGAACTAATAAATACTAAATTTTTCAAATATTTTGATAAAAAATAAATTTCAATAAAATTTGAGTGGGGTTCTTTATAAACAAAAAAGCATTATTAGATATTATATTAACAGAAAATCAAAGTTAGAAATTTAAAATCATTGCATAGTATTGGGAAACTTAAATTAAATTAATTTATATTAAACTTTAAAAACAATAATTTAAAATCATCGCATAGTATTGGGAAACTTAAATTAAATTAATTTAAATTAAACTTTAAAAACAATAAAATAGTTAAGCATAATAAAATATTAAAAATTAGATTAGTAAATTATAAATCAAATATTTTACCATATTTCATTTGGTTTAGAGTTTAAAAAAGCTGTAATATAGTTCAGAGTTAATGAGCTCCAGTTATAAGAAATTCTCAACTTTTTATGCTTGGTGCAATACTACAAAATTATACATTAACTAAATGATCAAAATGTCGAAAACATTTAGTCACCAAGTTTTCGGGAAAACTAAACAAAAAGGTAATTAAATCAATATATGAAATAAATACGTATTGTTTATTGATGTAGTTTACGCTTGTACATTATTTCTGATCTAAAAATTATATACTTATTCCTTATTACTTATCTCCTAAGGTCTGACGGCGTCAGACCAGATCCATAAATCTCTTGACGAGTAAAAAGTCGGAAACAAGGAGAGGAGAAGAGTAAATTTCTTCCCGACGAAATCGGAAGAAGCTTAAAATATGTTCAGCTGAAGCCTGATGTTGGTGGTACTTTGGTCAAAGAGGGTAGGATTTTTTACTTTGAGACATTTTGTAGATGTCCACTGGCAAGGCGTGAAAGGTAAGTTTTTCTGTCGCATGGAAGAAACAACGACTGTCCCAGCTTATACCAGTCATGAGTGAGAGGCACCGGCCAAATCCTCTTATTCAAGTTTTTCATCTGAGAAAAAAAGTTCTAGCTAGGTAAGTTCATCAGATGCAGAAGTTGGCAGGCTGCAACCGTCCTTTACTAGACAGTCTGCCTTCGCGTTACCAAATAGATCCACCTGGGATGGGATCCACTGGAAATCAATATCATGTTGAAGTGAGATGCATTTCAACTTGTGAAGGAAAGATATACTTGTCTTATCACCAATATTGATCCAATCATTAAAATGTTTCATTGAACTTCGGCTATCAGTCAGAATCCAGAGATTTCTCTAACCATTTTCCCTCAAAATGTCTTAAATTCCCTCATCCACTGCAAATAATTTACTTCTAAAAATCATAGGGAGGAATGTGCAGCTTCTGTAAGTCGAAAGACTGGAGCACCCGAAGGTAGAAGACTGTCTTAGCTCCTTCGCCTGCAGATTTTATCTGAGCACAGTGAAATGACCTTCACGCCTAGGGTGACCCTACCAAGATTAAGCTCCCGAAGTACTTCGCTCATTTCGCCCAGGAATACTCTCCCGCCAAGATGAGGCAGCCTGCCTCCATAAATATTTTTGTAACCCTAATTGAAAGTTATTCTCCTGTACTCCACTTATTATGGTTTTAAGTCAAGAGTCTAAAACTAAGAGAATTGATTTTTTGAATTATTATTATAAGGTAATTTGGCTTTACATTTTAAGATGAAGTAATTTAGAAAGGTGGTCTAAACTTATTAACCGTTTTGAAATAATTATTATTGTGAAAATAACATTAATATACAGTTAAAAAGGGCCGGGATAGCCTGGTCAGTAGGGCGCTGGGCCCATGTCCAAGAGGTTGTGGGTTCGATCTTCGCCGACCGAAGACTCCCCGTGTAGTAAATTGGTGACTGATGCACGTTAAATCTGTCGAGTCTCAAAGTCCTCCACGTTCCCATAACAAATCAATACCTCTGGGGGTACTGATCCAGGAGTTTCCTTGTCTTCTGGATTGGTTCAAAAATACAAGGCTACTGAGTTGAACATTAGTAGTCGTAAACCCATGAAATTGGGTCGGCTGTTCAACGACGGTTATAAAATAAAAAAAAAATAAAATAAAATATACAGTTAAAGAGATTTGTAAATGATTTATAAAGTACAGTTAAAGAGATTTGTTAAATGATTTAGAACTTAACGATCAGCTTTGCATAATGAGATGCAAGCCAAAAGTAGTATTTAATATATCCGCTTATTAGATAAGCTAAAGTATTGAATTATGGTTGTGAACTCATCAAATTGATTTGAACAATATAGTGTTATAACAATGTAAATGTTATTTTTAAAAATGTTTACTTATTAAAATTACTTCTGTTCACCAACAGACATAAATATTTATAACTCTAATAGACATATATGGCAGTACTTTTATTTCGTTACTTGTACCGCCGGTACAAATAAAAAGTACGTACATTTACTTGTACTTTGTTACTTTTTAAATTTAGTACTTTTACTTGTACTTTGTTACTTTTTAAATTTAGTACTTTTACTTGTACTTTGTTACTTTTTAAATTTAGTACTTTTACTTGTACTTTCGTTACTTTTTTAGGGAAAAAGTACAAGTATTTGTAACGGAAATGTCGAATGAAATCGTTACTTTTTTCTAAAACTCGGTAAGCTTTCTAAAAAAAAAATTAAATTAAAAAAAATGCTTATGTTTTTTTAATTTATAAAATTAATCTGCAATGTATATATGTAATATATATAATGTGCAATATATGCAATTTTAATGCAATATATATGCATTAAAATTGTCATTCCTGAAAGGGAAAAGACGGCTCTTTCGATCTTTTTTTGACTGCAACTATCATTGTGAGTGGAGTGTTCTCCAGAATTGTGTGTCCAGAACTGTCATTATTCATCTTCTGAAAATTGCCTGTGATAAAGGATGACATGAATAGCAAAGGTTTTGAATACCGGTGGTTTTCATCTCAAGAAAAAGTTTCAGAATGGTAAAAAGTACGCTTTGAAATTCTGTAAACCAAGTATAATGAATGTATACGATTTTAAGAAAAATAATTCATCCAATCCTTCAAATGTGTGAAGGCTTTAATTATTCTGACATCCGTGAACAGGCTATTTTAACACCTGAATCTTATCTTGACACCTGAATCCTCATCTTTGTGACAGTCTGAATGTGAATGATAGTTACAGAGACATGCTTCTACAAACACTAAAACGTCCTTCTTTGTTAAATTTTGAAGTTTCAAACCAAAATGCTTGATGAAATTCCAAGAAATAATCTTCAATAGTACCGTTAAGTTTTGGGGGGTTGGAATAAACAAATGCCCATATGAATACTGTTGTTATCACCGCACGGGATGGAATTTTTCTTTTTTTTTTTTTTTAAAGGGGACATGCTTTTTTTCCTTTAAGAAAATAGTTTTGTTTAAATAACAAATGAACTGCATCTTTGATGTCTAGGTAACAGCACCGCTATCGCTTTGGATATGCTTCAAGGAGAAAAAGAAAAAAGCCTGGGCTATCTTTTACCAACACTACAGGCTTTAGAAGAAGGGCTTCAAAGTAACATTATTAAAACAAAAGTTTGTAAACCTTTTAAACAAAGCTCTTTTTGATGGCGTGCGCGGAAAGCTTCGCGATGTGAAATTGCAGGACGATTTATTGTTTGCTGCAGGTCTGGTACCTTGCATCAAATTTAATTGGTTTGAAGAAAAAGCTAGGGAAGAGGCTAGAAAAAAATTGGAAAGAATTGTCCAAGCTGAACACCCTGCTATAACTAATAACGTAAGAGAATTTTTTTTTTAAATTGTTACTTTTTAAAAGTAACGTTGCCATATATGCTAATAGATAATAATATATGTATTAATATTATTATAAATTAGTATTATATATATATATATATATATATATATATATTAAAAGGTAGTGTAATCTTAATAATTTCCTTTAGTTTTGTTAATTTACGGAAGTATATATTTTTTAGGTATAAAATAATGGTTTCGCTTTTTAAGCAAAACTAGTTACAAGTATTGTATATAGTAAATAAATTTGTAAGAAATAACGCTGTTGCAAGCTGTTACAAAAGTAGTTGTAACAAGTAAAAATAATGAAGAAAATATCTAAAAAGTGTACTATAGAAAATAAGAATTGTTCTTTCGATTTCGGAGAGTGAAATAGTGGTAGCACATTCACCGTATACTTTACAAGAAAGGAAGACATTAGGTCTGATTTTTGTTGATAACAAGCAATTGCTAGACGAATAAAAAAGGGAACTGTCGAAACTTCTGATAAGAAACAAGAAAACAAGTTTTATCTCAAGATTTAAGAATTGAGGAACAAAGGGAATGTGATACTTTGTTGAGATTTTTATTTTTTTACTTTTTCTAAATTCAGAATTTGTGGCAGTTCTACAACAAAAGAAACTCTTTTTAAAAAATGGGAAGCTTTAAAGATAAGAATATATTTATTTTTTACTTGATTTAAACTTATTTATGAAGTTTTCTACATGTTTAAGTGTTTTAGTTTATTAGTTCCTGGAATCAGAATCTTTTTTTAAAATAATTCAAGGCTATTATCCAATGATATCTTTGAAACATATTGCGTGTACCTTCATGATTTTGATTCAAAATATTTTTTTTTACTGTCTAAATGTTTGAAATGAAATAGAAACATTCACACTAATGCTTCAAATAATGATTGTATATTTAAATTAAAAAATAAAGTAAAAAATAAACTGTATACTTTTAGTCATAAAGATATATAAATTTTTTATTAGAATTAACGATACACACAATTAAATTAAGAGATATATACTTCTAATATTTTTGGATACAATTACAATGTTTACTTTAAGTAAGTCACAAAGATATATTCCATATTTTTGTATTCTCAAATGAAAAGAAAATCTAGAACACGTGATATACACAGACACAAATAAACCATATACAAAGACCTGTCACAAAGACCTATCCTGCTCTTTTCTTGAATTAAAATTAAACATTTTAATGTTTAGATATCCATGCAATAACTATATGATATATGTACATATTTCACTGGTTCATATGTACATATTTCACCATATATATGTACATATTTCATACTAGCTGAATACCAGCTCTTCACTGGGAGAAAAAAAGTAAATGTTCCATAAATCAGTAATGATCGACAGTAAGAATCGTTACAAAACTAAAAAATGAACCGACACAATAAATTAAGCTAAACCAATTCCATTATTTTTATTTTTATTATTTTTTGTCGGTAGCTTTATGTTATCAGATTCAGCAAATTATGATTTTATAGGTTTACACCTTTAAAATAAAGATAGTTATATTCAGTATCGTTTGGCATAATTATTGTTTGATGTCAACTTCTGATCAAAGTATCAAATCAAAATCTATTAAAGAAAGCTAAAATAAAAACAATAGAGGATGAAATTAAAAAACGAAGATGGAGCTGACTCGGACATATCCTTAATGCCCAAAGAAAAAATTACATCTGTTGCGCTTACATGGGCCCCTGATGGCAAAAGAACAAGAGGAAGACCCAGACTGACCATCCAGCGCATGTTTTTGGGCGAATTAAAAGAATGTAGAATTTCTGGCTGGGAGGAAGCAAAATCTATTGCTAGAGACAGGAGGCGTTGGAGGGATATGCTAGAGGCCTTAAGTGCCCAAAGGCACGTAGAGGATAAGTAAGTGAGTAAGTCAACTTCTGATGGTCAAATATTAGCATGATCAACAATTTCCCCCCGTAATTTGATGTGACGTTGGAAACCTATTTCCACAAAAGTATCTTGATACTAATCGTTATATACTTATTAGTTACTAAGAACATCAATTAACATAACAGCAGTAGTACCTATTACTAAAATTAACTAATTAACATTGACTTCATAATAATAAGATGATTTTTTTAGTGTTTTCCTAGATGAATAAATAACTTTTCTCTATTAATTTATCTTTTAAGTACAAAACTTTTTCTTATTAAAATTTGTACCTAATCCCAAAACTAATTAAGCATCATTGGCGTGATTATCATTATAGCATTTCTTTACAGTTTTTACATATGAATAAAGACATTCTTTCCATTAATTTAGCATTTTAATAAAAAAAATTATTTCAATATGTATTTACTACCAGAATTAAATTATTGTTATTCTCAAAAATAAATTATAACGAAATGTTGTTTGAAAATCATGTTTTTAGAATTGTTTTTTTTTTTTTTGGTTAACCAACTATTATTGTTATTTACTTCGAATGCTATAAGAAATCGCCAAACTATTACTGACCTATTAAGGCGTAATTAAATGTGGTATTAAATACTTCTCATTATAAATACTGAAGTAATGAGAATCTTTTATGCCAAGATATATAATATAGGTATTGCGGTAGTGGATTTTTACAGCCTTTCGAAATCGATAAGCACCTTATTATCATCCTACATTTTCATGGCAACTAATATTTAACATTTATATTTTTTTATTGTTATTATATGTTCAAAATTTTCAAAAGCGAATCCCTAAACTCTTTTTGGAACTTGTAAATTTTCTTACATACGATTGCATCAGAATTTTTCTTTTCATCGATTTTATAAAACAATGCAATGAATAAATTTAAAATCTAATCAAACTTAATTGCAAAATGATCAGTAAAATCATCAGGATGATAGATCATGCTTGCTGGTGATCATAAACAAAAAAGGGAAATATATCAGTAAGCAAAATCGAAGAACAATAGCCTGCTGGGCCGACTGGTGTGCGCATTACCAAATATTTGCAATCTCGCGCTGTAAGTATCAATATTGTGGAGCATTTACTTCCTAATAATTTTCCCTACAACCGAGTAATATAAGTGTGATTTTCGTTTTTTTTTTTTGAAAAATAGCAACAAACACTTATTTTTAAGGAGAAAAATTATTGCTTAAAAATCTGAATCCCTAAAAAACTGTGTAGGTGTTTCGGGTATAAAGAATATTTTAGTATTCAAAATTGCAAAGAAAGAAAAAATTATGTTAACGTTTTCTTTTAATATATTTCCCCCTTTTTTTCAAGAACAAATTAAAATAAATTTTTAAAGTGATATTGGGCATTGAAAAAGCAGCGTATCTCAATTTTACGTCGTTTTTTTTAAATATTGTTTTACCTTTTAATTGTTTTAGATAGTTTTAAATCAACCTTGAACTATCAATAATTAGTTTAAAATTATAAATGAGGACTGTTTTTTAAAACTTTCCCTTTGTTTCCCTCGAAAAACTTGTCAAGAGATATCACTGAAAATTTCGTCCCCATGCGACAACAAAATCCTTCTGGATTAGAAAGTCATTCTTTTTAAGTATTTGAACAGAGTATAAAGATAAGAGAATAGTACGGATTATTCTTTTTGACCAATTTGTGATAATAATCTCAGCGAGTGGTAATATTTTAGATGTCTCCACCAAGCAAATTCCTGATAAGAACATACGATTTCGTTGTAATGAAAATTTTTATTTACAATTTAATTTTGTAACAGATTGAGCTTGAACTAAAACAATGCCTAGTTAGGACTAAAACTCATCAAACATTAATGATATCCCGTATTCAAATGAATAAATCAAATGATGAAATAAACTAAGTTTGACGCAAGAAAACGTAGAGTTTCTGAAAATATTAATGGATGTACATTAGATGCGTTAATTCCGAGTAATTTTGTTGATCGACCAGGTAAAATCCTAGAAATGCCCACCCCTTGCCGATTTTTTGAAATCTTTCCAAGTTGGCGATTATTACTAGAAGAAACATTGTTTTTCATTATTAAAAAAAAAACAATTAAAATTATTAAAAATATATTAAAATATTTTTAATAAAATAAAATAAAAAATAACTTACCATTACTCAGATATTTCTATGCATATCTCTAAACAAAACATATACCAATCAACCACAGTGAGACCTAGTTTGGCGAGATTTCAAAAAACGGCCACGTGATGGGCTCTACCTGATTTATCATATTAAATTCACCTGGTTGAACCGGAATGCAGAAGTTTGAAGCGTAGAACAATAAATATCAAGCAAACGTTAAAAACATACATTAATTTTAACATCGTATGTATCTATGTTAGGTGTTGAAAAGTTTAAAATGTTCCGAAGTTTATTAGATTTTAATTTTAAAGCTAAGATAGCCAAACCATCTGACATTTACATAATCTTATTAGAGTTTACGAATAAATCAATAAAAATCAGAGAGCTAATAACTTCCGAACTTTCAAAGACGGGTGATAGCACAGTAGACATCTGCTTTTAATTTAACTTCTGCAGGGTATTTAGTTTTCAAAGCTTGAAAGCCGTCACATTCAGATTCAGTCATTCATTTATTTCCATTTACCCTACGACAAACACAGCCTGAAAATTATCCTTATTACGTTTAATTCTTTGCTCATCTCTCTTTCGTTAAAGACTTGTCTCGCATTCGTTTTAATCTGGAAAATTTCGTCTCTCATACAACACAAAGGCCTTTTTCGGATAGAAAGTCGCTCTTTCTAAGTAATTGGATGGAGTCTAGAGAAAAGAGAGACCATCGTCCACTTTTCCGGAACCATGCGTGCTATTAATCTTAGCGTGTGATAGTGTTTTAGATGCCTCGACCCAAATTAAATGGTAAGGGCATGCAATTTCACGGTGGCTAATGTGGTTGGGTTCAGTCTCATCGCATTCTTCTGAAACTGCTTCCATAATTCTTTTCCTTAGAAAAGCCTTTGTTTGAATATAAAAGTGGCAATGAAAAATTTAAATCAATATAATTTATCTCTTATATAAAAATGTTCATTGCATTTTGAAAATACTGCAAGAGATGTTTATGCATTCTTTAATGATTAAGCTTCGTACAACGCATGTAAAAATATTTTCCTTTAATAGTAAAGAGAAAGAGAGACAAAAATAAATTATATGATTCAGTTGAGATAACCAATTAATTATTTTGGTATTATAACTTAATGAAATATATTTGTTGTGGAATTTTCAAAAACGTTATCTAATCAGATCCCATTTCTCTATGTTCCGTTTTCAAAATCAGTGTTATTTAAATTGCTCCAAAAAACTCATCCATTCAGAATGAAAACTGATAGGCAATTTTTCATACGAGGCTTGTTTTTTAAGTAAGGGCAGCCCGAAAATAAAAACCAAAAGAAGGAAAATGGTCAAGAAGCAAATATATTTTTAGATTCTACAGGCGTTTTTCTATGTGAAAATATAATTGTCAAGTATATTTAAGCACTTGTAATGCCTTGCAACTAGATTTAGAATTCCTTCTTAATAAAAACTTGCCGCCTACTCCGATTTTAAGGAGGTTACGGCCATTTTCACTTCGTCATCATCATTGTAGTGATTGCCGTCGAAATGATGAAATATCGGAAAAGATTAAAATAGTTCGGCACAAGGCCTGGGCTGCATGGGAAGAGTCCAGAACTTTCTAGCCAAAAGAGTCCAATAAAGCTCTGATTTGAGCTGCTGGAAAATCATTGTCATGGAGTAGTAGCAAAATTCTCAGTCCGCATGGTAGTAATTCCATAAACTTCACAAATCTGCTGATGTTTGAAGCAGATGGGCTTTTTGCCCCCCCCCCCCAAATTTTCTAAAAATAACTCAATCGTATGTTTTAGCCTTGACTTCCCAAAATAGAATCTCTCTACGCTTATTCTTTAACAAAGACATTTTATGAAAACAAAAGAGTTTTAATTCTTTTATTAATACAAAAGTATTATAATTTTTGTATTAAATCCCCCCCAAAAAAAATTTTGGTAAGCGAAAATAAAAATAATTTAGACTCTTTTTTCTTTTTTTTTTCTTTTTTTTAATTTAAAAAATTTAGGTTGGTATGACTGTTCCTTTTCACTTCCACAAATAACATTTTTTTATTATCTGTAAAAAAAAAAACAACTATATACAATGACAATAATAAAAACATGATAATACACTTTATCTGTTTAGGCAACTAAACAGAAAGAAAAATGAAACATATTTTTATAACTAATCTACTAAAATTTCACACAAAAATATACAAAATTTTTATGGAAACGAACTGGACGACAAGTGTCTTAAATCAGAATTTAAGATTCTGTATGGTTAAAGGGTTTATTTACTAAATGAACTATAACTATTCTATTAAAATTTTCAAAAATTTTTCGCACAAAAATATACAAAATTTTTATGGAAACGAACTGGACAACAAGTGTCTTTAATCAGAATTTAAGATTCTGTATGGTTAATGGGGTTATTTTTTATAAAATTCTGTATTCCCCGTTAAAATGGAGGAAAACAGAATTTCATGAAGCACAGTGATATTGAGAGATCCAGAGTGGATAAAACAAAAATAGTTTAGAAATTTTTTTCTCACTGTGTTGAGAAAAAAAAAAGTTCAAGTTACTTCGCCCTCACTCCCAACTGATACCGAGGTAAACATCTTCACACATCGCGATTCGGATCTCTCAAAAATCTAGGGATCACTTCTTCCCTTCAAGAAAGTGATAATTTTTCTTTTGGACACTATTCATGATTTAATTTTAACATTTGTGGGTTGTGATATTTCCTAAGCTTTGATACATGTACTACTTCAAAACTTAAGGAAAACATCATTTGATGTAACTCAATTCATATGAAGTATTTTAAACATAATTTCTTTAATTAGACCTTTAAAATTATAATGTAACTAGTTTTTTTTTCTAAACCTAATTTTGATTGTAATTATTTCTTCTTGAAATTTAGCATTGAAAATGTCAGTATTTTAGTCAAAAAATAGAGAATCTCATTTATTTCATTTTAAATTAATAATATAAAGTATAACCTCTGCTTTATAGCAGCTTTTTGTAAATTATATGTTCTCAAGTATAGTAAAATTTAAATGCAGCGACACTTCCAACGGAAATTGAAAATTATTATAAAGTGAATACTATAAAACTTTGAGCAATATATGTTTTTATTAAGGTGATATTTTTTTACCATGTGAGTAAAACAAAATTTTTAAATTAATAAAAATTAAGAAATGAAATTAATTTTATAAACATTTTTACATATAATTTCTAGGAATCGCGCATAACGTTTCTCGTAAATGCAATAACAGCCTTCTGGAACGGTACATAAAAATATTTCAATTAATAAAAATTAAAAAATTATTTTAATTGAAAATAAACACTTTAATGTTGCATGTCTAGGAACTCCACACAACACTACTTCTCACGTAGATGAAGGAACACTTAGCTAGATGGGTAAATAAAATTATTTCAATTAATAAAAATTAAAAAATGAAATTAATTTTCTTAAAAAAAAAAAAAATTTATATAGCCTGTCTAGGAATTCACACAATCCTTTCATGCAAAGAAAGAATAGTCTGCTAGAACGGTTACTAAAAATATTTCAATTATTCAAAATTGAAAAAATAAAATTAGTTTTATTAAAAATAAACGCTTTAATTAACCGTGTTTAGATATTACGCACAACCTTTCATGGAAATAATATAATAGTCAGCTTAAAAGATAAGTAAAATAAAAATAAATTACGGATGATTCATCTTATTTATTATCAAAATAAACAAAAAAGATTTACATTCCATAGTATTAATTTATGGGATTCATTTGTAGTGAATATTGTAATGTCCTTGAATGTTTATGAATGCGATGCATTGAGATCATGTGACAGTTTAATGGATGCATCTTAATTTAAATACAGGTACACTTCCGAGGGGAATTGAAAAGCAACGGGACTATAACTTTCGGAAAACATCAGCATTCATTGACAGACTTTATGATATATCGCCAGTCATAATATCACTGGAATGACTCTATAAATCACGAATATGTCGATTTGCTCACGAAGAATGGAAAGCATACGACGAGAACTACGCTCTTACAAGAGGAAATCATTCATTCATTTTTTTTTTCTTCGAATCCTTTCTTAGCTTTTCTTGCCTTTCAAGGAAATATAATTCAATCCATTTCCTAGACCACGGCCATCTTTTTAATTTCCTTTATTTATTTATCCATTTTTGCAGATTGAGTGAGATTTTTTTTTTTTGTACTCATTGCGGTGGTTTAATTTTTTTTTATTCCAATATGAAAATTCATTAAATTAAAATTTGTAATATGGAATATGTAATTTTACTCATGAATTTTATTTTATTTTTAGATTTTTAAATTAAAATGTGTTTGTTGCATATTTTTGGTATTACTATTATAGAATTTGTTTGAAACAATACTAGACAGCTACCTTATTTGAAGTTCTACATTATTACTTGCAATGATTGAATACCTTTTAAACATATTACATAAAAAAAATTTTAATCACTAACTTATCTGGTATAAAAAAAAGTAATTGTTTTAAATTTTTAAAGAAATATGACTCTGAAAATCGTTTATTCAATCTATCTATCACAATATTTAAAATAATTAACACTAAGATATTAGAGATCAGTCGTCGTAGTGTTCTTTTTTTGTATCTCTTAGGTGATTAGACAAATTAAAGAGATGATAAGTTAGAATACGTAACAAACTTCAGTACCGTTTAATGCATAGAATAAATTCTAAAATTATCTTGTTTTTCTTTTAATTTTATTTAAATTTATATAAGAGATTATTTAAACTACAGCTATTAGAAATATTTAAACTATTAGAAGCTTTTTTACTTGCATTTATTCAACGGTAATAGGCCTCGCATACTAGGTACAGTGTCCACTAGAATTTATTTTGGGGCTAAGAGAGAAAACTTTGACCTTTTGGGACTTAGCGAAGGAGTCCATGTTGCCCTTAGAGCTGCAGTGACGCGGGGGGTAGAGCGTCCGTCTAACAATGAGGTGACTCAGGTTCGAATCCCAGAAATGGCTGGTTGATACGAATACTGCTCCGGTCTTTCACAGACGACAGTGTTAGTGAAAAATATCATCAGTGTTGGAAAGATCCTGAATTAGAATCTCCTTGGCATCGGACTAACAGTGGGAGGTTTTCGTGGTTTTTCATCTCCATGTAACACTAATGTGGGTCAGTTCTATTAATAGGTCATTCACGAAGACTACTTTGTACCATTACTTGATCCAAGAGCTCCCTTGTTTTCTGGGTTGGCTTCAAATTTATAAGGATACAGAGTATTACACTGATAGTCGTAAACTAAGAATAGAATAGAATGTTGCCCTTAAGTGTAACTGTTCGGAGAAACACGATAAATATTTAATAAAAAATACGCTATAAGTAAGCCAAATAAGGTGCAAATAATTTGACATGTTTTAATGTGTTTATGTATACAATTTGACATGTTTTATTTGTTATGTTTTAATGTGTTTACTAACTCCAGCTGTCAGATCCACGCTTTGCGTGTATGATCTTTATTGAAAACTTGACTTTACGCAGTCAAATATTGGTTTCTAGGAGGAATAATCAATGAAAAATGCTTAAAATTTAAGGTTGGACTAGATCAACGGAAAAATATTAGTACCAAAGCCTGGCATATCTTAGAACCGAATGTCAGTAATTTCAAAGAAAAATGTATTCATATTCATAAAAAAACCAGTATTAATTTATAATTACTAATTATCCCTCTGTTGTTGAACCATGCTATAAGCTTAATGGAATAAGAACTCCTGCAATTGTGACTGAGTTACAATCAAGATAAATATGTACTCAATTATGTACTACGAATAATGCTAAAAATTATTACCATGTGTAAAACCTAAAAGTAAAGGGGGCAAACACAATAAAATGAAATCAAAATTAAGTAAACTTCTGTTTTTTCTTAATTTGTTTCTTTCTGAAATATCTTGGGACTAAATGTCAATAAATAAAACAAATATGTTCATGTTCATAGAAATCTGTATTATTAATAATTACCCCTCTGCTATTGCAGCGTTCTATGCTTTAAATGGAAAATGAACTGTGTGCAACCACTCTGCGTTACATTCGTGGTAAATATGTATTCAATTATATACTAAAGATAATGCTAAAAAAATTAAAAGTTGAGGAAACAAACAAAATAAAATTAATAAATCTCAGTTTACCAGTAATATTTTTCCTCGTTTCTATCTATAAGATGTAACCATAAAAGATATTAAAAATACTTTACCCGACATTTATTTTCTGTGCATACAAATAATATACAATTGCACAGTATTACCATTAATATAAGTTGTATTCTCTAACACTGAAGTTTCAGAAGTAAAAAGGATATTTCACAGAAATGAATAAAATAAAATATGTTATCACCATTGATAAAAAAAAGTTAAATTTTGAATGAAAAGGTTAAATACCAATCGAATAGCAAAATATTCTTTTGAATAGATTGAGCGAAAGTAGCTCCGATTCTGTCACCGCATCTTAGGAACTTTGGTGGATTATATTGACAGTTCAATCGCTTTACTTGCCTGATTTTCTTTGATGCAAAAAAAAGAGGAGTGTCTACTATACTTTACTGCTTATTGATAGATAAGCATATAAATCTGTATTTTCTTTCAATAAAATAGAGTTGTTTAGCTCAGCATTATAATATTCAAATGTAAAATAAAAAATATAGTTAGGTTCAAAAATATTTTTTTAACAAAACTATTACATTATTAAATTGTTTTAATTCCTAATTTTTATCACTTTGGTTAATTATTTTAATCTAAGAATTTGAGAATTATTTTTCATCTGAGTTTATTTAAATTGAAACTAAGCTTTTTAGGCTTATTATAATTTTTTTTAATGGCGGGCACTTGGAACTATAGTCCATTGGCCACAGAAAGTGCCAGAACTGCTAACTCTCTCTTCGTTACCCAGTGGGCACCTGTGGCGAAGCCACGGCGATGGAGCAGCGTCGGCCACGTCACACTACCTGTTTATAGGGCGGGTCACATTCACACATTCGCACACAAAGGAGAAAGGTCATAGAACACAGATAAAGAGAAAGAAACATTCGTGCCTTGCCGGGGATTCGAACCCAGAACCTTTCTGATGCAAGGACAGTTCCCTGCCCCTCTACAGGCCGGTCGGCGGCTTATTATAAATTAATACGCATATTTGATTATAATGTTAAATTATTTGATATACTGAGTTTTGATCACTTTGCTTAATTATTTGATCAGCAAGCTGAATATTCGTTCTTCATTTTTTCAATGAAATGGAACAAGAAGAAAGCATATTTCACTAGTACACTCCATGTAATAGAATCATACCGCTTTAGCTTCTATAGCGCCATTATCCTGAAATAACACAATATTGCACCTTTGAACTTCTAATACTGGTCCAAAAGAATTTGTTATAAAATTAAAACTGCAATACCATCATTCTACACACAGACTTTGTTAAAAAAATTTAAATATTTGCTAATTATTCACAAAATTTATGGTGCTTCGAAATGCACAACCTTCTTCACTTACTAGCAACAGATTGGTGTAAGCTGTACCAATTATTGATATAAAGATTTAACTATACCCTTTGAAGTTACTTAAGCTCGATTCGATGTTTAGATGTAATGTTAAAATAATTCACACACTTTTTAGAGTTTTTCAACACCAAATTCGGAAAAATATTACACCACAGTTTTCACAGGGTATATTTAGTAGCTATCAATATGTTAGTAGTACAAAATGTAATAATTTTTTAACAGAAAAATCTATTGTAATCAAAATGGATAAAAACACATGTATAGAGTGCTTATTTTGAATGCAGGGGGGAATTTAAAATCGATGAGTTTCGTAATTATCATCATCTACACATGATTTTAGTAAAAAATCAAATGGAATAAAATAAATATTAGGGTCCACAAATGTTTTTTTTAGCAAATAAAAAATTTAAATGATTTAAAATTTTTACGGACCCTTATTGAGGTAAAACTGTTCATTTTAAAGACTTTAGTAAACAACTTTTTTCAGAGGAAGCAAAAATGTAAAAATGCTGGGATGTTTTGATTTCCACATGAATTTCATTTTGAAACATTTTACAACAATTGAACTAATATCATTTAACAATTTGAGAATAATATCGATGACAATTTTAATGAAGCCAGAATTAAAGTCATAAAAATAGTTTAATTTTCCATTGAAATCAAAAGATTGTGAAAACTGATAAAATACAGTTTTTAGAATCATGCAGTTTTTCTAGATGTATTTAATATTAATTTTGTCTGAAACTCGACGAAATTCAAAATAATTTAGAATTGAATTGAATGTGGGGTTTAATGTCACAAGGTCCAGAAAAGGACGTGTTACGCCACAAAATAATTTAGAATTTTTCCTCACCTGAACTTTATGCACTAGTCGTCGTTGCTATGCTTCTTATTTTATTTATGGAAAGTATTCAATTAACTATATTAAGACTGGTAAGCTGGGAATTCTCAGATTATTAAAAATGTAATGTGTGAGCAACTTTTTGAGCAGGTTCCTTGCTCTCAACACAATGTTGAGAGCAAAATGTTCTGAGCGTATAAAAATCCTGTTAAATTTAGGTTTATATCGTGTGGTACTAATTGTTACAATTCTGATGTTAGTAAAAAGTTTTTTAGTTTTCTAAAAATTATTTTGCTTAAAATTAAAAAAGAAAAAAATATTGTTATTGATAGTAATGTTGATGTTTTGGATTATATTAATAATAATGACATATCCAACATTAATACTTTTGATTTTGAAAATTTGTATACAAGTATACCACACGAAAAGATTATTGATATCTGTAATGGCATTTTAGATAAATATTTATTTAATGAGAAAATTGATAAGTCTAATTGGTTGGATTTGTGTAGGTTTAATCTTTTTGAGAATGTTCTTTTTAATGGTTTAGATTTTTATAAACAAATTATTGGAATTCCACAAGGTAATTCCTTTTCTGGTGCTTTTGCTAATATTTTTTTGCATGTTTTTGAAGCTAAATTTCTTGAAAATAATGATTTTAAAGCTTTTAGATATATTGATGACCTGATTTTGTTTAATAGTGATAATTATAATTTTATTTATAATATTTATCCTAGAGATTTGGTTTTGAAGAAAACTAATGAGGATTGTTTTAATGTTGAGTATTTAGATTTTAAAATTGTTATTGTGGACAAAATTATTAAAATTGGTGTTTTTGATAAAAGAAAGGCTTTTAAATTTAAAGTTATTTTTTTCTGCAACTTTTATACTAATTTGTGTAATAAAATTTTTAAAAATTTAGTTTTTTCACAATTGGTTAGGATTAAAAATATTTGCAATAATGTTGAAAGTTTTCAAGAGGCTGTGAATAATTTTTTGAATAATTTGAGTAATAATGATTTTCCTTATAATTTTTGTAATGTTAATTTGTTGATTAAGAAAATGATTGAAGAATATTAGTTTTTTTATTTCTTTTAACAGGACGCAATTCAAGACTTAACTGAGCAGCCCCAGTTAAGCATTCTATTAATATGTGACGTAAATTTTCTTTGACAACTTCTACCTATCTTTTTCTCAATCTGCGCATTTTAAAAGAGGGCGTTGTTTTTCTTTTGGTTTAAGTGATTCCTTTTCATTTGGTTTGCTTTAGAGTTCGCTGTCTGACCTTGTTTATGTGAGTTTTTATTTTCTGTTGATTTTTATTTTCTGAATAATTTGAGTTTTTGATGAGTTGTATGAGTTTCTTTTCTGTATTAGTTTTATGTCTTGCTTGTTTTTTTCTCCTGGACTTTTAAACAAAACCTTCGGGGTACTGAGGAAGGTTTTTAGGCTTTTGCCTTCTTCCTCAATAGAAAAGGTTTTGTTTTTTGGCCACTGGGGCCGGTACCCCCTGAAGACGTCGGCTTCAGTGGTCATATTTTTAATTTTGTTTTTTCCTTTTCTACATTTATTTCTATTTTTATACTGAGCGTATCTCTTTATTTTCACCATCTCCTTTCATGTTGTGAGCCAAAAAAGAAGACTCTTCATCGTTCATAGCAAATCCATTAGCAATGAGAACGTTTAAGAGACATACTGATCACCGAAACCGCTGCCAATGAAAAAGGCAAGACCATTTTCCCTACTTTGAAAAAAAAAATGTCTGTTCTGTTTATTTTAAAAGTTCAATTGACCAATAGAAAATTTCATGTCTAGTCTAATCAACCAATTCGCGATCAATGACAAAAAAAAGTAGTTTCTACATTTAAAAAAAAGCTAGCCAGATGTCCGAGCGGTTAGCATGCCAGGCTGCAAATGGCTCAGGTTCAGCCAATTGCGGGCTCGAATCCCATTCTGAGCATTTTATAACTGTCGGTGAACAGCCGGCCCAATATTTTGGGTTTACGTTTACTAATGTTCGACTCCGTAACTTTGTAATTTGACTTCGTAACTTCTGAATCAAGTATTGGAATAAATTTGCCTACTTGGAAGACTTTTGACCCGCATTTGCGTTACATGGAGAGGAAAACCACGAAAACCTACCATGGTTAGCCTGAAGGCAGGGGGACTCTGACTCATGATACGTCTACCACTGAGGATATTTTATGTCAGCACTGTGGTTGGTGCAAGCCGGAATCGGAATTCGTATCGAGCAGCCATCGCTGGAATTTGAACCCGGTTCGCCTCATTGAAAGGCAAACACTATATATTCTGAGCTATCACAGCTCCCGCTCTAGGCATTGATGTTTCTCTCTTACTGAGATACGTGAATGTGGCCCATCCTATGAACGGTTATGTGTGGCAGTGCATTGTCGGGAATGTTGCTCGCCTCCGTGACAAATGGTCACAGTTGCCTACAGGGTAACGTTAAATGAGCAACACTTCGGACATTTTCCGTTCCTTTCAGTTCCTTTTATTAGAAAGTTTTTTTTAAAAGTACGTTTTTAATATTTCTTTAAAAAAACATTAAAAAAATTATTTATTTGCCTTCTATCATAAAGTTTTAAAAATATTCTAAAAAAAACTTTTTTGAAAAAAAGATTTCATTAAACTGTGTTATCATTGTCAATCATTGAAAACTTTGATATCTTACCATCAAAAACATTCTTTTCATTCTATTTTAAAGAATTGTGTGATGGACTTCTGACCTTTTATTTTATCCCACTATTTGACACAAAGCCTTGTGTAATAATAACACGCATAGAATCAAGAAGATCATAAATATCCCTTCCCTTTTAGCTTTTTCTCATTTTTCAACTTGAGAAAATAGATATTTCGAATATAACACGGAAAGACCATCTGCATAACTTAACCCTTAAAGACGAATCGTAAATCTCGTCCACTCACCCTTAGGGAAATGATATTCCGCGAATGTGTAGAATCCCTAAAATGAAAAGAAAAAGTTCCGTCAGTGGCATTGCTTTTATTGTAAATATTTTTGAGAAATTGTATTATGTTAAAAGAATCAGTATATTTTTACTAAAGGAAAATTTGGAAGGGGGGTAATAGAGAACTGGGAAAAACTAAAATTTTTAATGATTGGTATCATAGGAACTGTGAAAAAAATACCAGAATCTCAGTAAAAAATTCTAGAATAAATTAAGCTGTAAACTACTGGCACTTTGGGTGCAACATTTGTAAAATTCATTCTTAGATTAAAATATTACACCGTAATTTTTACAGTAATATTCATTTAATAAGAGTTGTTCAGTGGTTTAATTGTAACTAGTAGAGTAAAATTTACGGTATATTCCGTAATATGTTCCAGTAAAAATGGATTTTAAAATACTAACCTATTTATTTGAATACTTTGTAAAATTTGTGAAGTTCCCCTCTAGTTCATAAATGGCACTAGACAAATTATGCTAATGATCTTCGATTTGAGCACCGGTCACTACGAGCAAAAGAAGAAGACGTTTTGAGCCTGCACCAAGCATTTAGCTGCCCATGCATTGAATGTATATAGTTATTTAGATTTTACCTAGGGTGGGATATTTAAACAAAGTCTTTTCTTCTTAAAATTTTTGGAGCTTTCTAAACTAAAAGACTTGGTATATCGCAGAAAGGTCGTTTTAGTGATTATAAAAGCACCAACAACAAAATGGCTTAGTTGGTAGGACGTTGCTCTCGTGTTCGTGATAACGGGAGTTTGAATCCCACCTGAGGAAGATTCCTCGTGTATTAAATGATGAATGGTGTAGGTTAAATTTGTCGGGGTCACAAAGTCCTCCAAAATCCCATAACAAATCAATACCTCTGAGGACACTGAATTGGAGATTGACCGTTCTGTAGTTCAAGTCAAAATTACGATCTATGGATGAATGAATGAAGTATGATTGGGTCTGCCTTTTAAAATGAGCTGCCACGTGTGTGTGGCTGAAGACTTATACTTGGACAAACATGACGCCACTGAAAAAAGAAACAGGAAAAAAACTCTCTGCCTAAAAAAAATCCGGTTCATTTCAAGCTGGATTGATCGTATTGACCACTGGCATTAGTAACAACAACCAACAACTAATATGAAGTTTATTAAGGCGAAGCAAAAATATTACAATAGAATATGAACAGTATTTTAGACGGATTGAAATTGTTAGTCTGGTATCATTTTCATAATATTCACAAAAATTTAGTGTTTATAAGAATGTATCAAACAGCGTCTTTTTAATGTTGGTATAATTTATAGGCTAGCCAAATTATTTGATTGAAATTTTAAAATTATGTTTATTCCGCAATTCGGTATCTTACAATAAGGATTATTTTATTTTTAAATCAACATAAGACACATTAAGTTGTATTACAATAAAAAAAAATCATCTTTAAAACAATCTATTTCACCTGATACAATTTAATAGACAACCGATGACCATTTATTTAAATATAAATAGGTACATACTATTTATTTTAGAATATAAGGCTTAACATTGTATAGCTATTAAATTTGATGTGTTACTGAGAATTCAAATAAACCAAATACTTAAAAAAAATTTTCAGGAAATATAAAGGCCTTTCACGTTAATGTTTCAAAGATTAAGGAGGGAACTTGGGTAAAGGGAAAACCATCCTTTCATTGAGTGATGGAACAAAGTCGACCCAGGAACTGGTGACTGTTGCTGACAAACGATTATTGCTGATTCATTACTTTATTTTAAAAATAACTCTAATTAGAAATTTTCCTTTAAGAACAAAATGCTTTGATGATCTGGTCTTAAATCTTTGACAGTTGAACTAAGGAAGTGCAAAAGTATCTTTTGTTAGAATAAATGAATGGGAGGAATATTTTTAAAAAATCAAAATATATTTTTCAACTTGATTCAAAAGATAGGGTCTTTGTCAGATTTCTTTTTTTCTAAAACTAATTTTTCCTGGTGCGGAGTTCTCAACTACAGTCAATTTTCTCAAAATCTTTGGTTATATTAATGGATTTTCTTCCTTGTCATGACTTTGAAGTAGGATGGAGCTAAAAATAATTATTTTCAAATTTCAATCACATTTCTGTCAAGCAATGTTAGAGTTATGAGAAAGACTTTTACCAAATAATTATGATAATACATAGTGTGAGAGGGTTTGTTTATTAGTTTTAACATACTGTTTGCGAAGATAAAAAAAGTTTATAATTGATTGGTAACTTGTTAATTAGACTTAAATACAGAATGTGAGACTTTAAAACATCTGTAAAATAACTTATAAACACTTAGTTAAAACTTAACCTGGATATAAAAGAAAAATATGAAATATTAATTTATATTAAAGAAAAGTTGCATAATTTATTTTCTGCAATGATAAAAACTGGGCGCTACTCAAAATTATTTAGGTCAAGAAATCTAGAAACTAATTACTCTCTTAAAAGTCAAAAAGTAAATAAACAAATGAAATTGATTGTTTTGAAGCTATATTTGAATTTAAAAATTTTTTTTTTAACATTTCTTATAAAAGAATTAATTTAAAGTAATGGCAATGTTTTGTCTAACAAAGTAAAACTTTTCGTTTTCGAACGCTAAAAATTATGGCTGTTACTTTGCACTGAGTAAAGTTAAAAAATCCTCTTAGTGCTGGCTGTAGAGAAATACCTAGATCTAGGATTTAAGTATGGCGTTTTACAACACAACTTAGAAGTTAACATATACTAAAAATGTTTCACTGTTGAAACATTTAATTCAAAGTTGAAATATTTAATCTCTGATAGCCAAATTTTTATCATTCTACTTATATGCACCAATAAAAAAAATTTTTTTTAGTAAAAAAGTGGCATAACAATACAATCGGTGCAGCGCACTGTGGGCCAGAAGACCATGATCTTCGGCCGAAATTAAAATTTAAATTTTCAACTAAAATATGTGTAGGCAGTTTTAATATCGCCCAAATTAAGTATTCATAATCATTCCAAACATTACAATTTTCACTTTTTGGACCGACAAGAGTACAATGTAGTGAAAAATATGTTAATTTTTTTTTTCTGAAATGTAACTTTTAAATTTATATTTCAGAAATATATATATATAGGAATTTTACCTTTCTGTTACATTTTTATCAGAGTAATTAGTCTGAAATTATAGTACAATTTTTAAATTTGTTGGATTAGTTAATACTCTTGACAAACTTATAGTTTATATCTTAACATTTGACATTTTACAATGTTTGAATGACTTTCGAAACTTATCTCCAAACAGTTCCATGAGGTAATTAACTAAACTTTTTTTTTGTTGTTTTCTTTGATGTTTCTTCTTTCGAAAAAACCTGCTCCATTTTGCCCATATTGCAAAGGTGGACTAAATATACCAAAAAAACAAAAATTATGTTGTTTTTTTTTCATGCTTTCGCGTTATTTTGTAATATTATTTCGGAAATATAATTTGCTTTTTTTTGAAATATAAAATTACGAAAATTATTATATTTTCATTGCTATATTTAATTATTTAAACGTACTATACATATATTATTTTTTTTCTCGCCATAGTTCAGCCGCCATTGTGTTTGTTTTCTTTTTTTTTGTATTTTTAGTGTACTTCGAAATTTGAACTATGAATTCAATTTACTTGCACTTAAAAACCCTAAATAAAAAACCACAAATTTTGAAACAAATTTTATCGAAATACCAATTTTGGCTACGCAACCTTGGATGCTGGCCTACTGTGCAGCGTTGGAAAATATTTTGTATTAAAATGACGAGTTTGCCTTCAAAACATTGTCTATAATTTGGCTATTTACAACAAGAAAAAGAGAAGAAAAGAATATTTACATTCTTCCCTAACGATCAAAACCATTTAAACTTATTAGTTGATTTTCGAACGGCATCGTCAACACAGTTTGGAGTGAATTCCAAAAGCTCCGTGCCGGGGAATTAACCTATTTCAATATCTACATTAAATTTTTCTTCGTTCTGTATGAAACATAAACTATGGCTGTTTTCACAATTTGTTAAGAATATAATTTATTTAAATTTTTCAAAATGATTTATCATTTGCATGAAGAATTTCTAATTATATATTTATCCATGTAGCTATGAGTATTATGCCTACGCTAAGCAAACGTTGCAAATATAAAAATATGTCTGCACTTTTTCTCAAACAATTCTTCCTGCAGAGGAAATAACTGTGCCATTAATTTATGTATTAAATGTTTAATTTATAATCAAAAAATGTATCTGCAAGTCACGTAAATACTTTAATGCAAGGCAATCAAAGAAGTATGATTGTTATGCGATGCTTTTGGGTGCAAGTTAGAGCAGAGAATAACTGGCAGATTACCAACCCATATTATGTGGAAAGGTTAAAATTAAACTTGATGGATTGCTTTTCTATAGATTTTTACTTTAATGTTTAGGTATTTTATGAGATTTTTTTTACATGAAATTATAAAAAATATATATACTCACTTTTCAGAACTAAATATTTTAGAATTCCTAAATTGACAGTTCAACAGATTATTGATATTCGTTTGCAGTCGGCTTAGTACCTTTAGCTTATTAATTACTTTAAAAAGCGAAAATAGTAATGTGTTAGTTTTAAAACAACAAATAAGAGAACTCGCATTATATGGAAAGATTAAAATTAAACTTAACAGATTTAATTTATTTACTTTGCGGAATTTAATCTATTTACTTAACTGGATTCAATTTATTTAATTTATTTAGTTTACTTTAATTTTCAGTTATTTTAGGGGATTATTTTGTTCGTGATTGTAAAAAAATATTAATGCACTCTTCTGAAAACTGAATATTTTAGAATGCAAATTTCAATCTCTTAATTTCGACATTCTGCAGTTTATTAATATTCGCTTGCAATCGGCTTAGTACCTAATTTCTTTAAAGAGCGAAAATGAGGAAATTCTTGTTTTAAAGCAAGAGAAATCGTTAATTAGAAGTTGTTTTTCAATTATTTCATTTTATTAATTGTAAAGAGTACAACATTTTCAAGAAAGTCAAGAATAAATATGCATATACTAGAAGATATTTCAATCAGCATTTGTTTTACTTTACTACTTTTCTAACAAAACAAAAAAAAAAGAACGCCAATAAAGATATTTTTGGGATCTTTGTTAAATATTTAAACAATAAGGCGAATATGTCCATTTTAACTGACAAAATGCGTTTTCTTATTTTCTTTATTTCTATATATATTTCAGCCTGATACGTGCGAAGAAAAAAAAAAGGCTTTAATTAAAACTTGTTTCCTTTTCAATTTCTAAGTAAACTCTATTTTAATTAAATTGATATAGTTTATAAAATAATTTAGTTTCCCTCCACATTAAAAGGATATTAATTTCCCGAATAAACTTTCTTTCACAAGTAAAGTCAGTCTGTTTAAATTCACTTTCCTGAATTCTCGCTGTCTGAATTAATGAATTTTCTTTGACGTTCTCTTCTAGAAAGTTTAGTGATGTTGAAGAAAATTGCTTTCAACTTTCTTTCACTTTTCCGTCAGTAAACCAACAAATGATTAAACAAATTTGACTGAGAATACGGCATCTGGCAGGAGATTGAAAAGTTAAAGAAAGGAAAATAAATTTAGAATGAAAAAATATATAGTAAATTCTTTAAAATACTTTTTTTACAAAAGAAAAAGAAAAAAAAAACTGGAGTTAGTGGTAAATTTTCAGTTTGTAACAAGGAATAGGATCATTACCTTAGTTTATGTTATAATGTTCAGTTATAATGTTACGTAGTAACTTTATGGATAAAAAATAGAACAAAAAAGAATGGTTCTTTTTCCTATTGCATCAGATTTTCCAACAGATCTTAGATACTTTCTCATCGCTGATTTCAAATCTGGTATCGGTTTCTTTCTTCAAGCTACAGTTTTTTTACTATTGTTTTTAGTCTTTTTTTCAAAATTATTAAGTTCAAAAACGTTATATATAACAGAGGGTTGTCTTAATAATGCTATAACTAGGGGAATTGGTGCACATCAACAAAACTAAAATTCCCTTGGTACCAATGCCCAGAAATGACGTTATATGCCGCTAGGTTTTGCATTGCTATTATTAACTGTTTCTTCGTTTGCTTCCGATCAGACCATAATGGAGGGTCATTAAAAACAACATTCTTTAGCTTTAGGATCAAAACTAATTTCAGTTTTGAAATCATCACAATAAGTTCTTTCAAATACTTTTTCTTAAAAAGGTTATAATTCGTGGCAAATTTTGAGTTTGTAACAAGGAATATGATCATTACCTTGGTTTATGATAGGATATATTGTTATGTAGTAACTTTATAAATAAATAAAAATATGCAAATAAAAATGTATATTACACTAAGAAAAAATATTTTATATATTAATTTATTTCTTCTCTGCTGCCTGGTATTTTTAAACTGATCTTGAATACATTCCTATCGTTGATGTCAAATAAGCAATCGGTTTCTCTAAGCTACAGTTTTTAATGACATTTTTATTCTATTTTTGGTCAAAATGTGTAATCGAGAGTTAGGACATAGCATCAAAATTTAAGCTGTTAGAAATTCATACCCGAAAAAGAGGTCATACGTCACCAGAGGCTCTTTCTAGTATGAACTTCATTGGCTTCTGAACTTTCCATAACTGACTAAAAGCAATATATTTCTACGACTCCATGTTATATGTAACGTTTTTAAACTTCAAAAAAATAGACTAAAAATGTCAATTAAAAACAATCGTAGCTTTAGAATCAAAACTAATTTCAGATTTGCTATCTCCACTGTCCACACACCCAAACTAGGCAAGATCAAATATTTGAATAAATACAACAAAAAATGTGTTCCCCACTGTTATTTTCCCTCAACCTATATAATAATTAAAACTTATCTAAAACTTTAAAAAAATACATAATTTCTTTTTGAGATACATCTTCGTTTTTGTTCACTTTGAGATACAGAGTCGTGTATTTTCATTTTGAAATAAACTTCATATTTGCTCACTTTGAGATGCAGATCCATGCTTGTTCATTTTTAGATAGTTCTTCGTTTTTGTTCACTTTAAGATACAGAGTCGTGTATGTTTATTTTGGGATCAACTTCAAGCTTGTTCACTTTGCAGATCCATGTTTGTTCTATTTGATTTACATAATTTGCAGATCCATGTTTATTCTCTTTAAGATATAGATTCATAATTGTCCATTTTTAGATGAACTTTGTTTTCGTTCTTTTCGACGTGTTTGTTTATTTTGAGATACAGAGTCATGTATGTTAATTTTGGGGATAAACTTCTCGTTTGTTCAGATTTAAGCCCATCTCACTAAGCTCTAATGAGTGTGCTGTTTGTCTTGTGATTTATGATCTGTGTTGTTCTGTGTCTGACATTATCCATGGTTATAGGCTGATAGGTTATAAAAGAATGATAGGGATGTTTTTAAAAATAATGATAGAGATGGTAGATTATTTGTTTCAATAAATAGAGTTTTTTCACTATTCAAACAACGCCTTCAAGCGTAACAAGCATATACAGGTACAGTTATGTACCACATTAAATTGGTCATAATAAGGAAAACTACTGGATCTAATAATATTGAACTTGATAATAGGGTTTAAAGGAGGTCATGGAAATTTAGTTTCTGTCAAAAAAAATTGAAAACTTTCCAACAGAGGGAGAATGACGCTATATACAATATTCTTAAGCAAAAAAAAGAAGTTTGGAATCTAACTTACCTTACTGTTCCACCTGGTAAGGAAAGGAAACCGAATTCTTAGGAAACCGAGAAGGTTGTGCCTTTAGCAGTGAATGTAGCATTAATGGAGAATTATAACTCCTTACCATTTGATCTGTATCCGAAACCACTTTCATTTGATCCGAACTCAAACCCACTTTCTACTGGGATCGATACTTGACCACTGAATAAGCTCTGTAACACGTTTTAGAATCGATTAAACATATTTTACGAACATGTCTTCATGTCTTATTTCATTTAACAATATTGCAGCCAGTGCTATTTATTTTTCGATAGCGATTTTAAGAAAATAAATTTCTATGATCACCTTTAAACTATTACCAAGTCAAATAACATTTGTTTAAGTGATTTCTTTTTGTGGCCATTTAAAAGTAGAAGATTATTTTTTTTACCAACTGTATTTGTGAAACAAAGATGCTTTTGTTTAGAATATAGCTCAGTTTTTCCCATTAACATGTTATGGGGATAATTGCTAACAACAAACTTTACACAAACTGGCACAAACTTTTATTATTACTAGATCATTCTCCTCCAGTGAAATTGAAATGAAAATCCGTTACAAGAAATATTTTTAGTTTTTACTCACACCGCATACATAATAATTAATCAACAGCTCTTTACTTTAAAACAATAATTTAATTTAAAATGAATAAATTTTTGTGAATAAATATGTTTATTTTTCATTAAAATCTTCTTATGAAATAATTTTACTTTAAACAAGCACCTTTTATGAAAGGCTGTCGAGTTTGATCAGGAATAAGTTCTATAGTTTTAAAAAGTGACTTTCATGCACATGAAAGTGTTAATAATTCTATTTTTAATAAATGGAGTAACCTCGCTATTCAAATGGTTTTTCAAATCTAATTCAAAATTTTATAATTCAACTTCAAAGTTCTCATTTACTTCAGTTATGTTATAGATCTTCAGGTCAGGCAATAAGTATTCATGTATATAAATAAAAGAACTCGTGTTAAAAAATTTTTACATAATAAGTGTTTTTAAATGAGTTGCTAATAATAAAGCAGCTGGAGTAATTTCCCCTCATTTCTTACCGTTCAGTTTAGTTGAAATAAGACTTATTTTTTCTAAGCATACAATAATAACTATCTATTTGCATAATTGTAAATCAACAACTTTTCACGCATGCTTAAACAATGTTTCCACTCAACTTTTCGAATATAGAGACAAACTGCAGTCAAATTTTATTTCAGAGTGTCTCCGAGCGTCTTTTTCTTCAAAAGCATCACCAATATTTGATTTCGAATTTTTCTGTAGTTAGAAATAAGCACTTACATTCTAAACTTTTCAGCCTTTCAGCATTCTCCTTTGCGCGTTTAACTTGTCAAACTCAATCCATATGTCTAGTTCATTTCTTACTTTTTTTTTCTTCTCTCGCTTTAGCTTCTTATCATTAATCTCGACGTAGTCTCTTTCAATAAAATCCCTGTACAATAGGCGGTAAACATCTCGTCCTGTTGATAAGGAAGACAAATTGTCGAAATGTTTGTGACCGTAAGAAATCTTTTTAAAGCTCTTTATGAATGCATTTTCCTTCGAGAGTCTTGAATATTCTGTTGAGGGGATGTGCAAAACAATTTTTTATTTTTCAGAGATTTGCTTGGCATTTTGTTTGATCGTCAAATAGGCGTAGAGACATTGCATTAGTTTTCAGTTAGATTCAACTAAATTTTATTTTGCCACGTTATGCCTAGATCTTTTCTAGTATTTCCTGAGGAATCAAGTTGTTTTAAATAAACTATTTGTTTTATTGTAATCTGTTTGATAGTTTGTTAGTATTTTACGTCTTATATATATATATATATATATATTTCAAATGTGTAAAAGGAGTAAAGAAAAATCAATTTAGAAAGGTTTTGCACTTTCAAGAATGTGTATAAGTTCTGCGAAGTGCAGTTATTTTACAAAGCTTGCACAGAACTTATATACAAGAATGTGTGGTATGCCACCTTTGAGAGCACGTCAGATAGATTTTTATCTGTACGTCTGTAAGTTAAAGTTTTTGAACACGTCTATAAGTTCTATGAAGAGCGATTATTCTATATAATTTGCACAGAACCTACATACGATTATGCCACGTTAGAGTGCACATGAGAGAGAATTTTAGCTTTTGAGTTCCTGTATAAGTTCTATGAAGTACAATTATTCTACAGAATTTGCACAAAAATCTACATAAGTGAGAGAGTGGAATTATATGTTAGAGTGCAAGGGAAAAATATTTATCTTTTGAGTACGTGTTTAAGTTCTATGAAATGCAATTATTCACTAAAATTTGCACAGAACCTACATACGAGAGAGAGTCTGTGTGTAGAATACCACGTTAGAGTGCATGTGAGAGAAATTTTTAGCTTTCGAGTATGTATGTAATTTCTTCGAAGTGCAGTTATTCTATAGAGTTTTCGCAGAACCTATATACGAGAGAGTGCTGAATGCCTCACTTGAGTGCAAGTGAGAGACATTTTGAACTTTTGAGTACGTTTACAAGTGATACAAAGTCGCACAAGTCATACGAAGTCGTACTTACGACGTGTACAAGTCATTCTACTGTGTGTAGAACTCCATGTTAGAATGCAAAATATGTCGAATAACATTAAAAAATAAATATTAATTATTTTTTTATCGATTTTGCTATAAGAAATATTCATTGCCTAAACAGAACAAACTGTTCAAGCAAAGCAACAAAATAGTTATCGGTATTGTAACTTTTAAAATATCTTTAATTACCATTTAAACTACTCGTAAATTCTCACTTCTCACTCAAAATACTTGTAGTTTTTTTTTTTTCAAATTTACAATCAATAAAATCAAAGGGTTTTTGTTTGTACAACTATCAAAAATGACATTAGGTATACACTTGTAAAACGATGCTAAACAACTCTTTGAAAAACATATTTAAACTGTGCTGGAAATTAAATTAAAAACACATACTAAAAATTTATAGGGTGAACCCATTCACATAACCATGCATTCCTCCACGTATCGTAATTTTGACCTGAACCAAAGGACTATCGATCTCCAATTCAATACTCCCAGTGGTATAATTTGTTACGGGAACATAGATGAGTTTGTGACCCGACAAATTTAACGTTCACCAGTCACTATTTACTACACATGAAATCTTCAGCGGGCGGAATTCGAACTCCTATTCTCACGAACGAGAGTCGAGTGCTCTGCCAACCAGGCTATCTCGGATTCAGTGTAATAATATAATACAACTGTATCTTATAAATTATAAATAGTCCTAATTTTATTTAAAATGATTATATTATTCAATTTAAAATTTTAATAATGTATTTTTATTAAGAATAAGATTTTTTTTATTAAAAATATAATTTTATCTTAATAAATGAAAGGAAATTTAAAATATTTTTGTATGAAATCTACCAACTTAAAGTGAGCAAAGATACTTAAAATAGAAATCTTTTCCTATTTTCATAAAATAGATTACAAAGATCAATTTAAAATTTTTATAATATTTTGTGATATGTTTCAATGTGAAATGGTTCCACTTCAAGTTTTCTTTACAAGAAAAATGATTCTTTTAGAAAAAAATTTTTTCGAAGATATCCTTTTGATGTTTGAGATAACTTTTCAAAGCATGAATGCGAAGTACCTATGACATCAAAATATTCATTTAAAAAAATCTTGAAAAGAAATTGAAATTTATGTATAGAATGACATTTTATAAAACAGGCGTTTGTCGAAAAGGGTAAAAAAGTCTACTCACATATTTTTTAACTCAATATAAAGTTTTTATTTATTTATTTATTTTTTTTTTTGTAAAATTCTGTTGTATTTAATAAAGTTTTATATACAAAATTACAACAAAATAATTTATGACTTAATGATGAGAATGTTTGTTTTCAAGTGTCCTTCAGATGAGTATATCTCAATAATCGTTGTAGTCGTTGAAAACATTTTTTCATTGATGAATTTGTTACGGTTTGAACATATTTAGTTAATATACACTATTCAGTTTTAATTTTAGAAGATATTTAGAAGACAAAATTAAAGTCAATATATTACCCAATATTAAGAATGTTCGTAATTGTCCTTCACATCACGATTGGGAAACAGTTACAATCATTTTTCATTGATACATTTGCTACGGTTTGAAAATATTCAGGTTTTGATTTCAGAAGATATTCAGAAAACAAAATTAAAATCAATTCACAGCCGAATTTTGAGAATGTTTACAGTTATCCTTTAAATCGCTATAGGGCAATGTTTATAAAAAATTTTCTCTGATGTATTTGTTGCGGTTTTAAAATTTTCAGTTAATGTACAAAATTCAGTTTTAATTTTAAAGCTATAAATATATGAGATGATTTCATAAATTTTAAAACTCATTATTTCGTGAACCCTACTAATTAAGGAATTTGAAAATTTTGTTATGCCATGCGAAATTTCAAAAGAAATACAAACCAAATCAATCTCCATAATATTAATACGTTATCATACGTAATCAATTTTATTAAAAAAATATGCATTTAAATCACAAATTGTTTTCTTTCATATAGCTTTTTATTACGGTTTTCCATTTTATACGGTAACTCAACACTGAAACATGATTTCATGCAAAATACTTATTTCACATTTTAAAATAATGTCATTTAAAAAATTTAAATGCTGTACATGTTTGACTCTTAAGGCAAAAATAAATTAAGCATAAAAGTAGATTGAAGGTAATATGTATGCAAATGCATTTAAAAAATAATTAAATCACAGTTTATGGTCAATATTTAACTTTTTTTCTTCTTTTTCTTAAGAATGAAAAGAAACACTAAAATGTCATATTTAGAACACTTCTCTTGTACAAAGTGAATTGCATACATTTAACAAATTTAAATGCTGTATAATCTTGTAAAGTTAGCAAACGTAAAAATTAATTTGCACGAAAGAGTTTCATTACCATTTCAAAAGAAATATTAACTAATTCAATTGCTTAAAAGCATGCAGGCAAATTTAGTAAAAAAATGTATAGTTATTTACTGTATTTAGTTTTTTATAGTGGCTTTCAGTTTCATCCCAAAAATAAACGCTAAAAAAAGTATTTACTTTAATAGTTGCTAATGTAAGTCAAACTCCATGCATTTAACAAAATTAAGTACCACTTAATCTTGTAAAAGCTACTACGAAGTAATTTAATTGTTTAAATTGCAAACGACAATCCGAAATTGCCATAAATTTATTTCTCCTCAACAGCATCACCATCAGTAGCTTTTACTTAATTTTTACGTTAGTGAATATAATTCGAAAAACTTTATTCTATTCCCTCCTCAGCAGCAAAAGAAAAACCTTCATAAAAGTGACAACAAGAAAAAGTCTTCTAACTTATGTATGGTTGAATAACACCTGTTTCTTGGATACTCCTTTTCAAAATTCTGCGAATAACAAAAATGAAAAAAAAAGTTTTGCCGTACTTTTCTGCACAAGACGCATTTTGAATTTAAAATTGAAATATTAATATTAGCATAAGCTTCTACTTTTTTCCCTTATCCGCCAACTTGGCTCGTTCAGAAAGCACTTCAAAAATTATGTTTAGAAGAAAATGTTAGCAATTCACATGGTGTTTTCTTGTTAACAATGCTGCGTCGCTGCGTTTCATTCCCTTGTATTTTGAGTTTTTGTTGTTTCGGATGGCATGTTTTAGGTTATTTGTTGTTTTGGAACATTTGGTTGAGCTCCTTTTCGTTTATTCTTTTGTTAAGAAAAAATGCCCAAATATCGTTAGGGACGTAATGCGAGTTTATTATTTTGAATTTAGTTTTGTTGAATAAATTCTCATTTCTGCGGATTTAGGTGTCTCATATGCAAAACACTAGGCAACTTAAATGCACTTGACTAGCTAAAAAAAAGCGCGAAATGGCAACAGCATTTGCTTTGTGGTTTCAAAACATTAAGAAATGAAACTTGTAAATTATTTTTTAAGGAAATGAAGTATATATAAGAATGTGTTTTTATGGATATTAAAAAAAAACAGAGCTATTAGTTAATTAGAGTTTATTATAGGTATCAGGTTTTTTTTTCGATTTGTATAGAAAATTTGTAAATTGTAATAATATATGTCAACCAAAGCAATTCAAATTATAATCAAACGGTGTTACATACTAAGACAGACACAAAAATCATCGAAAAGAAAGGAAGTTCTAAAAAATAGCAGGGATTGCTACTAAGTGCACGGAGAAAAAATTCTGGTGAAATTACCGTACATTAGCGTAATGACATTTCTGCTTAAAAGACACTATAATTCTAGTTCATAAAATTGAAAAATAGGATATTGAAATCATTTCGTAATTTTCATGCTCTGAAGCATCAAGATAAAATTCCCAAATTTTATAGCATATTATAAAAAATTTTATTTTAATATTAATTTTACCAAAGTCATTACAAAAGCGCTTCATTAAGCTAAGATTTTTGATTTACCCATAGAGCTGCAAAAACAGTAAATTTTACCATATTCGGTTAGTTTTGATTATATTTTTTTCACAGTGTGTATCGCATGTTCGAAGTAAATCTGATTATCTGAAGTAATTAGGATTGCGAAACATATTCAACCATTTCGGATTACTGTGGCGACAAAACGATACTTTTGGTAAATTTTGGATACTGACTTGCTACCTAATGTTCGCCAATCAGGAGGTGTATTTTGGTCAGCTGAACAATCTCTTTGCTGTTCATTCTTTAGTATTTTCAATTTCCGTTTGTCTGTATGATATGTTTTAAGTTATTTGTTGTTTTAAAACATTTTGTTTGGATCTTTTTCATTTGTTCGCTGCTATAAAAGTACTTAAATGTCATTAGAGGCTTAATGTGAGAATATTGTTTTGTATTTAGTTTTTGGAAAAATTCTTATTTCTGTGAATATAGATGTCTCATATGCAAAATTCTGGGTATCGTAACTGTACTCGATTCTCAACAAAAAAAAATTAAGTTGCAACAGCTTTTGCGTTTTGATTTTAAATTATTAAGAAATAAAATTTGAAAATACATTTAGCAAATAAAAAATTTAGATATTTTTTCTTTTTTTTTAATTTGCGCAATTTTTTTTTCCTCTCCGGATGCCCCCTGTTGGGGGCGGGACGGGGTTAAGCTTTGATTTGTGCAATTTTTCTTTAGTCATATCATATTTAAGAGAGAGGATTTTAAAGTTAAAAAATTATGTCATAGTTTAAATTTTTATTCTAGTGCATAATTCTAATATATAGTATAAAGTATTTTAATGTATAAAAGTCATGCCGTAAAACATTCTACAAAATATGTTTTATTCACTCTGACTTCAACGTGAAAAAAATAGAGGAAGTAGGAAAGAGCACTAGAAGGCTTTAGAAATCCTTGATTATTAAAATAATGCAAATCATGTAAACATTTTGCTTTGAATTGTGTTTTATGGGAGAAATTACTATTTTTTTGGCTACAGACCTTAGGTTGCAACCACGCATAGCATCTTAAATCACTCAGGAAAAAAAGGAAATGGTGTTAGAGTTTGCTACTGATTTGAAAATATTAAAAAAAGAATTGAAATTGTTTTTGATTTAGCAAATTGAAAACGAATATTTTTTAAATATTAATGTGGATTATATATATATATATATATATATATATATATATATATATATATATATATATATAATCCAAAATGTTTTGCCAATTTTATGAAATCAATTTTGTCCTATTCATTTAGTTTTGTCCACTTAAAATATTTATTCTACTTATTTTTATTTGACGTATTCAGTACCTTAGCTTTGATACATAGCAGAAAATAACTCTGCCAGATTAATGAAAAAAAAGTTGCAAAACTTAATTTTAGAAGCCAATATTTATTTCATTTCTTGGCCTTTATGAGCAAAACATTTATTTGAAAGACATAATATTAAAAGGAAAAAAAAAGTATAAAAATATAACATTTCCATCACATCTCACTTTAAACTTTTCTGCCAACTATAGCTTGATCTTTTCTAATGTCAGCAGCGTTCACCAACTTTCAACATTTCCAGAGCATCCCTCACAAATTGCTTGATTTTAAATTCCTCTCGTGTTTTGAACAGCCAATATAAGGCTGTTGCTACCCCAGAATAGCAATTACAAACACCTCACAAATCCTGTGCTGCACTTGACCCTAATGTCGGTGTTGGCACGTGGTTTAAAGCTTCCCAGAATATTAATTTTGAAAGCATACGAGTCCCTGCCCCTTTAAATGTATGGAATAATCAGTTTCCTTTGCAACTAAGCTTCCAGCAAGTACCAGCTTAATTTTATAGTTCAAAGCTTACTGATTTTGCAAGTGTATAAACAGGTACTATTTTAATAGAGTTAGGAATTTTCTTAGTTGTTTAACATAATTAAAATTCAATGTTATATTACTTGTCAAGGAAAAATACGGTAATTAAACTTTGGTTTTTAAGATAATTCAGATATTAGAAAACTCGAAATTATTAAAGTTAGCAAATTATTTTATTCGAGGTTGAGATATTATTGTGCATGTTTAAATACAAAATGGAATTGGTATCTTTTAAGGAAAAAAAAAACACACTTAAAATACTTTTGCGTATTATATTACGTAACCGAGGAGATATTTGTTTCTCTCATTGGTAACAAAAAGCTTTAAGAAGCTTTTGTTTTTGATTGGGAAGAAACAATAAGTTAAAAAGCGTGTTTTCTTTCCAAAGAAACACTCGATTTTTTTTTTTTTTTTTTACATTTTCGTTTCAATTGTGCTCATTATTTTTCTAAAGTAATGCAGTAATTTGGAGATAATTTCAAATTTAATGAACTATATAAATAAAGCAGAATGTTAAGCTGAATGTGTGTTAGTATGTATCTTAGACAAATTCGCAATTCTGAGCCAATCCGTAACATATTTGATGTAAATACGTTGGAAAACCTAACTCTGTATTCCTCACGTAACATCTCAACGAAAGAGTTTTCCATAGGATTTCATCATAATATGAGTGATTTTTTAGCTTGAAGCTCTAATAAACCAAAAGTTAGCGTTATCGTTCTTTATAATAGATTATTTTTTGCTTATAGTTTATTTGTGGCTATTATGGGAGAGCTAGTGATTAGAGAGTTGGGCTTCCTAATTATTTTTATTTCTTAAATTTGTTCTGAAATTAGCATAGTTTTTTTAATGCCTTGAGGAAACATTCTATAATGGCTGAAAAGTTCTTGAAAAAGTCAATTTCTTTTTATATGAAAAGTGTCATCATAAACTGAGATAATTTGTCAAGTTTTTAAAATACCATAAGATAATTGACACCCCGGTAAACTTTTGAATAATGGAATAGAATGAAAGTAAGATAAAAAATTAATAGACTTATATAAATATATATCCCGTTATAAAGAGTAGCCATTTCATAGTTCTATTAAATAAAAAAACAACACTTTAAAGAATACTACAAACATTTACAACAAAAAATTTGAATAATTTTTTTCCAGACATACAACCAAGAATGCTCATGTACTAACTAGAATAAATAATTAAATGCAACCTAAATCATTTTTTTTAAAACTAATTTTAGTGTACTAATTGAAAGAAAAGTATAGTTATTTGTACTAAACTAAAAAAACAAAGTAGAAAAAAATATATTTGTTTGAGTTATAAAATTTTCTATTAACATGTATTTGAAACAAGTTTTGAATATCAAACTTTTTAGAATCTAATGATTTGTAACGGCGAATTTATTACATGAATTTTAAACACGTGCTGTTTACCTTACTTAACAAGGAAAAAAGAGTCAATATATTTGTATATTGCTTTTATTCTGATAACAATAAAACTCATTATATAGAGAAAAACAGAGTATAAAAAGCGTTAGAAGTATTTTGCACTAATGTAAATCTTAAATCTATTTCTATAGCGTGTAAGTACACAGTTTTACAAAAAAGGTAGTACATTGAAAGCAATAGTTTGATAGTTTTTTCTAAAGAAATGCTATTAAAAAAGTTATGTTTGCGTTCGGCAAAATTAGCTTGAAGTTTTTTTTTCATTTCTTTTTTTGGTAATATTTTACTATGAAAAACGTTACAGGCTTTGAAAATAAATATTATATAATTGTAAACGAGAACTACGCATTTCTTTACAATATATTAGCTATTTTTTTAAATTTATGTTATTTTTAAATCAGAATTTACATCAATTTAAAACCATCAATATTCTAATTCAACCAAAAATAATTTTTTTATGAAACTTTTTATATGCTATCTTAGCTAAAAATTAAACATGTATTTGTGTATTTAACTTTAAAAAACGCAATCACTTAATAATACAGCTCTGGAAGATAAGAAAAATATTATGCTATTTTTTATATTGATGTAGATTTTATAACTGTTTTTTTTAAAAAAAACGTTATTTATTTGTATTATAGACACCATCTTTTTCATTCAAAAAATTAGTTTCTTAACTATTAATTTTAGGCAATTTTTTCTTTTTATAATTCTATAAATTTTATAAATTTAGCTGTAATGATTGGAACAACATGAAAAGTAATGTAGATAAAAATTGCACTTAATGGAAATTTAGTAAGTATTAAAAATTGGATAACTCATTCCATAGAAATTCCCCCTTGGTGTCGCGCGGTGAAGAAAAATCTATTAAAATTAGCGTATTGTATGGTAGTGACATATAATAACTATAACAATTAAAAAATGATTTAAAAAAAATGATTTTTTTTTTTTTTAAATAAAACGAAATACACCGTATTTAAATCATCAATTTGGAAGTTTTTCAGTACATACACAGTTAGAATTTTCATTTTAATATTACGGTAAAATAACCGGCAGCAGTCTGTCCATGTAATTAACTGTAAAGTTTATGGTTACGAGCAATTTTTACCATTACGGTTTTGAGACCGTTTATAAATAGTATGGTTGAGAAGAGACGAATACAAAACGTTCCGATTTCTTAACCATTTACAACTAGCATAGCTTCAAAACCGTGGAAAGGAAATTTGACTGGATATTGTTGCTAGGATTTCGATAGGTAATGGGCATTATATTTTTTTTTTATCAAATGAACCGTGGAATGAGTTTAATTATTTTATATAGTTGTTTCACCTCTCGTAAGAGATTTAAAATACTAAACTATTTTGTGCCAAGCAGCATTATGGTGCTGCCGTCTATCCGTGAATAAGAGTATCGTATTCTAATAGCTCAAGGTCCTAAATTTGGGAAGTGCAGAACACTAGTAACTCATCATGTGTTAAGGGGATGAAGGAAACATTGTGGTGACAGAGCTAGGACTCGGACTCCCATTCTATTGGCCACGGAATTGTTAAATTAGCTCTCTCGGCAATAATATGTACCCAGCTGCAAGGAAATAAGTGGCTTCATTAGGTGAACCTAGTTAATAAGATTAAAATTCCTGTTGTTCAACCTCATTAGGTGAGAGCAGTTAATTACCGATTTTCTAGCAGTTAATATTTTGAATACCACCTTATTTTCAGTAATTTAGATGTTTTATGTTCGAATATGATTAAGTAGTAACATATATTACAACTGGCAATTGTAAGTTAAGTAAACAAAGGAGTCTATACGTGTCCATACGTGTATATTGCAGTTAGAATAAGCTTCATTTAAAATTTATATTCACATTTTCAATGAAATTAAGTTAGTATAAGGAATTGGGAACTTGCTTTCTCAAACTCAATCTGTATTATCCTTTTCTAAAATGCTTCAGATGTAGTTTTATATGTCCTCGCATGTTCTGCTATAAAGATTTCTTTTTAGTCTCATTGACTTACTTTTTATGTTCATCCTTCCAACGCTCCAGTTCTTCCTCAGTATCCGGAGCTGAAACTCCTCTGAAGAGAAGCATTTTGCTAATTATAGGCATTTTTTGGCCTCCATTTTTAAAATATTTAACGTACCTACGCTATTTGTGAGATGCAGTACGCTATTTCTAAGCATACGCAGTATCGCTAAGGAATCGAAAATAAAGTTAGTTTTTAAGTTTGGGTAACGTAAATGTAACGCAAAAGTTCTCTATTGTAGGTGTCACTAACTTAAGTTTAAACATTATCAACAAAGTAAGTAATAAGTTAAATTGAAAATGTATGTTCAAAATGCAATAGATATGAAATGATTCGTGTTAAATTTTAATTTAATCTTCCTGATTATTGCTTCAAATGGCTTTACATATAATAAGCAATTTCGTAATAGATATTATTAATTTGCGCTTCTAACTCGTTACACTGTTTCTGCTTAAATGCG